>OZ004695.1:66620973-67820973 GCA_963924545.1 Pogonocherus hispidulus | reverse complement strand
TTTTTGATGAAAATGTACAATTTGTTTGCCCGACTGTATTGTCAGTGCGACATCTATGTGTCGGTTGCTTAAGTTCACACTGAATACGCTTAATCGTTGAGTGTCGACATCTATTGTCACTCACCGGTTTAATATTAGTGTTGCCTTTGATTTAATTATTCTTTTTTCTGCTTCATCGACAAGGGACTGCAAAGGACATTTATTATGTTTCTGACAATTATTTGCTCAATTTATCCTATTAACATATGAAACCAATAATTATCCTTTTTATATGATTTGTACGAAATGAGGCTCGGACGTTTGTTTGCCTTCACGTTTCAAACGAAAACACTAATTTTAAAATAAGCCAGAGTTAAGAACAAAATTATTTTTGTTTTAAAAGGAAATATGATAAGAAAAAATAAAAGGTATATGAACGAACTTACTTAGTAGAACACCTGACGAACAAATATTTCAATATATTTATTTTTCAAAAATATCCCTGTTCTTTAAGATAGGTATCACATATTTACCGTGCTCTAAGCAGTAGTAGTAAGCAAAGAAGGAATTACTACGATTATTTTTTCCGTAGCATAATGAAATAATCATGCGATGAGTCATCCGAGAACAATTCACAGTGACAATACGATGAAAACATTATTTTTAGATTCGCCTCGAGTAAATAACAAATCAAAGCAAGTGGGCAAAAAATTCGTATCCATTATCTTATCTTAATTATTTCGATACCGACTGCTGCATTGTGTGTGTAGATCCAAGGCCGACGTAGTTCGAGGCGAATAAAAAAATTTACACCGTACGGTGAAATTTTTTAAACGGCGTGTGTTTCGCTACAGGATTTAGCGGTTTTTTGGCTATGGGCTAAAAAAGCGATAATTGTATCATTTATATTCCTTGGGCTCGGTTCCGCCTCTATTTCAACGTTTTTATAGGAGGCAAATTGGTGTGGACGTGTGACCGTACTTGTTTTTCGAAATTAATTGGAAGGAGGAACTCTGGTATTTATTCCAGTGGGGTTACGTGATGATATGATATAATTAATACTCCTACAGAATTAAAGTGTCTTCTGTAGTAGTCTCCTCTATAGAAATTATCTTCTATGGTGCTATTTTGAGATTAAATGTTCTAAGATACTGCTGAAGGTGACTTGTGTAATATGATTTAATGTGATCAGTGGCGTAACTACGCTGGGGTGGCAGTGTGCGACGCACAAGGGCCCAAGATACAGCGTAGTTTTTCAAAATTAGTTTTGGTTGTGGGGGAGCGTTCAGTTTTAACACCGTTCCTAATTATAATAGGCCAACCCGCCACTGAAACGTACGTGTATATTATTCAATAGAATTCTGAACAAGTTTACTGTGGTGTTGATGCGATACGAGAATAAATTTAAAATAACCACGGTATAATTCTGAGGATCTATTACCATCCCATCTAATAAATAGAAACACCTGTCATATATCAGGAATATCAGCTCATGCGTTTGTTGGCATAGCAGTGTTGCCAGTTCTTTAAAACAAGAGCCTGGTGATATACAAGCATCAGGAAAATGTAAAAGGACGATTCGAATAAAAATATCCAGCTACATCCTGTTGCAAAAACATCTACAGCGTGACAAGAAACTGTATAAAACGATAGGTAGGTCTGTCTATCTTATATATAGAGTTTACAGCGGCTTCATAATATATTCTTTATTTATTTTTAATAATCTAGTGCCGTTTTGTGTTTGTTTTCATAGAACCATTTCAATCGGAGATATTTTAAATTGGAATTTGTAGTTCCTAATGTCGGAACATGGCGGTTTCACTTACGGAGCTTTCCAAGGCAACGAGGTAAACAATTCGACAGTCTGTAATAACCATTCCATCCGAGTATGGTCTGACTAAATAGACGGATAAGCTTTTTATTAGCCCAGACGAGCAAATCAGTATTCCTTATTGTGATCCATATTCATTGACCCAGGTCATCACCTGGGATGGTGTGGAGCCGAGCGGGATTATCCCTCTTTACCCTCTCCATCGGTGTAAGCCTGGACTGCCTCGTAGAGGTGGACCCCATCCTCCACTAACCCCGACGACAAAAGTGATAGATGTGGGCCATTCGTGAGGTCTCCTCCTGTCCTGGCTCTACCCTGCATGCTGGGTAGGATCTTCTGGCGCTCTTCTGTCTTATCTTCTTTCTTCGCCTGCATGTCTAACCCACCGAGGGTAGTCTGTCTCGGGCGACGGCGGCAAGTGCTGCTCTCGTCCTGGGTGATGGTTTGGGGTAGGTCAGGAGTGACTGTGTAGCTGGGGATGCACCTCTAAAAGGAGCCAACTGGCCCTTTAGCTTTATGCAAGGGGCTGAGGGTCGTTTTTTAGTCGCTTCGTAGCGCTCTACGCTTGTTCCGGGTGGACTCTGAAACATAAGAAGATCTTACTCTCATCCTGGGTACAACCAGATGGAGTCTTGGCCGCATATGTACAGCGGCCTCATCGGCATCGTTGTCCACGGCTTCCCGGATTAGCGGGTTGCTGTGCGTCTCGGCAAGCGCAAAGAAATTGTGATTGATTCCAAAGTTTTGCGTGTTTCTCTATGTTTGAATTTACCTTCATAAAATTCAAAATAAATATTTAATAGTAGATACTATCATAGACTAACTGTTGGTACTACACTACTATAATACCTCTGTTAATAACATTACTTTTACAATAAAAAGTAAGTGTAATGCTTGAATTACTTCCACAACAGAATATATTATGGTTTATAACTTTGAAAGCGTGAGTCATATTTATAATTAAGTAATTTAAATAGATCAATCAGTTCTAAGTAATTGTATTAGGTTTTTTAGGACATAATTACCTTTTCTGTTAGTTGGCATGATCATATCATAACATAATAATATATTATTAAATTATATATTTACAGAATGATAAAACATGATAAAGAGAATAGAGAAAGAATGAAAGAATTGATAAATAACATTGTCCTATAAAAATTATACCAAAAAATGTTTATATGAAAAGTAGTATCTATTCTTAAGAGTAAAGATGTGTGTAAGATAAATAAATAAAATAATTAATATTTTTAGGTACAAGTAAAATTTCACTGGTAAATCTCCCAAAACAAACCAGGAATTTTAAATCTGTATATATAGGTATTATAAAAAATTTAATTGGCATTTTTTATTGCCCATACCACCTACATATAATTGTTGGAAATCAAACCAAAACTATAACATATGCTTTTTAGTAGACCTTTAAAAGGTTAACCATTATTATTTATACCAGTGAAACCAGTTTTCAGGATTCCATTTATTTGTTTCTATTATAATAATTTATTTCCATAATAAAAATGTCAAAGTTAAACTATTCATTTGTCACTATAATCATTTAATTAGTGGATTTTTCGGTAGATATAAAAAAATAAAAGAAATATGTTTAAAGTAGTATTTAAACTACTTTTTGTAATATAATATTTAATGTACAGGCTATTACAAAGTTCATTCTAAGTCCTTTTCAGCGGAAAATATCCTAATGCATGTAATTAGTAGTTCAAGAATAATTAAACAAAAATACTTAAATAATTAAACAAAAATACTTAAAATTGACGAAGTAACACAGGGCGCAGGACACAGGATGTAAATTTTTCTTGAACATCCTGTACCCATTGTACAGTAAATGTTTTTTTTAAATTGTGAACTTAGGACACACGCAACCTTGGGATCATTGCACCTCTGACCATCTCTGGGGAAAATTCCATGTGCCTACACGTATTTAGCTTATTTTTATCGCCTCTTTGCAGGACCGGTTCAAGGACCAAGCGGCCCAAGCAACTACCTATGGCTCTGAAAGAAATGTAGTCATGTCGGAGTGTTACTAAAATGTAGAGCTTGTAGTAAATAAATCAATAAGAAAATCAGTAAAAAAAACTTAAGCTCGGTCATTGGCTATTGCTAAATATGTATCAGTCTTCTCTATAAAACATCTAAAGCAATGTTTAATTGTCGGGAAAAGATGAATTTAGGTAAGGTTTATATTAATATTTCTTGCTTTTAGGTGTCTAAGTTAAAGATTAAGTTTGCTGGATCTATTCAAACCTTTGAATTTTTACCAAATAAAACACTAACTTAAAATCCGTTAATAGACAAACCATTTAAAACGTTTCCCAGAGCCGGCCCTGCCTCTTGGGCAAACATGTAGAGGTGGTCCCACATCGACACTCAAATGTTAATTAATCTCACAGCCTTGTTGCAGCCAGAGAAGTATTTGCTTACCTCTGTGTATTATTTACCCACTTGCCTGCCTGTAGGTGAGTTTCATTATCCAAATATTTGCAGGCAGGTGGTTTCCGGTCGTCGTTGATGGGCAGTCGGTATCACAAGCGACTCTATATCGTGAAACACATATTGTTATGTGACCAAAGTAACGGAGGGGAAACGTGCCTCAAATATCTACCGAAGGATTCATTTGCGGTGGTCATTCACTAGCGTATACAGGATGTATGTAGCTGTTAAAAATAAAAATACAGAGTCCAAACATCAGCCGGAGTAAGTGACTCTTAGCATCTTGACAGACATCTCTTACTGTATTTAATGTCGAAGGGCTACCTAAATAAATACTACCGTACTGGTCGACTGCAATTTAGGGATTTCTATATTGCTCGTCACAAATTTAGGAGCCGTATATGAAACAAGTCAATCGTGTCCCATTAGGTATTAAATTTAAAATTGCTAAAGAATAATTAGGCCAGTTTCCAACACGTTTTTACTGTCCTTAAAATAGTTAAGCCCTGTTCTCTATAGTAAGCACTCACTAAACACAAAATATCCCTAAATAATTTAGTTACTTTTTGACAGCGGTGCCAGCTAGAAGTAGCTTTCTGAAACTATTATGCAATTATGTCCAAAGCAAAAAATTTTGACTTTTTCGCATTGTTTAAAAAAAACTCACATGGAACAAATTTTTTTCCTTGGCTTATGTAATTTAAAATTTTTAATCAATTTGGCACTGGATTTTTTCGACAACTTAACGATAAAGAAAAGTTATTGTCATATTTAGGAAATGCCGAGACTAATAACAGTTTCATCATTTTGTTTTTAAGAATAATGTTTTCTTTGTAAGTGACAAAATGGAATGTGACATTGACGGTGATAACATGGCCTTAAATTAAAATAATGAGAAAGTAAATTTTGCTTGCCCTCATTCTGTGATCAATAGTAATGATTTTGCTCCCATTGGTCGAGGAGGATTGAAGAGGAAGATGATAGTTTTTCCTCCATAGAGAGAAATGAATCAAACTTTCAAGTGTATTAGTAATTATTTAAGGAAGCATTATTAATCAATAAACAAATTGATAACGACTCCTGTCTCCTTTAAATTTGTAATTATGTAAAACTAGGTGTCCCCCATTCAGTACCACTTATATTCTTGTTTAAATACTATAAGTTTGGACAGCCTCTTTTCTTTGAGACACCCTGTATACATGTCTTATAATTTTTAAAATGTGCCCCATTCAGAATGGTTGAGTCTCTGTCTCAAGACATTTTTATATTACAATCCATGGAGGACACTAAGAGGTTCCCGATGAAGGGTGTAGCGTATAAAAGCAATTTTTTTAAATAATCTTCTATAGAAATCGTGAGTTGAACTGGTCAAAAGACAGATACCTATAATAGTGATTTAATTATTGTTTTATAACACATGTAGATCTCATCATTCCGAGCGACTGAGAGAATATACGCTCATGACTGCATAAACAAACATGTACAGACAATGGTAATGAAGAAAGAAGGAACCACGCAGCCAAAATATAGATGTAGGTATGTCGAATACACAGAATAACTCTCGCTGTTTCGAAGCGTACAGTACTCACCAAATACCAAGCGGTTCTAAAATGCAAACTCAAGGTTAACTGAAAGGCCTTCGTCGGAGAATAACGATTCGTTTTTGTGGGTACTCACTATTGTATTTTAATGTGGTGAGAACATACGGGATGCCGTCCGGTGATACTATATTGCGGCACTACACTCTGTAGGTTGTTCAACACAATACAAAAATGAAGGCGAACCTTCAGAGTAGGAAAGCATTTGTTTTATATGAGCATGGCGGAAGGTAAACTTTCCGCGTTCTCATTATATTATAGAAAGTAAACATTTTCCTCCCTAGGAAGGAAAATTACTACTTCTGAGGGAGGAAAATGATAATTTGAAGGTGGAAATACGGTTCGCCAGGAGTTTACAAGATCCTCATCGTAAAAAATACTGATATGATTCTTTTGAGACCTTGTAAAAATAGTAAATACATAATGGTGTGTCTTACTAAAATATTTCGTTAGTCCTGTCACGTCCAGATGTGTCAACTCTGTTATTTTAAAAGGAATATACTTTATAGGGCTTTTCAAGTTGACCACCCAATGGAATATTTCAGACGATCTCGATTGAAACAATTAAATTTTGAGACGGCAAGGTTTTTGGACGTTCTCCCTTGAAATACAAAGCTAAAGCTCCATCAGCAGAGAAAGAAAGTTAGACCTACCATAAGGTTTCTATAAATATCTCAAAGTGGCTTCTGGCAATAAACTTATTGCGAGGATGGCTGTGAAATTCGTATCAGAGCTTCAAAACAAATCACTAATCTGTCAACAGTTATTTGTGGTCTGTCTAACACCTACAAACAGAGTTTAATTAAGCTTATATGCTTATGCTTTTAGAAATATAAAAAAATAAAGTACGTAATACAATGTAGACATTCTAAATTTATTATTCATTCATGGTCAGTGCAGTGGAATTAAAAGTAGAACTTCCGTTTTAATGACAGTTATTCCAGTTTGTCACCAATGACCAGGAAGAAATTAAGAAGAATTGTAAGTAATATTACGTAATTATTACCACTGTTTCTGTAAAGATACACCCCCAATTTTTTAATACAATCTAATCTGTTGCATTAAAGGTACGTGCCCATTTGCGAGCAACTAGTGCGAGTGACTCTCGATAGTTACTGTTAAGAGGGCATCCATTTAAAAGCAATTTGAGGAATTTTTACTGTCAACTAGATAACGAAACACTCGCCGAGTGCCTATTCTCAGAGATATCTGTCAGGAGGATATCCAATTGAGATTTCTGGTTCATCAATTTCCTTTCTTTGTGTGTAATGTGAAAGAAAAAATTAGTGAGGTGCAGATAGATAATCAATCACGAATGTACAAAAACTTCGAGCAATTGTTGTTGCACATACACTGTTAAAGAGAAAGCAACAAAGAAAGAAAAAATGTTGGATCAAGCCATGGATTCAGAGAAGGTGTGAATTTGGAGCATGTTCTACACTAATAAGAGAACTTAAAATTAAAGATCCACTTCCACTGCTCCGCTTCCACTTTTTGTGTTTTTTGTCTTCTTCAGTTCTGGTGACATCTGAAATCTATACTGATCGAAAATCTGTTTATTTAAAATCCTTGCTGTACCTACCTGGTTTCTTAAATTGTGAAGCTTTCGTTGAATTTCGTCGGATGTGCACTCGAACTTCGCTGCAAACTCCAGTAATATTTTATTTTTTGTATCCCTATTTTTATACTCAGCAGCCTTGGTATCCCATAAAACTGTATTTTCCTCGTATATACTTATCAAATTACAAGTCTCGTCTTTTGACCACTCTTTACGAATAGCTGCCATTTTAAATAATTATGGCGAGAGCGAGAACTATCACAATACGAAACGTGTTCGTATTTCAGAAGTAACTGTCCGCTAGTAAAAATAATATGTATACACTTGAGAGCAAAATGTTGCGAGTAAGCTATTTGATAGTAAAAAGAATACTCTGATAGTTACTCGCAGACGCGTATCCACTTTTGAGAACTACTCTCGAGAGGTTTTCGCGCTAGTAACACTCTCAAATGGACACGTACCTTAAAAGTAGCATACTTATAACGTCAATAAATTAATGGCATTTTTTATATCAATCTGAAGTGTCTGTTTTGTCTTTCCATTATGTATAAAATTGCATTCGCATTTTTGTTAATGTCATACTTTCGTACAGATACTTTGTCTGTACGAAGAATGATATCGCCTTCGAAGGCGGCACATTGATCGAAATTATCTGATCCAATGGACCAAATTCACGCTCCAGTTAATGGTGGCAGACCAACTGTGACGACAATCACAAGAGGATATAAAAACCGATCGAAAGAATGGTCCAAATCTGGTTGACCCCGACCTTCATTCTACAAATAAATTTAAATGAATTACAGATCGGGCAACCTGTTCTCTCTCAGATTGTCACGCGAAGTTTGAAGTGCATTGTCGTTTATTTTTGTCACCGACCCTTGCCGAATTAACGATATTCCGTTTTTTGTCAGTTTTATTTAAATAAATAACGCATTACTTTGAAGCGGCAGGAAAATAAAGATAGTATTGGCAGCTATAACGACTTCATTCGTTAATGCGAAATTCTGCACAACATCATCGTCAACCTCGAATGAGACCCATAATAACGAAATACTGAAGTGCTTGAATTTGTTTCAGACCAATAACGACAGTTTGCGCGATTATTGGTATTGTTTTTTTACTACCACCATTACAAGAGGTTACTAAAAACTAGTTATGAACGTATGTACAAATAAAATATTCTTGATCTGAGGCTGAGCATTATTCCATTGTCAGTATACTTATCCAAAGGTTGCCCCAAGGTTTCAAGGCCGTTCATTGGACTCTGCTGGGAAAAATCCATTAATTATAATTCTTATACCTATTTATAACGTCCAATTATGCATAGGTCGTTAAACTTAATTAAAGGTTGAATAGAATCGAAAGCAAAGGGTGTCAAAATGGAGGGAAGGAAACGTGTCTCTCAGATTTGTAACGCCGATACTGTTGTCCTTGTCACGGATAAAGTGAAATACTCACTCAAACTTATCAACGCAACTTTGTTGTATGCAAAACATGCCTTAATAGGAGACAGGAATGTGGGGATTAACATATCAAATTATATCTTATTTAATTTTAAATTAGACTTAATGGTAAAGAGAAGTAGGTAATGCCATGTTATTAATGGAGGCAAGTATTTCATTTTCTGTGCTTGAGTATTGCTATTTATGAATGTTTCTGTTGGATTGGTTTTATCCTTAAAAGGAATGGAAACAATGTTATCTACATAAAAGGATTTAAATTTACATAAGTATACACATATATAAGTTATTAATAATTGAAAGCAAATGCAACTTAAAAGCTGTTTTCCTTTCATAATTTTTACGCTTGGCTAAATTTAAGCTTGCGTAGGTTTCCTGGCATCCCTAACATACTTAATAGTTGAGATATGTGTAATGTGAAGTAAGCTATTGATAGTGAAATTTTTCTGTTAATAATATAAAATCATTTATATATTTGCCCTAAACTAGCAACTGAATAAAAAACAAATTATATATTATGTATATTTATGACTTCTAAACTGAGAAAAAATAAACAAGCACATTGTTTAAACGATGCTCTGCTGGCAATTGCTAATAAAAAGGTGCCAATAAACAATTTAATTGGCAAATAGTTGATCAAATTGCTTCCCAGAAGTAGTAACCGGTTTTGGGAAGTAGTTGGGTTAGTTTAGGTCAATATACCTCAAGAAATTGAAAACTACATATTTACACGGTGAGGACTTGGGAGGATTTAATTTAGGATACCGCTCGTGGTTCTGAAAGCGTCTCCTAGAGGGACAGAACTTGAGGAAAATTAAGGGTCAGTCTAAGACTGATATTTAATAGAATTTGAAAGAGATTTATAATTTTTTGTCATGAAATTTTACGTACAATTCTTAGTAATGCAGAAACTTTAAGTTTGTTATCCTTGAAGGGGGTTTTAGCCTACTGTCCCGCTCCTGGTGTGGTTTTTTATAATGTCTTGTTACAAATGTTACAAACTCTTTACTATCGCATTAGAGTCCATTGTTTGCTGTAATAGGCGATGGCGACCCACGTGCAACTCGTAATTGCCAAATGACTTATTTGACTGTGTCTCGCTCACTTGCCGCCTCTTGTAACCAAGATAATCGTGCGATAATAATGGCTAGCTGCAATTGTTTGTGAGAAAACAATGTAGAGATGTAGAGGATGGATCGTGTTTCCAAGTAGGTACCATACTTGACGTATTATAACACTTTAATTGTCTTCAGTCTAAGCTTGGAGACCAGAGGTAAGAACAACAGCTGCTTCTTCTTAGTTCAGCATTGGCTAACTTACCGAAGACACCTACTTCATTAGATAGTTGAAATACCACTACTTTACAGTTGAGACTAAAGCTAAGGATTCACGTTTCAAAACACGTTACCATAAACTCAAAATAAAGAAAAAACTAACAAATTTAGCTTCACTAGAAGCTAGAAAAATATTTAACTCTCGGCTGCGCTTCGAGTGCCCATTTTTTCTTGTGGATTAAAGGCTTGTTAATCCCTTTATATAAGTAATAACTATTTTTTTAAGCAGAATTAATATTTATAGTATTTACAAATTAACCCGCGAGCATTATAAAATTATAAAACAATGTATTTTTTATTCATACTCGTTTAATAAAGCTGCTTTTTCAGTTATCTTCTTCGGCAGGTTTAGATTTATTATGCCGAGTTTTAAACAACGATTTCAATTTACTTCACTTTTTGTAATCCCTTTTCCAGTGAAGGATGTAGTCCTTCCAGTGTAGTCCTACATTATGCGGTGTATTTGATGCAACGACGCGTTATTCATTTGGGACACATTGTATATTCACTGTTGCGTCATCGTTAAAGATTTGTTAAAATATTTTAATGTGTTGATTCTATTTTCGTCCATTCTTCCATACTTCTTGGAAGACAATTATCGAAAGTCCATTAAACCCAAAAACCGCGGAAAGGTATAAGTTGTTGACGCCATCCGCTGGTTACGGAATACGCGAAATGTCCGATGCGTCACAGCCGAAGCTACTTAGCAGCGATTCCGATTAGCGATTAGACCACAAAAACATTTCAAAATTCCTCATATCATAAAGTTTCACCGTAAAGCTACGAATTTCTGTAAGTATGTTTAATTAATAAGCATATCAGGTGTCCCAGTTCCATGCTGAATAAACGGGAACATGTAGAACCAGTAAAAATAATGGCACTTTGCAACATTTTCAATAATCATTTGAAATATCTAACTGGTTGTAGCATCGTTATTTGATGTGCACTTATTTTATCTAGATTATAAACAAATTAGTAAAAACATTTTAAGATGTGCTGAAATGAAAGAAATAAAAAATATATAGTATTTCACTCTTTAAGGGGGCGTTTGTACTCCCTTGTCGATGAAGCAGTCAAAAGATGAATTACAGATGAACTGTATTCAGTGTGAACTTAGGCAAGGGAAACATAGATGTCGCACTGAAAATACAATCGGCCAAACAAATTGAAACATTTTGATAAAAAGCCGTACTGGTTGACTGCAAGCTATGGATTTTTATGTCGCACGTCACATATTTAGTAGCCTTATGAAACAGTCGATGTGTTCCATTATATAATTTCCATAGAATAATTAGGCCAGTTTCCAATACGTTTTTACTGTCCTTAAAATACTTAAGCCCTGCCCCCTACAGTAACGCACTAAACACAAAATATTCCTAATTAATTTAGTTACCTTTTGACAGCAGTGTCATCTAGCAGTAACTTGCTGAAAGTATTACGCAATTATGTTTTTCGCATTGTATAGGAAAAATTTACATGAAACTCATTTTTTTGTTAGTTTATGTAATTTAAACAATTTGCTCTGAAGGGACATGATTCTTATGTAGATTTTCGTTGAATTTTGTAAAATTGTCGTCCTAGCACGTTATTTCGGAAAATATTATTCGACAACTTACGACAAAGAAAACTTATCGCCATATTCATGTATGTGTTTCATTGAGAACGCCCAGACTGATTACAATGGCATCGTTTTATTTGTAAGAGATGTTTTTTTTGGCAGTGACAAAATATAACGCGTCATTGACAGTGATAAGGGTACTTAAACTGTATCATTTTCTGAAATTCCTTTATTAAAAACCATAAATTTATTGTCCCCCTCAGGCATCAAAGAAAACGCACTGCAACGCCACCTGCTATAATTTTTCCTTCTCCGCGCTAGCCGGCCAGCCGGACGAAGAGTCCTCTTGCCGGACGCCTCTGCATCCTGTCCCCACCCTCCCTCTCAACACAGGTTATTCGCTGCCGGTCGGCTAACCTTGGTAGGCCAATCTATGAGCCAGCCCCACCTGCCGCGACTGACGAACGACCGACCGTATGTCAGCCCGCATTAACAACATATCGTATCATATTATACACAAATTCAACCATAGAATATGCACAAGGGTATTACATGTACCTGCTATATATATTTTATACCGTGTATACGTCTTTGTATTACGGGATTTTCAGAAGTTTTAACTCGGATCATGTTATGCTACACCAGCGGTGTAAGGGGATCTGATGTGCGGCATATCGGATGGATAGCCTCGGAAACATGGTATAAGAGTTAATACCTTTAATAATTGATAAAAATGTACGCTTTAATTCTGTTGCCATAAGATATGAAGGTAAAATCGTTTCAGTCGTATTTGTTTAAACCAGATAAATAGACTCAACTTCAAAATGTTGGTTGATTGTTTAATAAATGCAAAAAGAACAATTCCAACGCAGCAAAATATTCTAGACATTCTTGTCTTGTGCAGTTGGTTTTCCTTTCAATGTTCTGATGTTTTGCATCTGCGGGTCGCATTGGAAGCATAATTCCAGTTGTTACTGTCGCCGCCAATATCCATTGACCATGGTTATGACCTGGGCTTGGGATGGCTTGGGACCGAGCGGGATTTATCGCTCTTTACCCACCCCATCGCTGTGGGCCTGGACTGCCTCGTAGAGGTGAACCTCATCCTTCACCAACCCCGACTACAAAAGTGATAGGTGTGGGCGTTTCGTGGGGTCTCCTCCTGTCCTGACTCTACCCTGCAGGCTGGATAGGATCTTCTGGCGCTCTTCTGTCTTGTCTTCTTTCTTCGCCTGCATGTCTAACCCACCGGGGGTAGTCTGTCTCGGGCGAGGGCGTCAAGTGCCGCTCTCGTCCTGAGTGGTGGTTTGGGGTAGGTCAGGAGTGGTTGTGTAGCAGAGAATGCACCTCTAAAGGGGCCAACAGGCCCTTTAGCTTTATGCAAGGTAATAGAAGGGTATTCGAAGTGATCCCGCGACTGCTGTCGGCGGTCGTGGCTTCGAGGGGAGGTCTGAGGGTCGTTTTTTAGTCGCTTCGTAGCTCTCTATGCTTGTTCCGAATGGAATCTGAAACACAAGAAGATCTTGCTCTCATCCTGGGTCCAGCAGTTGAAATCTTGGCCGCTTGTGTATAGCGGCCGCGTCGGGCTCGTAGTCCACGGCTTTCCGGATTAGCGGGTTGCTGTGCGTCTCAGCACGCGCGAAGAACTTGACTCCGCGCCTCCTGATGACTTCTAGGACTGGAACGTAGTCGAGGTCCAGGTATATATCGGCTATCCGCAGGAACCATGGTGGACCCACCGCGATCCTTAGCGCGATATTTTCAACGGCCTGGATCTTCTTCATGTACGTCTTTGCAGCAATCGTCCATGCTGCTGACGCATATGTCAACTGGGGTTTATTATATGGTTTTGTTTTTAAGAACAATGCTTTTTTTGTATGTGACAAAGTGGAACGCGACATTAGCAGTGATAACGTGACGTTAATGTTTCCCTATATAAACTAAACCCCATAAATAGTTTTTAAACACATCTGAAATTGTGACCCACGTTCGATGTGCTTCGAAGTCTTTCTGTCTTTGTTTGAAGCTTTTATGTCATTCAAACACTGCAAACTTCTTCATAGCAGTCCCACCTTTACTGCATCGAGGGGGATCACGTTGATATCCTGTTTTGCTGTCAGCGTTTGACGTAAGTATTTGGTTAGTCCATGATCGCAGGCCTCAATGCGGTAAACAGAACCGAATAATTTTAAACGTTAACACAACCAAAATGTGTGTCCGCCATAAATACGAAATACGAAGAAATTTCATTGACTATCGACAATCAGATGCCAGCAAACAAACAGTCAATTCATATCACTTGGACTGTTCACGAAGCCAGACAAATTTCATCCGCCGCCTTTCGTCTAATCACGTAATCAGAGATAGCGAATTCGATTACGCAAAATCGACTCCATGTTAAGAGGGACAAAATGCTGTTAATTCGGTATATAGGGACTATTTCCATTCTGTAACCTTTATTTATTTCTGTGCATATGCCTTAGTTGTATAACTTCTTTCACATGATCGTTGATTCGACAACACGACAATATTCGATACTTCATATTTGAAATACAGCGCATCGTTGCGAGGTGCCAGATTTAAATGAACAAATGGAGAAATGGTTTTATATTCCAAAAACACAACTTCAGCCTTGTCAAATGCTCTAGGAAAGGCACCGGCACCAGCTTGTATTTCAATATTGGATACCATAAACTTCTTCATTTCTTAAAATCTACTACATACATCTTGTTTGAAATTGCAACTCTAATGGTAGATGCAAAACTCACCAACCAATACAACTTTGATTCTATCACCTGGTATAAATAAATATTCCAATAGATACAGGTGCCACTAAAATTCTACCGACATGTAGTGTGCCATTATTATGGTCGAAACCTTCGCTACTGTTACAACACTTGGTATTAAAACCCATTAGTGCGTTTGCGATAAATAAGCCGTTTTTTCACATCGACGCGCTGTTGTGTAGTAGCAGCTATTTTTTTTGTTTACATCGTTACTCGACTCACCAGTCAAGGCCTAACGGTGTTCCAAGGAAGTAATAACAATACAACCTACTTATATACAATATCAACTATTCTGCTAATGCTATATAAAAAACCAAATCATGAATCGATCTACGTAAGCGATTACCCGCCGTCGCTACCGATAATTCAGAATCGTTATATCGATTTTTCTGCAGTTTTTTACCTAGGCTTTGTCGCTTTGTACGTTTGCTTCGTGATAGGCTAAGTAGCGGACGCATGTTCAGGTTGCAGTTATGTTTATGCAGGTTTCTTAGCAACATTATTGACAACGAACGTGACGTATCACTGGCCATTAATCCTGCAAGCGATAACAATGGCGAAGCTGTTGATATTAATGGTTTCCTTTGCTGATTTAAATATGATTTATTCAATGTTAAAAGATACTTTTTCATTTGCGTTATGTATGAGACGACAGGTGGGATTAGATTGATTGCTTTTGAAAGGCTCAGGCCAATTAGTTGGGAACTAATTGTTTCAGGCAAGCGTTCGTCTCTCTACGTATCATGAAGTAGGACACAATTTTCTTTAGTAGCCAAGATTAAAGATCTGTACAGGGTCCTTCACGTGTAAAGTTTTCTAGAGATAACATATAAAAAATATATTTTTCTTCAAGCGTATAATAATACTTACATATTATATTTTATAAGACGTATTATAGAAAAGGCCTATTGTTTTACTAGTAAAGAAATATTCTTATTTTTTAATAGTACAAAAAAGTAAAAGTGTAGCCATAATTTCTCAGAACTGTCAGTAAGAAATTAAACGTCGCGTCAGATCGCTCTTTATACAAGCATAAATGTTTTGATGCTTGCAAAAAAAAATAGTATATGCCACTCGGAGTATAAAGGTGTTTCGGCCAGTTTAAGCTTCTGGGCTCAACCAATAATGTTCGCTTTCTATTCCTACTAACATAATGTAGTATTTGTTAAATTTTTCTATCTAGATCATTTTTTGGTCCGTCTGACCAGAAGTTACTGTCAACTTCGTTATTTTAAGTGTTTATTGTATTTTTAGAATCTACTAGTTATTCTGACTTCCCTAAACCTTTTTAAAGACATTTTGTTATTTTTTTTTATTTTGGACTTAGAAAAATTACTCGCTATTTTCAACAATAGAAAATGAACCTAATTTTTGTACATACATAGAGTATTTTCAACATATCCAACAACAGAGGACCTAAAAGCACTTTATTTACATAACTGAGTTGAAATCAAATGCATTTTAAAGAATATAATGGTGGAGGTTGGAAGTGGCCAACCTTATACAG
Source organism: Pogonocherus hispidulus (assembly GCA_963924545.1). Classification (NCBI taxonomy): domain Eukaryota; kingdom Metazoa; phylum Arthropoda; class Insecta; order Coleoptera; family Cerambycidae; genus Pogonocherus; species Pogonocherus hispidulus. Next base: position 67,804,914 of record OZ004695.1, on the reverse strand, counting down.
AAGACCTAACTGTTATAATGTTACAGGAACTTTGTTGTTTTTTTTTTGTATCGAAAGCCACGTTCATACTATCCCCAATCATTGTATTTTCTAGCGGGAAATTCAAAATATGTAATTTTCAGTAATAGTCCAGGTAATTATCCATGTCTTCACTTTTTATAGTTTTCAATTAACGTGCTAGAAATAATAAATAACCTCAATCATCAAGTCATCTCTATTTGAAGCATCGCTATATCGCTAATGATACCACGTGCTTGGTGCTGCCAATGTTTTGATGCTTAGATTCCCCTTTTTTTTTTGTTCATTTACGTTTTGTACTCCATACAGTGGACATTTTTAGGCGTGATGGGATGGGTCATGGCTTTTGCCATTATATATTTTTTATTATGACTATGGCTGAAATTACCAAGTTGCGGACTGGTTTATGTGAAAATTAATGACTGTCAATAATTGGCACCTTGTATTTCCTTCATTTGTGAGAAGAAAAAACAAAAAGCTTGTTATTTTTATAGGTGTGATACAGGAAGTTAGCAATAGTTATAATTAATTCAGCTTTTTATTTAATATTTCTTGATTTGTATAAAAATGTATCAAGATAATTAATAACATAATTTATTATAGGTTCAAATGTTACTTTGCATCGAACACATAAATTAAAAATGGCATTCTAGCATTGATTGAAGACTTTATGCAACGACTCTAGTGCAAACTCTTCTATTTTGTCATCGAATTTTAAAGATTTTTGCTATTTATATAATGTATAGGAAAAAAAAGTTTTTCATTCCTATTAAAGATAGACCCGCATTTCCTAACTTGGTTGCGCATTTTGCACAAAAAGTAGAGCAAAAGGCGTCTGAACTTTTTCTTTAATTAACAAGGTTTTCTTTCTCATACTAAATGGTAGTTGAAATTATAAAAATAACATCGTAAGTTGTTCCTGCACACACTCGCGGTCAGCAAAATAATAATATCCCGCTCTCACTCCCACACAAGTCTCCGACTTTCTGGGTCAGCATTAGAATGAGAATGAGGGGCATTATCAACGATATATTATTATTTTTTGCGGCTATTTAATAAACAAATATAAGGTGGAAATTATAATGTGAATGATTATGACGTTTCTCCTAGGTATACCTGTATAAAATTATAAGTAGCCAATAAATATACCTACTGTTATTTTAATGTATTGTAATAATATTACTAGCAGGCGCTTATAAAGATTTTTTTTGTTACAGGTTTTGTGCCACCTCTACATCCGGGATTTGAAAGTAACAGTTTCTGTGCGGTAAGTAGGATTTAAATATTAGCGGTTTTTTTAGCTGACGTCCAAAAGCCATTAAAAAAACATTATGCAATAAATATACACTTGTAATAAGATTTAATTAGCAATAACTGTATAAATAATTTTACGGCAGCATTAAATAAACATTAAAAGTAATAAAGGGCAAGCCTCTTCCATTTTTTTGTCAGATAATAAAAGTTGTAAAAAAACATTATTTAAAATAAAAATAAATCTATCGCCGTATAGTTTTCTGTGTTACGTGCTAAAAAGTATAGTAAAAATTTCGAATATAGGTATACGTAAACCTTGTTTAATTTGTGTGTGTACAGTTTTTTCGGCAGTAAGTTAAAAAACTATATAATCTGGTAGAAAAAAATTGTGTTTAATGAGGAGACTAACATCGGTTATCATTATCAACTGTACAGTTTCACAACAGTACATCCTAAATCCATCAACAGTTCTGACTTCTAAGGTTTTTTGACTCAGTTGAAGAAAAATTCAGATATTTGTGTTCTCATTTTAGGTGGCAGATAGATCCTCGAAATTATGTGTTTGGTAATAATTGTTGTTTAACAAAAACTCACAAAATAAAATATCTCCTAAATTAGTTGATCTGTAAATTATGGTTCTTAAAGATAAATGCAAAACCAAAATACCTAAATGAATTTCTAAATTAAAAAGAATTATCTATTAACCCAACCGGTGATATTGGAAATTCTTCTCTCTATATTCCGCGAAACAAAGAGGACTTGAATATGTACATTCTCAATCTGCTTGGCCGTTACGAAATTAGGGTTCATGAAGTCCTTAAAGATCAGTTTTTCAGTGTTTCAGTTCTATACAATCGGCCACGTTTGCAATAAATAATTTGTCCCTTTCACTCTCTTTGTATTTTTATTATTATTTTTATTAGGTATTATTATTATTATTAGTATTATTATTATAAATGTTTGTACAATATTGTTTTCAGCAACACATAAACATATTTTACTAAACATACATTCTCTTAATACCTACAATAAATAAAAAATATATTTCGTTTAAATTTCCCGTACATATCTTTTCTATTTTTCATAGGAGTGGGTCCTTTTGTTTGAACATTTCATAAATAATTCGTAGGTGCTGAAATCATTCGTTTTCAAGGATTTTGACGTTGCTGAAGTTATATCAGCGTATGAACCTGGTACTACCCTTCTCAATGCAGGTATGTGGTGGATATTATAGTGTATACGTGCACTTTGGATTCAGTCTATGTTGTAGCCAACAGCCGTGGTACCGACACCAGTATTATTATTATTATTATTATATCAATACCAGCATCACCGTGGGTACGTTTAGAAAGGGAGTGGAGGGGCACGACGGCGGCCTCCAGATACCATTTCATGGCCGAGGTAAATGGCACCAAGTTCACGTTCAAGCCAGCGGCGCGCGTCAGGGATAACAATCCAACACCTACACAGTCTCCAGGTAAGATTACCGAGTATGCAACGAGCAAAAAACATTGAGAACCACTGTTCTGCCGGATCGGGCTTTAGAAAATGAAAAAGGTATAAGTACGAAATTATATAAATAAAAGTAATAATTTCATTTTGCGATTATAAAATTCATTTATGATCATATTTCCATATACATTAACTTATAGGTAGTATTTAGGGCTTAGCAGTGGCAGGTGTAATAGGGATGAAAATACATGATTTAAACATAAATCGAGGTAAAAATACCGGTGGAGGTGGAATAACGAACAAAACATACAATAGGAGTCCCTGCTGCCCTCCTGAACCCAAACCACTGCTATGTTTTAGGTCACTAAGCAAATACTGTGTATTTGCACTAGGTATACTCTCGTGTTACTAAATATAAAAATGTCGGTATCTACTAGCATATATCGATATCTGCACCTGCAATCATTAGCCTATCACTTGCGTGTAAATTTAATTTTTATGAGATATAAAAACTGGGAATGGTATCTACAACGCCAAAAAGCACTGGAGAGAAAAATGTACGTATATTTACGCGAATGAATTCCTGTTTCAAATTAATAGATATGGTGCAACGTACCACATTCAGACGCATATACATAATTTAGACGTCTTATCAATCTTTGTTATTTTCTTTTAGCATTATGCTCATTGAATGAAAACATAGAGACGAAAGGGTGAATTAAGAGAACATTTTTTATGTTCTTGATCATTAATCCTTTTTTAATTGTAGCTGCAGGGCGCGCAGGATAATTAGGCAAAAACCATGCATATAGTGGTCGTTATGGATATTTCTTTGTTTGCCTGCTTTGTGCTACTTTGAGAAGATAATTTATTATTGTTTCTTTTGTTCCTGTTACTTTATTCCCTCTACTGTAAATAATTCTGAATGTCTGAACATACTTTATTGGCGCATAGTATATAAATTCAATTCCGTTCTAACTTTGGCTTAGTTTTTTCATTCTTCAATCTGTATCTTCTTTAGATTTTTCATCTCGACGTCACCATCTTCTTCTAAGCCTTCCTTCGTTTCCGATCAATCCGTTCCCCCTGCAGAACTATTTTTTGTACTTATTAGTTAATATTTGATTTGTTAGCCTGATCTCTGTCTCATTTTTCTCGTCTATGCTTCTGTAAATTGATTTACAAATAGCAGGACTTTATATTTATGCTATGATTTCATGTTATTGCTGTTCTAAGTCGTAAAAGTCTTCAAATATACCTACATATCCACAGCATGTTCTATTCTGGTAAAATTGAAATCGAAAGTCAGCTCATCTTCCACCCTTTTGTTATTTTATTTTACTAATAACATCTTTACCGGCCGCAAGTATTTGGCCGTAAAAATAAAGGTTAAAGCGAGACCAATTACCGCATATTCGTGTAGATTTTGTTCCCCGTTTGAAAGCGAGTGTCAGTCGAGAAGTTAAGCTTCAATTTGGGGCGCGCTGTGACGAGGAATGTGATATAGCATATAGCATAGTTTGGTATTTTGATTTTTTTTAGACATTAATGACCGCTACTGATTTAGAAGTGAGTCCGGTACGTGTGATAAGGAAAAAGAACTTTAGGATTTGAGTTTCAAACGCAGCACTTGGATTGATGGAGGGGCTACTGTACGTGAATTACTCGTTTGGTGTTATTAATAATCATATCTGTCGAAAAAATTTAAATATTCTTGTTTATGCAGAAATGTTTACGAGTAGCTATTGAATTGTTTTGATATTTTGTAACCTTTTACTTGACTCTAAATATAGCATCACCTGAATTGATTTGATTTAAATTCGTACTAAAACATTCCCCGATTTGTTCCTTTTGTTATCCTCGTAAAATCATAATTATCCATAATTTTCTTTCACATAAGTCCCATCGTAATTTTCAGTTGATTTAATTGTTTGAGAGGAATTACAGAATATATATTTATTCTGTAAACTTTGCTAATACATCAACTTTTATACGTTGAAAGTGTAATACACATGTCTTCCCCTCCACTAATCGGAGTTCAGAACTGGAACCCCAGAGTTGCTCCTTAAAAAAACGTTAATTAAGAAACATAATAATAACTTATTGGTATTGTATCTTCGAACGACCCTGATACCGTCCTTGATATAATAAGTATATAATTGACATGAATAAACCCGTCCTTACCCAATGGCGCATATTTATATTGTAATTATTACTCTTAACAGCGAGTATTTTCTGTCCAATGCTTTCGCGAAGGTTATCCATTTCGGTGTGGTTATTTTCTGATTTTTTTTTTTTGGAGGAAGCAGCAGTAAAAGTTAAAAGTGCACATTTTGATACCATTAGCTGATTTTGATTTGCTGGCTAAAAAATTAAAGCACTGCAGATACTGCTGATATTGAAAGCGGATGGTTCTTTATGAAATATCGTGAAAATCATTGTTTTGAAAAATTTAGATGTTTCAAGACAAATATAGAAAATACTCTATATACTAGTATTTCGGCTTGTTAGGCCTTTCTCAAATAGACTTTTACTCTATTGAGAAATGCCTAACAAGCCGAAATACTAGTATATAAAGTATGTTCTATATATTTCTTGAAACATCTAAATGAGAACTGTGTTTTTTCAAAACAATTATTATGGTTAAAAATGTACAAATTGTCCAAATAAGTAATACGTTTTAACTAAAGATAACACAGACTGAGTTTCAACTTGAGCGTGAGCCGTAAAATACGACTGTTTAACAATAACTGAATTCCTATACGACTTCGCGGTAAGTTTCTAAAGATTGCAACTATAAAACCAACATTTACTGCCGCTTTATGGGTTCTTTGAATTAATAAATGAACAACGCTAACGGTTTCCTCCGCGATTAATTAATTTTACTGTAAAATAAAACCGCGGGACGTGGGAATAGAATATTTCCTTTGACCCGGCACAATGCACGGTTTGTAGGAGAAACAATGCACATTTAAAATAGGAAGTGTGCTAACATGTTATCCAATTCCGAGAATTTCGTGTTCTTTTCCAAAATGACAACTTGATTCTATGTCATTTTGACAAAATGATTAAAATAAGTAGACAAGACATAGTTACATTATTATTAAAATCATTTAAAAGTTTATGTTTTCCTTATTTCCTGTAACTAAGCTATATAAGCAATTAGCATAATTAAGTATTTAAAAGGAAATATGCCGAACAGCTACTCTTCGGACAAGAGCCGGTACCATTCAATGCTGGGCAAGGCTTTTGTCTCCACATAGTTTCTAAAACAAGTCTCAGATCTTTTGTTAAAATAAACCTAACGATTATAACGAACCTATTTTATTATTACAGGTGCACTTAACATAGAAGAGGAAGAGAAGACAATACGTGGAGGATTCGGGGAGTGTAGTGAGGAATGGTAACTCCACCACCGTTGGCGTGTGTTCGCCTGCCAGCGGTCGAGGAGTTCCTCAACCTCGCTGCGTCCAAATAAATTTAAAGAAACTCCAAGAAATAACAGCTCAAGTATGTTTGATGCCTGCGAAATACACCATACATATTGAGTTACACGTAATAGGTACAGGAAATTATGCGTGTGTACATTATGGTAAGTATTTACAATATACCTACTTTGTCTGAGTATGTGTCTGATTTCTTGTATATTTTGTCTCGGACGTGAAGGAAAAGCAATGGGCAACAAAAATAACCAGGAAACGTTTACGGAATACCAAATTCTTTGGTGCGAGTAATACAACGTTAAAACCAGTACCTTCACCTAGAAATATTGGAAAAGCAGATTTCAAAGGCACCGTATTTCCGAAGCAAGAACAGTGTAAATCTTCAGAAAATATTGTATAATCTTATATCATTCTCTATCGTATATTGTATTTAACTTCAGGGTAATCGATAGCTTCTTAATAGAATGTCCGTGTATTTTTTCAGAATTAGTTATAGACGTCCTTCAAAAATTTCTTATAGGTTGTGAATACTGAAATGGATTTTTGCCAATTTGTATCTTTTATGAAAAATAAATAAATATGGGATTTGGAATGCCAAATGCAAAAAGTGTTTATTTAAAGGAGATGCCGAAAACAACTACTCCACGGGCAATATGCCCCGACTTATTGTCAGACACATAGTAGCACAGACCCATAGAGGGCACTACGGTGTGTTTCTCACCACTATTAACATGCAAAAAGTGTGGTGTAGTATTTTTTATCATGCTTATGTAACGCTTTTATCTTCCGAGATTTCTGCGTAAGACATTATCTGTGATCTGTGGATAATTGTCAACAAAGAATGAGGAATTGTATACTGTTTCTTAGTTATTTTTGTATAATACAGTGTTATCATTATCAATAATCAATATTTTTATTGATCCCTAAGTATAGGGCGCATTATTCTGTCAATCTAGATTGAATTAATGAAAATTAGTAGCTATATGAATTTCAAATTTTTATTAGTTATCTTGAAACAATAAAAATAATAAAATAAATAGTAACGTTTAATACACATAAATTAAAATCTGTTGTTATACACTAACAAAAACGTTCTTATATTCATCTTTCTTTTATTTACCCACACTGAAAATATACATAAAAAAAATTGTGTGCCGCAACGTTATGCCTTTGAGCCCTTATGCCAAAAAGTCTAAACTTTGTTTTGACTAATCAAAAATAAAATACAATTTACAAAGAAGCATATAATTAAAGACACCCCTTTTCCAGTATCTCCGTTATCAAAATGGAATGGAATAGACAACAATTTTTTGTTGTGAAAATTAGTATTAAAGTGCGACCAAATCTTATTTACTATGTAGAGTAACTTTTTACATTTCATACACCACTTTTCTCGAGAGATTTTTTGTGGTTCCACTTACCCATCTATACAGTGTGTCCAAGATAAAGATAGGATAGCATTGGGATCTTGGAAACGGTAAGAGCTAAACTCAGGAGGCTTTTCCTCGTTAATTTTTAATGGTGGCAACAACAAGCTAAAAACGTAATTAAACTATTACTTGTGATACATCATTGAATTGAGAATAAAAAATGGTATCAAAATTTCTATTTAAAAATACAGGGCCGTATTTAACAAAAAGAAGTTGATGATGGTTTCTCGGAAACGAAACGTCGGACAAAAACTTGATGAATGCCATCTTGTTAAGCTCAAAAAGTGACAATGGAAAAGTATTTTTTATTTTTTGGTAGCTGTTAAAATAACGCCAGAAATAAATAAAAACAAATATCGCAAAAAAAAATGTTTACCAAATATTCCGAAATCAAAAAAAGATAACTTATTTTTGCAAAGTCCATGTAAAAGGTATTCAAACTGCTCAACTTTTTCATAATTTAACCAACTTTGTATCTCTTACCGTTTCCAAGATCCCAATGCTATCCCATCTTTATCTTGGACACACTGGATAATAGGTATATTTTTAAGAGTTTTCTAAATATTCCATTTAAATTACATGGAAGGAATATGCAGGGTACGAAACTACATGAGTTCAGTGGTCTGACACAATAAGAAAGAAGAGGATAAACTAGAGGACTAGGAAAGGATAAAGTGAGTGTGAGGTTGACTGATAAGACTGATAGGAATTTCGAAATTTTAAAATTAAATATATAAAAAAACTAAACCCTTACTAGATCCTGCAACATACTGTTGTTACTTCAAATAACCAAATAAAGTAGGGAACAAAACATAAGCAATCACTCTGTAACTAATACCAGTAACCAAACTCAAAATTGTAGATGTTATTTCGAAGATAATACATTCTTCACATGAGATAAGAGAAAAACGATATACAGGGTGGACTAATAGCGTGACAAAGTTCCATTATTTCTATGCAGTAATAAACAAAAAAAATATATATTTTAGGATATCATAGAGCCTAAGAGGACGCACATTTTAAAAATATGTATATTCATTCAGGGTGCTCTATAAACCGGGGAATCTCAAACTTTCCATCTATTTTAATGGAATATCATATTTTTTATTTCATATTTTTTGACAACTTGGTTATATCAAAGGTTCCAACCCCTTTCAAGATTAAATTATTGTATTTAGCAAATAACTACGAATAGTAAGGACGTCATTAAGATCATCCACCATCTGCAAACGCCTTACTTAAATAAGGACTAAAACAAATCAAGTCAAAACAGCTATTCTCCTGCCTATATGCCGCGCCGAGCGCTAAATTACAAAGCAAGATTTGCCGCATTTCGGTCTAAACACAGTTAGAATCAAAAATACAAAGATTCGGATTGCAACGAATACTACGAGGAAATACTCAGACCACACATCGTAGGAGGCCACTAATTGCAGACCGGTTTCAACCTTTTTATGATCTCATCAGTGCAATATAAGTGAGCATACCTACGAATGCGGAGACCTGAGTATTTGGCACAATAGGTAAGCCTTGCGTACCAAGTCCTAATTAAGGCGCCAACTCTGGGTAGTTTTCGCAACACAATCCAAATCAATCGTAAGGGATGGGGTACATCCAATACAATAACAGGTTGTATTGTATTCATTTAATGTATATGGTAAGAAATATTTGTAATTTGTTGCAATAGTGTGACGTTAACTAAAAAGTAAGGTCCACTTCTTGATATATACCCAACCTCTGTACTGGATTGTTAAGAATCAAGTGTAGGACTGGTACCTTAAAATGTATTTTTTTTTATCTAAATTCTTGCCAGCCAGTGTAGTGCGGATGGAAAAGAGGTAAGGCCACGCGAAATGCTTTATGCAAATCCAGAAACACGACCCACGAACGATTTGCAAGCAAAAAACCGAAAGTGTATTAATTACAAATAGTTGCTTGTTGAATTATTCAAATGGGCGACAATTGTAAACAATTTCCTATAGAAAACATCGGGTAGATTGATTTGTATGGAACTGCCCAGCTGGAATTTGCATATATATGACATAAATAAGTCTTTCCGCGGTGGTATATTCGATAACTATCAATTAAACATTTACTTAATAAGATTTATTGAGTTTCTGCAAATGATAACTGTAATATTACTTCTCTGTTAAACGGATTCTACGTTTTGCAGCAAATTTTCTATCAGCGCGAGTTTCAGTACTCAGATTAACATCACCTTGTCGAGTACAGTAGTTAAAATTTAACTAAAACCATCCCATGTATATGAAACTAATACCAATCCAGCATCAGAGGTGTTAAAGAACGTTGGCGCAATTGTTTAAACTTCAGTACCTTCTTGGGGTTTCCTCAAGTACACCTACTATCAAGAGTACCTCAAGGCTCCAATTTGGGACCACTTGGGACATCCGTTTATCATCAGATAATCAGATTATTTAAGGCATAATATTAAACACGGCAATCTGATGTTTGGTAACGATTTTATTGTATAGTTTTACTTATAACATACATGACTTAATGTTTGTGGTATTTAAGTAGGTACAAATTAATTTAGTGAAATTAATAAATGTAAGGTGTGCTCCTATCTAAAAAAAGGTAGCCCTTCCTATTTTAATCATAGGTGTAACTACACTCAATTTCCATAGCGAAGTAAGTATTACCTAGCACTTTTCCTTGAAACTCCGTAATGGACACATTTCTAAATAAAATTACTGTAGGAGTTATTATTGATGGACGTATATACATAGACTGTCATTGTGTTAAACAAAATTACAGAAATTTAATAATTTGTAATACATATTGTTGGGAAAAGACCATGTCTTTTCATTTTGAAAGTTTTTAAACCCGGTTTAAACCCGATAGGGGGGGGACTGTCAACTTCTTATTTAAACTTTTTTCATAGGACCCTGTAGGATTGTCCAAATTGGACAGGACTACTTTTGAATTCAATTAATCGGCTTTAGTTTTACCTCCAACATTTTTTTTTTTAGAAAATACTCCATACTAAATTAGAGATATGACCTCTAAACCAATAAAAAGTCCTGTATCTATCTATCCTATAGCTATGTTTTTCATATGTTTTCCCAAATCCAGATAGCCAGGGACATCATCCGGATCGTGTTTTGTCTTTATCTGAGCCTACTCGATTGCGATTCCGGCATCGCCGCAATTGTTAATTAGCGATGAGTGGAGTGTTTTGTTTATTTTGTCCAATTTAGTTGTGATAACGGCGTAGGCCGTGATCAGCGTTATCAATCCGGAAAAATAAACGTGTAAGCCAGTGCAAATAGCGGTTTAGTGACGAGCGTTATCGAACGCAGGTACAGTTTTTGTGATCTAATAGGTATCCACTGATTACCTAATCCTACATAAGCACTCATGATTGGAGTGACAGTGTAACATTTTCAAATACAGCAATGCGGAGTAGGTAGATTCCAGAAAATTACAGAGATGGTTTTTGTTTTTCGTTAGGCCAAGAGGCTAAAAAATTATGTTCTATTGATGTAACCGTTTGAGGTTAGGTGGATTATCATTTAAAAACACGAGATGTTTATACATACTGTAATGGCAAACATAAATGAAAACTTTAATTTCATCAATGTTTTGTGCACTGTTTTTTGTGTATACCTATAGGTATAATCGTTAAATAAATTGGTTACTTTTGATATATTTGAACAGCTAAGATAACAATTATCGTAAAATCATAAAGACGAATTTACATATTTAGTTAATTACGTAATTAATTATTAATTACACTACAACAAATTGCGTTTGACAGTCGAATCCATCTTTGGCCTACCTTCACCAAATTGGCCGTGACCTAAGATATTCACACGTATTAGGAAAGAACAAAGTCTACCTAACATAATCGTACGTACCTATATTTTATTACTGGGTTTACACTTTTCATTTAAAAACAAACCGCAAACTGCGACGATGCAAAACCAATATTAGACTATTATTAGGTAATATCATACGATGCATCTTTGTTTCAATTGTTATTCCCCAGCAATGCTGATGTGATTTATGTGCTGTTCGTCGTTCTAGGTATCTATCTTATCAACGTTCCGCGCCGCAACAATTTTATTAACAGATAACATTTGTTTTAAGGTGGATAGTCTACTTAATCTGTGTACCTATATTGAAATATTGCGAGCATATTATTGTGGTCGCAGGGTAGTGCTTTCCCGATTAATGTGGTGAATGTGGAATTCTCTTTGTTGTAACGTGGATATGGTCATCAATATATGGATGAGACCATTCGAATGAAATTCGAGCCTATTTTAAAGAATTATGCGGACCATTATAGCAGTTAAGTAGTTAACCGCTTGTTAGTATAGTACGTGATGATTTGATGATGATGTTTAGGTGTATATTTTATACCTACGACATAATATAAGAAGTAAATTAGTGTCTAAGAACTGAGGTAAGTGAAGTTTTTCTTTTCTGTTATGATGTATTTTTTTTCCTGGTCCTCTTAATTGAATTTTGACTTTGATTTAAACATTGTTTTGAATCTCTCCATTTTCTCCTTAAATTTAGTGATGTAATATACTTATAGAAAAGCAATGTTTACCTAATTCTTACCCCAAATACTTAATTATATGTATGGTGCGATCATCCTACTGAGGTAGAGATGACAATAATTGATGATATATTAAAAACAATTATGTATTTTTACACTAGTAAAATCTTACTAAGGCATTTATTTTATACACTTTTAAATCTACTTTAGTCAATTAAAAAATACGTACTTCGCTAATTGTTAGACTCAGTAATCTAACTTATTTTTTTTTAATTCACTACCTGAGTATTCCCAGTAATAGGATAAGGTTACAAAAAAATATGAATATACAAAATTAAATCACAAATGAAACAGATAAAACAGAAAATGTAAAATAAGGTACAGAATACATAGCGTAAGTTGCAAAGATAAGTAAAAAATAATAAAAACACGTACCTACACACATAACTATTTAATGCTATACAGAGTAACATCTTTATTTGATGGATGTTGCAACAAAGTGTATCAATTCGTGACTCAATTTCAAGATTTTGGAAGCTATACTTAGGGACCATTATGTCCGTGGGCATTCCTAAAACAGGATCTGTTCACACTGTATACATTTAATTCATCTTTTGACTGACTCATCGACAAGGGAGTCCAAACGCACCCTTAATAGCGAAATCTTAATAATCCTGATCTCTGGCACCTATTCTGCGCAGTTTACATGGCTTATACGTGACCCGGGCACAGACCTTCCCCCTACTTTCTCCCCGTAGTAGAAGTTTTTTGCAAGATATGCAGTTGTTTTAATAGGTATGTTTTTATTACATCGATATTAAAGAATATTAAATTATTATTTAAGATTATATTACATTTGGCTAAATCATTATTACGCTCGATCGATTTGCGCCCCCCCCCCCCCTACAAGAAAACTGAGGCTCCGCGCCTCTAAAGTCACTGCACACACTGTAGATACTTTAAATTGCAAAACTTTTCTTGCGGTATAAAATTTATCAAGTATTTATCTGTAAACAAATGAATATAACACAACTATTTGTAGAAATACTTTTCTGTCAAACTACAAATGTCCAGTGTAATGTTTATGAAATACCTAAATATGCAGTTTGGTTTCTACAACGAATCGCTAAATAAAAAGGGAAAAAATCATTATTTTTCCGATATTTTATTAATTTTTCCAAATTATAAATATTTTGTTTTTTGTCGTTCTTAAGCGTTTGTTTATATATTTAAGGGTCCATTCACTGTAACTTGAAAGGCATGAATGCGGGGTCGGGTTGAGAGGTTGGGTAGCCGATGGGCAGAAACTTACATATTCCCACTACCGAATTATTTAGATTTCGGAGATGCACGTAAATCCGAAGTAAAAAGACACATGGAAATAAAGTTAGCCTTTATTGCAACGGTACCGGATTTGTCTTATAATTGCAACAAAATTTCTTTTTAATATTATAAATTATATATCACCGAAAAGATCAAAATATAAACTAGATCCCTATAGTAGCAAATTTTTGTTTAATTCATGTACCTATTTTAGAGAAAATAATTTTTGAAAATAAGCTATTTTAGTACAAGATTGTTTGCCTGGAATTTTAAAAATAAAAAGAATTACGAAAAATTACTACTATAGGGATTTAGATTAAAGTCTTATCTTTCAATAATTTATTTTTACTAAAAGTCGCTATCTTTTAGTTTTTTTATAATTAGACACGACACGAACGCCGATTTTGGGCTTATTTCGGACTAGTGAATGGACTCTTAAGTGTATAATATAGTTTCACTCTACCAAACACTTTCATTAAATAATTTTGAGGAAGATATTCATTCCATGGGTGTACAAATTTAACGCGTTTACAAAAAATGTTTTCAAAACTTTTAATAACCCTGTTTTGTAAAACAATACTTTCAAAGTTTAATTGAAATAAAACTTCAGGCAACTATATGATATAAAGCTTACAAAATCATTGTCAGGCATATTTAAATTGACAAATAAATCCAAACTTGCATTTTCGTAAGCTTTACAGTAGCAAAATAAAGCCGATTCTTCCAAATCTCGGTGGGTTTTAGAATATTGTTCACAAAGCAAATATGTTATGTAAACATAGCAAGTAGCAAGTATGTTTAGTGAGCAATTTGATTAAATATCCTGCAAAATATCTTACAAAATTCGTTTCTAATATTGGCGATTCAAATTACCGATGAGGGCGCTGCAAATTGTAAACAAATATGGAGGAAGACGAGTAAATATTTTGCATTTCATATCACATCATCTAGCGATTAAGAATTCAACTGCCATAAATATATCAAACGTCCTATAAGTACTTCGTTGCTAAATATATGAATTTTTTGGGTTGAAACAGGTACCCTAGTTTTTGTTTACTTACATTGTTGACTAAAATAAGTGTGACAATCTGTATAGTGATACTATATATTAGTGCTTGTTTTTTGTTAAATAATGTTTAAATTAAAATATATCCTGCTTTTATAAGACTAATAATAGAAAAGTATAGGCAAACTGCAACAAAGTGGTTATGTTGTGTAAATAAACGTGTTCTCTATTATTAAATTGTTACATGCCTTTTTGGAGAAATGAGTAAGAAACAGCTTCTTATACTAGGGCCAAACTTCTACCTATCTTCAATCTTAAACACTTCTATTGACACATTTTGTGGAATGACACCTATAAACACGGCAGTTTGTGTTGTGCTAATTTCGCTTTTGAATGCCATTTTAAAATGTAAAAATAAAGATGTACAAATAAAATCACCATCGCCACTAAATTATTACGTTAAGCAAACCCAAGTAGGTGTTATTTATCATTACATCAGCAATAAATCTCCAAAAATTACCTTTTAAGTAGGTTCAAATATTTTCATGCAGAGGGCGCATTCATTTTTGGAATCGCCAATGCTGACTACTGAGTAACTGCAATTAACGAAGCGTAAGGCAATATAATTAATAAAACTAGATAAAATATATTAAACTCAACGCGTAAGATATAACAGTTCGCTGCGAGCATACTAGCATTCGAGAGGCTACAGCACTGGCTGTTTCAGGATAGAATCTCAGGTTCGTCACTGCACCCAGCATCGAAGTCACCGGAAGGAATAGAGCACGTAATAGGGAGATACGCTTCAAAATTAGCCGTAATTTACCTTCGAAAATTCCTAAAATTTTCCGAATATTAAAAATTTTTTTTGGCTTTAACTGGCTCTATTATGACAAGAGCTTTCAAAAAATACCAAATACATGGGTTTTTACTCATAGCAATATTTATTAAGCTTTCATAAGTTTTTTATATTACCGATTCGATAGGTATATAGATATAATAATTATGATGCACCGTGCAAGCGATCCCTGGGTTAAATACTCACTAAATACTCAATAATACTGTACTATATTATAAAAGATTAAAACTGAGGCAAAACAAAACATTTTAACGTTTTATTGAAAAAAAACTACTACTAATACGAATACTAATTTTTCAGTTCTACACACAGTTAGTCTATACGTTCTTTAGTTTTGATATTTGCATGATCTTTAACATTTCTTTCTCAGCTGGGAGTTGTAGCTGGATATTAAGAAGACGCATTCCAATTTCCTTCAATAATTTTTGCGGGAAAAACCTTTCCACCATGTCATATCACATATATCTTTAAATAAGTACATTCCAAAATGATATATTTGAAAAATCTCCTAATTTTGCTCGCTATTCTATTTCTGCAAGGATTTTTCTGTCATCCAAACCGAGCTTTGTACATCACCTAATGATAAAATTCATGGCAAGATTTACTTTTTCATTAGTAAGATTTTGATCATTTTGTCTGGGATCTAAAAAACTAGCAGCTAGTTGGGATTCATGGAATAAAAAATCTTTTCTACTCTGAAAGGATTCTAATATACGTTCTCTTTCCACTACACAACAATTTTGAGATGCCGCTATTATATGAATTTCAAGGATTTATAAGTTAAAATATTAAATTATTAAAATATTAAAATATGATGTTGAAATATGAAATAAGTTTCTTTTGAAATTACACCATCTGTAAAATAATAAAAACAGGAAACCATATATTGTGTTGTGAGGAAACCATGAGTGTTTTATTTATTAAAATAATTTTAAAAACCACTTCTGAAATTCATTTGTATAGATTTATTTGTACTACATATTATTATACTGTGGTTTTTTGGGACAAACTTTTTGTTTTATCTTAATACTGCACTATAAAACTTTATGCGTATTCTAAGACACATCTTCGTAAATATATGTTCTTCTGAAGTTATCTACATTATTTCTGCTCAAAATGTATTTGTGTATGTAATATTGCTGGTAAATAAACTTATTCTTCCAGATTATTTATTCACTTTTAATCAAAATATAAATATACATTTTCTGTTGTAAAAAATTATTAGTAATTTTGGCGGAGGAGCCAGGTCGATAAGGACAAGTTTCTGTTTTAATAATAATTATTTTTTAACTGGAATTTTCACTCATAGATCTTATTTAGGACCCGAGATATTTTGATGATATATTAGGGATAATATATTAAGGTTAATTAAGGTTAAAATCGGCGGGAAATTTGAATTACGTGGGTATTTTACAAAGTAAATTACTTGAAATTTACTTGGGAAATATTCAAATCTCTTTTTTATTACTTACAGTAACTTTCAAAATTCCGTATTTTAACCAACTGGTATTTTACCATTTGCCCATCTCTACTTCTGGCTATTTATTTATCCTTGTGCTGCACTAGTAGAATTTTTGTGGTTCTCATTCTTAGTTCCACGACAAAGGAATGACCAAAGCCTACATATATATGTAGACTTGGTATGACGTTCTCTCAGAGAAACCCAATCAACTATCTACATACAGCGAAACCATCGCTATAGTAACACTATACTTATTTTAATATAAGCAGGTACACTATAAAAATGTGCTCGGTATTTTCCACTGCCGTTTGCAATTTATAATATAATTATAAGTAGGTACAGGTTTTTTCCTACCGTCTTTTCGTGGACAGAAGGTTACGAACCCGACAAGTGGCCACTACCAAAGTCAAATACCTTCGAATGCCATTTTGTTGCATAAGTCCAAGTTTGGAATCTTCTCAGATAATTAATCTATAAGCTGACAGATCTATTTTTGCAGCAGGCCATCGGACAACCCAGCAAATCATCTTCCATCTCAAAAAGAAAATGTTGGAGGTTCGTAGTCCATTAAAAAGTCCTGATTTTCGGCTTATACTCTGTAACTTTCAGTAAATTTTACATTATGTTTTGGGGCAATCTTTGACACTTTTCTAATCAATTATTTTACTGATAGTTGTAGATATTATCATCAAAGCATCGCATACTTTGATTTCTTCGACAAGTTATGTAAGCTACTGTAAAAACTGTCTTGCTTCCTGGACTATTAATCAAACTCGGAAGACCTTGAGGCCAGCTTTGTATATCAAAAGTCAATAAACTAAATTTCAAGTATGCCGGTTTCGGTTAGATTGCCAGTCCGTAAAGGTTGAGGACTGATTTGTTGGGAACAAATCGTTACACAGGGCGTTCGCAAACAGTATAAAAAAATTAAGAATGATCTATCTACTCTCTCCAAAAATAGATATTGAAAATAATTCTGAGCCAACACAACAGTATTGAACAATTTCATGTGGAGCAAAAAGGTTTTTTAATAAGTATTTGTGTTTTTATAAAACAGATTATAACTGCACTGGTTAAATATATGTTACAGTGACCAAAATGTAGAAATAGAATAACAATTTTTACACAGGAAATAACACAAAGGATTTAATGGGGTGTTTTCCTATTTTTTTTTTACATCGGCAACGGAAAGTCGTTGGAAAAAGAAGAGATACGTATTTCTGGAATTTTAAAATTGGGTTCATTTAAGTGCATAAATTATTTTTTTATTGTGCGCGATATCTATGTGACGTCACTAAGCGAAAATTCAAAATTTGCGTCATTTTTTAGTGATTTCTAGGATATTTTCATTTGTGTGGTTGGTATCACTGCGTGACAACTTTACTTTTGTTTATGTTTGAATTGTTTGGTTAGGGTAAACATCATGGTAAACACGAGACATTGTTTTTAGTTTATATTTTTACCTGTGAATTGTTGTCTCTGCCTGTGACTGATTACAAGTGTATTTAGTAGTAATAGAAAAACATCGTAATTTGTAAAGGTAATTTTTGAATACATTTAATCGACTTTGCAGTAATACTGTTAAGTTAAATACTAACCTTACATTTTTCACCCCTTTTATTTCTGAAACGATCTATAGGATCTTTATCATAAAAGGATCTATAACCGGTAAATTGTCGGACTTAGCCTCTACAAAACCTTGCTCCATGTTTAATAAAAGTTTGCTTCACAAGAAAACAACAATACAACACGTCAGTTGTCAAGCCAAACACAAACAAGAAATTTCAAATGTCAATTATCGAAATGTAGACTGTCTTTTGTCGTCTTTACAAACTGAATCTAGCCACATATTATCAGTGTGGCTTCTTTATAGATACATATTCCCTAGTTTTCGCTTAGTGACGTCACGAATATAAAATAAAATTTCAAAATTGAATTAAAAATTTTCTACCGATTCAATCTTAATAATTTTTATCCTAATAAATATAAAAAAAATATATTTTATAAAAATACAGGTTTCCACTTTCATTTCGATTGAAGGAAATACCCCATTAAAGCACATTTAGTACAATTAACAAATTTTCACTTTCAATTTTGTCTCTATATAATAATTTTTTGTTTCTGTTCACTATGTGAAATTTCTGATATATTATATTGTATGATTTCTCAAGGTTGTTTAAAATTTTATTTTTTGAATATGGACACATTGTTTAATAAGATTATTCTATATAAATGTTTTCTGAGGAAAGAATTTCTAACTTTCACTTTTTCAAGGAGTCTATTTTTGGTGAAAATTAAAGAAAATCATAGCATCAGCGCATCATGAATATGATACATTATTATATTCAAGATGTCAATTATTTACTTCGAAAAACGATAAAAAATCAGGTTCGTAATTAAAAAAGGAAGTTTATGTCCTAACTCATAGTCGAAACGTCAATTCAAAAATCTGAAATACATACCATATGGTAGACTAAGAAAATTATGTTTGGTTTTTCGATATTTTTAAAAGGAAAACATTCGCTAGGAAAGAATTACCAGAAAAACATTTTCTATTTTTTTTTAATCTGCCTAACCAATGTTTTTTTAATATTTTCGCTACAAATAACACATCTGATTTAATTTTAAGTTCAAATTCCTATCATACGAGGGAGCATGCTACATTTGGGAAATTGTAAATTGTCCTGCTATTCATTCGTCCATAATAAAAAAAAACGGTATAATCCTTACATATCCGATAACCCTAATACGATTTGTTTGAGTTTATTAAGTGTAGGAATATTTATCAATTTAGCAAATATTCAAATTCGATCTATTTAGTATTCGGTATTTAACCTTTAAGTAAGCCTCTTGGGAGAGAGCCTTGATTTGATGGCTGAGAAGGATGAAGAATACCGGCTGGTGGTGTGAAGGTCGGGTTCAATCCTCGCACACAGCTGGTTTTCGTTTATTTGCGTCCTATTGTCGCTAAAAATAGGCTACTGTCGACGTAACGAGAATATACAGGGTGGCCCAGAATTATAATAATAAGCGTCATATAGTCAAAAGTCATACTAACAACTAATGACAATAACTCTGTAGGTATTTAAAAACTTTCGCATTACTTCAATGTTTAAATAAAACTCTAAACATGACAGCAAAAGCACTTGTACGTATTAAATATTATTTATTTGTTGTTTAAAACTTCATAAAAGACCTAGGTAAAGTGGTAAGGTACAATTCTGTTATTCACAGCAATAGAGAAGTTGATAGTTTATAAACATTCGCCAAAATGAAATGAAAATTGTAATAGTATTCGTAATTTCAGGTGTAATCTTAACCATTACAGAAAAAACAGCTTTCCTTTGACGTGAAACATGTTAGAGAGATTTATCCTACGAAATGTCCAAGTGCGGTAAGATTACATCATACGACGAGTACTCTAACTTGAGGTTCTACTTACCACCGCTAGATGTCGACAATGGCACCACGGATCTGTCAACATATCTTTATCGGTAAGTAGTTTACCAATGGAAGTGAAATACTTGTACTCGTAATTATTGATAAATTATGGAAATTCACAGAAATTCTCTGGAAAATTGCCTTTCCTCGCCTTTTCCTTCTCTTCTGTAGGTTCTCGCCAGTAATGGTTCTCAAGGGTAGGTTCCCTATATTGACATCCTTGAGAACCATTATTCTTCCTTTAAAGAACTGAATATGACAAAGGAGTATGAGACAATGGATTTTGCCGTATTCTGTAAACAATTTAAAGTGCAATACACATTTTTTCCGCCGTAACCTCGTCTACAGCGAAAATGATTGATCACAATGACCTGCAAAATCTACCGTGCATCTCCCTTGTGCCTCCTCGCCCTGCGTTCCTGCATCAATTAAAGATTTTGCACGTCCTTAAACTGTATCTGCTCGCGACGTGTTCTGCAAACCCAGCAACAAGAAGTTGCCGCAATTATATGAGATTGTCCGCCGAGGAAGAGGACGAGGCCTTCTAACAGGTTCTGGTGCGCCGGCGACGGCATTACTTGCACGTCTCTGGGGGCTCGCGAGTCGAAGACGGCCCCCGCGGGACATTACGGATCGCAGGCGAGAGCGATAGGGGTCCAGTGGCGGCTCGTCGCTCACTTAGAGGGGTTTCCACACGTACTAGTTATGCGTGCTAAACGTGGCGTCCTTCAGTCACATGTGATCTTATCAAGTCAATTAAATATTTAGTTGTATCTAGATAAATAGTTAATTTAGACAACGCATCAGTTGTCTTTAGATAGTCGTGTGATGGCAAATTTATCTCATAAGAACTTTTAGTTATTTAGTTATAGATTCTTAGTTTTGTGTTGCAGTGGGAATTATTATTTTTTTAATTAATTTAAATACCTTGTATTTCGAAACCGAGTTTCCATAATTGTTTTGAAAAAAACATTGATCTCATTTAGATGTTCAAAGAAATATATAGAAAACACTCTATATACTAGTATTTCGGCTTATTAGGCCTTTTTCAATAGAGTAATGACTATTACTAAACATTTCCAAGCCCGTTTTCGTTATTTATTTGTTTACGAGCACCTACCCCCCGATTGATCCTACCATCTGGTAAAGCCCAAGTTTTTATTACCTTTTCTAAGAAGGGCGAGAGTGTAAAGTCTATCTGATCATTCGTAGTACAAGGATTTATAATTAAAGATTTTTTAATTTCTAACTGTTCCAACAGATCTAAGCGCTTTCCTTTCTTTTCACGATGCAGTACCTTTACATTTTTCTGATCTATAAAATGATTGTTTTTTATACAATGCGTCGAGTTTCCATATTTTCCGCTGTACGTTTGTATACAAAGGTCATATACTCATTTTTAATTTTGAGTTTTCCTGAAGTTAAAGCTGAGATACATATGTCTTTATTGGTTCAAAAGTTAGGATTGTATAATTATTTTCGTGCTAGCTGGACTCCTGTTCAATGTGTACTATTAAATTGTTATTAAGTCTGTTCAAGATGGCACTCCCTGGATAATTTTGAATTGCCAGAAATATTCGTAAATCAGTAAATTAAAATTAATAAAGGACAAGTCGTTGAATTCAAGGAAGATTATTATTATTGTATGATAGAGATGGGAAAATTTCGAAAGTAGTAAACTTTTAAGCATATTTTATTGATTTTGATAAAATTAATAAGTATACGAATTTAATTGCGTTGTTTGTTATTGCTGGTTCTGAAGCTCATCAGCATTTATAAATGCCGCTGAGCTGCAGGAACCGCCAAGTCCTTAATCTCTATCTCCACTGTTTAACAGTAAACAGATGTTTTGTCACCTGATCTTAGGATTAGAAACAAACTTTAAGAACGGTCACAAAAATGTCATAAAATGTTTCTAAAACCGGGGCAATGTAATGTTTTCCAATTAAATATTTTTTCCAATAAAATTTGATTACAGGGAATTTCATTTAAAATAAGAAAGATTCTGAACTTTTGGTATAAACGGTAAGTCGGCTATATTTGAACATATTTTCATTTGATAGAGAAACTTAAACAGAGTTTTAAGACTCATTGTGACTGGGTACACCAACTGATTGTGAGTGTTGTGACCGTTGCGCGTAACTTGAAACGGCCCCGTAACCGCGCCCGAGCGCACGGGTCGCCGCCTCCTTGACGTTGCACGTTGCACTCCATCGAGCTGCAGCGCACTTCAGCATGTGATGCGAAGTAATTACCCGGAGATTATACAAGATCCAGTTTGGTTTCTTCTTTGCGCTAATCAAAAAGTGGCAGGAGCCGGTCCCGCGGCAGTATTTTTCTGTTTTTACTTTTAACGGACTCATAAGAGTACATATTTATGCAAATCGAGGCAGCACTCCCCGCCGACCGCGACCGAAAGGGAAAATAAACGACTGCGACGACGCCAAGTGTGTATGCCATGCCACTCATATTTTCGCTTGCCGGTGTAGTCTGGAAGACGTGAATACCACGTGGCTACATGAGTCTCCATACAAGAGATGAATACACTATAATCTCTGTCCATACTAACAACAAAACTACAGTAATTTTTTGTCTGGAGACCAATTTATGTGCCAAGTAGGTAGGTATTTGGTTTGTTATTTATCCACAGTCTTATGACTCCTAAAGTAACCCTTTGCTAATCTATAAAATGCAACATGATGAAGCAATCTCACCAAACGAAAGTGTTTTTGTATCAAATCGTTTGTCAGTTGCAGCTCTTTCCGTTCTAGAATTGATCATTTGGAATCTGTTGTATGTCTATGAAATTCAATATGACGGTAGTTAATGCCATTCCTGTATAGGTATAGCTTTAATAAAATGTTCAGTTTTAATACGTTGTCTTTGTTGCATAATATGAAGTTTTTTAACGTTCAAACATTTATTTCATTGAGATATTTTCGTCATATCCAGGTTCTAATACCAGATACTCTTACACTTTCAGCAGTTTATTTGAGAATATCCCGTAGAATATATATCTAATCTATATATCAAGAGATATACATTTATTAGTTTTTTAAGACAACAGATAGATTGCATAACAGCAAAATCTTCTTCAACGAAATAAAGTAAATCCTTAATTTTCGCCGCTGTAGATACACAGAAAGGGAATTTCCCAAGCCCAGCCATAACGAAACCGTCGTCTACAGCCTCCCCAAGACTTTTTCTTCGACAGGGGAGCGTCAAGCCACTCTAGCCGAAAAGGAGGTATTTCAAAAGCTCAAAGACCTCGCTGGCGAAGACACCGGAGGGGGGCTATGGGTGACGTTCTTCCACAGCACCTGCTACGCCGGCCAATCCTACAGGAACCAGAGGATGGGCAGGCTGATGATCAGGGAACATGATTTCGTGGTGTTCGCCAAGCACAGGGGTAAGTGGAGCAAATCTTGTTACGTGACTTCATAAAGAAACTGACTATTTTAAGATTTCAACAACACGTTTATGCATTTATGATAAAATTACACTATTATAACTACCAAAATGTATACCTACTGGATATAACAAGAAAATCTCCTTCCCATATAATTGTTGTATAATTATTTCGCTCCTGTTATACTGTAATTCGACTTTGTATAAATGAACAACTATTTTCTTTATGGTCTCATAGAGATTTGTCACAGTTGATGACACGTCTTATAAAATAAAAAAGGTACCAGCCAGCGCATTTTTCATGCCAGACGTTTCCTCTTTCATTTTACATTATCTACTAATTCTTTAAGGATTTGGATTTATAGACAGAAAATAAAAAGGGCACCGTTTTTTACCACCATATTTCTGTCTGTCGTTTTTTCTTCTGCTTTACTTCCTCTCGTCATCGCTCTCCCATGAAGAGGTTGTCCTTGAGAGAAAAGGAACATAGCTCGGCCATCTGCATAAACTTCTCGTAAATACATCAGCCACCAGCGTGTAATAAATATGCAAAAAGACGGGTTGTAATTTGGTGTCGTTGGGAGTCATTTTGCGGGGAAAAAACGTCTCTACGGCCTCAGAAGTATCTGACATGGACACACAAGCAAGGAAGGGGGGTTTAAGTACTCTTAATAACAGTGTAAGTGAAGTGGGAGCTATAAAAAATGATGGAATATCCAATCCACTGAGGGTTTGCAGTTTTACTTAGATGCGTTTGCGTTTATAACCTCGATGAACGGTTTTAGAAACGACAGACTTCTATTATAGGGCATTTCAAAATATTGTGGTCGAGAATGAAGGATATTTTTATTTAAAATTCCAAGGACCATTATCGAGATTATCGAAAAGTATTTAGACCTGCAACATTTTTCGAATCATGGCTAGTCTATATTAATTTATAAATTCAAAATAAAAAGTACCGCAAATACCACAATATAAAAATCATTTGATGAAGTGGTATTATGGGTACCTATATATCTGTACAGGGTGGGCAAATTTGGATGTTTTATAGGGTAAATGGATAACTGCAAGAGATGTATGATGCATTCTCGATGTCTTTTTTCGAGACAAATTCAAAACTCAAAGCCAAAACTTGCTATCGGGTTTTATTTTCGAGGTATACAGTGTGTTTCAAATTAGATGCAACATCACTGGTATCTTGGAAATCGTTAGAGATAGAGACTAGGTTAAATTGGAGCAAATTTACGTAATTTGGTGACCAATAATATGCCCCAAAAAAATCAATGCAAACGTGATTAGTTTTAGAGATAGGTATTTGAAAAAACCGAAATTTTGGAAATTCGTTTTTGTAAAATTGGTTTGAAGCCTTCTTTGAAGAGCTATTGTAATAAGAACGACACTCCCTCATAGCAACCTTTTATGCTCTATCAAATGGCATAAACAGCTTTTTTTAGTAACGTTTCGTCTCTTCAGAACCATCATCAACTTCATTTTTTCAAATAGGGACCCATTAATATTTTTATGTCAATCGACAGCATTTTGCTCCTAAGTTCAATGACGTATCACATGCTATAGTTTGATCACGTTTTGAACGTGGAAAACCATCATCAACCTAACCTGCGTCTGTCTAGGTATATCTATTAACAAAAGGATAACAAAGAAGTAATAAATTATTAACAAAACAACAATAAATTAAAAAATAATAATGAACAGTTAATGGAACAATAAACAAACTATAGTGTATGATACATCATTGAACTCACAAAGAAAAATTATGTCGAGTGACATATACCTACATATTAATGCGGCCATCTTAGAAAAAATAAAGTTGATGATGGTTTCTAAGCGTTACTTAAAAAAACTATTTAGTTGTTATGAAAAGTTGAAAAACTTTTTCCAATTAAAAATTTGCCTACGCCACTAAATTCTACTAAAAAAAGTGCGTGAAGAACCATAACGATTATTTTTTTCTCATTTACCAAATAACAAAGGTCAAAGAGATAGAAATCGAACCTTGTTTGGTTATAATTCGAAAATAAAAGACGAGAGCAAACTTTGACTTGAAAAAGTCAGTTATTTTACCATCTTTGAACCCTCTGCAGATCTATAAAATAAATTATATATACCATATTATACCATTATATTCGTTCTAGCAGAAGCTATAATGCCACGCCAGATAAGTAGGCCCTGTATGGTGTAACCCAACCGTAAAAATAGCCAAGCAATAAATATTCCCCTGAAAGGAGAAAAAAGCGAGAGGACAGGCAACCTCTGCAATGCCATTCATGGCGTTAGATAAGCCCGCGCTATTAATAAAATAATTAATTTCATTTTCTGCAGAGACTATTAATGTAATAAATCAACAAGTCCTCGCATTAATGGCTCGCCATCTAGCGTCAGAATAAATTAGCGAATTGCCGTTGTGTAAAAATGGGCAGATATGCCGGCTTCCACTACGAAATGCAAATGAGCGATAGGTGTACTTACTATTTAGTCGCATTGGCGTAACCACTGGGTAGACAATAAGATGCCGAATTATTATGTAGAATTCAATCTCGACCGTAAAATAAATACCAACAAGTATCATCATACATATCATAAGTATAATTGTCTTGGTAAAAGGGGTTATGAAATGGAAAGCCCGTCTTAGCTCCTCAAGCTACGTGCGATAAAGACTGCCATTTCCAATGTTTCCGATGGTTGCAAGGATTGCGAAATTGTGCATTTTTATAAAATATATAAGAATATTGCCTTTACTATTCCGTCTTTAGGCCGATGCTACGTTAGCCTGATCGAGGTGAAGTCCAACAAGGACTCCAGCACCAAAAAGGATGACCTGGAGAAGACCTCCGACGCCAAAGTGATCAAAAACAACAAGAGGTCGGCGCAGCATCAGTTGCGCGACCACATGGAGATCCTGCAAGGCTTCCTGGGAGACGAACAGAAGAACAACACCGTCCAGACGTACATCATGTGGCCGTTTCTCGGCAGCCTTACCAGGGACCCGCAACAGCAAGTCATCAGGCGCTGGAAGGAGGACCAGAACCTGCACGTATTCGAAGACGTGATTGGGAGTCAGAAGCTGTTCGACAGGTGGTTCCTGGAGAACGTGCTGGGAGGGAATTCCATAGATGCGAAACACTTCGATAGTTTACTTAATAGGTAAGTTTTTTGTTGAGGGTGTTCCAAATTATGAACGCGCTTAATAAGGTAATAACAAGCTTGTGCATTTGTGAGGTCTGTTAGATGAACAAAATACATACAGAGAATCCCAACAAAACTGAACCGCCTTGAGTTACCTACTTAGAATACAATTTATAGATATAAGCCAAAATCGTAAAAACAGTAGGTACGATTTTTCTTTGAAGGTCACATTTTCAAATGATAACCAATATTTTACTTTTTTAAATATCCCTGCTGTTCTGCAACTACTGTGTATTAAATTTATAATCTCTCCTACTGATATGTATCCAGATAAAGCGATCCCTTACAAGTACAGTGTGATTATGTGGGTTTGTCTATAATAAGGACAATTAATCCAAAAAAAGAAAATATGTATATCATATAAATTAAATTAAAAAGCATAATTTGCATCTAAACTGGAAGTTAAAGGTGGTAAAAGTTAATACATAGATATATAAGTACAAAATATCCAGCACATGTATTTAAAAACCTAGAAAAAGTATTTTTTCTTAATTTTATTAGCATGTCGAGACAATGCGATAAGGGTACCTAAGGTATGTTTATAAAACCACAGTATAATACAAGCCTTGGCTCTCAATGTACAAAGAGAAGTTACTGGTGATGCCGGACGGACAAGAAAAACGTCGACAACTATCGGGAATTTCAATGAATAGCGAAAAAAGCGCATTATTGGCTTGCGCGAGGTTCTAAGAAGTACAAACATAATAAACGTCAACAAACGCATTTCGCTAGACAAATATAGCAGTATTAATTACTTTAAAAACTGCTAGACCAGTACTATAAAGGACTTTATGTCTTTCCGTTAAAGAAACTCATAATAACATCCAGTTTTTTCCCCAGGCGGCGAACAGTGGCGTACATACTATACAATACACAATAAATTCTGCAATTTTTCTAATTTTTATAAAAAATTACACTGTCGAATCTTTATATTATATGATGAAAGTGCTAAACTTTTAAAAAATAACGTACTTTTGGCATTGGTTTTTTTTTATCAGAACTATTGATTGTTCATACAGGGTTTCCTATAAAGAAAGAGTCAAATTTCACTCCTGGATATGATGAAAATATCTTTAGGTTCGTCATATAAATATTTGTTGTTTTGGCTATATTTCGGAAATCAATTAAGTAATTTTTTTGAAATTTTGCGTTATCGGTACTATGAAAACTGTCACCACATATAATTTCAATTTGCCGTAAAATGAAATAGTACCATATTTAGAATACTCAACCATTTAACAAAAAACATACATAATGCATATATATAGAGGATTCACATTCACAGTAGTACGTACCCACCGTATGTTGAAACAATAATTATGATATTTGTTGGAATGAAAATTCTGTGATATTTGTGCAAAATGGAAAAAATTTCAGCCATTTTACTGGTTATTTTAGTATTTGATATAACCAACTTTAAAACCAAATCTAATTTATAACTTGTAATACATGAAAAATTATATAAAAAATCTGTATATAAATCTTTAAAAATACATTTTGTGGCCTCAATATGATACATGAGACAGCTATTTAGTGAATCACACAAACCACAAAAATACCAAGATCCATTTGATAATCCGTATCACGTCGGTAACTCTCACACTGGCTCACACTGTCTACTATGGTTTTGGTTCAATCTTCAGTTCCGGTACTAGCAATGTCGATGGGATGGGGTGTTTGTCTGCATTTTCAATGTGTAACCCCCTTACGGACAGCCTTTGGCTTTAGATTTGGGGGTTGCCTAATGTATCTCGTGTTTAAAAAATAATCATAAGTAATGTAAATATTCAGAGAAATTCTTATACCATAATATACGTATTTTATCTATATTTTATTTATTTTTATGTGCAACTGCTGCCACGTTTCAGATTCATAATTTTGAGTTTTGGAGTCTTCATGAAGGAAATCAACGAAGACCTGTTAGCCTTGCTGACGCAGCAACAGTTAGACATCATGAACAGCGACGAATGCTCTAAGGAAGAGGGAAGACCGTTGGTGGTCTATGGGGCAGCTGGCACGGGGAAGACATTGCTGGTTTTAAGGAAACTTGATCAATTGCACCGTACCGGCCGCCTCAACGACCAAAATCGGGCCCTCTACGTCTGCTACTGGCCTGGCATCAGGTAACAGGGTTTTAACATCTTATATCCTTATTTTTACACTATCCTCCATATTGAGATGTCTCCCATTCTAGGGCTGAAGTCACAATGAAGCTCAAAACAATGGGCATTGGTAGCTATGTGGACACTGCCCGCTATTACGTATCGATCAGTGGTTTCCTCAAAGGATGTACTAAGAAATATCGGCACATATTCATGGATGAAGCGGAGGCTGTCAGCATTTGTTTCAAACAGTCCATCATGAAGGAGACTCTGTCAGAAGTCTATAAACACTATCATGATGGGAACTGCCAAATAGGAGACTGTGCACATGCCATATTAGGTATACCTACATTTCAAAGTTTTTTTTAATAACGAGTTTTCGTGTTTCGAGAACTGAAAAATGTAAGCGAGTTAAATATTTTTATTGAATTGAATTCAAGATCTGAAGGCATACTAAAAACAGTTTTTAAAGTTCTTTTAACACTGTTGGTTGATATAATGTGTAGGGTACCATCAAAATTGTAAAATTTTTAGAAAAATTATCACAGATAGATATCCTGACACAAATTATAGTTTTCTTTAGTGAAAACGCTCAAAATATTAAAGAAATTACCATGATTGCATGAATATAAGATGATATGCATAATTTATTTATCAGCCAATTGTGGTAGATAATATGTTTAAGGCATTGCAGGTAGTTTTATGGCCATGGAATTCTGCAAACGGTTTTAATAGCATTGAATTCCTTGGTTTTAAGAGCACTAAATCTCGTAAGCTGTTTTAAGGCATCTAAATAATGTAAGTAAGCGCAGTTAATTGTTTTGAAAATTGTAGGTGAGGAATTAAACATCCCTCAACAAATAAAGAATCACCATGATAAGGACTGGGGCGAAATGTGGTTTATGATTGATGCCAACCAAGCTCAGCTGTTCCTCCCGAAACACTGTCCGGACATTTTCAGAACCCCCACTCTGGTTTTAAGCAAAATCATGCGGTCTACAAAAAGCATCTTCGATGCCTTTAAAGTCTTTTACAACGATCCCATAACAAAGAAAGTCAAGCTTACAATTGGCGGTATAGTTGTGCCCAACCTATCAGTAGGACACAATATAGAAGGCCCGCCCGTGTACTGGGTCCCTTTTAAGGGAAACATTGATGAAACTATAGCCAACGTGGTGATAGATCTATGTGCAACCAAGGGAATAAAGCCCAACGACATCTGCGTCATTCCGTTCATGCAAAACGAAAACACAATACCGTGCAGCATAAACAAGCATCTTGAGGACTGTTTTGTCGAAAATACATTCAAACCCAAAGCTGTAGCTAACGTGGAAGATTTCCTTTGTCAGAGACATCTGAATGACTTCCTTGTTAGTTGGGCATTGAGAGTCAAGGGACTGGAGTTTAACGTCGTTATAATGGCGATCGAGGACGAAGATTTCGACATGAACGATTTTGAGGATAGGCGCAAGGCTTATATAATATCGTCAAGGTGCACTTGCATGCTGATTTTCATCTGCAGCAAGTCTGTTAGATGTAACATGCAGCTGGACCTCATTTCTTTGGAATATCCTTTCAGTACAAAGTTGGATATAAAAAGACAACGTAGATTGGAAGATAGTAGATGTAAAGTGGTGGTCTAACATCTTATGATTTTTAACTTCATATATCATGAAATCTCACAAAATTGTTCTTCAACTATTCTGTGATCATAGGCTTGTAAAGTTATTAACACGTTAACATGTTCAATTGTTCATACTGAACTATCGTTCATAATTTATGACACCGCTGCCTAGATAATCTTTAACGGAGTGAAAACGGATTCAATCTAGGAGGTGCTGATTTATACGTTCATACCTTTTTCTTCTTCTAAAATAAGAATTAGAAAAGGCATAACCACTTTGTCTTCTTCCATTTTATGCTGACAATCAAAACTTATGAGAAGAAGCCATTTTAATATGAAAATAAATTAAAGTTGTATGCTTTAAAGTGTATTGTTTATGTAATAGTAATAAAATATATAAATATATATATATAGATAACAAAAAATATATAACAAAAATAATGTAATACAAATTATATAAAGTAAATAAAATAGGTATAATCCTTAATATTCTTTGTGTATGTATTTTGCTTCAGTTCTTTGCTGGCAGTTTAATAGATATTGTTTTTGTCTGCAGATATTCTTTAAGCGCATCTTCACCGCTGAAATGAAATAGGAAGGAAAATAGAACAAAGTTTTTACTTCGGGTAAGTTACTTACAGGTCCCTGCCAAATCCGGATTTCTTGTACCCTCCGAATGGTGTTTGTGGTGTGATGGCATCATAACAATTGATCCTAAAAAACATTAATAAAGGACTAGAAAAATATTTACTTCTTTTCAAAAAATATAATCATATAAATTGTAAGAATTTTGCTTACCAAACGGAGCCAGCTTCAACTGCTTGTGCAAACACCAGGGCATTGTTGATATTCTTTGTGACGACACCAGCTGCTAAGCCATAAGGAGTGTTATTGGCCCTCTCAATCACTTCCTCTAGGGTGGAGAACTTCAAGATGGATTGAACTGGCCCAAAAATCTGCAGAAAAAACGTAAACACCTCTAAAACTGGGCAATTATTAGTAAAAGTAGTACTAGTAGTGCGGCGCCCAAGACCTGGCAAGTAGGCCACAAGCGGGCCCTTTTTGCCTACTCTTGTCGTCTGTCACCTCTTCCCTCATCGAACCTTCCCGACCTTCTAATGTAGGTCAGAATATCGGTTCATTCAAGGGAACTGACCTCTTCCCCTTGCAGCTCCCCGGCTCCCTAGACGTCGTGTCTCAGTCTGCGGTGACCTGTTACAACTCCCACCAACTGGTTTAGAGCCTTCCGGGTACGACTTAACAGCCAGGCCGTCTTGGTCTTGCTTGGCTCCACTATAAAGTTGCGAGCTTGTCTACAGCTCCCACTCCTTCTCCAGTGTTTACTTAGTGTCTCATGAGCCCAATCATTAAGAGCCATCTTGACCTGCCTTCGTGTAACGCCTAAAATCGGTTCAAGTCCCTGGGATCCGAGTCGAGCCAGTTCATCGGCCCTTTTGTTCCCTGGGATTCCACTATAACCTGGTACCCATACCAATTCAACCTCTAGCCAGCTCCTCCAGGGTATCTCCGCACTCTTGGAGAAAAGCGGATCTTCTCCTTGGAGATGCTAAAGCATTTAAGGCCGCCTAACTGTCGGAGCAGAAATAAATATTGTGCTCTGTACAGTTCCTTACTTCCTTGTTTGCTGCCATTAGGATAGCAAACACTTCAGCCTGGAAGACTGTGGGATACAAACCCAGTGCAAAGCTTTGCTGCACGCCCCTGTCCCCCACATAAATTCCTGCCTCTAAGAACCTGTCTGCCACAAGAGAGCCATCTGTGTAGCAGACCAGAGAATCAGGGGGAATCTAAACTGATCCTGCTTCCATTCCTTCCCCTCTTTGTTATGCAAATATGACGGTATATTTCTTCTTTAATCTACGGTGATCTTTTGCTTCAGTTACTCTGATGGCAGATATAGGTATTTCCCTATCCGCCATCTGTGCAACTGCCGCGTGACCGTTATTTCTTCCTCCTGCCTGCCAGCTTCCTGAGTCCCGCATTCTTAAATAGGCCGCCATTGCCTCCCTCATTATCCATGTGGATAGACTTGGCAGCCCTAGCAGGACTTCCAGAGCAGCTGTAGGTGTCGTCCTCATTGCATCTGTAATTCCTATGCAGGCAAGTCTTTGGACCTTTGTCAGTTTCTTGGACACCGTTACCCGGCCCACACTTGGCTACCAGACTAGGGCGCCATATTGGAGCCTCGGTCTAATTACCGTAGCGTATAGCCAGTACAGCATCCTAGAACTGAGACCCCAATTCCTGCCTACTGTTCGTCTTAGTTACCAGAAGGTGGTTGCTGACTTTTGAATAATTTTGCCAACATGTGGCCCACAGGTCAACTTGCTATCTAGGGTCACCCCTAGGTATTTCACCTCTCCCACGAGTGTCAGAGGTTCTTGGTACAAAGTGGGTGCCCTGAATTCCTCTAGTTTTCTTCTTTTTGTGAAAAGGATCATCTCAGTCTTCCTAGGGTTACTGACAGACCCATCTCACTACACCACCTTTCAATTATCCTACAGGCTACCTGCATTCTATCATAGACTACGTTTAAAAAGCGACCAGCCACTAGGACTAGCCCGTCGTCTACATAAGCCTGCATATAGAAGCCTTGGGAGGGCAATTATTAACAAAACAGTTTCCAAAAGTGGAATAATAACAAATTCTTTAAAGAAGCAAAACAAACTGCACAAAACTTAATAAAAACCAGATAAAGAAGCAGACACAAAAACGCAAAAAATGTCAACACAAAATATTGGTAAAAGAAAGCACACTCTAACCTTAAAAAATGTAAACATGTAAGTCGAAGTTTAATATGTTGTTTGTTTACTGTTAGTAAATAACGACCCATACATAGGATTTTACAGAAAGAAACACAGCATAAATATAGCAAATATCAAGAATATTTTTTGCAATTCTAAGGTGATGTCTCACTAGGGTTACCAACCGTACTCTTTAAAGAGAACATGTACTCTTTTGAGTTTAGAAATAATAATACTCTTACTTTTCAGCTTTAGTACTCAAATGTACTCTTTTCTGGGCAAAAGTAGCACCATATCTTTATGAGTGAACTAATATCACTATTATCCAGACAAAATATTTATCGTTTCCTGTATTATCTACTTTATATTTATCGAAAATATTTTCGATAAATTCAATATTTTTGTTAACGGATTTTACATTAAAATTCCGAAGTGCCAGGAAAACGCGTGACCTTGAAAATTTTCAAAATTTTCGCCTGCACCGCCACAAATTTCGGCACTAATTGTGAGTAATCCGGCATTTTATAGGTCTGCCAGAGAATTTGTACTCTTTTTTGAATGGCATGAGTTGGTAACCCTATGTCTCACGTATGCACTATTTTATGGATATGCAGTTGACAATAAAATAGAAATAAAGTGTTTTTTACCTCCTCCTTTGCAATAGTCATCTCATCAGTGACTTCTGAGAAGACTGTGGGTTCTACAAAGTAACCTTCCGTGCCAATTTGACTTCCGCCAGCTTCTAACCGTGCACCTTCATTTTTACCCGATTCAATCATTCGCAGGACTTTCTCCAAAGAGGGCTTGTCAATCTGAAAGAAGATTTCCCATTTTGCAGTTAAAACATTTATTTAAAATGATTTTACACTTATTTATTTATAACAATGTATTCTCAGAAAATTTAAACATGTACTTAATTTAGAGTTACTCATTTTCGTTGCAGCTCAATTAGGGTCGAATAAATTTAAAAGCTTAAAAGCCCCTTAAAAGATAACCAGGATAGATTGAGTATGAATCAA
Source organism: Pogonocherus hispidulus (assembly GCA_963924545.1). Classification (NCBI taxonomy): domain Eukaryota; kingdom Metazoa; phylum Arthropoda; class Insecta; order Coleoptera; family Cerambycidae; genus Pogonocherus; species Pogonocherus hispidulus. The sequence goes on along the minus strand of OZ004695.1, from coordinate 67,770,579 downwards.
GATGTGACTGTAAAACTACCGAAAAAGTGACATTTATGGCAAATAGAAAGAGTTTAATGTGTTACCTGGGGTCCTTGTTGTACCCCCTGCTCAAAAGGGTCTCCCACTTTCCTCGCTTTCGCCTTGTCTGTCGCCTTCCTCACAAATTCTTCGTAGATACCAGCCTGGACGAATGTCCTGGACCCGGCACAGCAATTCTGGCCATGGTTGGTAAAAATCGCATCGTGAGCTATTTGAACGGCCTCATCAACTAAAAACAATGTTCATGAACAATTTACAATGTTCTCGATTGTATGTCATAAAAGTTGATGTTTTTGTTGTTGAATTAAAGACAATAGGAATAATCATCGAAGGAAAACTCACTGTCAACATCGTCAAATATAACCAAAGGACTCTTTCCTCCGAGTTCTAAGCCTACAGTCTTCAAATTTGATTTTGCCGCATATTCCAATATTAAGTGTCCGATCTAAAAAAAAAACACACACATTGGTATATAGGTAAAGTTATATATACTTTCGATAAAATTATTAATTTCAATAAAGTACAATCAAACCCATCCCTTAGATAATGAAATTTGGAATATTCAATAGTATAGTTTAGATAAAAATGTGATTTCATTTGAATTACTATTTTATGAAAAATGTGCAAACTAAGTGGGTTTCAGATTTTTTTATACATTTTTGAAAACAAATATTGATAGTTTTTGCACTAACACACCTCAGTTGATCCAGTAAAAGCAACTTTCCTCACGTCATTGTGCAAGCAAATGGCAGCTCCAGCGGTAGGTCCATATCCCGGAAGTACATTGATAACACCCTTGCGGAAACCGGCCTCTCGACTGAGAGCAGCCAGCGCTAGCGCTGTCAGGGGAGTCTGTTCAGCGGGTTTTAGGATCAGGGTACATCCAGCAGCCAGAGCGGGAGCCCACTTCCAGATTAACATGGCGATGGGGTAGTTCCATGGTATAATCTGGCCCACCACGCCTATGGGCTCTTTGCGTGTCAAGGTGAAGAAATCCCCATCTTGAAAAATAATTATTATTTAAATAATCGCAATACAGTATTCAAACAGTGATATTATAGAAAACTACTTAATATTACTTGAGGAATTACCTGCTGGTATGGTATTTCCATGGATTTTGTCGCAATAACCACCATAGTATCTTAACACGTCTATACTGCAGTGAATGTCAAACAGCGCATCTTCATAAGGCTTACCATTATTCAATGTTTCTAAAGTTGCCAAGTCACTGATATCTCTTAACATTAATTCTGCTAGCTAACAAAGCAAAAGAAAAAGTTGGTTATGCTGGATGTAACTATTTTAGAAGAGGAAGACACTAAGTAGTTCTTCCATTTTAACTACTTTATGCTATTTCTTCTTCTACTTTTAATTTTGCGCTGACAACCATCAAAACTAAAACTTATTTAATACTTGTGTTTTTTACCACTAAATATGAATTACTAAAAGCTAAAAATTTCTATATTTGTTTTTAAAAATTAATGTGTCATTTTCAAAGTTATAATTCAAATTATAACCACTTGAGTTTTATAAGAAAGCACAATGAAAGAATTAGGAAATAATTAATGAAGCACAGTGTAAATATCTAACCTGAATTGATACATTAGTTAAGCAAAAATTCATATTTATGAGTTAATTATATAAGGGGATTAACAAGCTGCAGCCGAGAATTACATTTTTTCGAGAGGATTAAGGGCTGTTAATTTCCAAATGTAATTCAATATTCTATCCATGACCACGGTCAAAACTGGTCAATCAGGAGAGTGAAAGCCGTATGAGAGCAGGTGAAAAGTTCTGGTTTTGAATATCGTCAAATTTGACAAATTTATTTTGACTAAGAGTATTGATAAGTCTTGGAGTCGTTTCTATGACATGCGTGTTTTATTATCAACAGGACCTCGAAGCGTGGTATTATGAATTTTAATCCACTAGTGTATTAGAAGGCCAGAAGGCCTTTAATCTACGGAAAACTGACATATTAAACCCTCCTAATATAGTGGTCGTGGATACAATACTTAATAAACACTTGACTGTTTTAAATATAATTTACTACTATCAAAACTAATAATAATTACATTATTGATAAGTTTTCCCCTGTCCGATGCATCCATGGATCGCCATTCTGAACCTCTAGCGAAGGCAGCCTTGGCAGCAGCAACTGCAATATCGACATCTTCCTAGAAAACAAGAAATCAGTACTTATGTTTTAACAATGCTTAAAAAAAGTGTTAACCTTATCAGCCTCGGCCACTTCAGCAATCACTTGTCCATTGGTTGGATTAAATGTGGGAAAGGTCTTTTTGCTCACAGCATCTACGAATTCATTGTTGATAAACAACTGTAAATTAAATAGGCATAAATTAACTATTTTCTTTTCTTGGAAGCAATTTTTTAAATTTAAGCTTGGATATTTGTACTACTAGAAGCTACTACTGGAAAATTATAGTAATAAACCAGATTAAACTATACAAACATTTTAAAGTATTCTTTTTACAAAAAATGAAAAATAAGTGCACTAGGTACTCAAATCAAGCAATTTCACTCGGGGAACTTTATACACATTATATATTAATAAATAATAAACTATGTTACACTAATCGTATCCTGACCCAGTACTTGTATTTTCTAGTAACTTTTTTATGACAGACCTATTTAATTATTGGCTTAGTAAATTCCTTCGTAGCTTCAATTTTATGTAGGCTGGTTTTAAACATATTATGGTAGATTCAAAATTTCTAGCACTGCCGCCTAGATTGACTCCGTTTTAACAAGTAAGATGGGTCTAATCTAGGCGGCGATGATTTCTAGGAACACTAATATTCAATTTTCATCTTTTCATGCACATTAATCTGCAATACACCTTGTATATTTTCATGTACCTACTTTGCAGTATAGGGCTTTGCAACGTTTATAGATATAGATAAAGGTTGCCTACTGTGTACTTAATTGTTACTTCACCAAAATACTGACCTTTTTGTATCTAATTTGAACGTCTCTCACTCCACCCATTGTTTATTTCTTATTTCTAAACCCTAAAAAATTATAAAATACCAATAATGTAATACAACTTGGACAAAATACCAATTATTATTATTAATAATTATAATAAAATAATTAAAATGACCCTGTCTGATTTTCCGTTTATTTGATCTGTGATAATCTGTGGTCTGTGGATCTGTGATCTGTGTCTCTGCCACAGATTATAAAGTCTCTGCTGATTGACGATTTATTTATACATAATAATTAATTCTTATATATATTCTGTGTAATACATTACATAACACATAATATACATAATACAGACACTTCTTCGTATTTAGTCTATGCACTTCTTGTCTGTGATACATACCTATTTAGTATTTAGCAAGAACCAAGAACACACAGAATATGTGCAAGAACCCTAAATTGGGGTCTTGCCCTTCCCTATTTAGCACGTCGTTATCGTTATACTAATCTATGCACGTGCACGATATTAATCTATGTAATCTATGGTTATACTGACCATGCGCAGTACAAAAAAAGTTATCTTTTTTGATATTGCGCATGCTCAGTATTACGATAACGGGAGGTAAAAATCGGGGGGTTCAAAATTTCCCTTATGACTCATATTTTAAAATTCATTTTAAACAATGTTAATTAAAATACTCGATGTTCGATACGGAAAAAAATCGATTAAAACTCGACTGAAAATAGAGATGATGATTAGCGGTCAACAGAGAATGATTAAAATTGATGAATATCTATGATGACCTATCATCCATGCATAGGAATCTTCAATGAAACCACAGAATGAGACGTCTTGCGCGCTCAAAGTTTCGTGACTCCAGACGCCAGGGGCGCTGGAAATCGTCAATGGTAACACGATTTACAAATATTAATTCCAATTCGAGATGGGAATAACTGTTACTGACGTGGAACGTTGTAAATTGAAACGTTCCTAATAAATAACGTTCCAAAATAACATTTTTTGGAACGTTATGCGTACATTTAACTAGTAACTAGAAACGTGAGTAACTGCTGTTTGCTGGCTGTGCGCTTCTCGTTTCGTTTCGCAACTACATAACTCTCATGTATCACATTCACAGACTCACGTTAGTTACTGTTAATTTATTTAACTTAATTGTTCCGGTTTAAATAATTGATAGATTGATACACTTCGATATACAGGGTGGCCCATTTGGACTTAGGACACCTCTGTAAAATGGATATTTTAAGTCCGATTTTGATGATTTTTTTTTTAGGTTATTACTCATGGAAAATTGCATTTTGTGGCAAATAGACAGATTTCTGTTACACAAATCAAGGCCTACTTTGCAATTTTTTTGGGGGCGAAATTTCGAGAAATCGTATTAGCGATTTTTTTAGACGAAAACTAAGTACGCCACTGTATTCTGCGCCCCCTCAAATAGCTCTGTACCAAATTTCATCCTAAAGTACAGAATATTAATAACAATTCTCACTAAATTAATTTATGCCCCAAAATACGTTGTGAAGATCAAGTAACCCATGAAATAAAGAAATCTGTCTATTTGCCACAAAATGCAATTTTCCATGAGTAACAACCTAAAAAAAAATCATCAAAATCGGACTTAAAATATCCATTTTACAGAGGTGTCCTAAGTCCAAATGGGCCACCCTGTATATTAGAAGAGATATTTCGTTATTTTGTTTATTTTTGTATATACCTTTTGCTATAATAAAATAACGGAACAGCACGAACTGAGTGAGGCTGGAAGAAACCTTTCAAGCAAAATAACGAATAACGAGTAACTGGCAGCCACAAGCCACAGCCAGATGTATGAGTATGAGTTACACCAGTTGCCTAAAATTCATTGTAACTCGAAGATTTTTAGGATTATGACAATATTTTTACTTTCATTCTAGATGAACAGATTATAAAAGCACCATTTTTATAACAATAGATATATTAAAATAGCTTCTTAACATTACATATATAACTATAAGGACACTAAATTAATAAAATAAAAATATATTTACAACATGGTTACAAAACTATTACAATATTAAATTACACTCCTACATTAACTCCCTCACCATTCTGTCCATCCTATTAACTGCCTGGATCTCATCCAAATTTTCCAGAAAATTTCGTATCTCCCATAACGTATCATTATGAGTCTGGAAAGGAAAGAACCTAATAAAATATTTGATACAAAAAGCAAATCATCCATTAGGTATTTCTCATATCAAGATGGACCACATTCTGTCATATAAATGCAACCCACATTAAGGATTCAAAAGACACTGGTTGCCTACTATGTAATACAGAAATAAAGACTAGAATGGAAAAGTCTTGTACAGGTTTTGTGATATTTTTTGAACACCGAAAATGAACGATTTGGTCCAAGTACGGATGCTGCGCAGTTCACGTTTGATGACGGAAGTCGGCATTTTTGTTGGAACTTCGGACGACACACCATGAAGTGACACGATATTTACGATATTTACGAGAGCTCAATAGTGTACCGATTTTCTTCAAACACTCTTTAACTTTTACTTCAAGAAAAGAAAAACGGGCGGTTTATATGTGACTTGCTTTCTTTATATGTAACTTATATACTAATTGTTCAATATGCAAACTCCTCACTGGACCGAGAAACCCCATATTGTAGTCGCAGAAATCGTATGGTAATATACTTTCTATAGTCTTTACTTCTGTGGTAATATTGTAACTGGAATCACAGAAATAGAAACTGAAGAATGGAAACATAATATATAGTCTATTAATGTTTTCCGTGGGTACATAGTAGTTTCTATTTCGTACTGCAGAGTTAGCGTAGTTGTGAAGTCGACTGTCATTTTTTGTATGGTGTGGTTGATGTGTTTCAAAGTATTTAAACAGTTTTGTGGTATTTTTGTATTATTTCATATTTTAGAAGCTATTTTGTTTCTCCAGTCTCAAAATAGGTAAAAATTGCCTTGTTTGTGCTTGGTATGCTCAATACGCATGCTCGTAGGTACGAATTAGCAGCAGCTTGATCCTGGCATTTTTAGAATATGACATTTTTCAGTTTCTATTTCTGTGACTGGAGAACACGAGAACCTTTATACAAATGTGCAGAAGTATTTTATTGCAATAGGCAACATGACTGTTTTATGTAGGTTGCCTAATTAATGTAACATTGTCTATTTATGAGAGATATAAAATTAAATAATGACTTAAAACACGCCTCAAACATGATAGCTATTTTTATGGAAGCTCATGCGACAATTTTAACTTCTTGGTGTTACCCAAGGTTTTGTGAGAGCTAAAATTTCCAAATTTCTTTGTGGAAAAACATATGAAGCCCATTTTTCCCACTTTAAAGTAAGTCGTTCAAAACCGGCATAGAAAAACTCTTGTTTCATTAAACGTAAACACTGCTCAACATTTTTTGACCTTGAACCAGACGTTTTGTAAAACTTGTTACTCGTTTCCCAATTAATTCACATTCATTAATGTAACAGAATATCCCGTAAACAAATTACTCAAATCTAAGCAACGCAACTTACCTCAACTGCGAAAGTCAGCAGATTTTTACTGATATTGGGCCCGGGCGCTATCAACCCACTTCTGACGTACGAACCAATATCCAACAACTCTACCAGGTCTTCCCACTTGCCGCTCTCGTTCAACAAGGTCGAGACATCGTCCAGACACGCTGGTGTGTAGCCTCTCACCTTTCTGTACATATCTTCCAACTCTTGAAGTGAGATCGGTTCCGATTTCACGTCGGAATCCTCCTGAAAATAAAAAAAGTTAAATTTGAAAGAATAAAGATTAAAAAAATATACTGACCTCCATTTCTTCATCGGAAATATCTTCCACTTCTTCTTTAATGTCAATTTCGAGATTTTGCTCAGTCTAGACAAAACAGATGGATTAGAAACCGGATTCAGATAAAAACAGTTATTTTAAATATCCGTCAAAAAAATTTGATTGAACAATCGAAAAATTGATTCTTCGGATATTTTTAAAGACGGTAATTACAATATCCGGAATCCACTTTTTCAAAGTTTTCAAACCAGTTCTACAGTTTCATTAAATACCATTTTTAAACAGAACCGGATATTTGAATAGCCAAATATCCAGAAATTCATTCAACATCTGAAAATCAATCACTTGCATATTCAAAAACCAGTTATGTGGTTAATCAATAGGAACTTTTGATCTGTAAGAAACTGCAAATAAATCAAAACCAATTATCAGAAAAACCGGTTTCAATGGGGTGTTTTCCTATTTTTTTTTTACATCGGTAATGGAAAGTAGTTGGAAAAAGAAGAGATATGTATTTCTGGAATTTTAATATTTGGTCCATTTAAGTCCATAAATTATTTTTTTCTGTGCACGATATCTATGTGACGTCATTAAGCGAAAATTCAAAATTTGCTCCATTTTTTAGTGATTTCTAGCATATTTTCATTTGTATGGTTGGTGTCACTGCGTGACAACTTTACTTTTGTTTCTGTTTGAATTGTTTGGTTAGGGTAAACATCATGGTAAACATGAGACATTGTTTTTAGTTTATATTTTTACCTGCGAATTGTTGCCTCTGCCTGTGACTGATTACAAGTGTATTTATTAGTAATTGAAAAACATCGTAATTTGTAAAGGTAATTTTTGAATATATTTAATCGACTTTGCAGTAATACTGTTAAGTTAAATACTAACCTTACATTTTTCATCCCTTTTATTTCTGAAAGGATCTATAGGATCTTTATCATGAAAGGATCTATAACCGGTAAATTGTCGGACTTAGCCTCTACAAAACCTTGCTCCATGTTTAATAAAAGTTTACTTCACAAGAAAACAACAATACAACATGTCAACTTGTCAAGCCAAACACAAACAGGAAATTTGAAATGTCAATTATCGAAATGTTGACTGTCGTTTGTCGTCGTTACAAACTGAAGCTAGCCACATATTATCAGTGTGGCCTCTTTATAGATACATATTCCCTAGTTTTCGCTTAGTGACTTCACGTATATAGAATAAAATTTCAAAATTGGATTAAAAATGCTCTACCGATTCAATCTTAATAATTTTTATCCTAATAAATATAAAAAAAAATATATTTTATAAAAATACAGGTTTCCACTTTCATTTCGATTAAAGGAAAATACCCCATTGCGTCAATCTAATTTTTTCTCAAAAAATGTTTTAATTCCCTCGTTATTTTATTTCCATTTTTATTCTTCTGTACATGCCTTAAAACTTTCTGTACTAACCATGAATTTCTCGATGACCGCCATGATTTCCTTGGATGATTCTCTCTTGTATGCCGCGGCCAAGGGGGAGATGTTGCTGAAATCCTCTACCGTCGGATCCATTTGCGGTACCGACAGAACGTACTTCAGCACGTTCAGGTACTGCCTCTCGATCGCAAGACGCAGCGGAGTGAACCCGTTCTTATCATTGCGCTTGTTGATGTCGGCGTTGTGCCTGCATAGCAGCTTCAGAGCGGCAAGGTTCTTGTTTTCCACGGCTATCATGAGCGCCGTGTTGCCATCTGAAATTTTTACAAGAAATACTGTATCCCCGATTGTAAAAATATATTTTCAAAGCAAATTATTAATGTATTAAAGCAACAGGAATCGAATTTGAACTGGAAACTCACCGCTATTCATGTCGTCGATGAAATCCTTGATCTTCTCGCAGTCTCTGTCCTGGAGTAGGGTCTCCACTATTTTGACGGAAACCTTCCCATCGACAGCCATGTGTAGCGCAGTGTTCTGCCTGTCGTCCGTCACTTTCACTCTGGCGGTGCTCCGCATGAGGTATTCCACGAGGACCTCGTTCCTGGAGAGCACGGCCAGCTGGAGGGGCGTCTGGTGGTAGTTGTTCTTCATATTGAGCAGCTGCAGCTCTTTGTACATGATGGCCAGTTTAAGGAGGAAGGCCGTAGCCTCCAAGTTGTTCTGGCTGATGAATACGTGGAGGGCACTGGAGAGGAAATAATACGCTTACGCTTGGACGCTCGGTAAAGTTATTTTCCATCGTACAGTTTCACGGGACAGATTAAATTGAAAAGAATGTTTTCCTTCAAAAAATTCTTCTAAAACTTATTGAGCTGCATAGAAAAATGCCTCAAAAATCGTAATATTTTTTAAGGTATATGTTTCAAATAGTTTTAGTATTCAAAATTTAAAGATATAAGGTATAAGGATAAAGGTCTAAATCAGTAATTAGTATCCAAATATTAATCTAAATAAGTATTTCAAGTAAGTACTGTAATAATTGCAAGAAAAATATTACTATTTTGCCTAGCACAATTTAAAATTTTATTTTTAAAAACGAAAGAGTGCAAAACCTCCTGATATTTATTCCCGCCTTAATTGCAAACATTATTGCAATTTGGCTTTATTAATTTGCAAAATATGCCGATCGCTCCGAGAAAAGGTTACGGTAATGCAAATAAAACGGATTTTAAAACACTTTCTATTCTATTGGTAATTTTTCTGTACTAATCGATTTTTGTCACAAAATTGTCATTATGTACTTACTTTGTTCTGTGGTCGAATCCAAAATAATGATGGAGCATCTTTTTTGCAATGTGCGTTTTAGGATTGATTTTGATGAAGCTTTTGAGCTCTTCGTAGACTCTACAAGCCATCAATCTCTCCTCATGTGTAACCTCCAATTTGATAGCAGACATCTTTGGCCTAGAAATTGAAAACAATTTCATCGTTTTATTTTTAAGACAATGTTTTTTGTAAGTGACAAAATACAATGTGGCATTATCGATGATAACATGGCCTTAATGAGTGGTTCTAATTTTTAACTGTCATACTGCATATGGATTAATAGAATTATGTACGTTTAAAGCCAAAGATAATGAAGATTTATTTTTGACATAACGGAGCTTGACATAAGAATAAATAAAAACCATGTATTTTCCATCAATTCAGAGTGCAATTTAGTAGTATTAGTGAAAATCTGTTAGCTTGGGACCAAAATAATGTAAGACTAGGAATGTTCTCTTCAATTTGTAAGAGCGGTATGCTGTCCAATAATAGTTTCTGTGCTCGAAAGTATTGTTTTACTAAATGACGTACGAAATTAAAGTTACAATACAAAATGACTACTTACGTAATAACATCAGTTTCCATCTGAGCTTCTGCGGGTCCCTGAGATTCTACATAGTCCTTTCTGTTGAACAATTTCCTCGTCATTGTGACGGGTGCATCCACTACAGTGCTCAGACAAGGCGTCATCTCTTTTTCAAACTGCTGCAACAGTCTCCTGAATTCCTCCGAGTTAATATTACTTATGGCTCTGTTGATTTCATCTTCGGTCAACAAATTGTCTGCTCCCCAACTGTTCCCACCCACGCTGTTGACGGTATTCGTGACGGCAGCATTCAAGGTATTTTCAATGTTAAGATTACTGATGACGAGCGGCAGCTCGTCGCTGGGTGGGTTCGAGCTGTCGTAGCTGGAAGAACTGAAGTCTGCATGGCGGGGCCGTTTGCAGCCTGGCCTGTAGTTGGAAGGGACGTAGGTGAATTCTCGAGGTTCGGACCTCGCATCGTCGGATGGGCGCACCAATTCTATGAACACTTTCACCGGGTGGTTGATATTTTCGTCGTGGTACTTCGGCGTCCTAATTAGTAAAGACATCCAGTTAGAGGCATTATTAAATTGGACAGTAGCGTTATCAGAGGATATATGTAACGAGTATTATAGAAAAATCTGAAAAACCATAGACGAACCATTCTAATAAAAAAATTGTAAAATCATACCGTTTTATTTTTTTTCAAGCAAATGTCATATATATATATAGGGTTATTCAGAACTTATCTCTAAAACTTTGAGCATATGTGCATCCTTAAATAAGAAATCGATATCACCAAAAAAATTTATAATAAAAGTCTTAGGATTTCCCGTAAACAATGTTTAAAATTATACCATTATAAAGGACTACGTAGATGGGCAACTGTACTTCACGACAATCTGATATACCACATTCCTAAGAATGTGGTAAAAAAAAAAGTAAACACGTTTTTGTACCTAGAACGCATGGCGAATAGAGTTGGAGTGGGGATAATATCTCTATTATCTATTCAGTCATCAGTCTATGTGTGCCGGTGTTTTATTTATTTTAGGAGTGTTAAACTGTAAAATTTCCAAAATGGCCCATGTGTACAGTAATGCTGAGTTAATGGACTGTTACCAGTGGATTATCAATTAATAATTTGCGTTTACAAGATCAGCAACCAGGAGGAACATTCGGTTTAGTGCGGCAAAATTGGATAAGGCGTGCCCAAAAGTGTGTACAAGTCGAGGAATATTATTTCGAACACCTTTTGTAAGAAAGATGGTGCAAATTTTTTATAAATTTCATGTTTCTAAGACCTAGTAATCAAGTAGCGCAATTCTTCAAAATTAGTGTAACAAAATTTTATTCATTTTAAAGACACGTCACTTTGGTCACATCTATCTATCTTTAAGTTTATTTTAAAGTAAAAACGCTGCAAATCTTTTTTGCGCCGGGTGTCGGTATACTCTCAGAACTTCCGAAGTTTTTTTCATGTTAGCCAGTTTGCATTGTCAGTACCAAGGTTACTCCATTACAGTGGACCAGTATCCAGCGGCGTGCAATGAAAAATTTTTAAATAGTTTTCAGAAGCCGCCAAAAAAATTTTTTTTTTGCACTACCACATTTCTACATGTATGTTGAACATCCCCAAATTTTATTATGGATAAGTTCTGAATAACACTGTATATATAACTTGAAATTTAATAAATCTGAAGGAAATAAGTAGAGAATGTAGAGAATTTTGTGATGACAATATTACTATCATAACTGATAAGAACGGATTAGATTATTTCTTCGTGTATGGATTTACTGATAATTTTGTTCGGAAATCTGGAGAACTGCCGGAGAAATTCGGATGCGTAAACTCACGAATTATTAAATCCTTCAGTCAACGCTACAAGTTTGGAGCATCAAAGAAGCAGGGTCACAAAACAATAATCACATGATTTTCAATATGGGGAAAACCGTTATGGAATTACTAAAAAGTTACCGTGACTGGATTAGGTTGTTTCAAACCCCACATTAGTAGCAGATTGTCATTGTCAATATTTTCTTAATTTTTCTTTATACTCTCTTAATACTGAGCAAAATGTGAGGCAATTTGCTTCACACCAAAGGTTGCAAACCCCTTCAAGATCGTCATTTACACTTTTCTATGTCTCTCAAAATAAGAGAGATACAGTACCTAGTTGAAATAGGCAAAATTCAAAATCACTGTGAATTCGAAAACAATAGAATTGATCTGATAGCACCGTCAATCTGGCCTTGAAAAAGTTGACCGAGACTGTGCAATTAATTTGTCCATAACTTTTATACTTTTTGAGTTACTCTGGATTCTCATAAAGAATGGTACACCGCGTGGATACCATCATAAAAAAAATACAGAAATCAAAAATAACAAATATGTGGACAATCGCAAATATTTGTAACATTTTTTACTAGGAAATTAATCCCTTGATAATAATTAACCATAAAAAGCCAAGAGAGTGAATTTTCAGAATTTATTAATTATTTTCAAATAGTTCTACCATGAAGATATGAATTTGTTTAATAAAAAAGTGTTTTTGTTACTGCTGAATTAAAATGTACTTAAAAGGTGCTTACTTGAATACTATGGCATACTGATGGTGAACATCCAAATCGTTAAACTTTCCGTAACCGGACCATACCTCATTCCCTGTTTCGTCCTGTTCATAGAACCTAATCTTGACATTCTCTACAAAATAAAAAAAAATTAATTAATTAATATTATTAAGTTCAAATTTATATTGCAGATTCAGAAGGATAATTTACAACAAATGTGCCGGTTAAAATTTAACTGTAAGTAAACCAGAACATATGTTGCACGAAGTGTTCAGACACGTTTGATTGACTAACGACCATCTACATTTGACACAGTCATAAAAGCTAGTTATTTTCACGCTATTTTGTTGGAGTCGTCAGCAGTTTAGAATATTTTAAAATTTTAAACTTGCCAATATCAACTGTCAAATGAAATATTTTCTTGTACTTTTCCAAAGGTCTTTTTAATTTTTACCTCTAAAATCTCCTATACGGTAAGTAAATATTGAATTTAGGGCATATATTGTTTGGGGTGCCAGAATAGACAGATATAGATATTTTGTGATAGACACTGCACAACTACAAAATCGAAATTAAACATTCTTAGAGGGGGTTGGAACCTTTGGTGTGAGGCTAACACTGACGTAGTTTTCCACGACATCAAAACCACTATACTGCACTCCACGCGCGTTTCGCCAACTAAGTTGCCATCATCTGGAGATAATTAAAACTGATTCTTTTAACAATTCAAACTTTTAATCATCTGCAGATGATGCCAACTTGGTTGGCGTCGAGTGCAGTATAGTGTTTTGGTATAGTGTTGTGATATTATGTGGAAAACTATGCCTGTGTTTGGAAATTAAACATGTATTTCTGGTGTCTGGTGTACTTATTTTCTTTTTATTCTTTACGTAATACTAAGTACCTAATTACCATGAAGAAAAACAAAGGAGTTAATACCAGTGGAGAAATACCAGATTAAAAAACTGAACAACTTCTATATCCTCCATATATACTGCAATATCTTAGAGGAGCTCAAACGGTTTTCTATTAAAAAATTCATAGATTTCGGCACTCTTGCAACCATCGTAAACATTGGCAATGATCGTAGACATTGGAAATGTTAACACCCTATATGAACCACAATTATAAGCATGCTGATCATCCTATCAAATGAGACGCTACTCCATTAAGCGAGTACGGTATTATAACTGAACACTCCCAACTACTCTTCACGCCGCTCGCCGGTCGAGCACTGCGCTATCTATATTAGTGGCGTAAAAACGCCGTCTAACTCGCTTCTTTCTAGGGGTAGACATCTATAGAGGCACCAGTATTTTAAAGACGATGTATGTACTCAGAAAAGCATGTTTTTGAATTGTGCGGATAACGCACTCCAAGGCCATTTTAAAAAAATTGCTCTAGTAAAAAAAGTTGTAGATCACACCACATCTTCCCCAAAGCATGATCTACAAGATGGTATAGGTTTCATCTGCCCCACTATATGTATTGCGTCATTCGATCGCGACACCGCTGCATGTCTTTTGGTTGACTTCGAAGGAAAACTCCTAACTTGGTCCCCATATACGGATATAAACATTTCCAATGTTATATCACTGTCACACACTTTAACCAAACCTTAATCAGGACTTCACCACCGATTAAATTATTAGTTATTAACGATCCTTTAACTACTGATTAACTGACTTAAATGGAAAACTTTAAATTTATGATACTAAAATGAACTTATAAACATGCAACTTTCTACAGCATCACTCGCTAAATAAATACTTAATCACTTACTTTTGGTAACCCTCTCCACCAAGATGAAGATCTCCTTATTGCCTTTGGCCGGACTCGTGCAATGGTCCAACCTCACAATCTTCAGCTCCCCGGTCAAAGCGCTCTCTTTACAAAACATATCATCGTAAGTAAGCATATACAGCCTTTACTGAACTAATAAATAATACTTACTCAGATTATTTATCCCGGAAGAATAAATAGGGGCACAAATAGGGAACAATATATCATTCCTTTTTACAAACGCATCGAATCTGAGACAAACGATATTCAGATTAATAGATTTGCTTTCTGTTTCCGCCAATCCCTTAATCTGAAATTTCACAAGAAAAAATGCAAGTTAAACACGTCGAGATAGCTCCCTGATAGAACATTGCTTCCTCACAGAAGAGATATCCATACGTATTTACAATTTACCGCATACAATACACATCAAAATGCATACCTTGTTCTTTGACCTCCTCGAGAGCTTTCACTAGCCACTCCGACACAATCATTTGTAAAAAAACTGCAAAATGAAAAATGTTGATAATGGTTCTTCACTCGTTACAACTTTTTACACCAAATAGTCTTGAATATCGGGAGTTGGATACCTTGAACTTCCCTGTACTTAATTTTAATTCAAAATAATTTTGTATATACAATATAGAAGAATACACATTAATTTTAAAATTGAGACATATTTTAATGAAGCATCTGATATTACTTTTTATATGACTTTTATCTAATTTACTGGAGTGCGAGTCCGTGTAAATCCGAAAATTTAGAGACAATTACTAGGTAAATATTTTAATTTCGTAAAATTTCATTCTTTTCTAGAAATGCAGTAAATATTTTTCACTTGATAATCTGAAACCTTTCAAATGTGCTATCACGATCACGTACACACATATTCTTAGAAAAACCCCTGTGTCAACAAGATAAGGTACCTGTCCTATCCATAAAGTAATTATGTATTGAATAATGTTTTAAAAGAATTTGATTTTTTTTATCAATATTATCAAACGAGTAGTAAGATTTTTTTAATTTCTCATTACCAAACACATCAAAGTTTTGTTAAAAAAAAACTGCTAGTTTACCCTACTTTACACATTCAATAAGTCCATTTTTATTGGGAACTTACCCACACCTTTTCCTTTCAACAAATTAAAAAAAAAAATGAATAGTAGTTTTACATCAGATGCGTCACAAGATCAACATGAAATTATAAGCAAAACTGTTTACTGAATCACTTCCCAGAAAAATAATATATCTTATTTTAGCAATTAACCTGGTTTGAAATAATCTTATCAAATGTCAATTATCTTCAGACAGAATTACTGTTTTGCGAAAACCTCTATATAAAAGATCGTAACAGTGGGTAATAAATTTTTTATTCACTTTTACATTTTATAAGTTCATATTTTATTTGAATCGATATGTGCCCGAGAACTTATTATTTAATCTAGACTTTGGTAGGTAACAATGGTTAAAACTGTTGTTACAACCCGACATAGCGGACAAAACAAACACCAACAAATGAGGCTAACTGTAATTGTTAGTGCAGAAGGACAAAGATTATAAAACAAATCAGCAGTTGCACTTTACGGCACTACAAAAGACAAAACTCATAAAAGTAACCAAAACTTTAAAATAATTAAAAAAACAAAATAATTAAAAATAACAAAAATAATTTGGATAGCATCAAAACAGTCATGAAAACACTACTAGCAGATAGGTTTGACAGCTGCCAGGCTGTTACTAACCTCAAATCAAAACAAACAATTGACTGTTAGTAGTAGTTGCTACATGGTTGCTACTATCTGTCTCCCAAGTATTGTCAAATTGACAGACAGATAACGACATGCTTTTCCGAAAACGCCATTATAGCAGTGACCTCTATTGTCTTTCAGTAAGACAATCCTACTTATTTATTTAAAGGAGATGCCGAAAATAACTACTCCACGGGGAATGTACCCAGAGTGGCATTGCATTATTTCGGCATCTCCATGGGAGTCATGTCACATCTTTCATTGAAACCGACCACCAGACACTGACCGGTTTCACGCTTATTATATGCTCATCATAGTGCCATAGGTAGTGGACTTGACGAATTGCTCTGGCGACTTGGTCTAGCCGATTATGATTCGACATACTCGTATTACACAACCTTACTGTGATCTAGCGGATTATGCATACAATAATTAACTAAAAACACATAAATTCTAGATTTATTCAAGCAAATTAATCCAAACTGTTTCAGAAATGGATGTTATAAAGAAATATCACAGTTTTTTAGTATACCTACATATTGGTAACAATAAAAACTGCATTAAATCATGCTTAAAATAGGTAAGGTAAACGTAAGTGGACAAACAATCAAGGGTTATTTGCTTGAATAGATCTATTATTTAATAATATCTTACCAGATGCAAATTTTATATAAATGAATGCTAAGATTTAAATAATAGCTGTGTGAGTAATCGATTTCTAAGAACCTAACTACTGATAAGCTAATCAAATAAAAAATAACAATAATTCTGCCATAGATAATGTAGCAAATCAAGATTTCTTGTAGTTCAAATAGTATTGCAGAAATAAATTTTCACCTTTACAAAAACATATTGTGCCCAAATTCCCAAGTTACTAAAAAAAAATGGGTCAAATTTTATCTATGGGTCAAAACGTCAAATTAAACAGTTGCACTTTGTAGGTTAGAAAAGTGACATCGCAAATTATAATGATTATAATACAATTTACGGTAATCATTTTGGGATTCTAATTAAAAAAAAAATGTACATGCAGTACTTACAAAATACTCAGAACCCCGCGTTGCCGTCTACCTTTTATCACAAGTATTTATACTTGTGCTTTTATTCTCGTGACGCGTGATTATTACGCGACTCGTTATATCCGCGATTCACTTACGAATTCACAAACAGTTTCGGTTTCACAAACGCTGCAGGCCGCAGGCAATAAATACGCTTTGGTGCTTGTTTAGTTGCATAAATTATTGCTTGGCATTAGTAAAATAAACAATAAACTGTAAATAAATACCTATAATATTTATAGGTACCATCGACCAATGCTGTAAACAAACCATAAAACGCATTTGTAAAAAAAAGCTGAAGCGCTGATTCTACATTCTACCACAAGTATAAAGATATATCTTTATACTTGTGATTCTACTTTTGTTATTTGAGAAATTGTATTTAGGTATAATGTAATATTATTATACAGAGTGTGTGGAATAAGTGAGAACCCCATAGATTACTTATTTGCTAGCTCAAACTAGGGTATGCATTTTAATGTGTGTGCAAATAAATATCAACAGTGACATTTATTTTATGATTATGAATGACCTCAGAATGCAGAAAATTGTTAATAATAACTATAAGAAAATGTCAGTGATGATATAAAAAATGTTCATGTTAAATATACCAAATTCGATCTAGACAAATCCAATATTTTTCTTAATTTCAGAAGTTTTTCTGCCTACAAATTTAATTTTATAAAGAAATTACAAAATATTACAAAATTGAGGTTATAAAATCTGATGTCTATAATATCTCAGAATATCGATACAGAATCTGTAGCAATATTTTCTGATAATATTTTTGTCACAGTTCTCAACTGTACAAGTACCTAGGTATTTAGAAAATAATCAGAATGAGTAAGAAATAATAAAATAATTAGATAATAATGTGTTTCTATAAATAGATTCCAGAGGAACAGTATGAGTTTTCATTATCTTTGTTTTATGTGACTAGTCGGAAGTTATAAAATAATGTCTGCTAAAGAATATGGTTCCATTTTTAATCACAAACAAAGAATGTTAAAATGTTTTATAGTATAAATCTAATACCAGAAAAACTTCTGTCATTAGTAGTGACTACAGGCCGAAGAAAGTTGGCACCAACTATCACTAAGTAGAAATTAAAACGATATATTAAAACACTAGATAACTAACAAGTAGGTATGAAAAAATTGATGATTAAACAAAAAAATATTTTTCTACTACTTTTGTTCATTAAAAATAGGATAAAACATTTCCGTTTTAAAATTTTTCACCCTGTACACCACCCATAATTATCCACTTTGTCAAATCAGCTATATTCAGCAGCCACTTCTGTCTTAATGATTCTGATATTTATTTACTTAACAATATTTATTTTTATTAAGTATCTTGTTGTAACAATAAACTAAATTATCTCTGTTTTATGAACACTACCACCACAAGAAAGCAAAATAATGTCTGAAATATATAATACATTGCCTTGTCTTTAATACAGGAAACAACAGATTTTATTTAATTCAATTGTTTATTGTATGTAGATTTAAATTCTTCAGAAAAAATTCACAATCCCAGTTTGACCAACACATCAAGTACCAAATTCCCATTAAAAATTATTTACTGGATAATTACTAGTCATAATAGGCTAGATCAGGTCGCCTGGTTCCTGCTATCCTATCTGTAGTGTGAATTCTATTTCCATTATTTAAGAGCATCTGACGAATAATTATTGCTATAAGAAGTTTCAGAATGGCGTCACAAATTAATATTATTCAGAAAGTTGAACTGCAAAGTGCAACTGCTGTCATCAGTGTTGCTGTCAACATCAACTTTTGACAGATCAAGTATGACATATTGACAATTGGTAGTTCTCAGTGGCACAATGTGGTGGCTACAGCTAGGGAATGTCCATGACAATCACGAAATGAAATGTAGACCCCTGCACCCAAACTAGGCCGAATCGACGAACTAGAAATAAGAGCAGGGGACGTGATCTAGCCGATTATGTTATAGTCAATTAGTTAAGACTATTATACATGACAGATACTCGTACTACTATACTCGGCAGATATTCGGTACTACTATAATCGACAGTAAATGAAGGTATGTTTTGCAAATCAAAAAATTTTGATGTGGAACTACATGTAGTTCTCAGTTATATCGATTTGTGACCTTCGTTGATGGCTATACTCAAAATTAAATTAAATTATGCGGTAGCAATACAAAAATCATACTGTTAATCATCTAGTGTCCTAAAACAAACCACCTATATGTACGATGTATATAAAAACTCACCTCGACCATCTCGGATGTTGTCAATGGTCTGGGTGTGGGTTCTGTCCTGGCAATTAACTCCATCTTCAACTGTCTCTTTTTCCTTATTAGTTCAGACACAATATTTTTCTTGGCAGTGTGTATTATACCCATTCCGTGGAAGCTGTAGTCATACAGAAACATAACTAATGACCCCAGTGTTTATAGAGACGTATACAGTGTGACGCAGATTCGTGGTATACACCTCTTATATTTTTAAATACAATTTTCAAATTTGGCATGGCGGGAGTACTTATTGAAGGCCACCTTTTGTGGGGACTTTAATAAGTCAATGGCCAATAAATTTAATGATTAATGGACAGAGGTTTATAGGGTGCCTGTCTAAAGCCCTTGCTAACTTTTGAGCTAATTTGGTAAGGGACTCCAGACAAAATACAGGGTGAATCATGTAAAATATATTATTTTTTTACGATAAATTCATTTTTCAAAAGATGAAAGATGGAGCCACAGTCGCTGTCAAATATTTATTTTTAAATGATAAGGTGGGGCGCGTTGCATCTCATTTAAAAGGTCTCTCAATTCTCTGCATAATATGCTTTGAAAAACTGAAATCGATCCATCCATTCTCAAGTTATAAGCCTTTCTGTGAGTAAGGATATAAGTGAATAAAAAACAGTCAAATTCAACGGTTTAATAGAGAATACAGTATTTTAATAGGAATAACTAAATATTGTGTCTAAAATGAGCACCTTGGACCTCCTGACAGTAGAACCTATTAAACATTTCCTGACGCACGTTATAAAATATTTTCCTAGCAAAAGACGTGCACTCGTTGGTGATTCTCTATCGCAAATCCAAAAAATGGTCAAGTTGGGTAATGAACACCTTAGATTTAAGGTATTCCCATATAAAAAATCTGATGAACTCAAATCGGTGAATAAATAGACCAATTAAAAGGTTCTCGATGTCCAATCCACCCGTTGGGATAAAAGTCATCCTTAACATAATGTGGTGACGCACTGTCCTGTTGATACGTTATTTTAAGCCCGTAAAACTGATGGACATTATTCAAGGAGATCACATCATAGGACCCTTTTTCATCGAAGAAAATTTAACAGGACATAATATCTTTATATTTAGGAAATGATATTCAGCCTGCGATAGCCGAAATAGTCCAGAAGAATGTCATTAGTTTCAAGAGCTTAATATAATGTATCAACAGAACAGTGCTTCATCACATTATTTTAGAGAAGTCGGGAATTTTCTTGATAACTTTTATTCTAACAGACGGATTGGTCGTCGAGAACCTCTTAAGGGGTCTGCTCGTTCACTGGATTTGAGTCCATTGGATTTTTTTCTATGAAGATTTCTTAAATCTTAGGTGTTCATTAATACCCAACCAGACAATCTTTTGGATTTTTGGTAGAGAATATCACCAATGAGTGTGCATCTATCCCCAGGCAAACATGTTACAACATGTGTCAGGACATGTCTTCTACTCTCAGGGAGGTCCAAGTTGCTCATTTTAGACACAATATTTAGTTATTCTATTAAAATATTGTTATCTTTATTTAACTGTTGAATTTGACTGCTTTTTATTCGTTTGTATTCGTTTATATTCGAATTTAATTTGAGAGATCACGTTTTTATCAAAAATTTAAAAAGACAAACACTCAATTTGTAAATCTAAAAATACTACATTATAGACAACACTGACGTAGTTTTCCACATAACACCAAAACACTATACTGTACTCGATGCGCATTTCCAAAACCAAGTTGGCTTCATCTGCAGATGATTAAAACTCAAGTTTCTTCAGTTTTAATCATCTCCAGATGATCCTAACTTTCTTGGCGAAACGCGCGTCAAGTGCATAATAGTGTTTTGGTGTTGGATGTGGAAAACTACGTCAGTGTTATCTTCACACCAAATGTTCCAACCCCTTTCAAGAATATATTGTAGACCAAAAATTTTTGCTATAAGAAAGTTCAAATTGTTATTCAACATCGTTTTCAGTATTATTGCAAATGGCGTCAGAAAAAAACAAACTTATGTGCCAAAACCTTAAAACATTTTTTAAAACTCGCCAACAAATGAAAATTCTTTACCTAACTTCTATCTCAATTTGTTTTCAAAATAAGAAAAAAATTTATTTGAAATTGGTATTTTGTCCATCAAAGAGACTTACGTGGCGCGCCAGCCATCTTCAGGCCCCACTTCAATATCGTGGGGATCGTCATGTTCCTCTTTTCCCCTCTTCATTATTAGCCTATGTGCGTGTGGCATGAAATCCTGAGCCTCAGCTTTGTGCTGATAGATGGAGCACCTTATGATGGCAGGGCCCAAAAAATTCCTCAACTGGAAGCAATACAATAATTGTTTAAAATAAATTATTTCACATGTACCTATTAACAGATTGGAAAGTCTTTCTTGCATTTCTCCATTAAAAGTTATGTATCTAGATAAAAAAATGCACATATATTTTAAACTAACTTTGTAACAACGCCCAGTGAATGAATTATATGTAGGTATATAATTGAAAATAAGATAAAGTGAATAAGTTATGCTTATGTGCTGAAGCTGGTGCCATCTACAAATGAACTTACGAAACATTTACGCCTATTGATAGGCAACCAGAAATACAATGCTCTGAAAGCCTGGCTGCATAAAACAACGAATATCTGATAATTTTACGAGTTAAAAAGGCGTGAATGAAAATGAAATAAAGGAATGAAAACGTGATTTATTGAGATTTTTGCATTTCAGTTCATTCAAAGAACGTTTTGGACAGTGCATTAGGGTATGATAAATTAATTTTTTTTTATTCACCTCCACTGTGGGGTATGTTTGTTTCCTTGATTTGTCAGATTTTATCCCAGTTAAACTGCCATGTGTCCCTGCCATTTCTGATTTATATCGGAAACGGAATCTATCAGTTGGCTGTTCCACAAAACGGAGCGAGGGACCTACAAAAATGATCAGTCATTGTATTTACCTTAGCAGTAAAAATATATTTTTGCAAGTCAAACTCCGCATAGGTACAAAATAATTAATAAAAAATTAACCAAAACAGGTACACAAATTATTTATCACAATTTTTTATTAATTTTTTTGTTCTCTATATATACTACATATTTTTGGTAGATTAGCAATTCTAATATACCAAAAATTAAAACTGGCAAACCATTTTAATGATAGTAAATAAATAAAATAATTAAAATTTACATCCTGTGGCTAGATTATAAATCTATCCACAGGATGTGGATACATTTGCCAAAATAAACTATATTATTTACTCATAAACTAACTCCTTGTTCTCTTTGTTAAAAATTAAAAAAGCCAAAAGATTTTAAACTTTTTCATAGCCACACTGATAAAATTTAAAAGACAATTTTAAATAATGTAATACTCACAGTTAATATAAAAAGAAATAAAATAAATAAATTATACCACAGATTAAATACTTCATTAATTTTTATGAAAATATTCAACATAAAGAGTTAACAATTAATTTATAAACTGATACTGTTTATATCTGTAGAAAATTACGTTATTGTAAAGCAAATTTATATTTGCACAATATGTCTAGTTTACATAAAGCAAGCTCCCTTATAACATTTGGATTTTTTTATAAAATGTACACTGGAAGGTCTATTCATAGCAATGGCCTTGAATGAGAAGCACCAATCAGCCACATCGGCCATCTTTACCGACAACTGGCATCCGGGGAATCACCAGTCCTCATGATATATATCACCGCTATATATATATAGATAAATGGCAGACAAAGGTCAACGCCATTATCAAAGGTATGACATATTGTACAAACATATTTCGCCAATCTTTATTAGATTTTTATTTTTTATACAAATTTTTATTTCAAGAAGATGGCAGTTTCATTAAACTTAAGTTTACTTACCGGTCGGTTCATTAATTATCACGCTAGGGTCAACTATCATTTGGGCTTCAGGCAGGATGTCAAATGTCGCAGACTGTCCAGGACTGGCATAGACCCCTGGTATATGGAAACTGGTAGAATTTGTATCTGCCACCATATAAGTAGGGGATTCTGGCGAGTCTTCATTGCTCGATGGAGGCGTAAGGACATGTGGATAGGTGCTCATATTATCTACAAAATCATTGTCAAAAGTAAATAACATGAACAAACCACAAAAAATGAGATGTTGGATGGACATTTCAATATTCACACTTACTGCTTTCTTCTACAGATTCTAAAGCAATGCTTTTACAAAGTCGTTCCAGAAGCATTTCTACGTATGTATGAGTATGAACGAAGTACGCACAAAGTAAACTACTTCTATCCTCGTGAAAATGTAAATCCCAATTAAAGTATTCTTCTCTATGATGCCAACTACACGTTCGCGACTTTACATACATATGCACGTTACTACTACTCACCTAATAATGATTAAATCTCCTCACAAAGAAACATCAATCAACGTAATTTCACCACAAACAAAATTAGGAATTGGAATAGGTTATTCCCCACTGTAGCTTGTAGACTTGTAAGGGGTCAGTGCAGCGAGGGAGGACGACTTAAAAATCCCCTTGAATCAGCGCTTTCCGCTCATGCGCAGTTCTCACACAAAGCGGGATCTTCGAGCTATAAAATAATAAAATACAAACTATTTAGTCGCATAATATAAATTTAGTCGCATGTTTTTTGTGTGAATGTTATCCTTATCTCTGAACAAATGATAAAGATATATAAGATATATTGATAAAATATTCCCTGGTAAAAGTAACAACGAACAAATTTGAGTTGCACACTTTCCTTATCAGCTTATCATATTTCACGTTCTGATGGCTGATATTTTTCCTCTATCAATGTAACGAAACAAGAAAGTTAATGATAAAGACAATAAACTAATTTGTAATGATTTGTAGAAGCGTAGTTACAAATAGGTAAAAAAAGATAAAATCGATTATTTTATACATGTAGTTGTGGTTGCGTATTTCCCCATGATACAGAGTGCGTTCGTATCTTCCATTGTTATGATCTCTAAAAATGAACATTATTGACCCTCTCCCTCATCCTAACATGTCAACATAACCAACCCAGTTTTCATCGAACCAAAAGATATTGAATAGAAATGAAATAATGGAGCTTTTTGATATAGACTCCCAAGTAACTCAAGCAGTTTAAGCAGTGATAAGAAATTTGAAACAAGTAGGTACAAGTGTGAAAATAATTATTATATTTATTATATTTTGCTGTTTTACCACTAATTCTTTGAAGTAAATTTGTATATTGGTTTATTATCACGTTACCGACTTGTATGTGAGGTTGAATATTGATAAATACCATGTTGAATGCATAGGTACTGCGCATGTCGGGCATTGTCGGGTAACTTTTACAGTCTATGGTTTTACCATAACTCTCCGATGTGGGTCACTTTTTTTACCCGGACGTCTTTCTTTTAAATTTTCGTACAGCTCGGATTTTCTCGAATGAATGCTTTAAGTTTATGAACGTTTTAGACGCTCCTATCCTCGATATCAGAACGCAGCCCAGATGCTTAAACCATAGAACAGGTAAAGCACAGAATATCTATAAGAATGTAAAGACTTCAACCTGCAATGCTTAACTGTTTAAAAAAGGGCGGGAAAGCCAAATACTCTTCTAAGCAAGGAATTTATATAATATAAATTTCTTACTTCTAAGACGTTTTTTGGCGTAGCTTATTTCGAAACTGTTTCATCTATTGCAAGAACGTTTTACTTTCAGCCTTGTATATATTTTGTCATTTTTAGTATATTTCATCAGAATAATGTCATAAACATATTCCTTTAGTTTTGAAGCGTCAATACATTGATATGATGGTGTGGGGTGTGGATTATTTATTGTTATTTTAGGATTAGGAATTAACTATTTTATAGGTACTGTTCAGAAAGATAATTTGCATTTGTTAACTCCATTTTCAAGACATATTTCTTACGAGATCTGAAATTATCATATAGATTTCTGTTCTAAAACTTTAATAAACAAACGTAGTTTAGGTGGAATAGGCAGAACAAGGTGAGTTCACTATCTAAAATCTGAGGACTCCAAATACGTATTTATTTTATATTAATTGAGTCTTTAGTATAATAGAATATTTATAGTAAAAAACGTGAAAATAATAATATATTTTATTTTTTTTTATTTACGAAAATATATATACTTAGATGTGTCTATTAATTTATAACAGTTAAATAAATCTACATAAAAAAAACAAAATTTTTATTTATAAATAGTAAAAATATGTCGTATTATTCACTTCAAATGAAATGTCTTATTTTCATTTTATTTATTACATTTTCAAGTAATACGGATACGGTCATCCATACAATTCCATGGGGTTACTGGACTGTAAATTTGCATCTACCTAAAAATAACCATGGTCAAAATTTAGCTACCCAACAAACTGATATTGGAAATGATGATGGAATAGAAAAAAATCCTCAGTGGCAAATCTCTTCCCTTATAACATTGAAAACACCACTGTAATTTCGAGTTTAATATCAGCTGTACACCTCGATAAAAAGTCATTAGTGCATCTCAGTCTCATCGCTCATCTTTTTCTTCTTCTCAAATTGTTCCGCCTCCTCGATAGTGTCCGGTAACTTACAGTCCAGAGTCTCTGGTAGTTTGTAACAAAGCAAAGCTCCCACAAGAGGCACAGTCCCAAAAATAACCGGCGGAATCCATGGTTCCACCGTTACTAACGTCGCTACAAATGGCGCCATCATGGAACCTATCCTAGCACACATGGAGGAAGTGCCCACTCCTATATTACGCACCACAGTAGGGAACAACTCCCCAGAATAGATGTACACCGTGGGAAAAGACAAAGCTAGTCCAAACATGCCGATGGTAGACAAAGTTGACTTGATCCAAGCTGGATCGGATGGCACGAAACCAATTAAGAGCATCGCCACACCTGATACTACGTTCCCTACGATAAGCGTCTTCTTTCTACCCCAGGCTTTTGTTGCCCAGCAAGCAAAGAATGTGCTGGGGATTTGTATGATAGCAGACAAGGCCACGTTGATAAAAATATTCCCACCGAGTTGACCGATGAACTGCGACACTCCAAAGAAGCATAAACCGCATACCGTCCAATTGAAGCATATGGCGATCGTGTACATGCGCATAATGGGTGTCCTTATTAAATCCAAGATGTTCCCCTTGCTTTGTTCTGCCTCTTTGAGGTCCTTATGTTTTAGGTACTCGTTCACGTCTTGTTCTATGGTTTCCGTAGGCATATCGTTGCGTTTGGCAGCCTTTTTTAGGATTGCGATGGCTTCATCTTTCTTGCCTACTGCAAGCTGCCACCTGGGGGATTCTGGTAAGATCCAGTAATACACCACGAGTAAAAGAGATGGTGCTGAAATTGCTGCCTGGAAGTACCTCCAGTCTCGGAGAAAGTAGGAGATG
Source organism: Pogonocherus hispidulus (assembly GCA_963924545.1). NCBI lineage: Eukaryota > Metazoa > Arthropoda > Insecta > Coleoptera > Cerambycidae > Pogonocherus > Pogonocherus hispidulus. The sequence goes on along the minus strand of OZ004695.1, from coordinate 67,743,669 downwards.
AGGGGAAGCATTAGGTGGCCCAGGTTGAAAGGTATTTGGTACAGGATGCCAAGAATGGTCCTCCATTCGGTACCTAAGAGAAAAAATCATTTAAATAAAACCAGCACTTGTAATAGTTTAGATTTTTATAATTTAACGTCACATCCAATTCTCAGCACGAGTACTGCCTGTGATATTCTCATCACCGATTTTCTAATGAAAGAAAGCTCAATTCTTACCTACTAGTTCCATGACTAAAACGAAACTGGTGACCATGGTTCCACCTGTGGCTAATGCTGCTAGGAACCGCATCACTAAAAAGAGTGGAAACCAGGGCGAGAAGGCGGCTGCTAGGCCTGAAACTGCTTGGAGTATAACAGCGATGACTAAGGGATTTCTCCTACCAAATCTGCAAGAGTAATTATGGTGAAAATTCCACAGTTCCAGAGGTGTCAAAACAAAGAAATTGTCAGTAGAGGTTTCTGTTGCAAAGATGTGTGCTACAGCAGCTCAAGTTTATTTTGTCATTATTTTTAAGATTAATTTTTAAGTTAATTATTTCGAAAGTGTCCTGTAAATATTAACCAATTCAAGAGAACATGGAGTGTGTTATGGTTAAAAAGGAGACTTTTTCTTCATTTAAACATAGGTCGAAAAATGCTTTCATAAAATTTCAAAATCGATTTTATATGTATGTTCAGCAAGAGTCCCTTTTTAATGTAGAAAACTTTAAAATTTCATATTTTAATAACAAAACCAGGGAAAAGTTACATACAAAAAAGGTTCCATACATCTCGAGTTATCGCATGTAAATAATTAAAGCGATTTTGCTCGAAAACGATGCGTCCTATAGATACGATTTCTAGTAAAAAATATTGAAATTTCATATTTTCTAATCAAAAGTTGAAAAGGTCAAAGTACAAAAAAATTGGGGAAATATTTACCCCTCACCCTTTGGAACGTATGAGTTAGGTACATATTTTGAAATTTTATTTACAACAGAGGATTCAGCATATATGACTTAGGCAGGATTCCTGAAGTTATCAAGATTAAATCTGAATCACCCTGTATACTTTACGAATCTAGAAACTATTAAAGCTACATTTTATTTTGGTTATAGCCTCATTCTGCAATTCCTAACCAATTTTCTTAAAAGGTGACTGTAAAAAAATTAACTAAAGTACCACAAAGATGCATTTTATAGCTAAAAGTACAATATTTTCTGTACATTCCCAAACTCCTCATTTTTAAAGCAGAAAAATGTGAAAATTATCAATACTCATCAACAAAGATAATTTTCACTTAAATCATTTTTCGCAAGGCGGAACTGACTACCTAATTTTTTGAACAGGAAAAACTTTTTTTACTCCATTTACCTGTCAGATAAATATCCAAAGACCATATTTCCAAACAGGATTCCCAGCATGGTTATGGTTTGAGCTAGATTCGCTAAATACTGCTTCTGACATACCAGATCCCATTCTATGGTGATGGTGTTCGTGAAAAGAGAGCTAAAAAATCATAAATTAAAATTCCTTTACGGATGTTTAAAATTAAGTAAGCACTAGTGCCAAATATTTTATTATTGGAACTAGGGTATCGATTAAATTAACAAAGTTCTGTTGCTTTTGAGCTACTCTTCAGAAGCTTTTATCTTTCTTATGTCCTAATTATTGACAACTTTGTTAATTTAGCTCTAAAAATAATAAAATAACATTAATGATAAAAATGTAATTTGCATTTTTCATTATATTGAAGTATGGAGTGAGGTAATATCTATTCGCAACTTTTTGAAATAAAATAAGCAGTAGATATATGTTGTTTTTTTTATAGTTATAACAATAACGGATTATATTATTGTTATTTAATTATCTTCAGGATTCCATCTTAAATATATTTTACACGTGCTTGAATATGATCATTAAAATACAATTTGCTGCAATTTATGCTCTGTTGTTGACATCGGCATTCAGTTAAAAACTCCTAAACAGATAAATTACATAAAATATGAAATCGTAGCCTTCCAGTCCTCGCTTGCGGCTCACTGAGGGATAAATTTGTCTCTCGGAAACTATAAATTCCGTTTTGGAAATTCAAAAAAACCGAAATGGTGATTTTGACTCATATCTCATAATTTTTATTCGATGGCTGATGGTGACATTTTAATAAGTAGGTATGCCACTTTTTTAAGGAGCTTTCAATGACGTTACGAAAAATTTCTTTCTGTCATTTGTTTTTCAGCCTATTGCTGTTTATGTTATAAATATCACAAAGAGTTGTGTACCAGTGTAAATTAAAAAAATTAGTATTTTTTGAGTTAAAATACGAAAAAAAAATATTAATGACTCATGTTTTATTACATTTATTTTGTATTAGTTTTAGTTAGATATATTAGGAAATAATCTGCGATAATAATAAATTATTTCTTCAGTCTCCGATGTTTATTTTCAATGGTAATATGTATCTAACAATAACTGAATACCTTAAACCTACTACTACTACTACCTATTAAAAATGTATAGACCATTTAAAATGAATGATTTTAGTTGATTTAATTGAGTCGGAAAAGAAGATAATTAACGCAAATTTGAAAACTCCATCAAAGAAATTAAAAAAACATTCGAAATGTTCCCCATTTACCCATATTTTCGGAGCAGAATATTTATTTCTGCTCCGACAGTCAGGCGGCCTTAAAGGCTTTAGCATCTCCAAGGACAAGATCCGCCCTCGTCCAAGAGTGCGGAGATACCCTGGAGGAGCTGGCCAAAGGAAAAGAGGTCAAATTGGTATGGGTACCAGGTCATAGTGGAATCCAGGGGAACAAAAAGGCCGATGAACTGGCTCGACTCGGATCTCAGGGACCCATCTAGGGACCAGAACCTATTTTAGGCATCACACGAAGGCAGGTCAACATGGCTCTTAATGATTGGGCTCATGAGACACTAAGTAAACACTGGAGAAGGAGTGGGAGCTGTAGACAAGCTCAAAACTTTATAGTGGAGCCAAGCAGGACCAAGACGGCCTGGCTGTTAAGTCGTAGCCGGAAGGCTCTAAACCAGTTGGTGGTAGTTTTAACGGGTCATTGCAGGCTTAGAAGACATCTATCATTGATGGGTGTTGAGGGAAACCCTATCTGCCCAAAGTGTGGGGAGGGCGATGAAATGCCTTCTCACTTCTTGGCAGAGTGCGCGGCTTTCGGCAGACTGAGACACAACGTCTGGGGAGCCGGGGAGTTGCAAGGGGAAGAAGTCAGTTCCTTTGAATGGACCGACATTCTGACCTACATTCTACATTAGAAGGTCGCGGAGGTTCGATGAGGGAAGAGGTGATGGAGCTAATAGGTAGGGACGACAGGGGTAGGTAAAAAGGGCCCGCTTTGGCCAACTTGCCAGGTCTTGGCCGCCCCACTACTACTACTACTACTACCCATATTTTTCTCTCTTTTATAGTTGTCGTAATCCAAAACATTCGCTTTGGCGATTCGGGACATCCTGTATAGCTATACTTACGTATCGAAGACGTGACTAGAACAGTTCGACGAGCACTTGTCGGTAAGATTCTCCGCACAGGTGAAGCTGACTGGTGGGGCCACGAATACGATGCTGAGCTGGTGCCAAGCGACCGGGAACTTCACCAGGAAGATGATGAGGCATACCCAGATGTGCCAGCGGCCCAGCACACCTATGCACCTCTGGATGATGTCCACGTCGGCGTCGGCCTTCTTCGGGGCGTCTTTCCCTGTTCCATTTTGCACTGAAAAGGCAAGAAGGATACTTGAAAAACCTCTTGATTCTCAACAACACTCTAGGACTAGGACATATAGGCCAGTCACCGTAGACATAAAAATCGCGTTAGGTCGCAAAAAATTGCACAGTTCTGATTTTTTTGGAATGTTGTTAGGATAGGTACCAATAGTGTAAAACCAAGTTTGCAGCTTCGAAAGACCTGTGCTGACTGCGTGGTGCTCAAAAAACCTTTTTTTTTTCGGACTTTTTTCAGTTTTTGGCTTATAACTTCTAAATGGTGCATCCTACGGAAAAAGTCGTTTTGTACAATTTTAAAGTAGACAAAATTTACTACAATTTGAGTGCAACAGCAGCTCCATAGGTCTAATAGGTCCCGAGATACAGCACTTCAAAAATTGGCCATTTTTCCCAAAAAGTTCGAAATTGTTATTTTAACCGTCTTCCGAGCCGAATATCGGCTAAAATACTCAGCCTACGAGAAAAGTCATGGGAAATAAAGTTGTAGCAATGCTGAATTTTTTGTTATTTCCTGATAAGAAGCGAACTATTAGCCCTGCAATGTTCCCCTTATGCTGAAATTAAAGATAAATAACTGCTCTACAACTTCATTTTCCATGACTTTTCTCGTAGGCTGAGTATTTTAGCCGATATTCGGTTCGGAAGACGGCTAAAACAACAATTTCGAACGTTTTGGGAAAAATGGCCAATTTTTGAAGTGCTGTATCTCGGAACCTATTAGACCTATGGAGCTGCGGTTGCACTCAAATTGTAGTAAATTCTCTCTACTTTAAAATTGTACTTTTTCCGTAGGATGCACCATTTAGAAGTTACAAGCCAAAAACTGAAAAAAGTCCGAAAAAAAAAGGTTTTTTCGAGCACCACGCAGTTAGCACAGGTCTTTCGAAGCTGCAAACTTGGTTTTAAACTATTGGTATCTTCTATCCTAACAACATTCCAAAAAATCAGGACTGTGCAATTTTTTGCGACCTACGATGTTTTAAATGACTGCCTAATAGGCACAATAACAAGAATAATATCTCGTTAACATTTATCAATTTTTGCATTTATTGCATTTTTGCAATTATAAGCATTTTGTTTTTTGTCATTCTAAAGTTTCTGTTTATTAGTGATATAATATAGTTAGTTTCACTCTACCAAACAGTTTTATTAAATAGTTTTGAGGAACAGTTTCCCATGGGTGTACACAGTGGCGCACCCAGAATCTAGGGGGGGGGGCGGAATGCTTCAGATAATTGGGGATTCATATAATAAACACTAAATCAGACTATCAGACAGCGAGCAGTGAATCACCCGTCCTCCGTCCAGAGAACAACGGGCGAGGAGATAGAAAACGCACCTCCCGTATAGTGTTTTTTTTTGCCTGTACATGTATTATTATAGGAGTGCAGCCTAAGACAATTTGGGGCGCCAAATTAATTGTTTAACTCGATTAATGAATTACTTCCCGATAAATTATTATGGTTTAGAACACTTTACCATATTCTATAGTATAGGTAGGTACCTATACATACTATATACATAATTCTTAAAATATAAAAAACTACTTTTCATAGGAGATTTAATGATATGTGCCATTATAATATTTTAAGACTATATATACATATTAAATATTATTTCAGTATCAGTACATAATGTTTATTTTGGAGACATTTCAAAGTCGTTCTTGGCGATCAGTCTTATCAGTGTTTTTTAAAGATCTTGGAGGGGGCCATGGCTCCTTGCCCCCACGAGTGCGCCACTGGGTGTACAAATTTAACGCGTTTACAAATGTTTTCAAAGCGTTTAATAACCGTGTTTTGTAATCTTGAATGGGGTTGGAACCTTTGGTGTGAAGATAACACACACTCAGTTTTAATCATCTACAGATGATGCCAACTTAGTTGGTGAAACGCGCGTCGAGTGCAGTCATTACAGACACATTAGTCATTATTACATTAAAATATTTGTTTATCCAATACTCAACTTCAGAAATTGGATTGATAGTCAATTCAAATCATAGTTTGCAACTATTTAATTATGTGGTACCAGAACATAAGTATATGGCAACGTTCAACAATATAACGTTAGATTGTTATTAGTCCCGTGGTTGGTAAACAAATTTGAAGTGCAACTAACATTGTATCAAAAGTAAATAATTATTATTTGTGCATATTTTCAGAATCCATAATGCACAACTGATTCTCCATAATTTATCTCTACTATATAGCACTCATGTTTCTATTATTTTACGCATATTACAGTTAGATAGATCTAGCAAGCCCTATGTTAATGTACCTATTTTGTTGTAAGTATATGTTAATCTGAGACACTACTATATCCAAATTTGTAAACATTTTCTGGCTATTTTTGATAATAAGAATTTCATGTCACGTTAAACCAGAAGTGACACAACAACAAAAATACACAATGTTGCTCAAGACTCATGTCGTTATCTTACCGACCTGTTATAGAAAAATAAGATATCATTTAATTGACCCACAATCTATATATACATATAATATATATCCACCGTCCACCCACAGTACAGATTTATAACTGCAACCTACTGTACCTATTGTTCTCTTTTTAATGCTTTTGTTGAATGAGGTTTTTAATTAGATATTGTTTATAGGAAAAAACGGCGAGTTAATATAAAAATGTTCCAATAAAATCAGATCTTAAAATGGAACAAACATGGAGACAACATGGAACAAACATGGAAATGGAAAAAACCCACAAGCATATAGAAGAGGATGGAAAGTTATTAATTCAGGCTTCCTTCTACTACAGAGTATTCTTAGATGTACGGTTTGCAATACTTGGTCTTGAAGAAGGATGTTTATCCCTTATTTTAGCATGTTCTTATTGGTTACGTGCCGCTGCGGCTGAATAGATTGACAATTAAGTTATCTCTTATCAAATGGGTAGACACATACAAACTCATTCACACACACTATGATTTATTTACTGATAACTTGGAATTTTTCAACACTTTCAACTTTGAACTCAATTTTGTTATCGTATCTTTGAAATAAATGTTAATTCTAATTAAAACCAGATAGGTAGCCAACGCTCTTATTTATAAAAGAAACACATAAACACAAAGATAAGGGAGATAATATTCGGTATAATTATTTGATTAATTTGTGATATATTCTCGAACAATTTTGAAATGATTTGAAAATTCTTTAGTTTTAGGACGTTTGCCTTGAGAAATAAAAAATATTCTCACATCGCATGAGGTATGTATACCCCATACTCCATACACAATGGGTAATTTTAACATTGTTTTAGTTTAGAAGACTCTAGGAAGAGACTTAGGGGTGGTGTGAAGAATGTATCTTCACACCACGGACAAGGTTCATATAAAAATCATACTGCACACTGTGCAGCCACGGGCAACGCGTTATCTTTTATTAAAAAACCTAAATTTCATAAGATTACAATGAACATGCATGTTTAACCTTATTAAGGGTTCCCTTACTAAAAGCATGCTTCAATAAGGGACACCTAAATACTGCTTAGTCTTCTGAGATGTCCAATAACTCTATATTTTATTTAAATAAATTATACAACAAAACTAAAATTGAATAGATACCTACTTTTACTTTTTACTGGTACCTAAAATCTCTTATTATTCCACCTGACATTTATTGGTAACGAACCAGTTATTTCAGACATTGTGGCAAAATGCCTTTAATAAAGTAATATAGCAATTAGGTATTTACGCAATAATTATCTACATACCTACCAAAGTTGTTTCTGAGGCGACTTAATAGGTAGTTTGTGAAGGTATATCTAAGTGTATTTGACATTTACATTTACAGTACCTAGTTAATAGTAGGTATGTAAATTTTTATTTATAGGTAGATAGGTATATTTAAATCTTTGATTAAAAATGAACGGCACTTGAACGTTCGTTTTTATGACGACAAATAATGAGAGTACCTATTAGAAAGCAGACCTAATCGCGTTTCTATTTTAGAAGGAATTGTTGACATAGATTTACCGGAACTCCATATTTCAATTATCCTCCTTTGAATCCAATCACTAGATCAATTTTAAATACCTACAGGGGGAGCAAATTTTGATATTTTTCACATGGTAACTCGATAAGTATAGGTAGGTACAAGAGATAAGTACTAAAAAATGGATTCTCCAAGTCTTCTTTTAGAAGAAAAATTGCTGTATCTTTTGTTTTCGAGATACCTATAAACCAAAAGTTTTTGTCATATTTTCGATACATTGTTGCTATCTTGGTTATTTGGATAATGACAAATTATAATTAGCTTTATTGTCTATGATTTAATAAGAAAGACAATTTTTTTCCCTTTCAAACAATATAATATAATATGCTAAGTATCTGCCATGTCATGTCATGATTTTTCATGTCAAATGGAAGCCCTCAATGTGCCAAATCGCACTTTTTCACTTTCAACTGGACTGTGATATATCTATCATTGGATTCTCATTTATCTTATCATTGTCGTCTCGGTTTGTATGCATCGTTTCATTAGAAACCAATTTTTTTATTCTCTCTTGCGATGCATCCGTTTTCTCTACCTGCCGAAGTTGGCGTGCAAAATAAAATTAGACTTCTGAGGCACTGCAATTTTCACCTGCAACAGCTGACATCGTGGTTTGATTAGAAAATCATCTATTCGGAACGGACATGTCAAACGAGGTTGTTATTTCATTATGTCGTTCACGTAGGTATTGTGGTACATTTATTTAAACTAATAAAGGCACATAAACATGAACGTAGTTCCTATCATGCAATAATTGTCACGGGGAACAGGGATATTTTTGGATCGCGGTTGTAAAAGCAACTGATGTACAAGTAGGATTGCTTGAAAGTACCTACAGTACAGTTCTGTTTAGGTTTTTAGTCACTAAGCACATGTTTTCATTACTTGTAATACCACTAAAGGTCAAAATGTATCCGGATTTTAATTTTTAAATTCCACGAATATTTTGAAAATCATCACGAGTCGTCAGAAGAGGGATACTTTTCTGAAAATATTCGTGAGCGAGAAAAAATTTCCAGGTTTAATTTGAACTCGAGTGGTACCTACTCGTATTCGGTAAGAAAATTTTACGACAATAAAATGGGTTTACAATTGAAAAATGCTATTTACAATATTTATTGTGTTTACTTCGTATAGTAGTTAATGCTCCCAAAATAGTTAAAAAATGCTCCCAAAATATTGGTTAACATATGGCGTGAAATTAAGAAAAAAATATTTTTATCAAACCGCCGATAAAATACCTAAGCACATTATTCATCGTGTTTACATTTTTGTCGTAAAATTTCAATGGTTAATTAAAAATCACTAATCACTAATGCATTCTTTCACCATTTAAAAACGTTATCCTTTAAATTCTTTTAGTCAAAGCATCACAAAGCATATTACATAAAAGTTTATATAATAACTTTCTCTTAATTTAAACATAAAATATGTAACACAATTTAAACTAAAATATAAGAACTTTTAATTAAATAGTATAACAATTATTCAATCATCTTTAAGAGAACGGCATCGAATTGTATCTTTAAATGGCAAAATTCATGTCTTCAATCTGCCGTTCACGGCGTGCCACAGGGGTCAGCATTGGGTCCACTAATATTCCTGCTATACATACATATATCAACTACATATCAACCGCGGTGATCCCAGTAGATATTGACTTCATGAGTGACTATATTGCAGTAATATACATAAATTAAAACAAACAGGGTGAGTGAACGAAAAGATTCATCCTCAATTATCTGTTAAAGGATTGGTTTTCATGGAAAATGCTGGGACCGGTCGATTTTTATTTGAAGGATGACACATTTTCATAGTATTGACATTTATACAGGGTGTCCCAAAAAGTAGAGGTTTACGATAACTTGTATTTTTTAAATGGAACACCCTGTGCATTGTTACAGATTTAGATAGAACGTCCTCTCACTAATACACTGATATAGTGTTTGATAGATATAGCTCTAATAGTGGGGGAGATATACATAAAAGAGTGTTGCATAAGAATTATGAGTTAGAAAGAGAATATCGATCGTTGCTAGGCAACAGTCACTACAAAGTCTTATGGCCAGCCATTTATGGTCATATCTACCTTACTATTACAGATATAACCATCAAACCCTATCAATGTATGCGTAAGAGAACTTTCTATCCAAATCTGTAAAAATACACAAGGTGTTTTATTTAAAACACCTTAAAATATATTGTGATAAACCTCTAATATTTGGGACACCATGTATAAATGTCAATGCTATAATGGGTCCCCCTTCAAACAAAAATCGATCTGTCTCTGGATTGTCCATGGAAGCCAATCTTTATGACATGACAGATAATTCAGGATGAAATTGTTTGTTGCCTCGTGATAGGTATGGACATTTGCATAAACAATCGTTTGCATGTGCAAAATAAACTTTTTAGTTCGTTCTGCAACGTAGATGATACCTGAAAACAGTACCGTGCTATTTTTAGAGTTAAAACAATAATTCTCGACATGCTATTTCTGTTTGAAAAACCCATTGGCCTTTGATTTAACAGGAAATTTTATACAATCGATTACCCGCAAAATGTAGAGAATATAAGAAATCGTGCAGGAAAATTAATTTGCATGCTTTTACTGTTTTTTCACGTATAGTTATGTTATGATGCAATTCCTGTTTGAAAACACCACGATTGGCTTTTAATATACTGCATTCTAATATACCTGATCCTAAGAGTACTGAGAATACATACCTCTGTGACATACCTACAAGAATTTATGAAGAAAAAACAACTTACATAACTCTTTAGTACTTTTTCGTGCAGTATAAAATTGACATTTTTTTAAATCAACCTTTTGAAACCAATTATATATACCCGGAAAACCTTTTGGTTCTCTGAAAACATTTTATAAAAATAATGAATGATAATATGATGATATGAATGTTATATTCAGAAAATTATTTATATATTTTTTTATAATAGCGTACAAAATTATAAAGTAATAAATAATAATAGGTATGCTAAATACTGCTTCTCACGAAGATTTTTAAATAAATATTACTAGTATGTGGATGTGGCGTCAAAGATGGTAGAGAAGCTGTCATTTCATTAGTTATTTATGTATACAGGGCGTAAAAAAATAGTGTACCGGACTTCGAGGAGTGATACTACATCTAAAAATAAAAATAAAAGTCCCTGTAATGTGACCATATGCCTTAAAATGATACCTAAAGCACAGATTATTATACAGATGGGACAGTGAGACAGAGAAATTAAATTTAAAGAGAGATGTCAAGCACTTCCCATTTAAATGTCCACTGAAGACTAATGCGCGTATAATACCACAGACTACCCATTATACTATGTGATAAATACTACATTCTGGAAGACTCAGATTTAAACCTAACATTTCGGGGTGTCGCATCATAATTATTATTCAAGTGGTTTTGTATTTTGATTTATTTGGTATTTGTCAGTGTTGTTTAGTGCTTTATATTTCTATTTTGAAATTTAAATAATGGAAAGTGGAAGTGTATCAAAGTTACCATCTTTATATAATGTAGTTATTTTTTATCTAAGAAGGTAATATTATAAGTTTTGGCATAATAACCACAAAGATAATAATAATTTGACGAACTTACCATCAATTGTTGTTTTTATTAGAGTAATTGTTAGTTATTTTGTGTATACTGGTTTTTATAGTTCTTATTAATAATTACACCAGTGTTTAAGTTGTTTAATTTTATTTCTCTTTGGGTTCTATTCGATTTTTATAAAATAGGTTCACCGACAAAGGCAAACACTGGTGATGCCGATATTATCATAGCTTTTTTAGGAACAAACTTTTTTTCGCAAAAATAGGTAGGTATACAAATGCATTCGAGGGAATCTTAAATCCAGTGGTGTAGTCAGATTTTTTATAAAAAAATTGCTAACAAAATGTTGCTATTTTTCACTTAAAATTCGTAGTAGGCCTTGAAAATCAAAATTTCGTCTTCAACTTTTGCATCAACATAGACCTTTCGGAGATCTATCTTTTGAAAAAAATCTGGTTCAAATCGGTCCATAAACAAATTTTTTACGCGAGTGTTTCCATTCTTAATGGGTCACCCTGTGTATATACTCTTTTTTGTGTTTAATAATCCTAGTTATATGTTTTAACCAGTATGTTATTTAATATATACCTATGTCGATAAAAGTATAAAAGTTTTTATTACTGTTCATGAAGTTATGAAATATCATGGTTCATTGTTTTCATGTTTCTAAGGGCCAATTTTTCAATGCTTGGTTAACGTAGTTTAACCTACAGTTAACTAACTACAAGTTTAGAATGTGAATTCTAAAATGTTCGAAGTAAATTACATTTTAAACTTATAGCTAGCTTAACTATACTGGTTAAACCGTGTTAACCAAGCATTGAAAAACCGTCCCTTAAGAAAAAAAAATAACTAAGAGATTAATTATTAATGAAGTTGATTAAACATTTAAAACTGTATTGAATCATGACTTCATAACTTCATTAATAATTTATCTCTTAGTTTTTTTGCTTATTTAATTCCTAATTAAAAAAAGATAGCAACAGTTAAATAAGGCAATAAATAATATTGAAATATACTATAGAAATAAAATATTCTACACATTTCCACTGCATTTTTAATTTAAACGAATATTCTATGTAAAAGCTCTGTAATTGTTACTTCAATAAGTTCATTTTAAATGTGTTTATAAATAAAAAATATTAAAACCAGTTTACGACACAATTTATGTTTCATTATCTTATGTACTGTTATAATGAGCCACTAACTTAATTAAAAAATATATAAAATAAATGTTAGGTAAAATGCAACAGCGCTTCTCAAGAAAAAATTGTAAGTTTGGCAACGTTGTACACTTCCCATTTAAAGGGACGAGGTCATAGCTATGAACTGTCAAACATCAAAGACATTCTGCCGGCTGTCCCCTCTGTATATACTCCTCTGTGCCTAAAGGGAGTTTCAGTCCTTTAAACATTGGAAATAATGGTTTTTATTATTTTTAGGAACAGTCGCAGACAAATTTTTTTGAAATTTGGTGTACTGGCATACATTTTTATGCCAAAGCGTTGAGTGACGAAGTTTTTCGTCACTCAACGGCCAAAGTGAATGGTGATAGTAAAAACAACCGTGGAGGAGTAGCTTTCATAAAGGTATGTGTCCATTTGAGAGTGTTACGAGCGCGAGAACCTCTCGACAGTAATTCTCGTAAGTGGATATGCGTCTGCGAGTAACTATCAGAGTATTCATTTTACTTTATCAAATAGCTAACTCGCAGCATTTTGCTCTCAAGTGTATAGATATTATTTTTACTAGCGGACAGTTACTTCTGAAATACGAACACGTTTCGTATTGTGATAGTTCTCGCCATAATTATTTAAAATGCTAGCTATTGGTAAAGAAGTGGTCAAAAGACGAGACTTGTAATTTGATAAGTAGATATGTACGAGGAAAATACAGTTTTATGGGATACCAAGGCTACCGAGTATAGAAATAGGGATACAAAAAATAAAATATTACTGAAGATTGCAGCGAAGTTCGAGTGCACATCCGACGAAATTCAACGAAAGCTTCACGACAAGGTAGGTACAGTAAGGATTTTAAATAAACAGATTTTCGATCAGTATAGATTTCAGATGTCACAAGAACTGAAGAAGACAAAAAACACAAAAAGTGGAACTGCATTCGTACGTACAAAGTTTCGAAATTGTTGGGCATCTTCAATTTTAAGTTCTCTTAGTGTAGAACATGCTCCAAATTCACACCTTCTCTGAATCCATGGCTTGATCCAACATGTTTTCTTTCTTTGTTGCTTTCTCTTTAACAGTGTATGCGCAACAATTGCTGGAAGTTTTTGTACATTCATGATTGATTATCTATCTGCACCTCACTAATTTTTTCTTTCGCACTACACACAAAGAAAGGAAATTGATGAAACAGAAATCTCAAATGGATATCTTCCTGACAGATATCTCTGAGAGTAAGCACTCGGCGAGTGTTTCGTTATCTAGCTGACAGTAAAAATTCCTCAAATTGCTCTCAAATGGATACCCTCTTAACAGTAACTATCGAGAGTCACTCGCGCTAGTTGCTCTCAAATGGACACGTACCGGTTAGTTTTTTACAAAACTTTTGCACCTAAGCGAATTCAGTAACTTTAACATTAGATGTGAAAAGTTACGACTTCCTTTACGTAAAAAATGTACTCTTCGTTTAACTCGCTACAGTAAACGGTTTTCGAGATATTTGCGTTTAAAGCAATTCAACTGACAGTTTTGTACACGTCAGATAGTGTTCAAAAATTTTCTAAAATAAATAAAAACCATTCTTTTTATCCACGGAGATATTATCGGAGGAGGAGATATCACGGTTTAAAGAGCTATAACTTCCTTAACTTTTATTTTTATTTTTAGATATAGTATCACCCTTCGAAATCCGGTTCACTATTTGTCTACACCCTGTATAATGCGGGAAATAACACTTTTCGAGAGTGCATCATTCGAAAGTACCAAAACAATTTCGCGCATGAGGTGCATCCAATAAATATTTTTTTGACTGAATCTAAGTACAGATGTTAATCAAATAATACCAATTTATATACCAAGACTAGGTAGGTACCCGTATTCGTACTGGATGGATTTTATCTGTCTGGCCAAGGTTGACGTTCATTCTAATGCGAAGGATTTTCATGGAATAATTGAAAGGTTAATAAGTACTGAACAAATATTTTTTTAATCCGTGTGCGTATCGCAAATTCAAATTCCCAATAAACCACAATCAAAACTTGCATTCCATTTGCGTTTCGTTATCAATGGGAAATTGCCCATAAATGACTAAAAGTGCAGCTGGACATTGTTTTGCAATAATGATGCTTTATCTAAGTGGAAAAGTACCATTAATTACTTATATGTATAAATAAATAATTATAATTAATTGCCGTTATTTTTTTGTGATATAAATGCTTCAAAGAACGTCTAAAATTTATTTGGATTGATTAGTAAATATTTACAGAAATTCAATTGATGCATGGTGATAATAGTTCGTATAGACGAAGACTTTTTAAGAGAATTTACATTAAAAAATATAATTACAAGGAGAAATAAATAACCAGAAGAAGAGTATCTCTCAGGCGGCACCTTTGATGTGGTGACCGATGGACTCGTGACCTCGGTTCCAAAAGGGAGATAATTTTCGAGGATATTTTATTGCTTTTCCATAGACGTACCTAATTCATTTATATTTTTACGTTTTTGTTTTGAAAAAAGTGTTTTCACAAAAGTTAGTAAACAAATAAATGCTTCTTTATGTTCACATGCAGGCTTGCGTTCATTCCTTCGAAACGTATTTTTGACAGGACAGGCTGAAACGTTACGGAAATGGTACGGCTAGTGTGAATGAAGGAGCGTATCGTATCAATGCATTATTTTAATTAAAATCGAAAATCGTAGCATAAATAGCACTTGTGAAACAAAATCCTGAACTGTATAGTTTGGAAAATGTTGGAAAAATTTTGTGTCAATCATCCATTAATTTCGGAAATAACGTAAAATAAGTATATTCCCCATGAACATTTCGTTGTTTCAATATGTTGTGAATTCCGAAACGCCTTTTTCGTTTTCTTTGTAAACCCTCTTTCTTGTCCAAAATAACAGCGACAATTATAAAATTTTCTTTGGACCACATAGTCTTGATTTCACTGTGTTTACAACGTAAGTATCAACGGTGTAGTCACAAATGTACTGACATGGAAATAAAACGTAAACGTAAAGTAGAGTGTGAATACAATCAAATTTTACGGAAGGGATATGGAACGGAAACGGTATGTATAGTGAGAATCAACCTTAATACAGGAAAGAGAGTCTTTACGGGACAAAAAAGTAAACAGTATCATAATAGAGACTTAACTAAAAAAATATGAAGGAAAGTGGCAGAGAAATTTTTTATTTGTTTCTTATAAGTTATTGCAGAACCGATTAATATAAGTAACAAAGTTTATGTATTCAAATAATTATTTATTAAAATCGAAGAATTTTGGATTGTTTTCTTTAATTTCTGTAAACGATTGTCCAAACTCATCCCCATTCTGCTTTATATCCTTAAGAAGTACCTAATCGTCAAAGACAGTTCGCTACACTGAGTGTTTTATTTCTATAATCCCAAAATTGTGCAAGAAATGTAATGCAAATGCATTATGAATCTGATGAAATCACTTACCAATACAAAATTATTTATAGTACACAATTTTACGAAATATTTTTAATTTTTTTCATTTTTCACATTGTTACATTATTACCATACAGCTCGTAATTAGTCTAATAATTATTATCTGATCAACTGATTTCATCGTGTACTATTTGCACGTGACGCAGAAAAATATTATATTGGCAGGTTAATCAGTGCGGTAGTCAAACAGTGGCACACCTGTCAATCAGTGGTAGTCAATCAGGGGAGGCCAAGGTGTCATACCCCCAGGATCATAAAAAAAACACTTTCAAAACTAAAAACACAGGTTAGCTTTTATATATTCATCAAAATATTGAAGTTAAGCCAGGGGAGATATTAGAAAAGTTAAGTTTGGCGAAAAGAATACAGAATCTTAATATTTAGATATCTACGTTCTTTGGATTTCAATGTAACGGTTTTATTTTTAGTTTGGTTTTAGTTGTTTTAATTTTATTTTATTGTTTCTGTGATTAATTGTGATATTATTTTTATATAAGAGATCTTTTCAAGATTTTTTGCTGGGTGCGCCACTGGCGTCAATGGTTCTCTTTTATTTTGTAATATCACTACTTAGTTAGATATGGTAGATTTACCTAGTATATCTAAAACTTAATTAGTTTTAATCTTTCTGTTTGCGGTTTACAAGTAGGAGATTAAACACAGAATTACCTATAAAGTAATAACATAATTTAACCAAATGAATATAAAAAATGTATCCACATGTTTTTATGATCACATAATACTTATTTCATATTTTTATTGCAGCTAAAGTCGGATTTACAATAAACTTTTTTGATGGGTAAGTAAATTTTACTGAATAACCTGGTGGAGCAATAAGGGTTCACACATCCCCCTATCTTTTTTATTTTTCAAGATGTCGGTGCATATAAGATCAAAACTAAGCTATCATAAACATAGATCTCAAATAGTTCCTAAGCAGTTGTCAATTTGTATTTACTTAAGTAGATAGGATGTTACACATTTTCTATTAAAAAATATATATAGGCAGTCTTAGAAAAAGTACCTATAGAAGATAACTGATAAGAATTGGTCATTTTCCAGTCGTTTACCTACACCTTCATACACCTACTATCAAACTGGATCTCGAAAATGAAGCGTTTATTATCTTCCTGATTATTTTCATCTGTATCATTTTCACGCACTAGTTGTGGGACACCCTGTATAGGCAAAGAATTTACTGCAGATATAAATTATTCATATGTTAAAATCACTAAAATACATATGCTTTATTAAATTGTTTTAGGCGCTATTTACTTTCCATATTTACCGAGCAAAATACCTACATTATAGTTTTATGTAATTTTCAAGGACTTCCTGATATAAATCAAAACCAACATTTTTATTCTCAATTTGAAAATACATTCATTGTCCGTAGAAGCAAAACTTAAGCTTTGGTGGAAAATATACTTTTTTTTTTAATTCTGGTCTTACCCAAAAATTAAGCTTATTTATGGTGGCAACGTTATTTTTTGACGTTCTGTATAATCATAATCACATTTCTTCAAGCTATCCTGCACAGATTTAAAGTGTACCCATCAAAAGATCCAGATATAGGTATAATTATATTATGCGCTATGATATTATGTATCAATACCGAGATCAATACCTTCAATGCACTCTGTTGTCTTTGATATTAATAAAAAAATCAAGGCTAGGCAACGCGTAGCCGTTGAGTGTGCCATTTAAAGAATTCCGTCAGTTGAGGTTTTTTGCTTAGCCTTGTTTCGGAATCGAATACATACTTACCTACCGTAACAAACTAGCATTAAATTAAAAATTAAAATTTAAGGTATTGAAAGCTCAAGGGTAGTAATTAAAACAACTTATTTCAAAATAATAAAATATATTGATCTGGAAACGAATTGTAAGCATTTGTGGTACAAAGTAGACTGGCCCTCCTCTCGTGGGCCAGCTCGACATTCTCTCTACTCCAATATTGTAAACATTCAAATAGCTACATCAGCAACATGTACTAGAAGCATGATATCACCATCAAGGACCGAACTTATATACAGGGTGGTAACAGAAATCATGTCAGGGTGCTTACAGTTCGGCCAATCTGACTATTTTCTCGTCCCGAGAATCTCAACCCGAAGTATCAGGATTCCTATACATGTTATAAAACTTAAGGCTAATCTAATAGCAAAACAAATCTCATAACTACTAGCGCACACAGGCGAATAAAACTCACAACACCGGCACAAATTGGACGTTTCACTCCGCGTCCGTCGAGTTGTCATCATCGGTGCTAGAGTCATCATGACGGGTAGGACCATCATATTTGGGTAAGAGCTTACGATTAGCTCCGTCGTTACTGGTACGTTCACGTCGAACGACGTAACCGTTCACGTCGAACGACTACGTGATCTCGTATACAATAGGTTTTTGGTTTCGCATGTCGCGAATTCGTTTCGAATACGTGTTGCAGCTCTTTTACGTAATTTTGGAGCTGCTTCATTCGTTGGGAACTTTTCCCTTCACATGCCAACACTACATGTTCGTTCGTAGGAAGACTTTCTTCCTCTGTAAATACCCCGTCGCTGATAGTGGCGTATCCTCTACCTGTTAAGGTACTTACAATGGCATGTTCGTTCGTAGGAAGACTTTCTTCCTCTGTAAATACCCCGTCGATGATAGTGGCGTATCCTCTACCTGTTAAGGTATTTACAACGTTACTTGCAAGTTTACGTGTTGAGGACTTTCCTCTACATTATGTCCTGTACGTACTTTTTGAGAACTTTCCTCATTTGCATTGCGTTTGATGGAGGAGGACTTTCCTCTCCTTTGCGTTTGATGAAGTGCACTTCTTTACATTCCTTAACATCAGAAATTTCGTTTTTCTGTCGCATCGATGCTGCTATTAGCTTTAATTCGTGTATGGTACGTTACCATCATCGTCAATATCGTTGTCCACCTGAGAAGTTAAAAATGCGTCATTTCTACTTCTAGGGACGTAACCAAACATCATATTAAAAGGCGTTTCCCCAATGGATTTGTTAATCGTGTTATTCAAATCCCAACATATATGCTCAACATTATTATCCCAGCCATCGTCTACGTCAGTGATGGTACTAAGAGCTGTCAACATGGTACGGTTGAAGCGTTCAACCTATGCGTTGTCTCCGGGGTTGCCGTTGCGTGATATATTAATTGAATATTATACTTATAGCAAAAGTTGGTAAATCTTTTACTCGTATCAACGGTGCCTCTGTCCGTGATACAACGTTTCGGGATACCGAAAAGATAAATAATTGCTCTACAAAATTTTCGACATGTACACTTTCATATCTCGCACGGGTTTTGCAAACACGAATCTAGTAAAAGCATCGTTTGCTACAAAAGATAGGAAGTTTTACGTTTGCTTTCGACAAATGGTTCCAGGTGATTTACATAGGTTGTGACACTTTGTCAATAGGGTACAAATACCCAGGGCGTTTGCCAGATGGTTGCTTATTTTACAGACATTCTAAACATATTTAATGTATCTCCTAGCGTATTATTTAATGCACGGGAACCAATAATGCTGCGTCAACCCCGACAGAGTTTTGCCTTAGGTGAAATGACCTTGTTTGTCATGATACCGCATTACTATTTGCTGTCGGGCAGATTTGGGTACCTACCACTTCGGTCCCCTTTCCGTACGTTTATAAACCCGTTCGTTATTTAACTCGTATTGTTTATGTATCTTACATTCTTCCTTATCGGCAGGTTTTCGTTTCAACACGTCATAGATATATCTCATCCTATCATCCTGTAATTGGGGCACTAGAACCCGATCGTCCTCACAAATATTTATTTGCATAACATCAATCTCTGTATATTCAATAGGTTGTTCTACTGGATTCCGACTTAAGGCGTCGACGTGTGTCATTAAACTGATATTCTTATATAACATCAACAATCAGCGTCCTATTCTAGGTAATAAATCGCGTTTGGTAAACGTTGCTCTCAGAGCATTACAGTCCGTGATTACTTTAAATGGAATTCCTAATAAATACACACGAAAACGTTGAACGAATGACTTTATGAGCGCTAATGTCTATGAATGGTCCAGCTGCTCGTGATTAGAAGTTTGTCGCCTGTAATATGAAACTGGCTGAAAATGTTTATTATTTTAAGCGTCGGTGTGTACTGTGTACCTCTGTTTCAACATATCGATAACTTTAACTTCAATTCATTGAATGTTTTGTTTGTACATCGGCCCATTTAAATACCGTATATTTGCGTAAAGCTATCGGTCGTGCAATGACAGCAAAATTTTTAATAAATAACTCATGAGACCGAGAAACTGACCAACTTCTTGAACATTTTTAGGTTCTGGAAAAGCTTGATAAGCTAAAATTTAGTTTTACCTGGCTTAATACCTTTTTCGGAAGTTTCGTGTCCCAAGTATTCTATTTCCGCTTTGAAAAAGAAGCATTTCTTCAAGCGAAGGGTTAAACCAGCCTCCTGTAAAGACACTAATACTTTTCTAAAGACTCTAACCCGGTTTCATAATCGACGACGAAATTAATGTCATCTAGATACGCCAATGCTACGGTTCCACGTAAAGTCCCTAAAACATTATTAACTAATCTTTGAAGAATTACAGGGGCGTAGCCCAAATGGCATTTTTAAAAACTTATACTGCCCATTATGAGTGACGAAAGCCGTTTTATGCACTGACTCTGCGGCTACCCGTAGGCCAGATCTATAGGCTTAAAAACACTTTACAGCCACTTAGTTTGTCTAACTGATCCTCAATTATTGGCATTGAATATTTATCTTTTTGAGTTATAGGACTTAATGCCCGATAATCGATACATATAACGTATCATAGGTATACATAAAACAAACTATAAGTATAGGGCTGGCGTATGATGACGTGTGAGGGTTTTTACTTTTCTTTTTGACTATGTGCCAATCGTAAGGCCTATATGTAACAGGTTTATCATTAATTAAATTAATTTTCAGTGTTGAAACTTTTCAGAAAATTTTTTTAATTTCGTTTCGTACGGTACATGTCCAACTATATTCAAATCTGTGACACAAAAAGGTTTGCAAAGTGGTTGCATATTAACTTTACATAGGTACACTTACCCCAGTTTCATCATATATTTGTTCTTCGGCTACACATTCATCGGCTCTGACTAAAATTTGACCTGCCTTAACTTTTAAGGCGACATCCCCGGTGTTAGCGACCAACAAGGCCCGATTTTGTGGATGCAGGACACATCGTCCAATATGATAACGATTATTTTCGAAACTACGCGTTGTAGCTTCTACATAGGCGTCCCCATCGTAATCACTATGGGTAGTGACATTCACGTAACCCACAAATTTTGGTGGTATCACCGTTGCAACTTTTGCCCACATAGGAATCCTCTTAGCAAAACTACAGACTTCCAACTGCGGCAAATCAGCGTCTGATTTGTTGTAGAAGTGTAACTGATCTCCAGTTACAATCATCACTACGTCAGGATGATTAACATAAGGTTGTCCTATCATTATGGGGATTTGCTGCACGTTACTGGGTACTATAATTACTTCTACGGTCACTTTGACTCCTTGAATCTCGATAGTTGCTGCAGCTGCACCAATGGTGTGCACACTTCCCCCTGCGTATCCTCGAAGTAACATAGAATTTGCTCGAAGCTCTAATTTCAGTTGTTCTGCAATATCTTGCCGTAAGAGCACAACTTCATTACCCGTGTCAACATAAGCTTTTGTGAGTTTTCCGTTCACCACACAGTCAACAAAATACATCTTTTTGGATATCACCCATCGTTGGATATTCTGTCATTAATACCGTATGGGATTTTAAACGATCTTTCGTTTGTCGTGAACAACTGTCCGTGTCATGGCCCAGTCGTTTACAAATTTTACATTCCTTTCGTGGTGTAGGACAGTTACTCGAAATATGTCCTGTTTGGGAACAGTTATAACATTTATTATGCCACCCCGACGTTGAAGTAGCAGGATTGCGTTTTGAGTTTTGGGACCTACTCCTCTCATATCGTTCGTTTCGCTGTAATTTGTCCAGGCGACTTCTGTCGTACGTTCTATCAGTTCTTCCAAGTATTTTGTCATTTACTGTAGACAAGTATTCCTCATATAAACTTTCAGGTGTTAAGTAGCGTCCTGCTCGGGCTGAATTTTGTATACCAGAGTCATTCAACCCATCAATAATGCACGACACTGCTTTCTTGCTAGTGATGTCACAAAGTTGCAATAACTCCATTTTACTGTAATAGTAGGTTGCCATGTCTTCGTATGGGAGTTTTTCTCGCTGAATCATTTTTCGTAAAGCTGTTGCAAAATCTACATGCTCAGGGAAAGCACGTTGCAGAAGTTTCTTCCACTCAGCCCAATTGTAGTTGTACTCATTGAGATTATCGTACCAAGTTTTAGCCAAACCACGTAGTCTAGCCTGCATAAGGTAGATTTTTGTAGGATCATCCCAACCATGAACTTGACCCAATTGTTCAATTTTATACAGCCACTTTATGACACTATATTTTGAAGATTGAGAATCGTAATGTGGCACGCAATCTTCACGTGGAATTATTTTTGTCTTCCTCGGATCGCTGGTCTCATTTTTGTCAGAACTTTCTGAAGCACTAGGTCTATTTGTGCGCACGAGTGTCTCAACTAGTAACTCTAATCGCGTTAAACGATCATTTTCTTCTTGCATACGTGATGGTTTACGTCGTGACGACGCGTTCACTTTTGTTTTCCAATATCGTTTTGAGGCCCTTCTGCGTTCTTCATCCGTTGAACGCGTCCGAGATCTAGATTGTCGCGGCGTCGTCCGCGGTTGGCGTTCAACACTAGCATCTCTTTCTGGCGACTTTTGCGTATAATTTTCGTCATCACTATGATCACTTTCCGCATCACGTTCCGGTGTTTGTTGCATGCCAAAATTGTTTATTTTCACACAAAACAATACCGTGGCACGTGTACTACCCCACACCTGAACTGAAAGCTCAAGGGTAGTAATTAAAACAACTTATTTCAAAATAATAAAATATATTGATCTGGAAACGAATTGTAAGCATTTGTGGTACAAAGTAGACTGGCCCTCCTCTCGTGGGCCAGCTCGACATTCTCTCTACTCCAATATTGTAAACATTCAAATAGCTACATCAGCAACATGTACTAGAAGCATGATATCACCATCAAGGACCGAACTTATATACAGGGTGGTAACAGAAATCATGTCAGGGTGCTTACAGTATATTTTTTTGATAAAAAGACTAATTCTGTATCAGTAACAGTAGATACCTATATACAGGGTTATTCACGTAAAGCGGATATTAGACGTTTTTAGGGTTCTGTTAACGATAAAAATCTGATTTTTTTATGGGGGAGGTTTTCTATTATTTCCGAATCAATGAAAATATTTTTAGGTTTGCATTACTTCCGTTTATACCGGAAGTAGACCACAACTTCGTTATTTCAAATGGAACACCCTGTATATTATTGCAATTTTGAACTCTACGTGATATTCTAAACACATTTCATGTAGGATGTCCTATATCCTATACCTATCTTCAACTGTTTTTGAAATATTGACAGGTGAATATATTGACATTTTGCAACTTTGACACCCTGTAACATCTAAACGGTCAGAGATCAAGCAAAACGGTTTGCACATTCCTATCTTAACTTTTCAAAAGCTATCGTTTGATACTAATTTCAGATTTAACCAAGAGATTAAATTTACTCGAAAATTTTGGAATTTTCGATTAAATGGAAATTTTGGCTTTGGAAAAGTTAAGATAGGAATGTGCAAAGTGCAAACCGTTTAGCTTGATCTCTAACCGTTTAGATTTTACAGGGTGTCAAAGTTGCAAAATGTCAATATTCACCTGTCAATATTTGAAAAACAGTTGAAGATAGGTATAGGACATCCTACATGAAATGTGTTTAGAATATCACGTAGAGTTCAAAATTGCAATAATATACAGGCTTATCCAAACTTATCCAGCCTGTACGTACAGTCGATCCCCCACGTTCCATGAGAGATTGGCGGATTGGCGTACCTATTTAATTTCGCTGGAGCTGGAGAAGGTTTGCGACTATTACTGTAAGTAGGGGTGGGTTTTCTGCTTCTGATATTATTTTCATAAACTAGATAGATCATTTCGACAAACTATAAGTACCTATACAAATTTTCCGATTTAATCTTAGGTATTACTTACAAGCATATAGTTTTTATTAAAGTTAATTTTAAGCATCTTATATATTTTATTTATATTTAATAATTTTCATACGTACAAAAGCATGAGAAATAAAGTCTATATAGGTATTAGGTACCTGGTTCCATCAATCTCTACAAAAACAGGCCCCACCCGCATCGCCATGCCATATACCACACCCTGTATGCTGTAATGTAAAAAATTACCGTTACTTCTATGCCTCAATTCAATAAGTTTACTACAATCTGCAGTGACCTTTATTTGAATCTATGAAAAAAATTATCAAGAATTTAAATGTATGTGCTGTAAACTTTTATTATGTTAAACTGTTTGTTGTGTCAACAAACTGGTACAATTGAAATTTTACGGCCAATATGTAAACAAAAATATAATGTAGTACCTACTATGATATTCTAATAAGTTGTTCTAAAATTTGGCTGCCTTATCCTTATAGTATTCAGCATGAAATATAAAGAGAAGGAGTCCGAACTGTGTATATTGAAAATGGTGACAAATAACGGACAAAAGAACAAATGGAATTAGTATAAATTTAGCCCAACAGGTCGCGCTGTTTACCTGTCACAAATTATATAGGACTCTAGTCACAAAGACCTATCACAAAGAGATATACCTGTCACAAACTGTCAACATCATCTATCATGTCACGACAATGGCATTTAACGCAAAATTAAGAGTTTTGGTATTCTGATTAAGTAGAGTTGTCACAAAATAAATACAAAATATTATGTCATAATAATAATTTACGTCATTTTCTGAATCCAACGATATAACATTAGTGACATTTCAGCTGTCAAATTGCTTTTTAAACTCTATTTTACTTTTGAATTTAAAGTGCTTTGACCGTCTCCGATTAATTCTAATGGACCATAGCAACCATAAAAAAATAGAGTTCACGCCAAAAACATTCAATTTTTCTACTTACAGACGAGGGTGTTAAAATTATTTAAAGTTGTTATAGAGCTGAAACTAGTTTTTTTTTTAAATAGTTTCATAATGGTATTAAGGTACCATTAGAAAGTACCTACAATTAACAAACAATCTACCCATACGCTTCTTTTATCTGTGGGATAACAGAACTGAAATTACAGTTAAAAGAAGGAGTCCAAAAAGCAATTTGACAGCTGAAATTTCACTTATATTGTATCGTTGGATGCAGACAATCACGTAGATTTAAAAAATATAACAATGTACAGGGTGTTACTATAAAAATTGAGAGTTGGTATTACTTCCTGTAACACCGGAAGGGGCAAAAAGGTCATTTTTATGTCAAAAAGTGACCTTTAATAAGTACTTCCGCTGTGCCACATTTAAAAATTGTATATAAAAAATAATGGGCCATACCTTGAATCTGTGCCACACTGTATAATTAAAACTAATTTTTATTTTGCAACCTCAACTGTTCCTGAAAACTAAGATTTTAAACAAATTAATCAAATGAGTACCTACATCTAAATTTTCGTCATATAATGCGCTGCGGTGAAGTTTGATTTCTTCACCTCACAATTCTTTAAAGAACGCCCGGTATATCGTCCCTTTAATGGAGTAAGAATGCCATTTCCGTCAATTATACCCGAATTCAATTCCATTCGAATTTTTGTTAAAGATATTCTGCTAGATTGTATTTTATATGAAAACAAGAAAAATAAAGTAAATAAAGCTTTGAGAATTAAAATAAATAGGTATATATAATAATAAAGATTTATCTTTATCGATATTTTAAACTTGAGAATTTTGTTTGATTTCAATGTTTTACGATAATATAAGTACCCTAATAAATAAAAACACATTTTTATAAAAATTAACGATAAAGCTAGAACGAAAATTTAAATCATACTTATCGTATCGCTCTTGGAAAAACGATGCTCGTCCAACCATGCACAAGTCGGAAAATTGGTCCACAAGTTAAATTTGAGGGCCTCCTTTCAAAGAAAATAACCACTCGCGCGCTCGACACAAATCGTAAAAGATGCTAGAAACGACGCGCCCTACAACTACAGCCTTCTTTCGCAAACTGAAAGATTAAAGAACTCGCGCGTTCTCTACACACTTTCTCTAAGCCAAGCTCGCGAAAATCTTTCCACCGTACGCTGGATACAGCTTTTATCGCTCTACTGCATGCAAAATCTGCCATGGGACGAACCACTCTCATTACGTTTCCTTGTTATATTATATAATTTAAATGATAATGACTTAATCGACATTGGTGTGACATGTAGAGAGCGGTGGTCTTGCGGAGAGACAGTAGAGACACGTGGAGATAACTGCAAAATGTGGATTCAGTTCGGATTGAAGTTTTATGACAAAAAAATCATAATTAGGATGACCGAGTATCGGGATAAGAAGTATCATTGTTAGATTTCTACATTTAGGATCATTTCTTTAGCATTATACTGTGATAATAGAATATACCTCTACCTCTGATTTATTTTCTTTTATATCTCTGCATGACCACAAGATAAATAAATAACCAGAAGGATATCTCGCAGGTAGCACCTTGGCTTTAATGTGGTTACCGATGGATTCGTGACCCCGGTTGGCTATTGGCTACAAGACAGGCAATGTGGTTTATGCATGGTGGTACACCACCTCATTTTAGTGTAGTTGCTCGAGAGTTTTTAACAGCAACATACGGAGATCGCTGGATTGGTCGAGGTGGATCTCACGTATGGCCTGCTCGATCCCCGGACTTAAACCCCCTGGATTATTTCATATGGGGCCATCTAAAGTCATTAGTTTATACTAGGCCAGTGGAAGATGTGGACGATTCAAGAGATCGGATTATTGCTGGGTGTAACTCAATAAGAAACGACCCTGGTGTTTTTGAAAGAGTTCGGGAGTCTATGAGGAGCAGATTGGATGGTTGCATTCGAGTTGGAGGCAGCCATTTTGAACAATTCTTGTAGGTTCAGAAATGTTACATGTAATTTTTAGTAATAAATTGTTATTTGTTGAAAATTTTTTTCGCCCTATATCTTCGCAACAAAGCGCTTTTTCAAAAATCATCGAAGGATAAAATATCCTTAGAATAGTCCAAGGAATAACCTATTGATAAATTTTTGCCGCATGTTTAACTAACACCCTGTATATACAAGGCTACCTTTTAATACATATAATTTTGTTATCAAGTGGTTTACTTATATTTTAGTTCTAGGTAATCATCTAATATCTCTAAAATTATTTTTGTAAGAGATAAATAGTCCTTGTTTATTAGTTTATATAAACAAGGATATAATTTAATGAAGTGTTTATATTTTTCCCTAACAATAGTTTAGTAATGAAAAAAAGGCAAAGTTGGGTTTTGTAAGGCTGTTTTTAAACTGTATTTTTAAATATTTACGTCAACATATTTTTATTTTTGCTCACTATATAACCACAAGTAGTAAATTCTAAGTAACTAGTAAAACCAGCGTATAGAGAACTAAAACCATATGAAAAACTAAATCTAAGTATAATATATGTCAAATTTAAAAAATGTATCTCTTCCTATTTTGGAATAATTTAGAAAAACTCACTGTCAGGGTGCCCCAAATTATTTAACACTTAGGTACTTAATTTCCGGAGACCCTGTACATCGTGTTTGGAAATGATGTGTACACTGTAGACGCAATTATTAGACAATATTGAATTTCTATTATATTATAAACAAGTCGCTGCATCAGTCTGTTTAGAAAACATTATTCATATCATATCATAACAAAATGTATAATAGGATGATATTTATATTATATCCAATAATAACAAACAGGCAGCCTTTTTTACATCATTATTGATCCCTTTATGTGTACCGATTATTGTATTGCAACACCCAAAGTAAATATGCAGAGTCCGATTTAGCAGGAAGTATTCGAAATAACAGATACGTAGGGACTATCTTTTTACTAAAAAAAGTAAAAAGCAATAAATAAAATGATAAGATGGTGTATAACGTTGACATTAAAGAATCGTTATTTTTCTTTATTTTTTCAGAGAACGGCGGCGTTTATATACAGGGTTGGAGTTAGCAGGAAATATTCGAAATAAACTGATACCTACTTATATGAAACTGAAACGGCACCTGCTTTTGTTACAATGAGCAAGTGCTATCTTTTATTAAAAAATAGAAAAAGTAAACAAAATGATAAGATGGTGTACGAGTATAACGCTGTCATGAAAGAATAAAAAATTAAAATCAATTGATGTTTGACTGCCCCCCTAACTAATGAGGTTTTCCAGGTTTCCCTCATTCCAGCACTGAATGGTGGTTAGGGCCTCCAACGTAACTCGTTCCTGAGGCACAAATGCGGCCCGCGAAATGAAAATATGCCACCTTCTTTCGCAAACAAGTATCAGACTTTCGGGCTAATCCTTGTGAATAGAATAAGGGGTAGAGATATTATTTTTACAAGTAAGAGGTACTTTTCCAAATACTGCATAATGAATGAGTTGACAAATAGAGAGTTATTGCAGTTGAAATAAGGACAAACAGTATTGAGGGCGCCCTAATTTTGACATCTAAGCATGCGCAGATATAGTACAACGTAAAATTTCCCTTAATAAGGATAGTGCCTGCCTTTATTTGTGCACTCTTTAGGTCGCCCTTAATTGTGTTTTATTTTGACGTTTCGCAGTAATTCGGGCGAAAACGTAGATAGTCGTGCTCAGACCAAAATCATGAAATCAACTCGAATTATTTGTTTTTTACGGAGCTTTAAATTTGTGTATTTTTTTCGAGATTTTTACCTTAATTATATGGTGAAAATGGAGAAAGACAAAAATCGACGTCTCCGCTTTACGTACGATGACGACTTGCATTTTTACGAGAAGTTGTTGCACAGAATCCAATACAAAATCCAGAAAGATGGTCAGTTTCGGATTGTCAAATTTAGAAAAACTGATTTAAAAAAAATTTCTTATACGAACTTTAAAACAACACTTGCAGTTATTGCTACAACTGTGGTTAGCAAAAGACAAAGTATCCAAAATCAAGTAAGTTGGGATAATCATAATTATATTGACATACTGGAAATAAGAGAATTTTTGAGGAAAGTTCCCATTGCAATAACTCTAATTTAACAACCAAAGATAAGGTAAGCAGTATTTTAATAATGCCTTCCTTAATAGTGCCAGGCAGTAAAATAGCAATCTGCAATAACTCTCTAGTATCTCGCGTTCTTATTTTTACTAATCTGTTTTTGCAAGTGTGATGGAACAATGTATGCATAAATGAATGGTCGTGGTTGGAAATGTTTTACATGCCAGAGCAGGGTTATACAGCAACAATCCCGTCAAGCTTATTGTTAATTTAATAATAAAGAGGTGTAGGAGAATGAAAAAAGTTTCTACGCAGCCGAGAATTGAACCCGGGACCTTCGGCTTTCCAGACCAAAGCTCTTCCATGAACTAAGCTACCGCGCTTCCACACTTCTCTTCTACTATTCAGGATACCGTTCTTAACATTACTTGACATAATTTACTACATAGGTATAATTTTATAATTATACCCTCATACATAAATATCTGTTTTGGTGAAAAAGTTCCCCCAATCTTGTAAGGTTGGCAACACTGTCAAAAAAGCTTGTCCAAAATTATCACCGTTTGATATTAACTCGATATTTTCGCATTATATGAACATATTTATTAATTTAAAAGTCGCAGATGGTTTAAACATTCACAGTAATAATAATGAGATCCCTTAAAATAACACAAAACGAATTGAAAAGTATATAATTCTCACCTTTGATGAATACTGTCCCTTCATTGGCTTCATTGGCGTTATCGTTTTCATTATTTAACATTCTGAGGTAAAAGTACAACTATTGTTTCATACTGGAAGTAGATAAGATATATCTGAATTGCTACAAATGAGAGATAGATTTGTACGTATTATATTTACTTATTTGCTCAAATATTTGTTATTTTGGCGAGACAGCTCAAAATAGTTTTATTCTGCCTAGATAAGGTGATATCTATATATTTATAAATATCTTATAAAGTCTATCAATTACGTATCGCGCTACATTGACATGTAAAAGAGGTATTTTTCAACATTCAAAATTCAGGATCCGTAAATTCGCAAGTAGGAAATCTAACTTTTACTAGTTACTATCTTCATGTATTTCCGAACTTTTAAACTTTTATAAAAAATGCATGAAGCTGTTCCTAAGTTGATTTTTTCAACTTTTTACTAGTATATCTTAGAATAAGTGGGAAAAGTTCTTGAGACTTGGTATGCTTCCAATTAGACAAAGTTGAGTTTTGTAATAATTTGAACCATTTTCATGAAACACCCGGTACACGTTACACTTGTTTTATTTTCAGCTCCACTTTTACTGCTACACCCCTCTAGACCTATTATGTGCTACGCCATTGATTTAGAAACACTGCGGTCAGGTGGAGACTCCAGCTTTCGGCGTATTTACTTACTTCTATTTTCTATTATGTTTGGGTTCTGATAATTTTATCAAATAAATATGTCCATTTAACCAAATCTCACTGTAATCATACCTTCACTAACAAAAATGCATTACCTGCGCTACATATCTGACACCCAAATATATCCGGTTTTCATTAAAAGAAGGATATATCAGTTTCCAGTTAAATAAGTACCTACCTAATAATTATTTTCCAGATGATAGGTTGCTCATAACTACCTACTTATTTTTACCATTTCCTTTTTTTCTTATTGTGTCGTAAGGAAGTAGTCCTACTGCACTGTCCACAGTCCACTAACATAATTTATGTTTTCCCTCAAATAGGCGGAGTAAGTATATAATTGATAATCAGTAATAATTATAAAAACTGCTATCTTCGAATTAGGAATTTTAACTATGCGTGATTTGCTCTTGTTACTTAATTAGGTACATTACCTCTATAGTCTATAGGTAAACAATATACGGATACGAAGTAAACAAGTAAATTATATCACCGAACATAAACCAAGTCTTTGTTTATGTTCGGTGATTATATCTACTACTTAGCAGTAGGTACCTATCTATTCATGAATCTTCCTAATACAAACTTAACCCTTAGGTAGGGAAAGACAAGTATTTGTTGCGGGTAGGGATGTATATATTTCTAGCTACCTATATCAAAGAATATTATTGTCTTTACCTATATCCCAGTAGGTACCTACAAAGACAAGTCTATATTCTTTGGTACCTACCTATCTCCTAACTCCCCTACCTTGAATTTGCTCCATCCATAGTTTAAAACGCATTTCAATGTTGTTCCAGTCATTTAAAAACTAAAAAGGCCTTTTTAAATTCGATAAGGAAAGACAAGCCAAGAAAGTCAAGATAATTTTTACAGCTAGCATAATATGTCTGTTGCTTTAGAAATATGTAGAAACCTTCATATAGGTATAATTAATTTTATTGACTGGGTTTGTGATTACAAAAGGCCAGTTCGAGTTATGCAAATATTAAAATCACTGTAGGAATCAACAAAATAAGGTACTAAAGATACCAAGAATCCAAAAAATATAATGGCTTTAGATCATATATTTTACTGAGCTAACTTATATAAATAAGTTATAATTATAAAACATAATAACTATGGTTCTAAATATATGTTAAAATATCAGCATTAGTTTCTGTTAGGTAACACAAGATACAGACACAAGTATAATGGGTTGCATCATATGAGTAACTAAAGCAAGATCATCAGAGTAATTATTACTCTGATGCAAGATCTACATATCCCACTACTTGGTCTTTAGAAATATCATAATGTAAACCAGCAGACAAGGACAACGCTATTTCATCGAATGCTAAACAACAAACACGATCTCTAGAACACATTTACTTTACACGTTCTGATAATTTACGGAAAAGTTTTTTATTGATTCCTGCTTCTAAAGGTATCTGGCCTAAATATTTTCTTATGGAAGATTTAGAAGGTAGTATGAAAAATTTCTGTAAAAATCGGTAGCACCTTGGACACCGTTTATAAATAGCTAAACCTAGCGCTTTATTTTGTGAGTTATATATCGGACGTCTCTTTTCAGTTTTTAATTTGTGACTCAATAAATTTTAGTCCAATAGGATCCAGACGTTGAGATAAATTTGTGAATAAATTTGAATAAACGATATTGCAAACATTGGACAAATTATTTCTACACTTTAATAATTTTGTTTTCAATTTTAAAATCTGTTTTTTTGTTTACATTCTACATAATAGAACTTTTTATTTTCATTTGAAAGTTGAGACACCCTTTTTACATTGAGAGATTTTAAGTGTTTTTTGTCTAGCATTCGACTTAAAAGTAGAGTTTTAACAAAATGAAGTAACAAGTGAAGTACTTACACAACCAGCATTTGATTCTGCTTTATCCGGCATGGTTTCAACAATAACAGTACCAGTACTTGCATTGGTATTTACAGAAGGCAATTTTGAATAAGTGTATCTTGGTTTTTTAAATGGTGGTTCTGAAAAATCATCTGAAATTGATGTTTGGCATTTATTACTTTCAGCATTCTGTAATGTTTCATTAACAAACTGTATAGTTGACTTGAACAGTTTTCAAGCAAATAGGTATTACTAAGGATGATGAACTAGAACTAGTATTTGACTCGCAAATACTAGTTGGTAAAAATATTGTTGGTACAGCAATCTTATTGAGGCTATTCTTCTCACTATTTTTATCACAAAATAGATTTTTATCACATTTTAATTCAAAGTGGTCTTCGAAAAGAAACACTTACGTATAACACCAAATACAACTAAAATCTAAAATCAAAATCTAACCTCATCAACAGAAGGATTATTAACTGCAGCGCCTCCGCGATTATCTAACGGAGTTAAACGGAGTAAATCAGTAAATCTAGAAGGCGGTGATTAACTGTTTACCAAAACAGCCACCTCTACAGGTTGTAC
Source organism: Pogonocherus hispidulus (assembly GCA_963924545.1). Taxonomy (NCBI): domain Eukaryota; kingdom Metazoa; phylum Arthropoda; class Insecta; order Coleoptera; family Cerambycidae; genus Pogonocherus; species Pogonocherus hispidulus. Next base: position 67,710,610 of record OZ004695.1, on the reverse strand, counting down.
TATCAACTTTGCTTTTCTGTTAAGTGATGTGTTACAGTTTTCTGTGTGCTAATTGTTGTCATTTTCTACCGAAAGGAGTTTTTAGATAGCCCCTCGTTAGGTAGCGCTCATGCACGTGATCCTTATCTCCTTCCCCTTCCCGTCCTATCCTTTCAACATTTCAACTTCAACGTAGGTATCTTATTTATTTAGTTAATCATATGGGTTGCATACAAATACAAATAGTATGTCACTTTGGAAATACGAATATGGAAACATACACGTGTATGTATGGAAATCATGATACAATAAAGGATTATTGTATCATGTATGGAAATACGAAATCCCAGTAATAAGTAATACCACCATACTTACACAAGATCCCTAGGAAGGAATCTTGCATACCACCTACCTAAAGTAGAGAGAGATACAAACGGTTTTATCTCGTTTATGTTTCATTTAATTGGCTAATGTTTTAGAATGACAGCATCAATAGCAAATTACAAATTTAAAATTGGTCCTATTAGAATATTTTTCCCACATACTTACAAAGTAATGTACCATAGAAAATATATCATTTCTATGGTAATGTACCTTACTCTCTGTAATTCAGTTCTGTGCTGTATAGGTTATGTGGAGTGGTATGTGGTTTGTGGTTATGTTTACAAAATTTTTGGGTAATAGAAAAGTGAAAGTTAATTTATAATAATTCGCGTTGAATGTATAATTTTAATTTTCAAAAATGCTCTCGATACGAACGAGACCTATACTAAATTTAAAGAATGTACGTACAAAGACAGACAGAGCCACACTTGACAGTATTATACGAGTAGATCATGCAGGAGAACTGGGGGCAGACAGAATATATGCTGGTCAGATGGCAGTATTAGGAGCAACTTCTAAAGGTCCTTTAATACAACACATGTGGGAACAGGAAAAGCATCATAAAGCTACTTTCGAGGAGCTAATTCGTAAACATAGAGTCCGACCAACTGCCATGACGCCTATTTGGAATGTTGCAGGGTTCCTGTTAGGTAACTAACTTAAATATAAATGCCTTATCTCTATTTCATCATTTCATCCAATTTTAAATGTTCTAGGAGCTGGGTCTGCTCTTCTTGGCGACAAAGCTGCAATGGCATGTACAGTAGCTGTCGAAACGGTTATTGTAGATCACTATAATGACCAGTTAAGAACTCTTCTCAGTGACCCTGAATGCAACAAGGAGCTTTTGGAAACAATTACAAAATTTAGAGATGAAGAGCAAGAGCACCACGATACTGGAATTGACCATGGAGCTGAACAAACACCGTTCTATCAAGCATTTTCTGGGGCAATCAAAATGGGATGTAAAGCAGCCATTGCAATCTCGAAAGTCATTTAAAGTATTTTTCCTAATAGTTTAATACCTATCTAGTTAAATAATGTATGTGTTAATTTTTTAATAAAGTTTAAATACTCTCGTTTTATTATTGTATTTCTATTTTATCAATATTTTATTGTTTCTCTTTATATTCCTATCAACAGAAGTTTTGACGCATCTTTCTGTTGCATAAAATTTCCGTAAATTTAAAAATACCGCCGTAATTTTATATTTAACGCCTTTTGGTTGGTACCGGGCTGAAATTACGCTCAAAACTTTAATAATTACATCATTATATTCATAGATAAATTATATTATACTTATTCCTCAAAGGTAATAGAATTTTGTAACATACTAAACTATCTAAAAAATTCATGGTAGGACGCCCAATTTTAACTTCGGCAGACAAATAAATATAATTATTTTTCTATTTTTACTATTCCGTTCTTTTTGAAATTGGCGGTAGCTAAATGTCCCTAGAATCACCTGTTTGAGAATGTTGGCAACGCGTCGGCTTTACTGCAGGTTAATTTTCTTGTCAAGTCAACACGTGTTGGAAAAATAATCATATATAAAAACAGTGTTAAAGTGCATGAAAACCCGAAAAAATGCCTGTTATACAGCGTGTGGTGTAAGTACAAGCTTTCATAACTCATTCCTAGCATTTTCTTTTCATATTTTCGTAAAATTTCAGCAAACCCACCACACGTAAAGGTAAGAAGGTGTTGATGAAAAGGGAGCCTCAAGTGATAGAAGGACCGAAGAGAGCTTTGTTTTTTCATGGCAGGAAATCATCTGATAAGGTCAGAGGTCTTTTAAAAGATTTATATGATATAAAGAAACCTGATGCCACAAGGCTCTCTCGTAAAAATGATATTACAATTTTTGAAAATGCCACACCTGTTGAGACCTTTTGTAAAAGATACGATACACCTCTTTTTATGATGGGGTCACATAGTAAAAAACGTCCCGATAATCTAGTTGTAGGTAGAATGTTTAATTACTCTTTGTTAGATATGGTAGAACTATACATAGAATCCTACGAAGGCCTAAAAGAATTTGCTGCCTCTAAAATAACCCTAGGTACTAAGCCCTGCCTTATATTTAATGGTCCTCAGTGGGAGGAGAAGGAAGAACTGAAGCAACTTAAGTCAATATTTGTAGATTTTTTCCATAGAGAATATATAGAAAATGTTAGATTGCAAGGAATAGAACATACACTTAGTTTCAACGCTACATCTGATGGTAAGATCCTGCTCAGGTCTTATAAAGTTTTGCTCAAGAAGTCTGGGTGTAGAACACCTAGAATAGAACTGGAAGAAATTGGTAAGCAATTGTACTTAAAACTTAAAATGATAATAAATGTGTTTGTTTACACGTAACATTTAGTGAAAGATAGTCTTTGCCACCTCTCTGACCAGAGACTGTTTGATTCACGGAGGTGGCAGACCTAGTGTTTGTCAGTGATTGTATTATATCAAATATATTTTATAGAGGGTGGGGATGGGGAACTGAAAGTCCCAATTAAACTAGCATGAATTTAAACCAACTAGCTGTAATAGTGGTTACAAAAGCTGTGATCAGTTATATTGGTTCTTTCGTACATAATGATTTAATTCGCCAAAAAAGTAAGTAGTTTACACATAGCTCAATACTCAATTTCACTTCAGGTTCCTTCTTTTAAACCAATTGCAGTTTTGTTAATTTGAGCTTGGACATAGAAATGATATTGGTTTATAAAAAAATAACCAGACACAAGAAACTGAGGTATAAGGCCACCACCTTGCGTTTTAAAATATTTGTTGGCAAGTAAAACAAAAATTTACACATAGACAATTTAGTATTTTAAAATATATTATGTTGCATACTATGATTTTGAAATTGAAAAATATCTGGATATTTGGTGTTAAAATTGAAATAGGTACTCAAGCCAACAAAAAACTTGCGGTATTTTATTTAGAAATACCAGTATGTGTTAAAAAGATGTAATATTTACCTAAATATATTCATTTTGCCATAATAATTGTAAATTATGTTTGTTATATGTGAAAAAACTTTTCCAGGGCAAATTTAGTACTTAGTTACTTTTGTAACAAAAATATATACCTGAATAGTTTGTATGGTTCCTTGAACTCAACAAACTTCAACAATGAAAATGTAGTTAAAATTATATTACAATGATTAGTGTAGGCCTACCATAATTAACTACAGAAATTAATACTAAAATATGTGTTTTACTCAAGAGGTTTGCAGGATAAACATGCATAATAATTATTAAATATTTCAGTTTTTACAAATTATTATTATATGTTGTTTTCAGATATTCATAGTAATGTTTTTATGTATTTTTTACTTTCTACAGCACAGCTGATCTGTCAATTTCAAATTTGATACGATTATACATAACATTGCATAACATATTATTTAGTTGAACAGAGGGTTATTTTTCAATTTTGATGGTTAATAATGTTTTTACACGTAATTTTATGATATAATTTGTTGCAGATATAGTCAATAGGTTTTATTTTTAGTTTATTAACATTTTGACCAACAATTTCCAAAGTATTAGTAAAATACCCTAACCGGTATGTTAGGATAATAATTTTTAAACGAGTGGGACTGTAAATTTTCTGTTTTTACAGTTTGTGTTTATATCATTCGGTTACCTAATAAAGTACCTAATAAATTAAAATTTTCTTCTAATTCTAAGTGCAGCATTTAAAATTTTAAAGAAAATTATTGTATTTTCTTTATTTCAATAGGCATAGTTATATATTTTAATTATCTCTTCGTAATTTCTTGTAGAGAAAAGAAAATTTCATATATCAAGATATCAAAAATCTCTAATTTTGAATTGAATATTTTCTTGAGAAATTGATAAACCTGAAGTATTGTAATAATAGTACATATATGTTGAAAACATGTCTCCCTTCTTTGATTCGTCCTAATTTATTTTAAGTTTACAACACTATGATAATAAAAACCGAAAACCAAACGAATTCAAAATTAAGTCTCAAGTAAAGTCTCAAACTTTTAAAGTTTGCAACACAAAATAATGATACGTGATACATATAATATGCAATAAAAGTAAATATTTGATTAATTTGCTGAACTTTTGGCAGTGGTTCTTTAGTTTGACGCAAACTATGTCAATTACATTACTATATTACACGAATTATTTGAAATTATTTTGAAATCAAAATTAAAAAATAAAAAAAAAAAATTAAATTAACCGAATGCTGCATTCTGAGTATCCCTTTTTTATTTCTCAATATATCTTTGATTAGTATCGAAGTTTGAAGAAAAAATAATCAAACCTTTGTTCCCCTTAGGTACTTTTATAAAATATAATTAAATTTTTTCTGTAAAATATCTGCGGCCAACAATTACGAATAACACTTGAATGATATACTTAAAGGTCCCAGAGTAGACTTCTCACTCAGACGCAGCAAACTTGCCGAGGAAGACCTGATGAAGGAGGCGTGCCGCAGACCCAAAGAGCTCAAGGTCACCAAAAAGAAGAACATCAGCACTGACGACTTGGGCACGAAACACGGCCGCGTCCATATCGGCAAACAGGACATAAACAAGTTGCAAACCCGTAAGATGAAGGGCCTAAAGAAGACTGCAGCCGAGCGGAAGGCGGACAAAGCCAAATTGCGAACGGTACTAGTAGTTAACAGCGACATAAGTTCAACGGGGAAAAAGAGGGGATAGAAAGTTTTGCAATGCCGTCTTTGAAACATACAAACGGGTTGTTTTAAAGAGTCTTAGGAAAAAGATAAGAAGGCAGTAAAGAATAGTATATTCCTCAAATTATTTTTAGTAATGCGACTTGGGCTTTAACAAATAGTTGTGAACAAAAAATTGTTTTATTTTTTGATGTAATTGTCTCATTAGTGCGTTGTAGGCATTTAATTATATTACACGTGACAGCTCATCCTGAATAATTATGTTGTGTTCTAAGTTACCAATTTACTTTGCTTATCAAGTTTTGATTGGCATTACGAAGACGGCAGAACTTATAATCGTTATAAAGTTCTGTCTATTATGTATGCGACATAACACCCTGTAAATGTTAAATAACCTGTGTTTGAGATAACACAAACATTTTTTATGTTTGAGTTTCTGTTCATATCTAAGCTTTTGGTGGAAGGATCTACTTGTGTTTTGAACTGACTTTTGAAATCTTCTGTTTTAAGTAATACAAATTTAATATCCGCTGGCCGAAACTTAAAACATGTAATTGTTTCTATTGTCCATAATTATTTATTTCTTGTATTCTCATGGATCGTTCTTTTTTTTGTGGAAATTCTCAGGAATTTTGTGGAATTGGTATATATTTTAAATAAAACGAGTGTAATTTCAAAATATAAGTATAGGAATTCAGGTTCTCAGTAAATTATTCGCCAAGATTTAAACTCCTTAATGTTTTATGTTTTTGTAATTGGTCTATGTTAAGTGAGTATACATAAAAAACTTGATATAAATTAGTGATGCCGACGGGTACCCGGGTACTCGATAACGACTCGCTACCCGGCTCCCATTTTAGGACCCGATAACCCGTTAAAAACCCGATAACCCGTTAAATACCCGATAACCCTCTAAGCACCTCCACTCGGTCGCCCTGTATGTCACTCATATTCATATGAAAACTTGTTTTTTTTTTGCGGTTTTGCGTTGGCGCAGGTTTGGCGATATAAAATACGATATGAATTGGAAAATATTTGCTATATTGCGTAATAGATAAATAGCGGGTAACGGGTAATTAACGGGTGTACCGGGTTATTAACGGGTAGCGCGTAAATACCGGCTATTGAAAACGGGTACCCGGGTAGTAAAACTAACGGGTATCGGTATCCCCAATATAAATTAAAATTATCACAGCTCTTAATCATTTTTTATAGAATTGATTTCGTCTAAAGGATGCTAGTTTTTTCCTCCTTTTTAAAACAACCCTTTGTATATTGTGTACATACATTTATTTTTTGTTCAGAATAATGCATGTGTTTGCATTAATTTGTGAAAATCTACACCTTCGCATTTACAGTTCTTCGTCACACAAAATAGAGGAAATTAGTTTTTTAAACCCATTGAATATTGAACCTTCCAGTCACTTGCGATGACAGATATAACAGAGTAACAAATAGAAGTGTTCACCCCTCTAGACTTTGGCAATACTGCCATTAAAATGTTTTTATGATGGTGCAAATATACTGTTCGCTTCGTAATCTGAAGAAGTCCTACGCAGACTAGTATTTTTCATATTCAAGAATCTGTAGTTTTGTGCAACAGAAAAAGTACTGTTTATTGTTCTGTTTTTGTAAGTTTTTTTCATGATTAGTATTTTCTGATATTATTTATATTTATTAAATGTTAATAACTTATGGGTAAAATTTTTCATTACATTTTATCTTATTAACTCAATATACTGTTATTGAAAATATAAACTTTAATTGAAAATTGGGGTCAGGCATCTTAATATTTAATATATGTTAGAAAAATCTACTGATATGGGTAAAAGCTTATCTAGAAAAAATTTCGGAAGTAAATACTAAATTTGATTACATTAAAAAAATTGTCTGAGGGCACACTAAAAGTACTCATCATGTAGGAGTATTTTTTATTATCTATCTATCTAGTGGCAATTGTTTCTGCCTTGAAATAACTTGAATATACAGTTTTTTCAAACTGCTGTTCAGTGTCAAGTTTTATTAACATGGTCAAAACAAAAATATTTAATTAGGTAACATTGTTTAAAAATTACTGAATTTTTCTGTGTTTTTTTTTGAAAAGGAAGTCAAATGATAGAAATTTGATTTGCAATCACTTGATTCATAAAATGCAACAAACGTATTTGAGACCAAACACTACTAAGTATTTATTTTAAATGACAGTTTTCTAAATTAAATAGATTGGGCATTGTATTGTTAAGAGATATGTCTGAAGCCTGTTTGAAACAGTTGAATGTAAAGCAAATTGACGATTTTTACTTTTGATCCCAAAAAGACGCACAAACAAGCTATATTTTTTATCAATGGTACTTACGATATTTTTTTTGCGCCGTAATAATAAAACTTAACATCGAAACATTTTAAAAAACTGAAAAGGCTTTTATTTCAATAGCTTATGGCGCCAACCGATCTGGTCAATTGTTAGTTGGTTGTGTTGCCATCTATGGTTAAAAGGATAAACTTCTATAACACTTGTAGTTACAATTTTTACAGTTAAATACCAATAAAAAAATTAACTATTATTTAATCATGAGGGCCAACTGGCCTTCACAGTCTGGAGCAATAAAACCAATACCACTATTAAGTTCGATGCAGTTTCTTAAAAATAATTTTCAATATCTATGTAAAATGAAGATTTTTTTAATATTTAGTGGAACACACGCATTACTCTAAATCTTTTCTATAAATATTAGGCATTTACGAAAATTTGCTCTGAGTTGGCAGGTTAATATAGCTGTCCTTTTTTACTCTTTTACTCTGTTTGGGTAAGAAAGTGATATTCTCGGAGTGTACAAAGAATTTTTCATAAATACCTAAGTTAAACCTTACTGTACATTAGATATAATATTTTTTAACACCTATTTTTATTATTAAGTAAGTTGTAAATATATTTCTATATTAGGATATGATTTGTAGGTGATTAGTTGTAACAAATAAAGGATTTTTTTTATTAGTTTGTGCAGATTATTTTAAAGAAACTTTTCTTAAAAAAGTATCTGGAAAATATTAGATCACAGTTAGTATTTTGCATATCAAAGCTTTTTTACTGTGGAGGGTATTACCATTATATCTATGGTATTACCATAATCTGCTAAATCACGTCGTCTGGTGCTAGCCGGGACTAGGTGACGTGATCTAACAGATTATGCTATAATCATATAATACTACCAAAATTAGTTTATTGTCTTTGATACTACGCTATACTCGTACTTCCCAATCACTTAATTTAATCACTATAATATAGTGATTAAATTAAGTGAGTATGAATAAACTCGATCTTATGTAAAACAATTTGAGCATACAACACACAATACACCGAAGTTAGGAAAGTAGCAGCTAAGTGGCTCTATTTTAAGATCGTAGCGCCAAAATGGCAGAAATCTATACTAACCTTTGGCTACTGACATTGACGTTTGAAATTGTATTCATCAAATATTTGTTGTCGACAACTTTAAACCAGGTAAAAAGCTCGTAAAACTATTTTGAAAGGGGTAAGTAGTGATATAAAATTAAAATAGGTTTCAATATTTTTCGAGCGTTCAAATCTGAAAATGAAACTTAACCTCAAAATATGTCAAATTCTTTATTGGACATAGGGCATACATACCTTTATGGAACTAGTCATTCTTAGAGAAAGGTAAAGAGCACACTCTCTACTCTGCGTTCTTTAGTTTCTTTATCCATACTTGTCTCCTGTAACTCTGTAATGCTCAACTTATAGTTTCCGCGATAGCTCCAGATTTTCCCGCTTTTGGAAAAGTATGAAACTGATTTCGGGGTTTTTCTTTGTACAAGAGGAACAATGACGCTCACAACAATAATAATTCATATCTAATCAAAGCAATTAACTAATATAACAACGGATATTTCAAAATTCACAATAGACATACATACGCAAAAGTGAACCAATACCCCAAGCGTTAGTTGTGCGTGCCGCCAGTAGGTAGCGTATTGCTTAGCAAGAATCGCGTATCGAGCTTGATTTCATTTCAGATGTTAAAATACGATATTACGATAAATAAGTTGATTATCAAGTCAATACAAATAAAGAGGGACGCGCTGATGTAAAGCACAGAATATCTATTCTATAAGATGTAAAAATGGAATATTTTCCAGAACACAAAAATCGCATTATGAATATGAAGTATGAGTCCTGTTCTTGTAGTTATCACAAAATATAAATAGACGGATCCAATCAAATCATCCCAAACTGTCCACAAATTGTTTTGAATCGAATCACAATTCACAATCCTTCTGACTGTTACTTGCAGATTGAGGTCAAATTCACATTTCTCGATTTGATATAGTAGTAGACGAATTAGAAAAAGAAGGTATTACGAAATGTATTGGAGTGTAACAAGGATATACAGTCGATTCCATATCGAATCGAGGAATCAGAAACTGGTTCATTTCTTTCTGTGTCTTGTTCTTTTATTATCTATGTTTCTGTGAACCTTGGCGTTCACTCCACAGAACAGTTATAAGAGTTCATTCCAAAGATTAGGTGCGTACGATTGCCAGCTAGTGTAGTGTGCACCAGTGTGTACGACACTACATTTTCGTCAGCTGATTTATGTCAGTGCAATATACACCTTATGTCAGTGATGTGCCGGATAATTATCTGGTTATAATTAACCGGATAGTTATCGATAATTAGCAGCCGGCTAAAAACACTCTCAAAATTAGCAGGTTAAATATCCAACAAGACCATGCAGGCTATGTAGAGAAGAGGGATAACCTAACCTTTTTGTTAGGAAATCCAAATTAGTAATTAGTAAATTAATTAATCTAATCTTGTAATGGTCGAATTAAAGTAAATTAGTCTCCCAATATTGGTCAGTGTAGTAATTAATTAGCATATATAACCATATAAGTCACCATATAACCATAAGTTAACCATATAAGTCAGGAATTTGGCAGTGCTTTGAGAAAGGTATATGAATAGGTATAATAGGTATTCTGATCTGATGTGTCAAAAATTAAAAAACAATGTATATAGTCGTTATTCTGATAACGGCTAATTATAATATTTTTAGCCGGTTAAATGCTAATTATATAATTAGCATTGGATAAATATCTATTTAACGGCTAATAACCCACCATCACTGCCTTATGTACGTTGATTAAGGCACTGGTTGTAGTGCACACTGCCCTAAATAGTGACAAACGAATGGAATTCTGAAATTAGTGTAGTTCAGTGCTACACTTTCTGAGCAATCGAACGGACCTATTATAGATAGGTTCATTCCATAGAAAAAGGATATACAAAATTCTTTTTTCTATGGCACATTTACACTATTCACAGAATATACCTATTTTGTGCAGAATATATTGTGTGAGTGATCATTGTTCATTCCTTGTCTGTGGTGGCAAAGAATAAGAATTTTCGCATTCATTCATGCCGTCAACCAAACTTCTATCTTTGTCACTATGCGCCAGATGCTTCAAATTTGAGTGAAAAATAATGCAATCGGCGCAGGTTATACTAAATGATAGTAAATTTATGAGACCTGGTTTAATCATCATCATATCGCACATCTAGTTATCTTTGCCAGTGACACACAAGTAAGTGAAATAAAAAATGAGAGAACATCTACTACACTCATTGAATTTAAAACGACATTCAATGACTACACTTGTTGCAGGTGTGCCTGCCAGGGTCAGGGTTTCGTCTTTCGTGACATTCGTGATATTATTTCGTTACTTCCAACTTCCATTTAGTTTATGTTGTTTTATAGTTTGATCTGTTTGATTGAATCATTTGGAAGCTTCGAGTGGATCGGTGTTTTAGTGCTTGTGGTAATTATATTATAACAGTTTATCATTGTATTGTAAAATTTATAAAAATATTGTACTAGTGCTAGACATGGCGTAGCCGGTCCTGTGCTCTCGTCCTATCCGACCGAAAGGCAATGTCAAATGGTCATTTGATGAATGAATGGTGTAGATCTACGCATGCTCCGGGTGCATCAGAAATCACCGAAAAAAACTAAAGTTGGAAGGTAGGAAATTACATTAGGTGAAAAGTCTTATTAGTTTATTATCTTTGTCTGTGGCTTATTCTCTCTACCTACATACCTAACCATCCTAACATTGCCAATCCCTTGATTTCCTTCTCTATGCCACGATACTCTATGCTATCTACATCCTACATCTACTTCTACTATCTAACTATCTACTAGGTTTGTTCCTGCATAGAATCTCTGATAAATCCCTGACAGTCAGGGATTGTGATTTAATGCGCATGTCTGATCTTAGATTAGTTTCTGATTTTTGCTGGAACACCGGATTTTTAGAGAACTTAATAGCAGAAGAAGAAGAGTACAATAAACAATAACCAAATAATTTTTTAACCTATAAATTATGGAGGAATATCATCCGTTTCTGACAAATAATTATTGTTTGTTGAGTTATAATATTAATAATAGACAGCGTACAATAATTGAGGTTAAAGTTGGTAAAAAATTTTGGTTAATGCGCATTGCGCATGCACCGGACTATGAGTTTCCGAAGAATCAGTGAACTTTTCAAACTATCAGCAAACTGCCCTGACTCAAGCTGGAACAGAGGACAAGAAATCCTGGACTGTCGTTCGACTCTTGCTGGAACGCTTAGATTTGTAATGCGCATGCTTCTGACAGTTACTGACAGTTTTGGACTCCTGCAGGAACAAACCTATTATCTACGCTTTTCTTTCTCGGTAATTAATCTATTCTATCGTCATTGGTCATCGCTACGCAAATATGTACAAGTACGCCTACATTAATTTAATTTTCATTTGCATATATGCGGAAATGGAAACAAATAATATTGCCCCCGTTTAATAAAATTGTCTTATTTGTTATTTTAAACAAGCAGCTTTAATATACGTTTATTCAAATGAGCGTTTTCATTAGAATTATTTAGTACCACACCAGTAAATAAAAGTACATACACATACCATGTACATACCTACTCAACTTTTTGTTTTTACCATATTTGTTTACTTTTATTATTATGGATGTAGGTATGTATTCCTAATTACTTACTTAGAAAAGTGATTTGATTACAGATATAGAGGTGAATGTCCTTCTGAAACGATTTTGGTGGGGCCAATTTTAGCGTAAACTGGGTAAATACAGATAAACAAAAATAAATTGCGTAACTGTGACCGAAGTCGAAGCGCAAAAGTTATGCCAGGAATTTTTCATCTAGGGAATTTTGGTTGGTTCAGTTGCAAAAACTAGTGTAAAAGGTGTAATGTTATGCAGAGAACGAGGCGAAATTTGTTGTTTTTTTTTATTTACTCTTTGGAATATTTATGTAAAATTTGTAATTAAATTCAGTGTAAAATATAGTGTTGTGTCGTAGTTAAAAAATCATGAGAATTAATAATCCAATTCGGCGATCAAGCGACCTTTAAATTTCTTGACCTGGGCCAAGTTATCCATGTTTGGTTTTAGGAAAAATAAAACGTAAATTTTTTTTTTATTTAAAATTTTCTTCCGGGACTTTACAACAAAGAATGAAATTCATAATGATTGTTGGTAAAGGTAGCACGTTTACGTACAGCATACTGCTGTACATACTTCATTATATAGGGCAAGGTAAATAGTTTACAAACAAGGTGCATGAACCAAAATAAAAACAAATCTAATTCCAGATACCGACGCAGCCGTGGCCCATACGGCTCTTGTAACAACACATTGTGAGTACTACAACACAACTTGCAATGGTCTGGGACAACCCGGATGCATGGAAGTGGAGGAGTGTGGTCATCCTATGGACGGACAACAAAACCACTGCTACGTGCTGTGGTCTATTCAAGAGAATGGCACAGTGAATGTATCTCTCAAGGTAAATAGCTCAGTGTTATATAGGCTACTCTAGGCTTAAGGGCCAATCAATAGTTTACGGTTCTAAGTGTTTTATTTGCAAATAGTTTTAAAAATATTGGAATATTTGAAAAAGATGCTACATTGAACTTAATCACTTTATATTTTGAAAACGTTTAATATTCCTGTGTATTGCAGGGGTGTTTTCTCAATGCTGCTGATTGCGTGAATCAGACGAAATGTGTAGAGAAAGACCAGAAGCCCAGGAACAACTTGTTGTTCTGTTGTTGCGAAGGAAATATGTGTAACACGGATTTTAGCTGGGAACCTGCACCGACTGACACTACTCCTCCTAGCAGTAAGTGAATTTTTCAATAACACAAATGCTAAAAACCATGGTAAAAAAATCTTTACTTAATATTAAATAATCATTATTTATGCAACTAGTCAAAGGAGTCGTGATGTCCGAGATTGATAAGGCACAGGTCTTTGTCTGAATTAGCGTCATGCCTAAGGCTGTTTTCCAAAAAAAAAAAAAAAAAAAATGACAATGCAAACATTACGAAAATGCAAATTTTAAATGTACGTAAAGATTTTGAAAAAATTTTTTGTGGGAGATTTTTTGAATGCTAATCAGGGTATCTTACAGACTGGAAATACTCTAACTTGGAAAATAAATAGAGAATTCTGGAATTTTGCTATTATATTCCCTTTATTGAATACAAAAACAAAAATTGTTTATGACTACTAAGTGACTTATACACCGATGTATTTTAAATGCTATAAGATCCGAGTGACGTCTTAACGTCAAATGGCCCGAAATTGACAGATTCATTTCCCTGTAAGTGAATCCAGAGACAAAATTTAATACTCTGTGATATTAATATAAAAAAATTTGATTTGTCATTCGTAAAGGTGGTTTCATTCATCAATAATGTTTGATTTATATAATTATATACACAAAATCACAAAATATCACAAGTGAGAGAAGACGGAACAGAAATGACAGAACAAATCGCCAAGACATACAAATTTACTAAAAAACTCACTTAACTAAATTGACGTATGCGCCACAGCCGCTTGTCAGTTTTGACAAAAGTGTCGTATCAATATGGCGGTACCGATGCTATTTTTTACTATGAGATAGCTCCTCCCTACTATCCTAACTCGATGGTATAAACACTAAACTCATACACAATGTACAATAACATATGGGCAACAATTTAGAAAAATTATTTCAAACATTTGGCAAGAATTAAATTACTATAATGACGTCCCTCGGCTGTTGTAGTAAGCAGTCTTCATTTTTTGGAATACCAGCAAAAACATCGTTGGAAAACCAGAAAACTAAGGGAACTGTAAAATTTGGTTTCTTACACACCCTGTACTAATAGTTAATTTTTTTACCAAATAAATGCGTATAAAACATTAATTTTCTCGTTCTATTCAGCAGTTGTGCCAATTCACGAATCAGACGGATTCAACTATTATTACATTGTTTTCATCATATTGGGAATATTCTTCATCTTACTTGTGGCTATAGGAGTAGGCTTCTGGACGAAGCGGAATAAACACTACTTCAATGGGGTAAGGTTTTTCTCTAATCATCCGAAATATTTATAGTGTGTGATAGAACCAATATTCTATATACACTAAAACTCATTTATAACGTACACGCTTATTACACGCTTATAACACCGTTATAACATACCATATAGAAAATTCCGGCCTTTATTTTGAGCATTCAATAGAAAAATAATTTTTATAACGTACTGTTATTACTTACTTCTGATAGAAAGTACCGAATTGTTGGGTTCGAAAAGAGCAAGTATAAAGTACTTCTTATCAATAATCTTTTTTTTTTATCAGTCTTGGCAATTTATGTGTATTGCAGAGTACGGCGGCAATAGATAAAAGGCGATTGCCTTTGACTCCGTAAACTTTGCCACTGTTTTTAGTTGGGACTAGCCGCCCTATATTTAATTTCAGAATTCTTTATAATAAATGCGGTCTATATGTGATAATTCTTGATTTAGTTTTCTTGTTGGAGGCGTGTAGTAACGTTTATGCTGTAGTGAGGCGAATTCTTGAGCTATGTTCAATCAACTCAAGTTATTATATGTACACGCAAAATAATATGTATATTTTAAGAGTTATGTATTTTAAAAACGAAATATTTTGTTATTTTGTTGTTACTTTTGTACTTTTGTTTTTGATCAACTTTTGATAAAACGTACACATTTTTAAGTTCCTCTCTTGTACATTATAGCCCGAAGATAATCAAATTTTAACTAAGTAATGTTCAAAACGATTACTACTTCATAATAATCTAATGTAGTTATTGTTATTGTTTTCGAGTTTTTTCTAATACATTACTAGTTTATGTTGTTCGTATCAGCAGTTACGCGAGGAAAGTTTATTATTGTGGGAAGTTATTATTGTTCTGTATTGGTACACACGAGGTCTGTCAATTAAAGAGAATGGAGTTGTAAACAAGTCACTTTGGATATGTTTTTTTTACATTTACATATTTTAGGGAATAACCAAATGTGATAATATGCCAAATTGGGCTAATAAGGTGTATTTTCCTACTTTGCAATTCAGTAGTCAAAGTTAGAAACACTTTTTACTGATAGGATCACATAACTTTATCAGCATTTATGATAACTGTGTAGTTTCACTCTAGATGAACCTTGTTTAATAAATTGAAAGTAGACAATGTCTTTATAGTGAGAAAAAACTCACAAGAATTGTTTTGATCGTTGATTGTGACTGTCGACATTTTTTAGTCTCTGCGAACCTTTTATTTTCCACTGCATATTCTTACATTTTGTTTATGTCGTACTAGAAGCACCAAGTTGATTATTCAGTAATTACTATGTCTAACATCCAAACTGAAGAAATGTTTTTTCATTTGCAAGTCTTCAATCAAGATTCTTATGGTTTCCCTGTCCAAACTTTACTCTTCCTCAATAATGTGTGTACTAATCCGTCTATCAGATCTCACTAATTGTTACCTTTTCCACAATTATTTATATATGGTGAGTTTACCGATACTAAAATCTTCCATCATCTTTTAAATCTTCGCCTTTTCAATGTATTAAGTCATGAAACGAAGATTTTTGCTTCCAAGAGAATGAACTGATATGCAAGGAACACCGTGATTTGATAGACGTTTACTTGATCTTTTAACTAATCAGTTAAATAGTACCTACAAGCATGTAGGGTTGTAGCTTGTTATTTCTATTCTATGATGTGGTTGATAGAAATTTTTTGTGCAACTTCTTATCAATTGAATGCAATAATACAACACGATGTATTAAAAATCAAAATATATTCCACTTGCTTCGTGTAAAGTAATTATTGTCATAAACTGTGTCTCTTTCATATGACCGACAAATTTTATTAAATGACGTGACAATGGAATTTATCGTACGCCCTTCTTAATCAGTTATCTTTTTGCACGCTGCTTTCTCAGTGGGGTGTAAGTGGCTACTATCTATTCAAGGTATTGCTAGATTGGAAACATACGTTCTTAATATTTTTACACAATAAACTGCTTCGCTTTGCAGCTACCGACGTCAGAACCGAACCCAATGCCACCACCGTCTCCGTTCATGGACACGAGACCGATTGAACTGATTGAAATCAAGGCCCGGGGGAGATTTGGCGCCGTATGGAAGGCGAAGTTCAAAAGCGAGGAAGTTGCCGTCAAGATATTCCCCATACAGGTATTGACACGAGACTAAATTACCGGCAAGCCTTATAAACGTTTTAAATTTGTAGGATAAGCAATCCTGGCAGACAGAGCAGGAAATTTTCAAGTTACCTTATATGGAACACTCGAATATCTTGCATTACGTCGGGGTGGAGAAACGAGGCAAAAATCTGCAAGCAGAATTCTGGTTGATTACGGCTTACCACGAGAAGGGGTCATTGTGCGATTTCCTAAAGGCTAATACTGTCACTTGGAACGAGTTGTGCCACATCGCTGAAACTATTGCAAGAGGTAAGTATACAGATTCGGAGTAGCTCTTCAGCTTATTAAGACAGTTTTCTTTTGTATTTGCTATGTTCTTGAAGTAACAACCATTGTAAATTACTTGAAGTGTTGATGTGCCTAAAATATATCCTTAGTTGGTCGGTCCGTTATATAATAGGGGTCAGTAGGGTCTGAGAAAAATAATTTATGTAGTTACTGTGTGCTCTAGCCCGTGATCTGCTGCGAGAGTGGCTGAATTTTTCTTTTACCCTCAGGTCTGGAGCACCTACACGAGGCGATTCCAGGAAGAGCGCCGGGCGAATCCGCAAAACCCTCTATTGCTCACAGAGACTTCAAGAGCAAAAACGTGTTGTTGAAGCATGACATGACTGCCTGCATAGCAGATTTCGGGCTGGCAATCATTTTCGAGGCTGGCAAATCTTGCGGGGACACTCACGGACAAGTCGGGACCAGAAGGTAAGTTAAAATAACGTTGAATTGTCCGAAAGATTACAACCTTTAAACATGTATAATTTCTCTTAGGTATATGGCTCCAGAAGTTCTCGAGGGTGCCATCAATTTCACGCCGGATTCTTTCCTCAGAATCGACATGTACGCATGCGGTTTGGTTCTGTGGGAGCTTGTGTCGCGGTGTACTGCTCAAGACGGACCCATTCCCGAGTACAGGTTACCCTTTGAGGAGGAGGTCGGTCCGCACCCTACTCTAGAAGACATGCAGGAGTCTGTAGTGCAGCAGAAGGTTCGACCCGTCAAACAGAAACACTGGAGGGAGCATCCGGTGGGTACAATCGACATTTGCTCATCTAATATAAGTATATGTTAAATTCGGAAAGCCTAAATGCAGAAATGATCAGTTTTATTTTACAAATTGGTTACCATTGTCAAAGGATTAAAACGTTGGGTACTGAGAGTAGAATTTTTTTTCTTTAGGGTCTGGCGGCCATGTGCGACACGATGGAGGAGTGTTGGGACCATGACGCGGAGGCCAGGTTATCGGCCTCATGTGTCGTGGAGCGAGTGATGCTTCACACGAAGTTCCAACAGCCCACTAAAGGGTGGCAGATCGAAATTGAACCGCCACTGACACCAGTGAAAGAGAACAGCATGTAGGACTAAGGTAAGTTCAACTTCGTAACACTCAAAAGTGACGTTACCTGATGTGGCACTTTTATACTTTTTCGCTTTGATTTTTAATAAATATTTACATAAAAGTGATCTTATCGTAAAGGGTCTTACGTTATGTAAGTGGTCATCTTACATAAGTGAACGTATCTTACAAAAGGGATCTAATTTTATTAAGTGATATTACTTTATGTAAGATGTCTCACGTCACGTAACAAGTATCTATCTGCGCTGATTTCACTATTCTGAAAGTGATCTCATCGTAAAGGGTCTTACGTTATGTAAGTGGTCATCTTACATAAGTGAACGTATCTTACAAAAGGGATCTAATTTTATTAAGTGATATTACTTTATGTAAGATGTCTCACGTCACGTAACAAGTATCTATCTGCGCTGATTTCACTATTCTGAAAGTGATCTCATCGTAAAGGGTCTTACGTTATGTAAGTGGTCATCTTACATAAGTGAACGTATCTTACAAAAGGGATCTAATTTTATTAAGTGATATTACGTTATGTAAGATGTCTCACGTCACGTAACAAGTATCTATCTGCGCTGCTTTCACTATTCTGAAAGTGATCTCATCGTAAAGGGTCTTACGTTATGTAAGTGGTCATCTTATATAAGTGAACGTATCTTACAAAAGGGATCTAATTTTATTAAGTGATATTACGTTATGTAAGATGTCTCACGTCACGTAACAAGTATCCATCTGCGCTGCTTTCACTATTCTGAAAGTGATCTCATCGTAAAGGGTCTTACGTTATGTAAGTGGTCATCTTACATAAGTGAACGTATCTTACAAAAGGGATCTAATTTTATTAAGTGATATTACTTTATGTAAGATGTCTCACGTAACGTAACAAGTATCTATCTGCGCTGCTTTCACTATTCTGAAAGTGATCTCATCGTAAAGGGTCTTACGTTATGTAAGTGGTCATCTTACATAAGTGAACGTATCTTACAAAAGGGATCTAATTTTACTAAGTGATATTACTTTATGTAAGATGTCTCACGTCGCGTAACAAGTATCTATCTG
Source organism: Pogonocherus hispidulus (assembly GCA_963924545.1). NCBI lineage: Eukaryota > Metazoa > Arthropoda > Insecta > Coleoptera > Cerambycidae > Pogonocherus > Pogonocherus hispidulus. The sequence continues at coordinate 67,691,556 of OZ004695.1, read as the reverse complement.
GGCTGCTTTCACTATTCTGAGTTTTCCGCTTACAGTCGAAGGTGAGAATTGAACCGTACCTGCATCGCTATCAAAGTACCTGCACTGCGCAGCCTGTGTCTTAGTTACCACACTTGCCTACGTTCAACTCAAGCCTAAGTTACTAGCCACATATAACTACAGTATAAAAAAATGTCGCAGATATTTTGTACACTTTACAACAGGAGAAATTTTTTTAAGCAGAAGAAAATCGATTATATATTTTTCCAAAAAACAGAAAACAAACCGGAAATAGATGGTCGCCACGACTGTGTTGGTTCTCTTTTTCCATACCAATGTGCCAATAGAAAATCGATGATCATTTTGTTTCTTAAGGTGAATCTGTACATACAGTCTTCAGTTTTTAACTGTGTGGTGTTCGGGACACTGAAATGAAGTGGGAAAAAACAGACTCTTTTGGTGTGAGATTTTACTTTTTCTAGTATTTTTTTTTTAGTAATTATGCGGTAACCATTTCGTAATGGTGTAGACAGCTAGACTAAGGTAAGAGATGGGAGTGTTTGTTAGTAGAACGTTTACAATATTGTTCAGCTCAGCTTGCATCCCTGAATATGTTTGTATTTCATCCTCAGATTAGCTTCTTGTGTAATTAAAGGCAACTGAATATTCGCCTCGAAGGACCAGAATCTATTAATTTTGTAAATTCCATATAACTTTTTATAAATGATAGCAATAGTAGTAGACATAATAATATCATGGCAATTGTGATATTTCGACTTGAATTTTACCTAAAATGATAAATTTTCGATTGTTTTTAATTTTAATAGTTAAATTGTTAGTATTTTTGTTATAATGTTTTCAAAAGTAAATTTTTTATTTGGCCGCTGCAGTTGACCAACCTTTTATGCAAAAAGGTTTTTTTTATATTGTTTCAAAGTTTAATAAATGTAAAATGAGGAAGAAGTTTTACAAAAAATATTCAGTATATTCTGATTGATATTTGAAATAAAGTTTTAATGAAAAACTTTGGAATTACGGAAAAGAAAATGTAAATATGTCTGTACAGTACAAAAGTAGCAAGAAAATATTGTAAACATCAAACTTTGTTTTTAGCTTATTACTATTATTTTGTATATCTTGTTTACTATTAATTTTAAGGTGTTAACAGTATCTTTTCGTCGACTTTTACGTCTTTTTGGACTATCTGTAATTTTATAAAATCACTGTTTGAGACATTTTTAGGTAAGAAAATATTCCAAAAACGTTAAAAAAATTAAATAAATCTAAATCTAGGAATGTTGTGAAACATTAAAAAATATCATTGTAATTCATAATTATTAGGTAAGGATGTAGAAAAATAACTCTTTAAATTGTTAACACCTTTTTTTTTAAGTCGTTACTAACCTATTTACTAGTTAATCCTAGTGTGTAATTTGAAATGTTGTGCCATAAACAATCCTTTAACATTTTCCTGTGCACATTCAAAATATTGTAAAGGATATAGATGTATGTCAGAAATTCTAGGTAGAAATGCAGGGTGTTTGTTGAAGGATCTATCGGAGAACACCAAATATGTTATTTGAATGAAATAATAGAGGGTTTAAATTTTTTATACTTCGAAGGGCACCCTGTATAATTTTGTGCAATTAACGTTAAGTTTGAAGGGAAAAATGATTAATATATTTTTAATAATCGTATCTGTTAGAAAATGTAGAAAAAGAGTAAATTGTACAGTTCTTCTATGCGTTGAAGAAGAAGAAGAAATCTTCCAGTATATCTGGTGAAAAATATTTTTTGAATTGTTACAGTTTATTTTTTATTAAAAGTCAAAAGATACGATGATATGATTAGTCTTAAGGGTAAATATAAACAAAGGAACAATTGGTTTTAGAAAAATAAGCAGTCATTGTAGTATTAAAGTAAACGAAGTAATATGAAAATTAAAAAAATGAAAGACTGAAAATTGGACATATTGAAAAGGCATTTTAATAAGAAATCCCTCGGATTGGCTTTTAAAGATGTCATCGTAAAGAAATGGCAAACATTCTTTAAGCGCTACTAATTTGTTTCTTAAAAGTTTTATAATGTAGATAACTTAGATTATAGGTACTTCTGAATATACAGGGACTGTTTGGAAAGCTTATTTTAGTAAATATCTTTTAACTGTATATAAGAGAGAGAAGTACAGAAGTATGTTGAGTTATTTATTAACCTTAGATTCTATAATGTTATTTTGATATACCATAGCTGTTTAGAAGTACCATTTTTGTTTGTTCCTCATGGGCAAAGTAACTACTTCGGATAAAGAGAAAAATGCCACAATTGATTTGCGTTTTATACTGGGGTTCCCGTAACATCCGACTAATGACAATTAGCATGAGATATTACATTTTATATTCCCAAGGCACACTGTGAGAAGTATTGCTAACGGAATTGATAGCACTGTTTAAAAAGTACTTTAAAAGTTTTACTGTCTATGTATTATAAAGCTTGCATGTTATATGGGATTCATTAAAATTCAGGTACCTAATAAAGAAATTTTCATCATACCTACCTTGTAACTACACCTATGTGTTATTGTTTTTCGAGATGTAAGTGGCAGTAAGTATTACGTCACTCCTTACAGCGCAATAGGTAATAGAGACAATTGGAAAATTTTTAAAAATTATCGCATTTGCCAATTTTAAAAAATTTGATGGTATAATGAAAATCTCATATGCACCACAGGTCGTACAGGCAATTTTATGATCTCAAATAACTATTAGAGACGGTATTAATTAACAATTATTAAATAATGGAGAAAAACTATTTATATTTTTCTGGGTATATTTTAAGAAAAATAATGAAATAACGAGTAAACGTTAAACGACAATTAAATAGGATATAATAGTCTCTATTATTAGTATATTATTTCTTTAATTGTAAAAAATATTCAACTATGTCACCATTTACCGTCAAACAATAGTGTATCTACGATTATAAAATTCTTGCCTAACATTAGCTAATTGACAAATGAATTCCAAACCACATTAACGTTTAATAAGAAAATGTTTATTTTGCAGACTTTAAAGATTTATTGATTAAATTATTTAAAGATGCAGACTGCAGAAAGAATCACAACCACGGGCAATTAAACATATAATTAATTTGGATTTGCATTTGAACTAGCGAAACTTTACACTTCAGTTTGAGAAACTGTGACGGGATCACCATGGTACTTGATGTCATGCGCCCTGAGAAAACCATGTAAACTGTACCTGTTAACCTGACACGAATTTTTACTGAAATTTTAATTAAAAAGGCATTTCACTTAAGTATTTTAGTAATCAGAAGTGTTTGACAATTATTAGTACTATCGATTCCTTTAGCAATATTTCTCATAGTATGGCTTGGAAATATAAAATTCCAAGGAATTTTGTGGATTCTACCGCATGTGGAAAATACACCTGACCACATTTCTTAAATTATCTGAAGTAGGTTACCATGTGCAGGCGGCGAGTTTAGGCACCTAAATGTTTATCCTTTAACCAGAAAGATAGACCACCCTCAGGTTGAAAACAATACCCAGTTAATACAATACGATATATACATCTTGCCAATTTTTTGTATACCTTTTTTAGTAGCATTAGTTTTTTTATCCTACCGTACTACCTCTGTATATTTTTAATGATTTTTTTGTGTATAAATTTGGTGCTTTTAACATATTGAAACGCAAAAGACGCGCCTTTGTTTTGCGTTTGTGTTATTGTAAATAATTATTACGTGACCCTTATAGGTTGTTTTTAAATATTTGAGATATACATATCACTAACATTGTTTACATTTGTTTTCGTAGAATCATGTAGGTATTTGATTCATTGTACATTTGTAGGAGAAATAAGTGTCTCAGAAATGACGGACGATGTTTCAGAATTGTCTCTCGTTTTATGGCAAAACACCAATTTCTGTTAACCGAAATAGTACAAATCGATAACTTTGCAATAAACTTTTCTGGACATTTATTTTAGGTAAATTGTACATAGACTATAGACCCCGTTTTATTTATTTATACATTCAAACAACTACAGTTCAACTACAGTACAAGCAATTGAGATATAAATCACTGCATTCCTTTTTTTATCGTTACATGTTTTTTGTTTACATAGGACCGCAAAAATGTGTTTCCAATGTATCTGGGAAAAGGGTATGTTAATCGGCAGCTTCTAATGTAATTTTTAATTCCTTCCGATATTAAGATGGTTATGCCTTCATGCAAATTATTTAAAAATTATCTCATGTATCCATTACAGTTTGAAACAATATTTTCAACAAATGTTGGTAGTACCTAAGACTTAGAGGGAGTTATCTAAAGTAACATTTTCTACAATTTAATATTGTTCCTGAAATGTAAACATAGGTGTTGTCTATATTTGGCACGTTATAGTGTATTTTAATATAGTACTTATTATTATTATAAACGGTATATGACAGGAATAATATAATAATGCAACTGATAATTTAAAATATACATTCGTGACGCATAACTTAAGAACAAAATGCCTAAATTAACAAAATTATTGTTTATACTACAGCGGCGATCTTGATCTTGGAATTTTAAAATGCTTTTTGTAATTACTGTTACATGCTTTCATGAATAAAATTTGAAGTTATCCTTTTAAGGCAATTATTATGATTTTAAGAATTTGAACAAGAATTTTTTTCTTCGGATAGATGGGAGCACATTTAAATAATTTTTTTTATTTTCCATTTACAAATCCTTACTCATAATATCCTGTAAACATGATGTGTAAAGATGTAGGTTTAGTTGAATATTTTAAAATTATGTTATATTTATTTTAAATTAATTTGTAGAAAAATATGTATATTATTTTTATTTCACTTATTTGTATAACAGTGAACGGATATTGATTATAGATTATTGTAACAATGATGTTTTATTTATCAAGAATTGCAAAAAACATATTCAGGGCAAGTTACCTGAGATGCCTGGGTCCATTACTCAATCACTATGGAATATACATTTTTTTATCTTTTAGGGCTTTTTGAACACCACTCAGAGCTAGGGTTACCAACTGATGCCATTCAAAAAAGAGTACAAATTCTCTGCCAGAGCCATAAAATGCCGGATTACTCACAATCAGTGCCGAAACTTCTGGTACCTGGGGCGCCAGAACCTTACTGCGAAAATTTTATAAAATTTTCGAGGTTACGCGTTTTTCTGGCAACATCCGTTTATACAAAAATATCGACTTTCGGCAAGATATTTATTGATTTTAGTAGATGAATATATGAGCATTACAGTTTACCGAATATAAACTGTAAACTACCCAAAACATGGGCGGATATATAGGCACTACCTATGAGTGAGGTAGTGAGGTAGTGAGGTGACCAAAAGTTCAAGTATAAAGTAGATAATACAGGAAACGATAAATATTTTGTCTGGATAATAGTGATATTAGTTCACTCATAAAGATATGGTGCTACTTTTGCCCAGAAAAGAGTACATTTGGGTACTTAAGCCGAAAAGTAAGAGTACTTATTATTTCTATACTCAAAAGAGTACATGTTCTCTTTAAAGAGTACGGTTGGTAACCCTACTCAGAGCCATCTTTTAACATTATTTTGGAACATACAGGGTGCTCCAATGCGGAGGGGTGAACTAAACATATATATTTTTTAATGGAACACCCTGTATTTTTCAGTTGCATTTGATTCGTCTTTATTTTTTGGAATTCGGATGGGACGTTGTCAAGTTATCTTCATAAAAAGCATTTTGCAAGGGCGCACTAAAAACATCAGCGAGAAGTTATCTTAAGGAAATTAAGCGAAAGTTATTTTGCAGATATTTAATTTTAAATATCTAACCATTAGAAAAGGTAAGATACGTTACTACTTCTCTGCTCTTTCTTTTTTCTGATTTCGTATAAATATAAATCGGTATTTTTATATACCTACTCCTTAATTGTAAAAATGCGAGTAAATGAATATTGGGAAAAAGAAAACAAAATTTTAGTAATGATATGCTTTATTTTCTATTCTTACATTTTTTTTGTGACACAAGTATACAAGGCCTCAGCATTCCAAGTTATTAGAATTAAAAATTCAAGTATAAAATCACAGGGTGATCCATTTTAATAGGTCTTTTCAATATGCATCTACATTTAAATTATTGTTTATGTTCATTCAACTAGTAAATAGATTTACTTGAAGTAAACTCATGTTTAGGTATATAATTTTGCAAAGGTATTAAAGAAAACAAGCAGATATTGATGGACCACCCATATAGTATAAGTAATAATATTTATTACACTATTTACATAACGCTTACCTATAAAAAGAGTATATAAATAACATTATTAATATCTAATAATTCAAAATATGTTCAGTTCACAATTTTTTGAGAAACAATATCAATAATTCATATTTCTATAGTTTAAAGTAAACAAAATTGAATTTTAGCCAAATTTTATTCTCATTCTTTATGGTTTACACCGATAAATTTTAAACTATTTGTTAAAGGACGAATATACGTGTAACAGTTAAGGCTAAAAAGTAGTTACAACATAGGTAATACACAGTATTTGTCAAATAGGTACTCGTTTATGAAACACCTTAATATTATTGAGCCGTTTTGCAGCTGTTTCGATCAGGGAATCACTTTCGGTTTTCGCACGGTGGGAAATAGAAAGTTGGCAGGACTCATGATGGGTGCCAATTATTAACTGGACAAATTCGTATTAAAACACACCATTTAGAATAATAAATACATTACAGACTACATATTGTAAGCCCATGTAAAAGAGTCACGACACACTGATTGCCTACTATGTCATACTAGCACTTTAAGGTGACATTTGAAGTTTGGAACAAAGCCTAGAATTTTATTTTAATTCTCTACTCCCTTGGAAAAAACATAAGAATATTCAGTTACCATTCAATATACGAGTACCTACCTATAGTACATGTAAAAACTTTGTTACTAACAAAGTGACTAACATGTTATATTTAGATGTACAATTTCTAATATATTTTGTGAATCATGAATGGTAACTAAAAAATCTGAAATATTGTTCCAAGGGAGAAAAGAATTTAATTCTATATGGTGTTCTGGCTCTCGAAAATACCTTAACTTTATAAACATGTACATATCTACTTATAAGTGATAAGACCAGACTGATAAGTTGCTCATTGTTACAGATTAGGCAACCAGTGTGGCATGGTTCATTTCTGTGGGTTACATAATTATATGAAATCAGAAATAGAATTTATTTCATGAAATAAGCCTTTAGAATGGAAACTTTGAAAGGTAAATCCATATGACTAAGTTACTCATATGGGTAAATCTGTATAGACAAAGTCTACAATTAGAATATATGTAGACTTTGGAATAGGTAGGTACTTAAAACTGAGAGTGATTCATTCATGACGATGCCTAACTTACAAATTTGCTGCAGTAAAAGTCAACTAAATTTTGTTAGGTACTTGTATTATGTTTTTATATATTTGTTGATATCTACCTACATGTAATGAGTAGCATATTTTCATACTTAAATATAAATATCTTGTAAATATGTAGAAACTGTAGGCCTGGGAGGTTATTTGACTAAAAATATTGCTTCAATGACAAAATACTGCAGCATTACCGTTTAAACATTTTCAGTTATTTCACTAAGAAAACTTATAGACTTGTTGAGATATGTTAGCAATTATCTCTAAGGTAATCCTATGAAAACATTCAGTCTTACATTACGCTACAATTTCTGTTAAAATTCGGTTTACAAACAAACAATCGAAGGGAAAATAATGTCTAGTCTCAAAAATGTTGGCTCTACATTGGTCAATTACTTTACATCAGGCTACATACAAAAAATACAAAAATATATCACTGCACTCCATAAGGGTTCATCTTTATCCGAAAAGTAATATATTTATATTCACTACAGAACATATCTGATTTTCAGTAACATTGAGATACTTTAAGAATATAAGTTTCTCTAGGTTTATTCTTCAAGGGGAAGTTCCTTATTGGTAAGAATAAGTATATAACGCTTAATAGTTAAGTCTGTAACACAGAAACATATTACCTACGTAAAAACAATGAAAATATTGATATTTTATGCAGTCCTAATATGTGGTTCTTATATTAGGTTCTATATAATAGGTATATGGTCTACAATACTGAACAAACCAGTTTTACGCTAAAGTCAGATATTAATGTCGTTTATGGAAATTCTTTTAAAAATCATTTATCTTATCCTCTGCATCTACTTATAGGTATCTACTCCATCCTTACCTTAGGCGCAATTCACACAGAACGGGCGTATGGTGGTGGCGTGGGACTGGCGTGGTACGGGTATGTGCCACCCTGCCACCCACATGTTAGCCTATGAAAAACTTCGTCACTCAACGCTATGAGGCAATACAGATAAACATGACGTGGCACTGGCGTGGTTACTCCCGCCACCGCCACGTCACTTGGACGCCATGCGAGGTCTACACGAGTGACACATGCCATACGAAAGTGCTTGCATCTTGCATTCAGTGTTTGCTTGCATTCAGAAACTTTGAAAACGTTCAGGGTACATATTGAGCTCCCTCATAACGTTGAACGTACCGTTATTTATTCCTTTATCTAACCACAATGTATATACCCAGTATCTCCTTTGCCTTTGAATGTTAGCCAAAATTACAAGATTCAACATATCCTGGTCATCTTCGTCGTCTGTGAGCATTTTCACTGCGCTTCACAGCTTCACACGTACGTAACTGACAAACGACAAACATCACTCAGTGTCCCGTTCTGTGTGAATTGCGCCTTAAAGTATCAGCCGTTCCATGAGAAAAAAAAGTACCGCATGGTTATTTAGAAAGAGCAATAGTGTACATACATTTCTTTCATACTGTACCCAGTAGAAGATCTACTTAGCCTGCACTGATTTGCGGCCGATAAATGGAAAATTACGATTACAGTACTTACCTGCACTTACCTGACCGACCTGTAACATACGTGCACAGATTTGCATACGTGCGTTCATCGGAACGTAGCCCGCGGCCTACGGTACTATCCGAACGCTGATCAAATACAAATAACTGTTCTGATTGGTTATCGGATTCAAAGTAACCAATCAGAACAGTTCTTCGGTAAGCTGTCAGGTAGCGGTATGTCCTGATGAACGTGATCATAAAATACTATTTCACTTGATGTTTTGTTGACTTTCCCGGTTTTTATACCTTCTTAAAATGTTCTCTAACCTTTTTCCTAAAGCAGTTTATCACAATAATATGTTTTTAAGAGCATTTGATGTAAAGAATCCATCAGGCCTGGGAGAGCCCATCATCATCATCAGAACCATGAAAATGGATGGCTATGAATGTGAATGAAAATTAAACGGACAGACAGCCATCAATAATACATTTCTGACAAGCCGAATAAATTAAGGATATCTGGTTATAAAAATACGGAATTTATAAGAAAAATACCGAGTCGACGGAGTGGACAACCAGATTAGGTAAGCAAATTTTTTTTCTATGTTTAGATAGGTATGTCGTATTTTGTTATAATAAGAAGTATATAAACATAAGCGTATCACATTAGTGTTATTCACTCCTAACACCAAACCACAGCTTAATATTAAGCTGTGACCAAACTACAGACAGCTGTTTCGACTGAAACAACTGTCTGTCCACAGATTGTAGCAGGTTATGGTTGTGTTCTGGATAGGTCTGAAATCTGAAAGTAAAGACAACTCATTGTAGCCGAAGAACGGTATCATATAACACTGGTTCGTGCTATAATCTGTGGTACATAAGCCATCCATCCTAGATGGTGTCCCACTGCTTATAGAGCTATTTAATGTAATATACGCAGTATATGATATAAGTGTGTGTGTACCAGGTATGTACACTTCCGTATATATACTTGGTATGCAGTGTTTCAAATTGGATGCAATAACTTTGGTACCTATCTTGGGAATCGTTACAGATAGAGACTATAATAAATTGGAACAAAGTTGCGTAATTTGGTGACCAATAATAAGCCTCAAAAAAATAATCAAGGGTATATGATTAGTTTTTGAGGTATTTGAAAAAATCGAGATTTTGGGTATTGGACAAAGCACTAATTTACTTTCCATTGAAAAATCGAAGTGATCAGCATAGTGAAAAAATAGCCTGATCCCTTGAGATTTAAGAAAGATTTAAGAGAGAAAGTAATTTATATTATTTGTAAATCCCCCCCCCCCTTTTATGAAGGTTATAAGGATTATTGCTCTAATTGAGTTGCTTAATTCACTAAATTAACTAATCCATGAATTCATAATTTGTAAGGTTTTAATTGTTTATTAGTGTAAGGGAATAATCTATATTTATTATTTTATTATTTTCTCTTATATTTATCATATGTTTTAAAAAAAAATTACAATCGATAAAGTTATTAATTCTGTAGGTTAGACAATGACATTACTCCACCATTTTTATACCAGCAAAACTCTTACCGAAACGAAGTTTGGGCGTCGCGCCGCCGAAAGCTTCTACAAACTTTGTTTTAAAATACTTTACGGATATCCTTTTAAATTCCTTTTTACGTTCAACCAAGACGAAAGCTTTTCCCACACAGACCTCGTATATATTTAATTGATTTTAAATTGTCTTATTTCTTTTGGGTCAAAGAATTTCTATTTTCGTGACTTAAACTGCATAAATTATCAATATCGTCAATTCTCATTAAGAAATTATAATATTTAAAAAATCAACAAACACAATAATGATTGACTATAGGTACATTATTAAAAAGCAGGTACAAAAAACAAATACAAGATCTTTGTAAAAAAAACAGGACTACTTTCTGTTTCCATCCAAAGTCAAGCATATTACCTATTTGATTATGTTGATAGACAATAAAATCTACTTTCAACAATAAAGAGTACCTACTTCGCCTTTGGATAGAAGCTACAATACTAAAGGATCATCTTAGGAGTTCAGAATCCTGTTTTGTCGTATTTACCCCTGATAAAATAACTTAGGGGTCATCCATAAAAGTTGTTTGAGATAATGGCACAAAATTTCAAAATGAAACTGACCTATACAATGTTAATTTGTGTGCAGATAATTTTTTCTATGAAAATATACATAAAAAGATTATTCAAGGAGTCCATATTCACTTTGTTCCGAAATTATTTTTTAGTATTTTGCTTTAAAATAACATTACGTTTACTTTCTGGAATTTGGAGTGAAAATAATTCTGTTCGACAAGTACAAATTTATATGCAGTCACATCAAAACTTTAGCATGTTCATGAAAAATTGTATGTGTGCATGTAAATTGTTACAAATGATTAAAAAATGACTTTCTTTTGAACAAGTTACTTCCTGAATACCAAGAAAGTTTGTTTTTGAAGAAAAAGCTATTGTGATAATTTAATATGAATCACCGTTTTAATAATTCGACAATACAGGACACACGATATCCTTCCAAAATTGCCACAACCCTTATTCTCACGCCCTAAGCACAGAATGTGGTATCCTGAGACTAAGTATGGCGCTCGATAAGGGGCGTTCAGAAACGCAAGCCTAGTTCCTAAGCTTACTACCTCTACATTTTGTTTGGCACCACTCTGGCCCTGAGCATGGCCACCGCCTGTTGACTCACGGGTTCCGTAGGCGATTCCGAGTCGGAGCTGGTTCCGAATGGTAACTGGTTGGCGTTCATCAGCGAGTTGTTGGCGGTGTGAGACATTGTAGTGTTGGCGTTGGACAGCCGCCTATTCTGGAAGGCTAGATGTGCGCCATCTGGAACAAGGAACAACATATATATGCGTCGTGAAATATGCGGAAAGGGCATAGGAAGCCGTCCCTACCCTCACACAGGTATCGCCCTTCCAAGCATCAACCTTTTTGATATACTAACAAAATATTTTTTTAAGTATCTACAAAAAAATCTCATTGCAAATTTAACCAAAAAGCATGATGCAAAGACTGGCCGGCAGTCCTGTGGAACGCCAACTTAATTTTAATACAAACAACGTTGGAACTGTCCTTTTATGCCTTGAAACAGATATCATCGCCATATTCCTAACCCATCAACAGATTCAGAAACGTCGATAAGATAAAAGTCACCCCCGTATATCAAAATCTGGGGCCGATTCTTCACAACGATCAAATTTTCAGCTGCAAGGTTACGAGCTAATCTGCCCGGCATGTTCAATTAGACGTAATTCCTGCTGATAACGGTAATGGGTTTATCATTGCCTCGGAGAGATCGAGAAGGCGTTGGAAAATTGGATGTTGGGCTGACAAAGGTCCGCATACAAATTAATATTATCGAAACATGGGCCCTATAGGGTATTTTTTTGACGTGAAATTTTACTATATATGTGTAGTTGCGCCCTCTGCATGAAACTATTTGAACCTATTTGAAAGATATGTTTTGGAGGCTAATAATGATAAATAACACGTAGATATTTGGGTTTGTTTAACGTAATAATTTAGTGGTGCTTGTAATTTTTTGGTATCGCATAGTTAAAAACGAAGTTGGTAAGTATTTTTACTTCTTTATTTTTATATATTTTAAAATGATGTCATTCCAGAAAGGTGCTCATAGAAGAAGTTTAGCCCTAGTCTGAGAAACAGTTCCTCACTCATTTCACTTATTTCAACCCAAAAAATGCATATGATATGCATTTTGCACATTATAACAAAGCTACCACACTTTTTACTGTTTATTTGACCCTACTACTAACACATATAAAGTCACTATCACTATATTTATGGCAGTTGAATGCTAATTCATAAATTATGTGGTATGAAATTTTTACTCATCTTCCTCCATATTTGTTTACAATTTGCAGCGCTCTCATCGGCAATTTGGATTGCCAATAATTTAGGAATAACCCGTTCTCTGGGGCTAAAACATTCATATAGGGTTTGCTGCGTGACTATAATACTAAGTGAAGTATCTTGGAAAGTTATTGCAAGCACAAACCTTCTGACTGGTTGTTGATTGCTGAAGGAACAGGCCTATAATCTACAGACAACAGTGAATGCTCTTTCACCACATGAGTTGTCAACATCCGAAAACCAAACTGTTGTTTTGACCTATTATTAGGTCTCAGTGCCGTACAGGTCTAGGAAAAAGACAACCAATGTGGTACAAGAAGCATCCATCATGAAATCTTGGCTATTTCTATAGCCGTAGGATATAAACCATAGATATCAGAAATATAAACACGCCATCTATAGTTTCCTAGTATTAAATATCATAGGAATACATTCCTTGGCCATTTAGGTGTCAAATAGTTAAACTTTTCGTTGTTTTTGTTACCTTTTTGAAACAAAACAAATATATCCAAACGATCCTGTCAGTCATTTATCATCCCCGCTGCTCCGTGGCATTCGTTTTGTTTTCAATAGCAGAACACGTAACTCCCATATATCCGATATTTATTTGGGAATCGTTTTATTATATCGAATGGAGCGGATGATGAGGTGCCGCGATCCTTAACGTTCACCTTGGCACAGATTCGTGGAAAATTTATTATCGCCTGCAGGAATATCGAAGATTGCGCTTGTGCGCGATAATACCAACGAAATTTGAAGTGCCTTCTAGTTTAAAACAATGAGTACTCGTTTTACAATGATCTAAAATAAGGGTTTTCACTCTGAACACTTTAGGATAAGTGTGACATTCAGCATTGCTGTCAGCCGAGAGAGGGTCTGTCCCAGTCTCTGCCCTGGAGATTTTAGAGGCTCGGTTTGAGATGCCGTGTAAAGTGTTTGGGTAATGAAATTTCCTGATTAATCAGGGCTGCAGAGATTAACCTTTACAGACCGAGTTGCTTCAGATTAATTGGTAAGTATGAAGTAGGAGGATCGCAAGAAACTACCAACCGAATAGAATGTTTAGTCAAGATGATCTAACGATATAAAGGATTACCTTGGTCAAAGGGAGTTATGGATTTTATAATAATTGTTCGGAGCAAGAATCTTTACATGAGTAAAGCTTATTTTCGCTCGGAGCTATAGATTAGGAGCCTATTTTCGATCTAACGTGTTAGTTGATGTATCACGAAACTGATTCTGCGGCTCGTGAAAAGGGTGCTAGTAGGCCAACCGTTTGTACAAAAAAGCGTTCGTCAACGTATGGAACAAGAGCCTACAAAACATTAGAAACGTCCCAAGAAATTAGAGTTTTTGTGGAACATGTCGCACGACTGCTAATGAAGAACAAGTACACGAATTTATATAAGATGCCATTATATCAAGCCCTTTTGCCGGCAGACCACCGTAATAAATAACGACCTGCTAAACTTAACATTTTTTAACACATAACTACGAATGGTACGAATCTGCTTTATATCCATTATCTGTAAACGCTTTATTTAAATAAGGGCTAAAGCAGATTAAGTTATGAAAAATATGAACTTCGGATCTTCTGTAAATTATTTGCAAGATCTGGAACAAAGAATTGTTGGATAACGTGCAACCATGATATCAAAAATGCTACAAAATGCTTTCGATAGCACGAAGAGATGTGTAAATATGAGCATTGAACATATGTTGGGAAATTTTCAACAATTACTACAGTTTGGCTCTTTTCGTTAATAATAATAGAAATACAACACATTTGCATGGTTGATAAAGTCTAGATTCTTGTTCTTTTATTGTCTACATGACATGTAGCTTGACAAACTTTGATGCTAAGTTGAAACGGTCGTTTTCCATTCAATACTACGTTAAACCAATATAATTTTTGATATATCGTAGTACGAAACTGATCTGTGCCAGGCTTTATTATGCGTTGTCTTTAAAAGTTGAACAGGACTTACATATCTTGTTGCCATTGCCAAGGTCGACGTTATCGACCTGATAGCGTGCCGCGAGCGCAGCTAGCTGGTCCACTGTCTCCGCCGCCGCCTCGTCGTCCTCCAGGCTGGAGTAGCTGCCGGTGGTGGCATCGCCGTCAGAGGAGCCCTTGGACGACTGCTTGCCGCAACCGTTTCCGGCAACCTGTCCCGACCCCACTCCCTCCTCTTCTTCTTCCTCCTGGAAACATGATATTCACAAATTACATTACCAAAAAACTACATCTAGAAATGGTAATTACTTATGGCAAACTGCTCTGAGACATGGGGACAAAGTTAACATTTTACGTTCAAATTTGTCAAACGAATAACCTTCAATCGAATTTAGCTTGTGTCACGGACCACTGTGCTTCAATCACATGTATCTTGAACTTAGATCGTTTAACTTTGAATCAGGAATTCGGTAAAGAGGCCAAAAATAAAAAATCTGACTGTTCAAGGTATTTTATTTGGCTCCTTTAAGTTGTGTTATAACGTAATTAAATCACACCACTGGCGTAACACGAAAACACTATACTGTACTCGACGCGTGTTTCACCAACCAAGTTGACTGAACTATAACAATAGTTTAGGTGTAATACCTTTAGGTTTAGGAGTGATAGCTTTAATAATCTGCCGATGATGTCAACTTGGATGACGAAACGCGCGTCGAGTGCAGTATAGTGTTTTGGTGATATGTGGAAAACTACGTCAGGGTTATCTTCACTCCAAAGGATCCAACCTCTTTCAAGAGCAATTAAATCAGATCAGAATTTTGGTAGCGTAGTTTCGTACAGATTTCGAAACAAAAAATTTACTCGAAGTGTATAAAAATAGTTGTAAAATATCTTACAGGTTTGGTGCAGAAAATACGGAGCACAGAGAGACGTTTACACAGCTTGAACCTGCTTTATTTGCATGCAACTTCAAATTTAAACAAAACAATGCGAATTGGAGCGGACGTAATGATTGTCTTTTGTAAGAAAGTCACTTTGTCGTCTTTTGTTACGAAGCTCAAGAGTCTAACACTAACGAATCCTTTCAAACATAAGTTGTAGTTAAAGTAAAACGTAAATTGTGCCCCTTTTTTACTCCAAAATAAAAAATAAACCATTATCACTTTCTTGAATATTTATAAAATTCTTTTTGAACTAAGGGATATTACTATTAAGGCGATGCCAGTGTGTTATATGTAGACCACTTTCATCTCAACTGAAAATTTTATGTTGATTGATTGATTATATCGATATATAAACCTTGGTTAATTTTCACTGTGAGACAAATATGTTTTTTAAATTTTAAACTAGCACATTTTATAAGGTGATTTTTGGCTTATATTCACGAGCTCTATATAACATGTTACATCCTGTATATATTGTTCAGTAGATGTATAGTTTGGAGCGTTACAGCACCTTCTACAATACTTTAGTTGCAAAATATTGTCAATAAAGTCTATTATGTTCTCTTCCATTCTACATAAAGGTCTTACAGTGCCCGTATGTTTTAGATTTCCTTGTTTCACAGTAATTTTGCTTTTATTTAATCCGCCTCCTATCTCCTACGGCTCACGAGATCCCACTGGTGAGCACCCAACGTGCAATACTTGCATTATCGTTTCTGGAGCGCACAGGAGTTCTAAATTGCCAGGGTCGCTCCGGAAGAGAGTCACGTATCCGTTCGATCTAATTTTATCCATCCAATTTTGACAGACTGGCGCGAATCTTTCGCGTTTGTGGCTCTTTCACGTTTAATCTATTCATCCCACTTCTCATATAATCCGTTAATAACAATCGCCGGTCTCCCGAGAAAGATCATGGCCCGCTTTTTCCGGCTCAATCAAAGCTTTATAATTCAAATTTACGGTTGAAGCCCATTTCGTTCGAGCGAGGTCTTATTTTACCTTCAGGTTTTGTATTGTTCGAAATAATGATAATGATGTAAAATCTACGGGTTATTATTTCGCAGCGCAATAATATAATGGGCGAGAAATATCCTTTCTGTAATTTGGGCGAGGAGCGAGGTTTAATATTGCCCACTCCGAAAGAGGAGAGACTTTATGAAAAAATGTTTGTGGTGTGAATAACGAATCACCAACTGTTATTTTTAGTTGCAATAAATAAAAAGTGTAGCACAAAACTGACACATTTCAAAGCATCAAAATTGTGCGAAAATATTTTTTTTATGAGAGAATCTGCTTATGTATATTTTTCATAAACCACAACTCTCTTACAGTCGTACTAAATCTACCATTTCGCTTACTCGACCAAATGGAAAATATTAAATCTGTCCCCAGAACTGCAGTTTCTACGTCGCACTCGTTACACTGCGGTCGACATTAATAGCTTTGTGTTTGCGAATATTTATTGAAAATTTCGTATTCGCTGGAATTCGTTTTGCAGCAGAATTGGACAGGCGGCGGTAATGCGGCTGGTAAATAGCTTTCGAACGCTTAATAACTGCACGGAACTGTTCGGAGATGACCTTTAAGCGGAATCCTATTAACCAGTGATGGTGGCGAAACAGGCAGTGCTCGAAAGGTGAAGTGAATTTCCTCCCTAGATGTAAATGTTAATCAAAAGTAGAAGACTAATAATAGATAGTCTCCTTTTCATGTGAAACTATTTAAATCTGTTATTACAGAGCTGTTTTTGGAATAAAGCCAAATATCTCTGTGCTTGAAACTACTACCCCTAAATAATAATTTGTCGGCTCGAAACCGTTATCATCTTTATCATCCGTGTGTCCAATAAAACTTCGCCACTTTATTGGCCGAGTTATATTCCAAGGGATTTATTTTCTTTACAACGTGGCACTACCGACGACGACGTAGCTTCCACCCGAGTCCTCCAACTCCCCGTTGTGTCATTCTCTTTCCAAATAAATATACTAAAGTTCCACCGGAGCATACAAATCGCTACAGGAAGTGATGTACGCGACTGATGTTTCCTCCTATATTACTAGTACTATTTCAGCGTATTGACATTTACTTACACCGGGTGAGTTTGAGGGTTAGGAAAATAACCTACATTTGCTACCTGGCGGGAAAAGTAGGCAAATAAACAACATAGCTACAAAGCGAGGAAAGTAAAACCGCGTCCCTTTAACTTCAGAACCATTAAGAGTGTCGTCGTGAAACTTTTATCAGTAGTATAAGAAGTAAAATGTTACTTTCTGAAAGAAAAATTTACAGATTTAAATTAAAACCGACATGACATCGGTTGCGCTAATAATAATATAATACGTCTACCCCTCATTTTAATCCAAGGATTATCCTGAAAATCTAAGACTTGAGTTGGAGAGGGGGCGGCATATTATTAGTATCATTCAGTAGGCTGGAATTGCGCCAACTGAAGATAGTAACTACTAAATACTTAATACTAAACGGTTATAGTTGCGGTACTGGGTATATTTATATCATCTAATTTTTATGTTCAGTGTGATTAATACTACGATGCATGTGGTCGACAGTGAACCATTTCAATTAATTTTGTAGAAATATGTACCTAGTTGGCCATTACCCTCAAAGCCATGGCGCAGTATAGGGTTGTACCTTATACCATAGATTAACTAGACCTTATACTCTGGCTATACTACAAAAAATCCAGACCTTCTACAGCTAAGTACACAGGAAATACTGCGAATAATCTACATCAGTATATTACATATTCCTTACCTTTTTTATGTTATTATATATTATATTTCTAGATGTTGAACGTTCCATTTCCATGCTGCATTTTTGATTGACAAACTTATGCGTTTGAAGGAGACGAAAGCCATTTTAACGACACAGATATTTCATAATTTAATGAGAACATACGAAAAATGTATCTCTATCAATAAGGTACTTCAAAAACTCCTTGTTTTAACGTTCACGATCGGCTCATAGACTAAAAAAAACCTGTAATTTGTTCTGCCGGTCTTTCAGAACTTCCAGCAACATTTGGGAAGGGGTTAGGAGCTGCCTCCCACCGGGACAAAACTTTTCAATTATCCTAGATCCGAAAACGCCGAAGGATTGACACATCCGAGCAATTTCTGAGAGGATTTACGCATCTGTGGCCGGATAACACTGGTCTGATAAACAATTGCAAATAAAATTATACTTTCTACGAAATGGAACGTGTTTTGTTACTCATTAATATCGTACTCGACTTGTATGCATTAGAACGCAGTGGCTCTAAGTAAAATAAAAGGTGTAACGTATGCAACAGCATCAGCCACCTCAGGAATGATATTAAAACTTCTGTAGACTCATTACAGTAACGCTGGTGAACAACAAAGTGAAAACTGTAAGCCTTTTTATCTTTTACCTCGTGAGCCTCGCTGCTTTCCTCGGAACTCGTGCTATTCTCGGAATCTGTGCCGGAAGCGGAACTACATCCTTCGCTGGCCTCCTCATCTTCGCTCTCGTTCTCGTTACCGCTGCCCTCATCGCCGATGACTGGAAGAACAAAATGGAGTTGAAGATTATATAAGTGAGAAACTGTAAAACTCTAAAAAAATATGCTGCAAAGTTGTGATTGAATATTTTGTTTATGGTGTAGATCCGTTATACATAAAAGTATAAATGAGTAAAAAGAAACAAAAGAAGAGGGAATTAAAAACAAAAAAAAGTTGGTTTGTAAATACACTTCGCATCAAAATTAACGAACCACTTAGAAAAACCGAAAAAGTCAAACTGAATTTACTGACGCACCGTCTACCCAATTTCGATGAATTTTTTTTTTAATTGTAGCCTACTTCTTCAGCAAGGGTACTATGGTAGTATCTCTTATTCGAATTTCAGTTTTGAGCATACACAGGGTGTTACAATGAAGTAAAGTTTTTCTCATGAACTTTGCAACACCCTGTGGAATGCTATGATTAAAACAGTCGGTGTGTACTGATGGTAGACTGTAGCCCCATTTTTTTCGAACCTTTTCGTTCTTTTTTGAACCCGTTATCTCTATTATTAAAGGAGATACACAACTAAAATGAGTAGTAGTAGTAGTAGTAGTCTGCACTTAGCACCACTCATAATGTCCATACAAGTGTATTCACTGTAAGAAGACATCTTGCAGAACAGAATTTAAGTTTTAGAATTCCAGCTACAGCACCGAAGTTAAACGTAAACCATCGTAGATTGCGATTACAATTCGCTACAGAGCATGTGAATTGGAATCTTGAGGACTGGGAGCGCGTCTTGTTCATTGATGGGTCCTGGTTTGGTTTATGCAGCTCCGATCGACGCGTGAGGGTGGTCCGACGGCCAAGTGAACGTTACTCTCAATGCAATATTCGGGAGAGGGTGTCATTTAATGGAGGTTCTGTAATGGTTTGGGGAGGAATATCCAAGAAACCTCGTACAGAGCTAGTTCCTTTACGTGGAGTTTCTTTGACCATTGCACGATATATTGAGAAAATTTTATCCGACCATGTTGTCCCTTTTGTCTCAAATATTGGCAATAATTTCTTATTAATGCATGACAATGAAAGGCCGCATGTTGCTCGTATAGTTCAGGAATATCTACAGGAGATGAGCATTGAAACGCTGGACTGACCTCTGCGTAGTTCAGATCTTAATCCTATAGAGCATTTGTGGGTAGTTTGTCTCGGCAACTTAGAAATCATCAGCCGCTCGCCGCCTCGCTTGACTGCGTTGAAAACATTCTGAGAGAAACATGGAACAATATTGACCAAGACCAGATTACGCATCTGATTTCAAGTATGAGATGCCAAGCTGTTATTAGAAGTAGAGGTGGAAATATACAGTATTAATTTTCTTCGGCCGGTTTTGTTGATTTTTGTTCTTGTTATTAAATTAATACAATACTGCATTTTCATTTTAGTTGTGTATCTGCTTTAATAATAGAGATAACGGGTTCAAAAAAGAACGAAAAGGTTCGAAAAAAATGGGCCTACCGTCTACCATCAGTACACATCGACCGTTTTAATCACAGCATTCCACAGGGTGTTGCAAAGTACATGAAAAAAACTTTACTTCTTTGGAACACCCTGTGTATGCTCAAAACTGAAATTCGAATAAGAGATACTAACATAGTGCCCTTGCTGAAGAAGTAGGCGACAATTAAAAAAAAATCATCGAAATCGGGTTGACGGTGCGTCAGTAAATTCAGTTTGACTTTTTCGGTTTTTCTAAGTGGTGCGTTAATGTTGATGCGAAGTGTATTTATTATATGGATGATGGTGACGATTGAAATTACTTTTCTTTTATCAGTATTTCTCATGATCCCTGACTCTGATAATGGGCTTCTCAACTCAATGCAATTAAATAAGGTTTAGAGGTAGAGCAAAAAATCATTTAGTATCCAAGTTTAACATCCGTTGGCACCAAGTCACATGCATCCCTGTAAGTGAGGCTTGAATTTAACGCCTAAAAGAGCAAACGTCACACGAAACAAAGCTTCTACTATTTCTGAAAACGATGATTCATCGGCTTAACACTTTAAAACAAATGAAACTGGGCTCGAACTGCTCAAATTTAATCAAAATCTAGACAGTAATCAGCTTAATTCCTGATTATTTCTAACTAATTCAGCTGCCGTGTTAGTAGCGTCTAATTTATATAAACAGAACGGCTTTAACCCTGGCTTTGTGATCACACTGCAGGGTACGCTTTGCGGAAGTCTATTTACATTTACTTACATTGCTGCTGCTGCTGCTGGAGTTGGAGTTTCTCCAAGATAAGAGGATAGAACTCCTTCGCCGTGCCATTGTTCGGCTCGTACTGTAGGACTGAAAAATAAAGGAGACTATACAGGCAAGAACTACGCCTACGAATGCGTCGCCTTCTGTTTGAGAGAAGGTTGTGGAACAATACAATAGAAATAACAGCGATTATCAACATGCCTATTATCAGGACCTCAGTTTAGTTTATTTCTCACGCTTCGTCATATACATACACTAATTTACCACAGACTACAAAGTACAGGAAATATTGTGGTAATATTTCTTCAATAAAAGACAATAATAGATGATTTTCAGCCGGATACATGGACAAATATCCTACGTTTCGTTCGAGTTTTCGGATTTTTCAAGATTATCTAACAGCTAAAAATAATGGTTTTACATAAGTTTTAAATTAGATTAGTGACAGAATAGATATCCAAAAAAGTGTTTTCTTACCTAATATCAATTTCCTATTTTAATGGTCTTGTTTTTCATATTTTTTTATTGTTTAAAAGAATCCAATCCAGAGAATGATTTTCGAGAGCAGGTAATTTAGAGAGCTTTAAGAACGGATAGCATATATTCCTGGTCTGAATGACAGAGTTGTAAAAATTTTCATGTCTCAAGAAGAGATAACGTTTTACAGTTTGTACATATACAGGATGTTTAAAAAAATACTATTAAATAAGATTGCGATATATGACGACATCTCTTTTATGCATGCGTTTTCTTTCACCAAACGCGGAGTTGGGAAAAACGCCGCGTTTCAAGAAAGCATGAATATAGTTACCATATTTATGCATTTTACGAAAATATATCAGCGTTTTTATGCAAGGCGCTGTTTGTCGCTAGTCCAGAGGCTCGAAAATAGATAGTATAGTAGGTGTTGACCAAGCAAGACATTTGCAATGGAGGTAATTGATGTTCAATGATGTTGTTCAATGGAGGTAATTGATTGTGAGGTGATTGATGTTCATGGAGGTAATTGATGATGTGGTAATTGATTCATCGATACTATCAGAAAAAATTCTGTTATATGGGATTCTTCATCGGAATTTTATAAAATTGAAAGACAGTTGAAAAGGGATAAAGGGAAAGAAGTTTACCAGTTGACGAAAATGCTAGACCCTGTGAAAGATCCACTTTATTCAATAAAGTATCTTTTAATTTGCTACTTAATTCATCAAAAGATGATTGTGACATACGAAAATGATTAAAGAACTTGTCACCATCTTTTTGTAAATTTCCATATAAAGTAAAGTGCACTTTGTTGGATTCTATTCCTATTAATTGGATGTACCTACTGCACATCGCCTCCTTCGCTTTCTTTTCAATATTTCTTTAGAACACATATACAGTACACACGGATCCATTTTTATAACACGATAATACGTACTTCACTGAGTTCACTAACTATGGTGTGGCATGAAACTGGCGATGCGTGGTAGAATACGCGTGCATAAAATACAGTTTGGTATAAGCGGCGTTTTTCTCAACTCTGCGTTTAGTGGACGAAAACGCATGCATAAAAGAGTACTTTAGATTTTCTATATCTGTTTGATAATTTATTGTTTTTTTGTTTTACTCAATTGCGTGAGTTGTATTTATTTTTGCGTTTGACTGTTTTGGCATTTGTTAAAGTTTATGTTGGTTTACGTTAGGAATTTGTTTTTCACATGTCAACTGAGCACGTTAACGTCTATCAAAAGGTCGTTAGCGAAACGCAACTTCATCATCCTCCCAAAAACTTACTTTAGCCGTATACATTTAACTGTTACGAAGCAGAGGAATTTGCTGCCATACGTTCCCTTTATAAAAATATTTGCTTAGGTATTTGTTTGAAATGATTTAGAGCTGGCTTTCGAGCTTGATATTTGAATTTTTTAGGTAGCTTTATGAATTTCCTTCCATATGATGAGGTTACATTTATAAAGGCTCAGAGTTATAAGCACGCATATATACCGGGTGTTCCACATAAAAGTCCTCAGCTTCGTATTTCGGCAACGGAAAGATATATTTTGATTTTGAAAAAAACAGTTGATAGAACTCACTTATGGCTTCGTCACGAAGTTCAACTTGATTTTTTTCAGAGCAAACTGGAGATGACGCTGAAGTCGAAAGAAATTTTTCGTTGGCAGGAACTTTGCAAGAAGGTTTATCCGATACTTTGTTCAATTCTAAACAATTTTATATACTATAAACAATAATAGTGAAATAATAATATGTATTTCTGTAAAATATGGCAAAAGTTTTTTAAATACCTAATTCATTTTGTATAATAAGTAATTCATAATTATTTGTACGTTTGCCTAAAATAAATCCTGAATGTAAAACGAAACTTTATCATAGTAGGTTTAGATTAGAAGGAAACAAAATTAAATACATATTATTTCACTATTGTAAGTACTAAGTTGGGCCGCTCAATACTTTTCGAGAAAATTGAGCTTATACGTATTGGGTGCTATCTGTTTTTCACCCCCTGGGACCCATTTCAAGTAATTCATTTTTATACTGAGAAGTATATGTGAGATGGGATTACGTGTACCAAAGGAGAAGTTGGATAATTATTGTTTCATTGTATAAAGTAATAATTCGAGACTCTAAAATAATGCTTGAGTTTGGGCCTCACCCAAATGAAGAGCCCGATATCTCTGAAACTATTAAGTTTTTAAAAAATAGTCATTTAACAAAAAATTTTTAGAATTAAACAAAGTATCGGATAAACCTTGTTGCAAAGTTCCTGCCAACGAAAAATTTCTTTCGACTTCAGCGCCATCTCCAATTTGCTCTGAAAAAAATCAAGTTGAACTCCGTGACGAAGCCATAGATGAGCTCTATCAACTGTTTTTTCAAATCAAAATACATGTATCTTTCCGTTGCCGAGGTTGAGGACTTTTATGTGAAACACCCTGTATACCGTGGGTTGATAAGTTCGGAACAAAATTCATACCTACTTTCTTAAATATTTAAAAGAAAATCGCTCGGACACGTCGATATATACTAATAAACCGGGTGGCGCAAGAAAATAGTTACAGATTTAAGATATATTTTTTAAATAGAACATCCTGTATATTTTTTGTTTTTTGTTAGGGTATTATATCATATATTGATGGGAATATCTATAATAATAAGGGAGTTGTGACGGGTAGTATTACTATTATCATAGTCTAAAGAACCGGTTTTAACTATACTCTTATTAAATAATGGTCCACTTACTCAACTTGCAGTACTTGAGTGCGGTGACGTAGTCCTTCATCATCACGGCAGAGAGGAACTGAAACACAAAAAGTCTCGCTTACAATGGACACACAAACTCCCTCCGAAGTTCCCAATGTCGTGCTGCATTGAACCATTCTCGCTACAATAAACTTTGTCAACTCCAACGGATGTAACACGTCTGTCGGACGTAACACGCATATAACTATCTCTAGCAAGACGCTAGTTTTCCGTTTTTTTGCTAGACGTACATAGTATACTTCCTACTATATTATTTATATACGAGTATAAAGATTATTTTGTAACTTGAAAGTCTTTGTTTAGTTCATATACTGATTTGTTGATATTGAATACACCAAAATTAAGGTTCCTATAGATTTTAAAATGAAGTAGTTATTTAATGAATTCCTATATTTACCTTAACTTAAATGCTACTTAAATGCATTATACATACGTGTGACTTAAATGTTATGTAACTGTTATGTAAATGTTACGTAAATGTGACTTAAATGAAAGGTAAATTGTAGTTACCACTGATTTTTGTAGCATCAGGATTAGGTTGTAAACGGGGAGACCAAGGTCTATGAACGAGGTCAAATGTCATTTATATCGTTTTCTTTAAACTTTAAACATTTTTTATTTTATTTTTTATATTAGTACCTACTATCATCATATTAAGGAATTTTGAATGTGTCCAATTCAATTAACTTTGTCTAGACTTGGGATATATGATGATAAATGAACAGAGAAATATCAATTAAAGTAAATATATCCTTCATTTATGAATTTTAGCTTCGGACATTATGTTTATATTTTGTGTTTTTTTAGTACTAATATTACCATTTTTCTTATTTGTGGATATTTTAATTGTCATTAACATTTAAATGTAATAAAATATAATGAATGTAACATAAATGTTAAATGTATAAGCGTTACTGAATGTATTACATAAATATAACAAATGCAACATGAAATGGTTAAGACAAATTATATTACTTTACATTCACATACGAAAAGTTTTACGGTTATCTGGTAGGAATTAGTTAAATATTTACATTTTACATAGGTATATTTACCGTTGTAGATGCAGTTAATAGCAGTCTTTATTTTAATGGTCGTTGGCATAGACTACTGAATACAACTCCGACGTAACGTATTGTCTTTTATAGCTTCTAAAACAAGTGAATGAAGCAGACGAATATAAAAGCTTTCGAATTCCAAAGCCCTTTTCATTATCAGCCGTTACACCGTCACAAACTTCGAGCACACGCTACCTATATCCTGTCCGGATCCCCGAAGGGTGCAAGCTAGCGGCTAAGCGAACCCCCCACCCTAGAACGAGGAAAATCACCTCTGCGAGAAACTCCGTGGGCGCCGAGATGCTCTCGTCGGCGTCGGTGTACTCGCTGAGGTCCTCATTGCTGCTGGAGGTCGGCTTCAGCAGGCCCACGTTGCCGTTGTCCTCCGTCGTCATGGTGGTGGCCCAAGGGAGCCTGAAACAAAACAATGATTGTTATATATGCTACAAATCGAAACAAAATGTGGAGATATGAACAATATCTTTGCATCTGCATCTGTAGTCATACTTTTATTTTGTTAAGCAGTGTAGTACTATTAACATAAAGGCGCGTTTGCACTCCCTTGTTGATGAACCAGTTCCCAATCAGAAGAGGGATGATTAAACGTATTCAGTGTGAACTTAGGCAACCGAAACATAGATGTCGCACCGAAAATACAATTGGCCAAACAAATTGTAACATTTTAATTAAAATCCGTACTGGTCGACTGCAATTTAGGGATTTTTATTGCACGTCAAAAATTTAGTAGTAGCTTAAATTGAATTAGGCCAGTTTCCAATACGGTTTTGCTGTCCTTAAAATAGTTAAGCCTTGTCTTTTACAGTAACCCACTAAACACAAAATATCCCTAAATAATTTAGTTCCTTTTTGACAGCAGTGTCATCTAGTGGTAATTTACCGAAACTATTACGCAATTATGTCCAAAGCGAGAAATTTCCTTCGTTGTTTGTTTAGGAAAAATTCACATGAAACTCAATTTTTTTCTTTGTGTAATTTAAACAATAAATGTCAAAATGGAATGTGGAATTGGCGGCGATAACCTAACCTTAAAAGTGATCTGAGTTAGTTACTCAACCACTTTTAGCGTGGTCAATTGACGAAATTCAGTCATTATTTTGACTGGTAAATCTTCCCCTATATGTTAGAAAATGAAAATAATTTGCTTCCCGGTATTACCTACATACAAATCTGGTAAAATAGTATATTTTTATCAGTCAGGACACATGACCAACGCTATCTATATCAATGATCCCACATGAGGCAGTGGTTAAATAAGTATAACAACTATGCGAAGTAGATTTATTTATATTATCTTCTTGTAACTTAAAATATCAACTAACAAGTAGCTGTTCTGCAATTTCAGTTTTATTTTCATATTATACAAATATTTTCAATCCCTTAAACCGAGTTTCCCAAGTATATGTTTTCATTTCAGACCACTCAAATACGTCAACAGTAAGGGTAAGGAACTAACTACAATAAAAAGCACGTAGAAAGCTATTCCATTCAGCAATCTTAATATCCTAAATCATCTTTAAATTTGCCAAAGTCCTGTTCTATCCCTTAAATTTGAGACTGTCACAAATGCATGCCCGTGTCAAATGGGCTTGGACCGGTCCCAAATCAAGATCTGGGTGAACGATTAATCTGCAATGCTTCTGCCCATAAATACGAATTTCCTATACTACATGACGACACTGAAAATACGACTTCATCTTCTTATAGTTGGTCTACGCCTCCCTCTTAGTATTAATTAATTTAAATTGATTTAATTTAGTTTATGTTGTTAAATACAGTCATCAAAGTAAAATTACCTATATTAGAGCCATATTACGAATTAAATATAGTACTTTACAGATAACAAACAGATTGTATGATAAAAATTTGTAGTTGAATAAGGGGTGTATAATAATTTTATACAGGGTGTCCCAAAATTCACCAGATCTTCCTTACTATTAGAGTTATATTCATCAAACCCTATATTCAATGTATTCGTAAGAGGACGTTCTATCCAAATCTGTAAAAATATACAGGGAGTTCCATTTAAAAAAGATGTGGTAACCTTCTCCTTTTTGGAACATCCTGTATAAATATCAATACTAGGTATATAAATGTGTCCCGCTTTAAATACAAATCGGCCCATCTCTGGATTTTCCATGTAAACCAATTCTTTGACAGATAATGGAGGATGAAACTTTTCGTTGACTCACTGTATATATTTTTACCGTCGAACTATCTCTTATCGTTGAGTGACGAATCACTCAACGCTCTTACACAAAGTTGGGATTCCATCTAGTAGGTACTCATAAAATACGCCGTTATCGTTAATTTTTATGGCGCAAAGTGCAGTTGAAAGGATTCCAAACGACTTCCATTCCGGATCATTTAAATGAGCATAGTTGGGCAGAGTTTCGAGTGGGTATCTGCATGTTCTATTGGGATTCTGGTAAAATCGCTAAAGGAACAGCGTTTATTTAACGAAGTATAAGTACATATGCTGGAAACTCGAGTATAGGAGAAAGAGAAAAACAAGTCAAGCAAAGTGAATACAAAATGTCGGCTCATTCGTAAACGGAAAAGCCTAGATGTCATAAGTAACATATAAATCTGCTGGGTATATTCAAGCTAACTTTCTTTAGAAGTGTTCTTTTCTAAAGCTGTTCTAAAGATTAAATGTACCTAATTTTAACATCAATAATATGGAGTTTAAGAAATTCTTAACTACAGAATCTTATTGGGAAAATCAGAGAAGTTTAACATGATGTTACTGTTTATTTTTCAAGTACGTACAGGCTTTGCTAACTGTCTTAGGCTTTACTTATAGATAATATGAAGGAAATTATGATAAAAATAATATGAAGATATGATATAATATGCTTCTTTTGATAAACATTTATAACATCATCATGATTGCTCCGTACGTTACAAATATTCTGTGTCTGGGAATGACATTTGACATTTTAAACTTCATAATAACAACTGAATTGCACAGTTCCAAGAAGTCGATAGAAATAATGCGCCAGACGAAAAAGTCCGTTTAGTCGATAACACGTTGCACCAAGGAATTTATATTTAGTTTTCTGTAATCCCGGAAGAAAGGAACGAAGCATGAAATATGTTTAATTCATCGTCAGCTTTTTAAGCATGGTCGTTGGATGCACGCGAGCCATGCGATGGAGAAATTATAACAGCGGGGCCTTGGAGATTCTCCAATAGGGACTGCACTGCAGGGTAATAACCTACAGGATAACTGCGAGACGGTCAGGACAACGCTTGGATCGGAATAGATGATCTAGTGGGGTTCTCGAAGCCTGGATAAGTAATGCTGCAAAGTCGGCAGTTTTAAGTAAAGAGGTATAATAAAAAAACACACACCAAGCAATTTCAAAGCGCTGTGTTCTTATAGCTATAAGTATGTTTCACGGTTAATGATAGAATATGAAAAGATAATAAAGTGGATACAAGAAGCGGATGGTTCTTTATGAAACATCGTGAAAATAATTGTTTTGAAAAAAGCATTGATCTCATTTAGATGTTCCAAGAAATATATAGAAACCACTCTATATACTAGTATTATAGTATTATATTCGGCAAATAAAAAAGTCGGTTTTCCATAGTTTAATACATAGTTAGGCTTTTAATGTTTCCGCTAGAAAGAGCAGATTTTAAAAAAGAAATAAATACAATCAAACAAATTGCAAGAAACAACGGATATAAAGAAAAACTAATAGAATAACATGATAAAAAACAAAAGGAGGAAATTAATTCGTGGGAAGTTTTACAATATTCGGGAAAATGAAGGCACCTATAGTTACATTAATCACATCCCAGGTTATAGTGAAAAAATAGCTCGCAGATTAGAACAAAACGGGTGTAAAACGATTAGTATCAACAAGCGTACTATTGGGAGGATTTTGATAAACAACAAAGAAAGGGTTGATAAATCAAAGCAATCGGGGGTATACCAAATTAACTGCGTGGATTATAATGCAGTGTATGTGGGTCAAACCGGTAGAAGTATTGAAACTAGAGTAAAAGAACATAAACAATCCATATTAAATAACGCAAAAAATTCAGGATTTTCGATGCATTGTATAGAAAACAATCATTTTATAGATCAGAAAAATGTAAAGGTACTGCATCGTGAAAAGAAAGGAAAGCGCTTAGATCTGTTGGAGCAATTGGAAATTAAAAAATCTTTAATTATAAATCATTGTACTACGAATGATCAGATAGATTTTACATTTTCGGTCTTCTTAGAAAAGGTACTAAAAACTCGGGCTTCACCAGATGGTAGGATCTATCGGGGGTAGGTGCTCGTAAACAAATAAATACCTAACGAAAACGCACTTGGAAACATTTAGTAATAGACATTTACTCTATTGAAAAAGGCCTAATAAGCCGGAATACTAGTATATATAGTGTTTTATATATATTTCTTGGAACATCTAAATGAGACCAATGTTTTTTTTCAAAACAATTATGAAAAGATAGCCAGTTACAAGAAAGACAAACAAAAATATAAAAGTAGGGAGAAGTCACCAGCTGGCGGTCTGAGGCCAGCCAACGCAGACTAAGGGATATCCGTCAGATCAAGGGCCACCATCAATTATTATTTCTTCCTGAGGAAAGTAATATATTCAACGCCGGCTGAAAGAACTGAAAGGGCCCGCGCGCTGAAAAGCTGAAAGCGGTCGTTCGGAAGCCGAACTTTCACCCGATTTGTAAGATTCTATTGAACTGTGGTAGCGGTGATGCTAGAGTCTTCTTTGATGAATCCTCCGATAAAAGGAGGGCACGGAATTAGGAAACGTTCTTGATGGAAATTAAATAGGGTGGGTATTGGGGATGGGAAGGGTATGAGGTGAATCAATTTTGGCGAGTGATACACATGTATTCGTACGGTGTATAGGTGAATAAAATATAATATACATTAAATTATAAATCAAGTAGAAAGAATACACTTGAATTATTTTTTAGTAGTTATTTAAAAATAATAATAATGTGTCGTTATCTGTAAATATTCCAAGAGATTAAATTTAATCGATTTTTTTTTATTTCTGGATAAATCTGATGTTAGTATCAAACAATAGCTTATGAAAAGCTAAGATAGGAATGTGCAAACCGTTTTGCTTGATCTCAAACCGTTTAGATTTTGCAGGGTGTCAAAGTTGCAAAATGTCAATATTCACCTCTCAATAATAATTCAAAAATAGTTGAAGATAGGTATGGAACATCCTACATGAAATTTATTTAAAATTTCACGTAGTGTTCAAAATTGTAATAATATACAGGGTGTTCCATTTAAAATAACGAAGATGACATCAACTTCCGGTATAACCGGAAATTTTAGGTGGACGCCATTATTTTAGGTGAGAAGGCATGCCCGGAGACACCAAATTTTACCCAAATTTTCAAAATAAAAATCGCAGTAGTCTATGAAATATGTCTAATGTTTCGTCACCGTGGGACACCCATACGTATAAATTCATCGTTTAGTCTCCCTTAGTTTTTTTTGCCTGAAGATCATGTCGTATGCTCTGTAGAAAATTCTTTTGTTTGTATTTTTATTTAATAAAAGGCCTGAACTTCAATCATGCCTTCGTTGCTACTTTATCTACCCCTTTATTCAAAATTGGGTCATCCATGTCGGTAGGATTTTATAGACGCCTCCTTTGATCCAGATAGAGACCGAATTATTAATGAAGCCCTTAGCGCCGTGTAAAGCAATTACGTATTCCGTCACTGCTCAGGTGTCTTCATCGCTACATCTTTTATATTCTTACAGACCCGGCTAGGTTTATCCGTTGCACCTTGATCGGATCGAAATTATCCACCAGATATCCTTTTTAATACAACAATCAGTTTCTTATTTATCATATTTATATTTTAAACAAAAGAATAAATAAATAACCAGAAGCATATCTCCCTATACGCGATTCATTTTAAGATCGCAGCGCCAAAACGGCAGTAACCTATACTAACCTTGGGCCAGTGACACTGACGTTTGAAATTGTATTTATCAAAGGTTTGTTGTCGAGAATTTTAAACCAGGTAAAAAGCTTGTAAAACTATTTTGAAAGGGGTAAGTAGTGATATAAAATTAAAATAGATTTCAATATTTTTCGAGCGTTCAATCTGAAAATGAAACTTAACCTCAAATGTCAAATTCTTTATTGGACATACGGCATACATACCTTTATGGAAACAGTCATTCTTAGAGAGAGATAAAGACACACTTCACTTTGCGTTCTTTAGCTTCTTTATCTATACTTGTCTCCTGTAACTCTTTAATGCCCAACTTATAGTTTGCACGATAGCTCCAGATTTTCCCGCTTTTGGAAAAGTATGAAACTGATCTCGAGGTTTTTCTTTGTCCAAGAGGAACAATAACGCTCACAACAATAATGATTCATATCTAATCAAAGCAAGTAACTAATATAAAAACGGATATTTCAAAATTCACAATAGTAATACATACACAAAACTGAACCAAAAGCCCATGAGTTAGTTGTGCGTGCCGCCAGTAGGTAGCGTATTCCTTAGCAAGAATCGCGTATATTACGTGAAAAATGCCAATTTTTTCAAAATAAAACCGTAAAATATAAATTTAGTAGGTACATGTATGGATAAGCAATAAAATATTCTGAAAAATACGTCTCCCTTTTGAAACCGAAGATATGAATCCATCCATTGACCTGTCAAGGTCAAAGTTAGCTCACATAATGTTCGAATTAACTAATTCCAAAATGTTAAACCGATATAATTTCAAAATATAACATTATTAGTGAAAGCTATATGCGATAGGACTCCCGAGATAAAAGTGGTCAATGATATTTTTCGTCCTTGCCGATGAGCCCTGTCCTCGTCGATATCATAGCTTTTCTAAGAGGCGCCTTGCATAATTCGAAGTCCCCTGATGTAATCGAATCATTCCGCCGGCACCTGGGAAATTGAAATAACAAACCGGATTAAATTTAACGATCTCATAATCCTCGAACTGAGGACGATAGTTAGCGAAGGGGGTGGGGGTTTCTTTGAGGGCGCATTCTAAGGCGAAATTTCCAGTCGTTGGTAAAATAATTATATTTAGAAACGGTATGGAGGTACGAAGGCTTGGGAGGGCGATATTAGGGGCCTTTGCATTCCCTTGCCAGCTAAGCAGTAAAAAATGTGAAATAAAAGTATTCGGAGTAAACTTAGTCAACTAAAACATAGACGTTGCGGATTGTAATGCCGTGTATGTGGGTCAAACCGGTAGAAGTATTGAAACTAGATTAAAAGAACATAAAAAATCCATATTAAATAACGCAAAAAAGTCAGGATTTTCGACGCATTGCATAGAAAACAACCATTTTATAGATCAGAAAAATGTAAAGGTGCTGCATCGTGAAAAGAAAGGAAAGCGCTTAGATCTGTTAGAGCAATTAGATTTTACACTTTCCCCCTTCTTAGAAAAGGTACTAAAAACTCGGGCTTTACCAGATGGTAGGATCAATCGGGGGTAGGTGCTCCGTAAACAAATAAATAACGAAAACGCGCTTGCAAACATTTAGTAATAGACATTCACTCTAATGAAAAAGGCCTAATAAGCCGAAATACTAGTATATAGAGTGTTTTGTATATATTTCTTGGAACATCTAAATGAGATGTTTTTTCAAAACAATTATAGACGTTGCACTGAAAATACAACCAGCCAAACAAGTTATACATTTTCAATAAAGAACGACAGAAAATTAGAGATTTTTATGTCGTATTTCGATGCTGTTAGACTGTAATGTCAGTTGAATGACAAGGATGCAATTATGGAAAATATTCATTACAACAAAGATAAAACAGTCGTAAATGTATTGTGACAAAAATATTTCGATTTAACTTCAAAATTTTAAGTTCCAGATCAATCAACATTTCAAGAATAATCCTGAATTTTCCATTTCAAATTTTTTATTTTAGAAAAATATTTCTCTACAAGGATTAGAAGTCATCTTTTTAGAAAATTTGTGTTATAGGACATTTTCCAAGCACTTTCACTTCAAGTTCATACATTTCCCAAGGATTCTGATGAGTTATCTTTTCTATAAATTTTTGCTCATATTCACATTTACAAAGAGAAAACAGAAAGTTCCCATTTCCAGTGGCCGAAACTTCGAAATCGCCTAGTAGAAAATATCCCATTTCCCACTCATAAATTTCCGCTGCTCAGAGTTCCTCTAAGAATATTTACCGAACGATTGGGACGCAGTTATAAATAAATTACGATGAAGCTTATCCGACAGCCTCCATAACTCATCTTCGCCCAGAAAACCGAGCCAATCGGGACTCTGATAATTATTGTCCCTCCCCTCACGTTCAGATTCAGAGTTTCTAAAGTTTTATCGTCTCCAGCGTCTCCGAAACTGCCAAACTATCCCACAGAAAGGCCCAAATTGCTTCTAATCGCAGATGTTTCCACCGAATTCAATGAGGACAGTTGAAATTAGCATCAGTGACAGAGTTGGGCGGGGAGTTATGGTCTCCGGCGATAAAATAATAATAATAATAATAATAATAATAATAATAATAATAATAATAATAATAATAATAATAATAATAATAATAATAATAATAATAATAATAATAATAATAATAATAATAATAATAATAATAATAATAATAATAATAATAATAATAATAATAATAAGATGAGCCTTTGCCCAATGGTCCATTCAGACTGAGGGTCTCTCATCCTTAAGTCAAATATTTGTAGTAATATATAGGGTGGGCTAGCAATAACTTCTTATAAACTGCCTTATAGAATGACTTATAAAAGTGATCAAAAGCCAATTTTCTTCTTAAATAGAATGCCCTCTACCTATATTATGGCCCATTCAGAATGGTGACATATTCCGCTATTCATCTATGTATACCAAGGACATTTAAATAAAATGTCCTTTATGGTACCACCCACTATAAGAGAACACGGTATTTGTATTTCTGCGGCAAATTTATAAGTAAAAGCTTATAAATCTAAAACGCTGCTAGTTAAGTATAGGGTATAGCATACAAAGATGAATAGCGGAATATGTCAACTTCTCAAGCGGCAATAATTGTTTTATGATATTTGATTTCATGAGTTTCCCTTGTTTTATACATTTCCACGAATCACTAGAATAAGCACCCTTCAAGCACGATATCGGCCTCGCTCAGAACATGCAACGACCGCGTGGGGGTGTGTTCCGTACACACTACACACTACGAACGATGTAGCATGAACACGAATGCATCATACAACCCAGAGAACACACCACGGGCCATTACTTTAAACTGCTTATAACTCGGTTATCTTTTCGCAAGAGTTGGTTCCGGCGCGTAACCGACAGTAATTTAGTAACCGATTCCGGTGAGCCCGAGTGTAAATGATCGCAATTCGTTTCCGTTTCACTGGTCTCGAGAATCTACAGGACGTTGAATGAGTCTGGATATTCCATTTCTTGTCTTTATGTGGACTGCATTATATTCTATACTCATAAAAAATACAAATACAAAGGATATACAGGATAATATTACTATATACAGTAAAAACCAGAATTAAGCAAAGTGGAATGTCCTCGTTGATCTGGTAAAATGCGGTGATGCATGGGCGTGCGTATTCTGTTTTACCATTGAGCACATTTCAGTTAATATATACTCGTATACTATTCTATATACTTAGAATATTTCTAGTATATGCACTTCCACTTTTTTAACTAACACAAGTAAGTATAAACACTGACACAAAGAATAAATACACTGATAATTTTACCACAAATTTTTACCGTTAAGAAACGCGCGGGAAATAACCCAACATCACACCACTGTTTCGCTACTACCTCGAGCGCAGTCGCTTGTTGGTTCCTGATTCGACCAATCAACGTCGTTGAAGCTCCGAGAAAAGAAAGCGTATCAGCAACTTTAGGTTAAGTTGACGACTTTCGCAACTGCGAAAGTCGTCAACTTTACGACTTTCGCAACTGCGAAAGTCGTCAACTTTACGACTTTCGCAGTTGCCACATATTGGAAATGCCTTGGTATTATTAAGTAAAAGACAAATGAAACATTGTGTTTGCTTTAATAAAGTACAATAGGGATAAGGGACGTTAAAGACAAGTAAAAAAATGGGTAAATAAGGTAATTAATACGTTTCCTGTTTTAAATAAGAATACTTTAGAAATAAATGTGACAACATAGATCTACTCTTTTTCCGGTCATTCCACTTTGCTTAATTCTGGCTTTGACTTTAGAAATATATAGGATAATATTACTGTAAAGCACCTGTCACTGAATATTCTTCTGATATGCTTAGATGGATACGCCTTCAGCCTTCAGTTGCTAATGTAACAGGTAAATACCAATACAGTGAGACTGTGTTGGGTGCCAGGATATAAAGGCATTGAAGGAAATTCATGTGCAGATGAAGTTCATAGAAAGGGACCTGAAATGGCTTTTACATGACCGGAACCACCTTGTGCCAGAACCAGTTTATAGCGCTGCCAAAACGGCTCTGAGAAAATGGATGGAAGGAATTACTGGGTCTTAAAACCAAGACAGAACCAAACCAGACTCATAGAAAGGCACTGATGGAAGGTCCTTCACAGAAAAGAGTTGTGGAGATGCTGGGCATGAGTAAACCTCAGTTCAGGAGTATGACAGCGCTCATAATAGGGCATTGCCATCTCAAGGAAGATCTCTATAATTTAAAATTGGCAGGAAGCCCAGTGATGATGCAGATGAGACTGCGCTGCATATTCTGGGCGAATGTGAGGGCTACGTATGAGGCTAACACTCCTGTACACCATTCTTGGAGCATTGTGAGTTGAGGAAATTGTGCAGTGGGATGCATAATAGACCTAGTTGTAGCCGCAATGCTTTGGAACTCATTCAGAGAAACCGGCCCACGGGACGAAGAAGATATGCGTAGATCCGATATATCACCCTGTGGTAAAAAACTTGGATATTTTTTGTTCGAGTACCGTAAACCAATATTTAGAGTAAAATAAGGCAATAAAACAAGTTATATAAATAAATAAACGGGGTATAAAATGAAAAGAAATAAAAAAAAAAACGAATAATAAACATATAAAAATTATAATAAAACATCTTGTAAATGTTTCCCAGGGGTATTTAAATTCAACACTTGTATTTTCAACACAAAACCCATATAGATCTTCTTGTAGAATATATTATCTTAGCGTTACGAGAAATTCTGGGTATCTCTATCTATGGTACGTGAAAAAGTGGTCATCAAGCTGAACATTTTAGCTTTTGTAACGAGATTCGGTTGATTATTTATTTCCATCATATACGGCAAAAATAAGCGAGGATAAAGTAATTTTCTCCCCTTTTTGTACCAAACAAACCGGTTATCGTGAAATGTAAAAGTCGCCGCGGAAAAGAGCTGCAATTTTTTCAACCTCACTCGGGCGTCAACTGTGAAGTCTGGCTGATGCATTCATTTTATCCTTGGGCTAATTATTGGGTGAAAAACGGGAAAGTGTAGGCTTGCTATGGAAACTGGTCTTAAAATATCATAAATCTCTTTAAAAAGGGCTTTGAAAGTCGGCGCAAAAAGTTATTTAAAATTCGTGGACATTATTCTGTTATATAACGGGAATGCTTTTATTTCCTGGTATAACATCGACTAAATACAGAAAGTTGTGATAAAACTGGCAACAACACTGCCATTGCCAATAAACAATCTTTACTAGACATAACTGTGTATTGGCCAAGGACATTTATGGCGATTCCGCGCCAAATGAATGCGCCCCCTGCATGAAAATATTTGAACCTACTTAAAAGGTAATTTTTGGAGGCTTATTGCTGATATAATGATAAATAACACGTATTTGGGTTTGTTTAACGTAATAATTTAGTGGTGTTTGTGATTTTTTGGTATTATAAAATTAAAAACGATGTTGTTAGTATTTGTACATCTTTATTTTTACATTTTAAAATGGCATTCAAAAGAAATCAGCACAACACAAACTGCCGTGTTTATAGGTATCATTCCACAAAATGTGTCAATAAAAGTGTTTAAGATTGAAGATAGGTAGAAGTTTGGCCCTAGTATAAGAAACTGTTTCTCATTTATTTCTCCAGAAGGCATGTATTTAATAACAGGGAACACGTTTATTTACCCAATTTAACCACTTTGTTGCTGTTTGTCTATACTTTTCTATTATTAGTCTTATGAAAGCAGAATATATTTTAATTTAAACATTATTTAACAAAAAACAAGCACTAATATGGTATCACCATACAGTTTATCACACTTATTTTTAGTCCAAAATGTAAGTAAACAAAAACTAGGGCACCCGTTTCAACCCAAAAAATTCATATAATTAGCAATGAAGCACTTGTGGGACGTTTGACTAGTTTTACCACTCTTTTTATCCTTTATTTCACTCTAACTAGCACATGAAGTCACTATATTTATGGCAGATGAATGCTAAATTGCTAGATGATGTGATATGAAATGCAAAATTTTTACTCGTCTTCCTCCATATTTGTTTACAATTTCCAGCGCCCTCATCGGTAATTTGAATCGCCAATTCATTACTTTCAATGGTTTAGAACGACAGAAAATGTGTATAATAATGCTTTCCACTCATATAACAAATATATATCTTCATAGGTGATACATGTCGCAATTAGAATTTTTAGCCAATAATATGCATAATCCATCATAAGTACGTCATCAATTAACTTTTTCTTAAATTAGGTACTATTAATTATCAAAACTAGCGGTTCGATTTGAAATTATTTAAAGTCAAACATGTAGTTTCAATTGGTTTGACGTGGAAAGGTTTCCAGGTACATGGAAGACAGAACACCATGTGCTATTTTTTAGAATGAAAAATAACACCAGTTTTTGAGAGCACACTGTGAAAACAGTTAGCACATTTCAATGCGGTTACGTTATTTCCACATACCAAAAAACAATTGAACATCTCCCATTTGAAAATAAAAATGGTGCTTACACCATAACCTCTGTCAAATTTTATTTAAAATGTCAAATATCTAAGAAACAGCTGATTTTAGAATCCGACCAATTATATTTAGATATGTACGTTTTCTATTTAAAATTTCGTTAAAAACCAGCAACTGAGGGAGATGGTGTAGATATGAAAATTAATTTATGGATACATGCTTGACAGTGTCTGGGCCGCCTAAGAGTATTTTTTTGGAAGGGAGTTGGAAATGGCCAGCTGTAAAGTTCTCGCGCGTCTCATTCGTAAAAAAATCCTTTCTCGGTAATATTTCCCCAGAGGTCCGTATGTTTAACGCACCACAAAAGTAAAATACTGCCCCTCTAACAATTTTATCTGGAGAAGCCATCTCTCGCCACGGCTGGCTGCCTACGCAGTATCGAAATCGCTTTTCCAGAAAGAACGAGTTTGGCAAAGCTTAAACGAAGAATAATGGGGGAGTTGAAGGGTATATATTTTATTTGCTTGTGCTATAAAAAACTTGAAACGTAAAAACGTAAGTAACTTCATTTAAGTTACTTATGAAATGTATACATTCGTGTATAGAAACCAGAGACGTTATGTCAAGTCTCTGATAGAAACACATTTACAGGGTATTCGCGTATATTTTGACCCCTACCTACGGGGGTTATTAAGAAAGTTAGAAAAAAAGTTTTAATACCAAAGTTGTTTGGTTTTCACGTATTATCTTTTAGCTAGGTCAGTGCAAATGTCAACAAAATATATATTTTTGAAATCAGGAAAAAAATGTTTACCTAAGCGTGTAAAATTATACAGGGTGTCCCATTTAAAAATATTACGTTCAATTGGTTTTCCCAAGTTTACAACATGCAATTTTTTTTTCAACCTAGCCAAAAGATAATACGTGAAAACCAAACACTTTTGTATTTAAACTTTTTTTCTAACTTTCTTAATAACCCCTGTAGGTAGGGGTCAAAATATACGCGATTACCCTATACTTTATTATTATTTATATGCAATTAAAAAAAATCACAGATCTTGCATCTTACGCAAATATCGAGGCATATTGAAAATACCATGCAGACACAACTGATAAAAATTGCTAAAGTAAAATTAAAAAAAGTAAAACTCAGTTTGGTTATTACGTTTGGTTATTATTACGATATTAACGGCAACGTACTATTTAACTGCAGTGGCCACGCTTGTATTTGCTAATGAAATAATGGTATTCACGATTTTACATTGCTCATACGTACGACATCCTTTAATATTTAACGTAAGATGAATAGCTTCTTTTTCATTTTCTAAAACATTGCAGTTTCGTTTCTTTAATGGCAACATTATCTCCATCGCAAATGCGTCAGCCTAAACTTATTTTTGTTACGCACTTTATAAATACATTTCATTGTCCATTATATTTATAATTTATATAGGGTGTGATACCAAAACCTTTCATTTGACGTATCTAGAAAACTAAATGTTTGTAGTGGCGAGATACAGTGAAATACACTGCAGTGCCCTCTTTGGGTCTTTGCTACTACCTGTCTGACAATTATTGTCTAATTGACAGACAGATAACGATCTGCAGAAAGCAGATGCCATTACAGCGACCTCTATTGTCTTTGAGGAAGACAATCCTACTTAATTATTGGAAGGAGATGCCGAAAACAACTACTCCTTCCAATAATTAAGTAGGATTGTCTTCCTCAAAGACAATAGAGGTCGCTGTAATGGCATCTGCTTTCTGCAGATCGTTATCTGTCTGTCAATTAGACAATAATTGTCAGACAGGTAGTAGCAAAGACCCAAAGAGGGCACTGCAGTGTATTTCACTGTATCTCGCCACTACAAACATTCACTATGCCCCTTAGGCAATCACGTCGCCAGATCATTCATCGATTCCAATACCTATGGCAGTCTGACGAGATCATAACAAGATCGAAACCGGTCATTGTCTGGTATTTGGTCTTGATGAAGGATGTGGCGACATCCATGGAGATGTTGATGTAATGCAACGCCAGTCGGGGCATATTGCCCGTGGAGTAGTTGTTTTCGGCATCTCCTTCCAATAGAAAACTAAATCTTCCAGTTTAGACATTACTTATTCTTAATGAATCACCCTGTATATATGTTAGTCTAAATTAATAAAATAACAAACCTGCTTATCGTATTACAACGATCAGTAAATATCAAACATTTATTTTATAATCAACATCAGTTCATAAATCACGGTAACATGTACATGTATTGGGAAGTTTTTTAATTAACGTGCTCGAAAGTGCCCACTACCGTGATACAACCAAACAATATCTGTAAGTCAAGGAACCATGTAACCCAAGCATAAACATAGACTGCTTATTATAACTTCATAGCTAGGTCGTCTCCATGAGCACGACGTGACCATGTCGAGGTCGCTCGCATTTGCATGTCGCTAAGCGTTAATATTTTAAGGACAGCTCCAATATACACGCGCCCAGAAGTATTTTCAATACTAAAAATGTGCGGATCGTTAAAAATTATGTCATGTTTATGTCGATATTATATCTCATGCCCACTTTAATTTTCATAATATTTTTGCTAGATGGCTCTCTCTTGACTAGATCATAACTCAACAGAAGGGGTTTGCACTTTTTATGGTATTTTACAAAATCACCATAGCCTCACTGATTGAATTTGATAGGAATTAGCTAACTCTGACGCAATTTTCCACATAAAACCAAAACCCTATACTGCACTCGACGCTCGTTTCGCCAACCAAGTTGGCATCATCTGGAACCGATTAACACAGAGTTAGCTGATTATTCATTATTTTTATCTGTATATATGAATGCCCATTATGAAAAAACTTTTTGATCAACTGTTATCAAAATGGATGGCTACGCCACGATATTTTTTTTGGGAAGACTGATGCAAAAAAAATGTTTTATATAGAAAGCAATCAAATACAGGAACCATTAATAGAATGACTATTGAAAGTGTTTGTGCCACGTTTCTTACATCAATAAGCAGCCCGACAAGAGTTCAATAACTGCCATTGGGTCCGATAATCAAATACGTTCGCAATTTCCCTTGGAAACGCCCCATGTAATTGATTTTCGCCAAGAGCGGTCAAGCTCAACACAGTTATTATATTTTGAACAAAAAGAACATACACACACCCCCTACATCTTGGCTTATAATTTTTTTATTTATTATTCGATCTTGTTGAAACTGACTTTATTTGAAAGTAAGATTTACTGTATTCAGTTTGTGTTGTGCTGGTTTGTTTTGAATGTCATTTTAAAATGTAAAAATAAAGATGTACAGATACTATGTCACAAGCACCACTACATTATTACGTTAAACAAACCCAAATACGTGATATTTCTCATTGTATCAGCAATAAGCCTCTAAATCCAAAAATTATCTTTCAAATAGGTTCAAATATTTTCATGTAGAGGGCGCATTCATCTTTGGGATGGCCAATTCCAATGTTCATTAATGAAGCAGGTATAGGAGGTACTGGTACCAAACATTAAAAGTTAAAACAATAAA
Organism: Pogonocherus hispidulus; assembly: GCA_963924545.1. NCBI lineage: Eukaryota > Metazoa > Arthropoda > Insecta > Coleoptera > Cerambycidae > Pogonocherus > Pogonocherus hispidulus. Next base: position 67,649,278 of record OZ004695.1, on the reverse strand, counting down.
TCTTTCTTGTCCCTGTAAAATTCTTCGTCAAATAAAACATATCCCCCTCCTACCCGCCAACTCATTCTAGATCCACGCCTGGAAGTATATTTGTGCATTTTCAACAGATTATAGCACTTCATTTCGCTCCTGTTTCCATAAAATTTCCACCGTAATGAGAAACGAACCCTTTCCAGGGCAAACCCCATTTACATGCATCTAGAGCACCGGGAGCTTTAATGTCTCACTACAAAGGAAATCTTCTTTCCCCTGCACACCCCGTCGCCCGTGCACGACCGTGGAAATTGCAGCCAAGCAAGAGAGGGAGGCATTTTGTAGCGCACGTGTACAGCCATCATTTATGTCTAGTTTTCCGCCCTTGTATGCTGGTACACTATGGGCAAAAATACGGTACCTGTACACAGTTAAATAGTACAATCTGTTAACTCCGTATTTGAGTCGGAAATAATATACAGGGCCAGGGCACCCCATTTAAAAAAATACGTTCCACCATTTTTACAAATAAAGTTATTTCTAATCCACCCTGTTGATTAAAGAATCAAGAGTCCTCGGGTCTTGCCTAACTATAACGCATAGTTTGGGACACAAGATATTTAAATTGCCAAATAAATCCAAATTGAAAATGCTGCCTGTCTCTTCTGGTTTAAGCCACCGCCTGAGTAGAGTTACGGTGCGTACCACGGTTTGGGTACTTGGCGCCCATTTTTTATTCGTGTCATTGCAATATTAATATAGGTAACATTCTACATTGGCTCAGTGCAATTAACTGAAAAGGATATATTAGTAAAGGAAAAGGATTATAGTAAAACCTCAAGGGTACTCATCGAGGGTGGCAAATATCATGTAGTTGTTTACATCCCTCTTTATGGTAATAAATTTACCATACCACACTTTACCATAAATCGAATATCAAATGAGACTTGTGAAATGGTGCTCGCATAGGTCTCCCAGTGTTATTTGTTATTTATAAGGGGATATATTATTTATTTAGAACGAATTATGTATAATTCTGGTGGTGTATTGTACTGTAGAAGAAAAAACCGTGTCTCAAAATATCAACCTCTAGGCACTGAAGCTTAAAACGTAGTGCTCTGATGAATACATAATAAATAAGTAAATGTCAAAGGTTACGTTATAAAATATAACCTTTTAGATAAAATTAAATGTCAGAGGTATTGTGTGGAAGTTGCAAAACGAGTATGAAGGGTAAATAATGCGAATGAGCGATAGCATGTGATCCAATAATACAAGTTTTACACGATCTTTTGACACGTGTTTTACGTACTATTTTTTCCACTTTTTGAATCGATACAGGTACCTATAGATATTGAAAATCGCGATACAATACCACTTTCATCATTTACAAAAGTCCTACCTAGAGAGGCTTTTTGTTTATACTACCATAAACCTCTTCCCATTAACTGCGTCTATCCTTTGACATTTTTCTACTCTCATATTATAAATAACATCTTACACAACAACCGGCTACGCCGAATAACGACGGAGATGAGCACTTTTTATATGGCGGTTCATTAACGAAATTGAACCGAACAGAACAGAAAAAGAAGCCTGCTCCGTGTTTTCTGACAGCCCGAAAGACAAATGAAACGCGGATCTCCGCAAAGCTACTGCGTTTTATTATATATCACACGAGGCGGTATGTGTCAAAACCAGCAGTCGGAGTTTTTCTAATGATGCGAGATAAAGTCGACCGCACACGTAACGGTTAGTGCTTCAGTTTGGACTGCAACGGATGCATCCGACTGTTTTATGCGCCAAGAATGAAGACTGGTAATGCTGTGAACTATACTACAGAAGCTCGTGGATCAGACTTATTGCAGTTGATTTGTTTCATGAAAAAGCGTATGTCAATCGACAGAAACTCCAAATGTATCGGATAACTGATAAAACCCGATAATCAAAAAATGTATGGGATTAAACCCTGTACGGTTGATTTCGCTCTAATAAAACTATTTAGTTGCATTTGTTCAGATTTGAGGTAAAATTGTGGGTTGATGATTCAAACGGAAACATAATATTAGTGATAATATCACTTATAATTGCACAAGAGGTTTGTATTTTACCGAATAAATTTGGATTGTTTAATGAGAAACTGTTGCCAAGCAATTAGACGAGAAAAACTGTCAACTATTAAAAACGCGACACCGAAGGTGGAGCGTTTTTAGGTTTAGGTTAGGAAACAGTTTAGAATTTAAACAATCCAAATTTATCCGGTATCAATACAAACATCGAGTGTAATTCGGCAGGACAATTTAATGAATAAGAAATTTAGAAACATATGAATGTAAACTTTATTTATGAAACACTAAAAATAAACACTTTTAATTGAGCATCACCGAATCGATTCATTGTTAGTGTTTAATAATTTAATAACTTGTTGACAGAAATGTCAAACTATTTATTTTGGCAACGGACACCGCGATAATTGATTAAAATATGATTAAGTGAAAAACCACGAGTGCATTTGTCACTGTAAAAGTTGCAGGTAACTTTTGTCGCTGTCAAAATGACAATTGCACTGTGGCATAAGCGATTTTTATATATAAATTAAATTGTCTCTATTAATTTTAGGTAAACGATATTTTGGAAGTAAAGCTGTATCTGCTTAATAGGTTAAAAGGTAATAAAACTTTGGTGTGAAGATAACACTGACGTAGTTATCCACATAACACCAAAACACTATACTGCATCATCTGAAGATAATTAAACCCTTTAATCATCTCCAGATAATGCCAACCAAGTTGGCGAAACGCGCGTCGAGTGCAGTATAGTATTTTGACCTTATGTGGAAAACTACGTCAGTGTTATATAAAATAACATTCAGATTCTAAAATCAACAAGACCTTTATGAACCTTATTGCCTTCAAGATTTTGTTGGTAACAAAATGGGATAGTTTATTGATAATAATTACCTAGTAGCCCACTCTTCCAACCAACTCAACAGTAAATATATTAGAATATATGTAGACTTTGTCTATGAGGCTGGGACGCGGCGAGCCATATCCGCGGATTAACTTCCACGTGTACGGCCCGGTTTACCCTTTGAAACGACTGCGGGACCGTTCGTCCGGAGGCGTTTACGAGTCTTCCGGGCTATTTGTTGTTTACTGGACTAATGGAGATTAAAAGCTCATGAATTCACCGTTGGAACGACTTGCCGAGAAGATGGGGAACAATCGGGATCATCACTCAGTCAGATAGATCGGCTCATTAGGGCGTCTTCCGAAATTTGAACGATTAATTGAGCGATATATTAGCAGTTAAATTACTAGAGATTAATCGATCAGTTTACACCATGCATAATGGTATAACTTCGTAATGTGTGGTATTTGTCAGCGAAACTCAAATTTTATACTAATGTAGCATTTATTACTTTACAGGATTGCTTCAGAATTCAAAAGGCGCACATTTTAAAAATATTTTGAAATATACAGGGCAACTGCACTGCACGCAGGAGCACTTTCAAAATATTTTTTTTAAATGGATTGCTATAATACTTTATAATGTTTTTGAAAACACAGAAAAATTCTCTTTTCAACGATGTGTCAGTTATTCAATTAGAATAACGAGTTATTCAAAAAAATGTGAAAATTTTGGTCGGGACAAGGACAATAAAGTTTTTTTCCAGTACCCTTAATAGGGCCGATATTGAACTTTACCGGACTAATGAGCAACCTTGTATACTTAGTTTATACAATGATAATTAAAACATTTTATCTCCGTTGGAATTGACGTGAAAAATCTAGATCCGAACTAACATAACCTAGTTTTTTTTTTATGTGTAGAAAATACCATTTGAAGGGTATTTTGCTGCTATTACAATCTGATCAATGAGTAATTTGGTTCTATCCTAATTTAACTAAAGTTGAAAATCTTAGAGCTAAGGTCTTACTCACTAGTGTACCTTAGAGTCTAGTAACTTAATAACACTAACGTGTAACACTAACCGCACAATACTCTGCTTTAAACTGATATAATCAGTTCACTAACTCAAAGGGCTTAACCCATTTGAGCCTTCTTACTATGTTAGTGTTGTCGAGAACCTGGATGGCTTAGATGTTCACATGTTGATGGAGTCGTTGTTCGTGATTCCTTGCAAATTTAGTAATTGTCTGCTCTACAGTGTCCATCTGAAGATCTCGATGAAGGTCGCTGTTTCTGATGTACCAAGGCGCTTTGACGATGTTCCGCAGTACTTTGTTCTGAAATCTTTGAATGATTAATATATTACTCTTACTGGCACAGCCCCAGAGCTGTATTCCATAGGTCCATACTGGCTTGAGAATTTGTTTATACAACAGTATTTTGTTGTAAGTTAATAAGCAGGAGTGTCTACCAAGTAGCCAGTACATTCTCTTATATCTGATGTCTAGCTCTTCTCTTTTCTTTTTAACATGGACTTTCCAGCGAAGTCTTGCTTCTATGTGATGCCTAGATATTTTGCTGAGTTTGCATATAGAATCTGGGCATTGTTCATGTTACTTAATAGGTATTTGTTCTCTTTTATTTGTGAAATTAATCTGCACTGATTTGGTTTCATTCAGCTTGATACGCCATCTTCTGGTCCAGTTATTGATTTGGTTAACTGATGTTTGCAGTTTGTTTGCAGCTTCTACCTACCAACATAACCTAGTAACAGAGACATTGTCTCTGCTAGTAACATAGAAAAGTGACATTTCTTAATTTTATAATTGCATAACCGATTGCGTTAAATATTTCCATTCAATGTTGGAATTAATTTTAGCAAAATGCTTTTTGGTACACCGTATACATTATTTGAAGGTTTAAACAACTTACACATTATTGCTGTCACCACTGACATCTTATAGACCTGCTGTTCGAAGCTGTTGGCCACATAACGTTCAAGGAATTAGAGCGACCACCCTGTGTGAATTGCCACTTTTCATCAAAAATGTAATAAATTCCAATCACGGCGATCTGAAAAGCTACGAGGTCAAGGTAATAATTTTACAGGCAGAATTAGGAAAAGAGCCGCCGGTTTCCGTTTCCGAGAGTAACCGAAATGCCACTTGCGCCGCATTTAATGTGCCCTCTCGGGCCGAGCATTACAAAAAATCCCCGGGGAAGCGGAAGGGTTAGCCGGCACGGGAGCATTTTGAAATTTTTCAGCTTTCCCCGTTTTCATCCAGATGTGGGAGATATTCAGAGGTATACGCATAATAAATATTTCGTTGGAAAGTGTGCTACGTACCTAACATTCGGCTGTGAGACGTGGTACATCAAGCAGCAATTTATATGCAAATTTCGTTTATTATGAAGCCTGTACGGAGTTGTTACAGGAGACGGCTTATTAGGCGTCCAAGCTTCGAGATGTTCGGGGAGGTTGCGAGATCGTGCATATTATCAAAATGAGGTTCAATTAGGTATTCAGGGTGTCCCAGTTGAAGAGTCTATATGGGATAACATGGGATTAACATCTATTAACGCTATATTATTTATCAACTAACGCAATTTATCATGTGTAACTATTTTTTTTTTTTTGGATATTGATTCACTTACTTTGTCATTCATATTTTTGCTTGTCCTTAATTTTCCTTAGGGTTGAGCGGAAGAATATAACTTTTTTCCAAACACCGCCTTGTGGCTTTTTATATTTTGTGTATGTTTCACGCTTTGTATACTGTAATTTTTATGTCAATAAAAACCTATTATTGTTATCGAGATATTCTTTCGTTTATCAGGTATTTTAACATACACCTGAAAAAATTGACAGATTTCGCAATCCTTGCAACCATCGAAAACATTGGAAATGATAACACCATATATGAAACATAATTATAAGCGCGCCGATCGTCCTATCAAATGACCATTATTTTAAATGACTATTATTTTTTTACACCCTGTATTATATTTTTTTTTTTAAACCCAAAGTTTGGAATTTAAATTATTTTGAAATTGGCAAATGTGTTCTGCGTATATACCATAAAATGTACTCCCTCGCCACTTGTAAAAAAACATAGATAGATGGCTAGGTGAAGGACGAAATGAGATAGACAGTTGGTTCAGAAGGGGACAAATAAGCCACGCCCCGGCACATGTACTGCTCACCATTAAACCGTCTAACGTGGACCTTTTTGGAGATAGAAAAAACCTTTTTTTGTGTATCCTGCCTTTTAGAAGAAGGCGATTCTTGCTAAGGAACACACCACCTACTGGCGGCACGCACAACTAACGCATGGGCCTTTGGTTCAGTTTTGCGTATGTATTTGTATTGTGAATTTTGAAATGTCCGTTGTTATATTAGTTAATTGCTTTGATTAGATATGATTCATTATTGTTGTCAGCGTCATTGTTCCTCTCGGATAAAGAAAAACCCCGAAATCAGTTTCATACTTTTCCAAAAGCGGGAAAATCTAGAGCTATCGTGGAAACTATAAGTTGGGCATTAAAGAATTACAGGAGACAAGTATGGATAAAGAAGCTAAAGAACGCAAAGTAGTGTGTGCTCTTTACCTTTATCTAAGAATCACTATTTCCATAAAGCTATGCATGCCGTATGTCCAATAAAGAATTTGACATATTTTGAGGTTAAGTTTCATTTTCAGATTGAACGTTCGAAAAATATTGAAATCTATTTTAATTTTATATCACTACTTACCCCTTTCAAGATAGTTTTACAAGCTTTTTACCTGGTTTAAAGTTCTCGACAACAAATCTTTGATGAATACAATTTCAAATGCCAGTGTCAGTGCCCATAGGTTAGTATAGGTTACTGCCGTTTTGGCGCTACGATCTTAAAATGAATCGCGTATCGCGAATTTAGTATACGCCATTGTAGTGCCAATTTACTTTTTATTTTTTGCTCATGTATCAGTCATTATTAATAGTTGTGACTTTTTGTGGAATTATTTTCTTATTTTATTTAAAATCCATTATAAAATATGACTCCATTAAGTACTTCTAAAAAAGTATTTTCTCGTTACCATTCCTCAGATTTATAAAGAAACTTAGTAGGTAGTTATTTCTATAAACTAGACGTATTAGCGTTATCTTACATCTCTGAAGACAGCTTTGCAGCTCAGACAGAGTTTATAGCGAAGGAGAAACCCTAAAAGACAATGTGGATATTATCCGGACCAGGGTTCTTTGTGAAATTACATCTCAGGTATTCTCATTTGGAGATAAATTGAATTTACGTCAGACATTGTTTTCAGGGTAGATGTACGCAGGCATTAATCAGAAGTCCCAATGCCTCATTTTCCTTTATTCTTGTTTTTCAATCATCTCGCCAACCATTTATGCTTCATTAGGGATGTATAAATTGAATCATCAATATCAATTTGGAGGTAGCAAGTAGCGGTTCACAAATGAATCTATATACGAAATTAAATTCTAGATTCTGGGAGCAGATCAAAGGCAATTAATTTTAAATTAATTTAAACACAACAGAGAAGGTATACTGAAATGTATATACAGAGGGTATTTTGAACAAAATTGGACTAACAGAAAACTTGAAAACGTGTGGAACTGTAGAAAACATATTTACCGACCAAAGGATAATTAAGTCCTGCCCGGTTCAGCTATTTCACACAATAATTATCTATGTAATTTTATGAAATTCAGTGACAGTTTACAACAAATTTATGATAACAACAAAAAAGATTTCTTGCTTTGGACATAATTGCGTAATAGTTTCAGTAAGTTACTGATAGATGACACTGGTGTCAAATAGTAACTAAATTATTTAGGGATATTCTGTGTCTAGTGCGTTATTCTAGAGGACAGAGCTTAACTATTTTAAGGGCAGTAAAAACGTCTTGGAAATTGGCCTAATTATTCTATGGCAATTATACATTTAATAATGTGACACATTGACTGTTTCATATAAGGCTACTCTAAATTTGTGACGTGCAACATACGAATCCCTAAATTTCAGTTGACCAGTAAGGTTTTTTATTAAAATATTACAATTTGATTGGCCGATTGTGTTCTCAGTGCGACATCTATGATTCGGTTGTCTAGGTTCACAATGATTACGTTTAATTATTCATCTTTTAACTGGTTCATCGACAAGGGAGTGCGAAAAAACGAAAAAAAATTGCGAAAACAGCATTATCGAAAATATCGCAAAACACTTATAATAGTGATGCTACTGACTAAAAAGAATATAGCTTGACTTAAGGACTTTTTGGGACTCTAGTTTTTTTAGGTTAGAAAACAACACTGTTGCAGGCAGACGATAAACTTTAAACGTTCAGCCATCTAGCAAACATGTAGTCGTCTTTTATTTTTCCATGGTTGCGTCGATAAAATCGACTCGAGTGCCCTGCAATCCGACTGACTTTAATTAAAACCTCTCCTCTTTCTACAATGTCACGGAATTCGCAGTTAAAGCTCTTCTTCCTAAGAATTCTCAAGTTTTAAAGCAGGTTTCATAAATGCCAAAAAGCTGCCTCCTTTGAGCGTCGGAAATTCATGCTGATCTCGGGAAACGGGAAAATATTTTCCAATCAAGTGTATTAGGTAATAAAATAATTTCCATGAAATCGTTCAAAGTTCAGTGGTGGATCAATGAAATTTGAGCTGAGAATTATTATTACCCGGTTTTCGTTTTGCCAGGTATACAGTGACGTACACACTCTAATTCGTAATTGTCTGCTATATGTATGCCATCTGACAAGTAGTAGAACTAGTTTCTAAAACCTGTTATTGTATTGGATTTATCCCATTACGATTGGTTTGGATTGTGTTGCGAAAACTACCCAGAGGTGGCGCCAATAGGGCTTGCGTACGCAAGGCTTACCTATTGTGCCAAATATTCAGATCTTCGCATTCGTAGGTATGCTCACTTATATTGCACTGATGAGATCATAAAAAGGTTGAAACCGGTCTGCAATTAGTGGCATCCTACGATGTGTAGTCTGAGTATTTCCTCGTAGTTTTCGTTGCAATCCGAATCCTTGTATTTTTGATTCTAACTGTGTTTAGACCAAAATACGGCAAATTTTTGCTTTGTAATTTAGCGCTCGGCGCGGCATATAGCCAGGAGAATAGCTGTTTTGGCTTGATTTGTTTTAGACCTTATTTAAATAAGGCGTTTGCAGATGGACGATAGTCTTAATGATGTCCTTACTATTCGTAGATATTTGCTATACACTCTAATTGTTTATCGTTAAACAATAATAATCTCTATTATAAGATTAACGGCATTTTCCGATTTGGCAACTCCGGCCATACCAAGTCTCTACGTTTGTGCTTCCTCTTCCCTACTATTCTAATTTTATTACAATATTTTTAGCACCCTCCTCTCTTATTAATGATTACAAATCTTGGCACTCATCATGGCATACATTTTATGTGCTATTTGGGTTAATGTTAAACCCTCAAAATGGAAATAACACTAAATTCTCCCCTCGCTCCAAAATCCTGAAGATATTATTTAACCAAACAAGGCTCTGCATACTGCTACAGTGTTTAAATCTTAACCCGATGTCTTTATTTGCATAACAAGGTTATGTGTAATGCCAAAAGACATAACAGGGCAAAGCGAGGAAGATTAAGTTCACAATTAAAACCCCTTTTGTAAGGAATATCTGAGCTGGGAGAAATATGGCTGACAAATTTTCTAATCTGTTAGGAGCAGATGATGCTATTGCTAGCACCAAGTCGAGATGCATACTAGAGCTAACAATGCCCTAGAAATGGGGAAACATGAAGCATAGTGTCCATCGCCCCTCAGTATCTCACTCTCTCAAAATTAACCTCTATCAACCAGTTTGGTTTTACTAAGTAATTTTGAGAAAAATGTTTCCATGTTCGTACAAATTTAACGTTAACGTGTTAAATATTTAACAATAATTTCAAAGTTAAATTTAAATTGCCAAATAAATCCAAATTGGCATTTTTGTAAGCCTTATAGTAACAAAATAAAGCAAATTCATCCAAATATTGGTGGGCTATTGTTCACCATAATTGTTCACCATTGTAACCATGGCAAGTAGGTATGTTTAGTTTAGACATAATACCCTGCAAAATACCTTACAAAATTCGTTTCTAACATGCTGTTTCTGCAATTCGGTTTTAACTACAAACTGAGTAGGTTAGGTTAGGTTAGGTTCAAAAGTGAGTGGGCCGAAAACCAGACCCTCCACCATGACCAAGTGGTCTATTGTGGCTCACACCTACTTATGTTTCACCCAACAGGTCTAGCTTCTTAATGTAGCTGATAACCTTATTGGGTGAGAGCTTATTCAGATCCTCTGGCAGAAGTTCAGATAACGAGTATTTGATCCTTTTCCCAAAATCAAGGATAAGGCATATCTAATAGCAACGTTGAATTTACAAAACCAAGTCTGTTATTGGCCTAAGGATAAGAATCGATACAGCTGGTACTAACTAGTTTATTGTACTTCCAGGCAAGTGTAGGAGGTCTACACAGTGCTATATTTTGTGAATAAATGTTTATTTAGGAGGCTTGAAATGTTTTTCAAATGTTTTATTACTGAAACGCCTAGATGGCTTGTATTCTTGGCGCATTCGCCATTTATTAGAAAAATTCATAAAACCAACAATAGAAGTACATAAATTACGTTTGTAAATTAGTATATAACATATATTTGAAAAATTGTATTACAGCTATGTAATATTGAATTAATAGATTTTTTTCAAAAGACTAAATAACTAATTGGCAACAAGAATAATATTTACATACATCACGGCATGCAACAGTTTAAATTTTATAAGATTTATATCTATTTGTTTACAGTTATCGAACGAATACCATTATTGTTGACTTAGGAGAGTATATAAAACATTTCTAAAAATGTGGCCAGAGAATTTTTTATGTCCATTTGAAGTTTTGATAATGTACAGCATGCGTTTTGGATATTTCATGAATGTTGGAATCCAAAATGAGAAACTAGAGCTTCACCCTATCCGTTTAAGGGTATAGGGACAACAGAAATGCCGCTTCCAAAAGTCTGTCTTCCACATTCACGTGAAGCCAAGTTGCTTTTGTAATGTAAAAGTTTCATAGTCTTGAATATAAATGAAACATTATGTAACATATTTCTTCCGGAACGAAAACATGTCATATTTTGCCTATGGAGAGGTACCCTTTGCCAGAACGGGATTCTATAATGTGTTACCTTAATTATTATTTAAACCAAATCAACGTATGGGTTTGAGAAAGGTTTATTTTAATACTCATAAAAGATAGTACCTAAGGGACGTTATAACTAAAAGTACTGGTGGTGAAGCTAAACTAATTACCTATATGTGTATTCACAATTAATGTAGTTATTTGTTAAAATGTGTAGTACTAGAAATAAATAATGGTATTTTCAAGTAATAGAACGGTTTGTTTATGGTTTAATTTAAGTAACCTTGGATTCTTAGGTTTTGCCTAATTTGCCTAAGGATTTTGCCTAGTTCTAAACCAAATATAGGTTCTAGGCCTATTATTATTATTATTATTATTATTATTATTATTATTATTATTATTATTATTGTTATTATTATTTTGTTAGAATCTAGCCGACCGGTTCCCTGGCTCCGATTCTCATAGGGTCGGCCGCTGGTGGTTATCAGTAGCTACTCCCCACGTCCGTGGTGTGAATAACTGCCTTTCCCTTTTATTTCGTATTTTTTCCTTCACCTCATATAATACTAGTATTTTTATTTCAACCTTGAAATTTATAGACAGTAGGACACCTAAATTAAGGATAGGTTAGGTTAGGTTAGGTTCAAAAGTGAGTGGGCCGAAAACCAGACCCTCCATCGCGACCATGTGGTCTACTGTGGCTCACATATTCCCCTCCGGTCTCAAGTGTCGGAGACTTTAGTAGCCTCCTGATCCGATGGAATCGGGCTTTTATTAGGAGGTGGATTGATCCCAATCTCCATGAATTCCCCAGTTGCCTGGGGATCGAGGATTTGACCTTCCTCGTCAGGTTGTTTTTTTTTACTGGTTGGTTTTCCATAAAGGTCCCACCAGTAGCAAGGGATTCAAGTGCACCACAGCAGAGCCCCGCATTACTGTGGCAAGGCAAGCATACTCTGGAAGGTTGCCCAGTATTCCAGAGGCCCCGTTAGGGACAAAAACTGAGTAACTAAAACAACTAAAATAAACTTAAAGCAAAACTAGATAAAATGTCTTGTTAAACTTAACGCGTAAAAAACCATTCGCTGCGAACATCGAGACGCTACAGCACTGGCCGTTTCAGGATAGAATCTCAGGTTAACGCGCTCTATTCCTTAGAGCGCGTTATAGAGATATATGCCTCTGGTTAGTTATTTATTCTAATGGCTTCAATACAGATAGTGATCTCATAATTGTGTTTCTGACAAACATCGAGATAACCTCTGAAAACTATGGTCCAAGTGATTATAAGTTCCCAAGTAGCGTCTATCGAATAAAACTACTAGGAAGACCTTTTAAATATATATCCGTTTACTCAAACAGAATTTCGAAACTTAGGTAAGTGTTCTTTCCTAATCGAGTTTACCCTATTCTATATTGTTTTCTAGCTATTCCAGCTTCTTTGACTTTAATTAATGAGTGCAATAATTGCACTCATTAATTAAATATAACCTTGAGGATTCCCAATCCTCTAGTTTATATTTAATTAATGAGCCAGGGGGGGAGTGACCGCCCCCCTGGCTTTTGAGTCGAATATAAAGTACAACGTCACATAATTTGAAAAATAGCCTAAATTAATATTCACAAGTAAAATTTATTATAATTTTTTAGTCATCTATATACAAAACAAAATATCGAGTCCCATTCTTTCTTTTTTTTTAAGAGTTGTCACGAGAATAGAATTTGTCAATTATTAAAGGATACATAAACACACAGACAAAATAGCAATATTGGCGATTCCAAAAATGAATGCGCCCTCTGCATGAAAATATTTGAACTTACTTAAAAGGTTATTTTTGGAGGCTTATTGCTGATATAATGATAAATAACACGTATTTGGGTTTGTTTAACATAATAATTTAGTGGTGCTTGTGATTTTTCGTATTACAAAGTTAAAAACGACGTGGTTATTATTTGTATATCTTTATTTTTACATTTTAAAATGGCATTCAAAAGTAATCAGCACAACACAAACTGCCGTGTTTATAGGTGTCATTCCACAAAATGTGTCAATAGAAAGAAGTGTTTAAGATTGAAGATAGGCAGAAATTTGGCCCTAATATAAGAAACTGTTTCTCATTCATTTCTCCGAAAGGCATGTAACAATTTACACAACATAACCACTCTGTTGCAGTTTGTCTATACGTTTCTATTATTAGTCTTATAAAAGCAGAATATGTTTTAATTTAAACATTATTTAACAAAAAACAAGCACTAATATGATATCACCATACAGTTTATCACACTTATTTTAGTCCAAAATGTAAGTAAATAAAAACTAGGGTACCTGGTTCAACCCAAAAAATTCGCTAATTGCTAATATAATTAGCAATGAAGTACTTATGGGATGTTTGACTGGTTTTACCACTCTTTTTATCCTTTATTTCACCCTAACTAGCACATGAAGTCACTATATTTATGGCAGATGAATGCTAAATTGCTAGATGATGTGATATGAAATGCAAAATTTTTACTCGTCTTCCTCCATATTTGTTTACATTTTGCAGAGCCCTCATCGGTAATTTGAATCGCCAATAAGGTCGTCGTCTTATATTTTCACGGTACGTACTATCAAGCTGTTGCGGTGTTGCCGGAACATGTTTGCAAAAATAGTTTTTGTCTTTTAAGCGAAACTAAACATGTTTTGTATTAGTTAGTGCTACGTGAATAGAAAAATAATATTTTTTGGTTTGAAGCCAAATTTAAACAAAAATAGATTTCGCCCCCTCTACAGATTTTGGAGGCGACACCCATGTACGATGCAGATTCTCTAGCTTCCACATAGAGCAGATTGTTTGCATAGCTGAGTGAACTATGCATTTAGTTGATTTGAATTGTTACAAAATCAATACCATTTGTTTTCGGAATACCACAAACCCCGTATTTTTATGAAAATGATCGATCTGGCTCTGTAACAATGAAAATTCTCCGTCTGTAACAGTTGCCCAATCTGCAGCACTAGTTACACAATGTCAATATTGTAAATACTACGCTCTATATCTCCGCCTCTAATTTATGGAGAGGTCGGTTCTTGGCAGATTTACAACTTGATTTCGCTATTCGCTATAAATGAATTAGTCGCTATTCTCTGCTATTACGATTAAAGGGGCTCATAAACGAGTTAATTAAAACTCTGGGTAGCTTAAAAGATGGAATGGGAAAGTGGTAAAATACGTTTAGATCGCCGAAAGCGGGCATATATTAAGCGGCTTCCTAAAGCCTTGTATTTCGCAGCGCTGAAAATGTATTGTAAATTTGGTGGGGGAATTAAAACCGCATAAAACGTTTCCCTGAAAAGCCGGCGCTCTTTACAGAGAGTGTTAAAATTAAGCAATGTGGAAATGTAATATAGTTTTTATTATTATTTAGTTATATAGTATTTAAATCTGTCAAAACTATCTATCAGGGTATCTGTCAGAAGTAGTTGTCCTATATTCCTGCCGATTGTTATAATTATACTTGGTGCGAGCGCGGAGTTTAACAGGATCGTACTAAGGTTACAAATGGAAATATCAATAAATTATGACGCAATGTGCATATTATTATTACCAAATGCCACGAATAAGTCAAGGATATAATATCTATATAAATTAAGAAAATACCTACGTAAAAGTGACAACTCTTACCCGACAATCCTTAGTGTTCAGAGAAGGATTCGCTGGTAAATTGGCGGTTGTTATAACATATTATCACGTGTTTCTCTAAGTGTTCTGGAGTGAAACGGCGACGTCTATCACTCAGTAGTAATTTGTGCAGGGAAAAAGACCGTTCAACGTCTACTGAAGATAACGGGCAGTACGGAAAATGGTTGAGGCATGAACTGTACATTAGTATATTGGCTGGCAACTCCTGACAGGTCCCAGCTAACATTTTGCTTATGTTTTCCAAAATGGGATATCCTGTATTCTTTTTTAACACGTTTTGCATTTTTTCTTTTATTGCATTACCGACTGGACGTATATTACTGGCATCGCATATATTTTTCTGTACATCTTCCAATATGCGAAACTGTTCTTTTAACGGTAATACATGTGTTTCCAATTTTGTGATTGTAGTAACTAAGAAACCATAGTGTTTATTAATGTAGTGTATGTCGTCGCGAATACTTTGGTCCTTTAGTATGTCATGGAGTCTGTGTATGGCGCTGCTTTCATTTGGATTAAATCTACAAATAACATCTTTTATACCATCGAAATGTTTGGCATAATACCTTACGGCTTCTAACCAAGTACCCCATCTAGTTATAACTGGTTCAGGAGGCAGAGGTATGTCTGGTAGAACCTCCCTAAAAACATCCCTTCGTATAGGCGCCTTAATGAAAACCTTTTTGACGGTTGATATGAAAGTATTTACTAAAGGGAAACTAACTTTCCCTTATTTTCTCTGCTACCCGATTGAGTGCATGAGCAGCACATGTAAAATGAACCATTTTCTTATATTTTTGGGATAAAATCTGTCCTGCTTTTAACATGTATGCGGCTGCGTCACTTAACATGACAAGGACTTTATCTGAAGAATCTTGATCGGGCCACATATTATATTCAAAAGAATCAATAACAAAACTTATAATGGTCTCATGATTGGTTTTGTCCAGCACCTTAGAAGCCAATAGGTGGCTATCACTAGCAATGTCACTTTTTAACGCACCAATTAAAAAGTTGGCGACTGAACGCCCACAAGCATCAGTTGCTTCGTCTATAATAAAATACACAAAATTGTCCGCAATGTCTTCACGAATTGATGTCACTACATCGTTGTAAACCTGATCGACATATCTTAATCTTAACGTGCTTTCATGTGGCAGTTTTCGGTCAGTATATTTTTCTAAAAACGTACGTAACTTAGGGTTCTCTAGTTTGCTTAACGGAATATTACTTGCAAGAAAGGCTTCTGTAAGTTCATAGAAAAATTCCGAGTTATCAGCGCTGGACGAGGCATGGCTCTTCAAATGTCTATTCACTTTAGTTTTGTCAGAAGAATTTATAATGCGATCACACACAGTACAAAACAAGTCACTTTCTTTAATGTGTATGTCCTTGTAATATTCAGGATCACTGTCAAACCACATTTGAAATACTTCACGTCTATTTCTTCTCTCCTTTGGCATCTTACTTGATTTACTTCTCTCATTAATAGTTATTGATAATAATATTAGTAAACGTTTATAGTATACACGGCGAATACGAGCACGCTAGAATGTAAAAGACGTAAAAGAGAAATTTATTTATGCGTCACCGACCGATTATTACAACGTTCCGTGACTGTCAGTCAGCTGGCAAGGCCACTGACCTGAGTACGACTCTGTTAGACTCCGCGCTGTACGAAGTATAGTTATAATACAGTGAGATCCAGAATGATTGATCGGATTCTGAACGACCTTGTCCCATTTGCTATGAAAACTTGTCTCCGATTATTAATATTACCTTATTTTCTATTGTCAATCGATTTTTTTCAAGTCAACAATTAACCATAGGAAAGAAAGTAATTTTAACACACGGAAATCAGTTTTTATAGCAATTGGGACAAGGCGTGTTTAGAATCCGGCCAATCATTTTAGATCTCACTGTATAATGGTAGATAGAAGTATGTGTTGTGACAAATTTCCGAAATACTCATATTTATAAACAGTTCGTTATTATCATCTTCAAATTTATGGAAATTAATGCGTTCAGAACATGGAATTCTCTCCAGTATTGTGGCTACATACTTTTGAAACATTTAGCAAATTGGCGTCAAGCATCAACCAAAGTCATACCATACCGTGCCCAATCTGACAAATTGGACGGATAGCCCACCTTTATGATTCATTTTTCTGGAGGGGATGGAAGATCTGGGGGGATCAAGGGGAATGACTCCTTTGTAAAGCTTGGGGAATGATACCTTATAATGCCTGGTCTGAGTAGCAGACCATTCTGGCCATGAAGGGAATGAAGCAACCGACTCTCTAGCTAGAGACGGTGCTGCTTCTGAGTTCATCAGTTCAGAACCTCATTCATAATAAACCTTTCAAAAACAAGAACTAAAAAACTGTTAGAGTTAAACAGGTTGCACCTACGAACTTTAACTGGCCTATATATCGGGCACTGCCGTTTAAAATAGAATCTGCACAAATTCGACCTAGCGGAAGATGCTGAATGTCGCTTGTGCTTAGATGATGATAAAACGGCAGACCACATATTATGTACCTTCCCCTCTGGAGAAAGGATCAGATGCTCAATCCTTCTGCCAGAGGATCTGAATAAGTTCTCACCCAATAAGGTGATCAGCTTCATTAAGAGGCTGGACCTATTGGGTGAAATATAAGTAGGCGTGAGCCACAATAGACCATATGGTCGCAGTAGACGGTCTGGTTTTCGACGCACTCACTTTTAAACCTAGTCTAACTTAACCTACCTTTATAATTTACAAGACAGACAAGCATTGTTTGATTTGAGATCGTGATATTCGCGTTGGACCGTTTGGCTTTCATTGCATGATCTACACGCACCAAGTTATGCCATCTGTCGCCCAGATATTTGACATCTTAGATCCTTCTTCTTTCAATCTTCTAAGCCATTCAGATACTGTAGACTTCTTCCTCAACAAAATCATCATGCACTGTTGTTATCACTTCTCCATGTCCGCTTGTACTTTTGCATTATACAGTGCGGTCGTAAATAGTCCCCCCCCAGCTAAGTTTCGAACCAGATAAGATAGAGACACCGGACTAAAACTGAATTAAATGGCATGAAGTATATTACTTCCTAGTTCAAAATTAAAACTGCAGTTTTCAAAGATGGCGCTAGTGGCGCCATCAACTTTAAAACTTTAAATAGCAAGGGTGGTCATGTGATACCTCATTCGAAAGGTTTTTTAATTCTCTATAAAATGGTGGCTTGATTTTTAAATTTCATTGACTAGTTCCGGAGTTATTAGCGTTTGAAAGTTATTTGATAAATATGGCGAATAAATGATTTTATCTCATTTTCATTTAATTTTCGCACAAGAATGTAATTAGTAAAGATTTTTAAATGGATAAATATTTTATTAATAAGCCAACCACAAATAATACGTGAAAAAATAAAAGAAATAATCAAACAAGGAAATAAATAAATAAAAGTAATAACAAAGAAATTGGTATAACTCTGATCACGTTAATAAATGTTCAAATTGTTCTCCCAACACTTCTTGGCAATAAAATAGTCTATTCCCAAATTCCCTACGTACATTCCCAAATGTTTCTGGAGAAATGGCCGCGCACACCTGTATAATTCTATTCCTCAAATCCTCTAGTGAATCAGGTTGGGTAATGTAAACCTGCGACTTCAAGTATCCCCATAAAAAAAATCCAGAGGATTAAGGTCTGGTGAACGAGCCGGCCATTCGATAGTTCCCCGTCTTCCTATCCACCTATTTGAATAGCAATGCTCCTAGATTTTTATATCATAATTCGCCATATTTATCAAATAACTTTCAAACGCTAATAACTCCGGAACTAGTCAATGAAATTTAAAAATCAAGCCACCATTTTATAGAGAATTAAAAAACCTTTCGAATGAGGTATCACATGACCACCCTTGCTATTTAAAGTTTTAAAGTTGATGGCGCCACTAGCGCCATCTTTAAAAACTGCAGTTATAATTTTGAACTAAGAAGTAGCATACTTTATGCCATTTAATTCAGTTTTAGTCCGGTGTCTCTATCTTATCTGGTTCGAAACTTAGCTGGGGGGGGGGACTATTTACGACCGCACTGTATAAATAATATAATGCATAACAAGTGAAGGGGGGAGAAAGTCATGATACGCTTTTCTCGGTTATCTTTCGTGGAATGAATCCTATCGCTAAAATCTAGCGTTCACTGAATATCGCTCAACTTCACATCAGGATAGCTGACTTTCAGTCATCATGACTAATTAGAAGAGCTATAAACGTAGTCACGACACGAATTTTAATTAATTTCAAGCATAAACGAACATCGCATTATGTGAGATTTTCATAATCAGAACCTCATTATATCACATTCTCTCTACGGCTATATAAAAGCACACTTTTCACATCGACAGCAATAACAATGCCCAGATTTTTATGGAAAAAAAGTGACAGGCGCACTACACAGCGAATTGCAGGAACTGGAGCAACAATGCTGAATGGAATTCGCAATTTACTGTCGCGATTTCCATATTCAGCGGCGAACGCATTGGATGGATGGAACGGAATCGTCTGAATAATTGAGATTGTGATGAGACAGTGATGGGGGCTGCGAAAAGGGACAACGACGCAGAAAGTGAAATTAAACCTTTCTACACGGTATGGGACCTACAGTGGTGCAGCTGTTTTACATACAGGGTGAGTCAACAAAAAATTCCATCCTCTATTATCTGTCAAGCGGTTGGTTTCCATGGAAAATCCAGAAACAGGTCGATTTTTATTTGAAGGGAGACGTATTTTTATATTATTGACATTTATACAGGGTGCCCCAAAGAAGAGAGGTCTACCACAACTTGTATTTTGTAAATGGAATACTATGTATTTTTACAAATTTGGATAGAACGTGCTCTCACGAATTCATTGATATAGGGTTTGATGAATATAACCCTAATAGTAAGGGAGATATACACAGAAGTGTTCCATAAGCAATATGAGTTAGAAAGAGAATACCGATTCATTAGTAGGTTACAAACACTACAAAATCTTTCTTCAGCACATTGTTTTTGTGGTAACCATTTATGGTCATATGGTGGGAATATCAATTCAGTCGTCTCGTTCTTTTTTTAATTTCTGCCAGTAACTAAACATCAAAACTGTTGATTGTCGAATAGTTAGCCTTCCATAGGAGCACAGATCCGGCTTTGCACCACGATTTGCGATAGTTCTGAGCAGTTTATGATGTATTCGTAAATAAACTATTAGACGGAACTATTAGACGGAACTAAGAACCTAAGAATCCAAGATTATTTAAATTAAACCATAAACAAACCGTTCTATTACCCGAAAATACCATTATTTATTTCTAGTACTACACATTTTAACAAACAACTACATTAATTATGAATATACATACAGTGAGGACATAAAGTCCCCCCCCCCTCTAATTTTTGGACCACTGGGTAGATTGTGATGAAATTTGAAACGATAATATATGACTATTAGCAAACACGTGTTACTTCAAAAGATGTTGAAAATGACCTCCAAGAACCTCCTGACAAATAAATGTTCCATGAGTAAGTTCTATTATAAAGATTATGTGGTAAAAAGATTTTGTTATAAACTGATATTACTGGTGTGTATTTGGAAATTACTGAACCAAATGTTCTCAAAATTGGGGGATGTTTTGAGCATAAAAATAGCTTCAAAATGAGTTATTACTCGACCCCCATTTCCATTTAAAAAAATGTTCCTATTGCGCGCCCAGCTGTCATTTTGACATTCAGAGCTGTCATTAATATGTCAAAAAATGCAAAATTAAGTAATATCACAAGTATAAAGATATATACAGTAATATCACTCGGCAAAATCTCTTTGATGTTGGTGTCCTTCAGTTTTGTTTTTTTAACCCCCCAAAAAGACCAGTGCGCATACTACCCAGGCACGGTCATGCGCATTAGTGACCGTTTTTGGTAGATACGCTCAGGCCCGGACTATTATTTTTTGAAGTCAAAAAGGTGGCCTATCAGAATTTTGTTTACAAATGAAACAATATTTTGTAGCCATGTTACACACAGTACGAAACACTTATCAAAATCACAAACACAAACGCCTAGACACACAAACGTATGCTGATTACCTGTAGAGCAAATGTGCGCCCTGCGCCCATAAAATAGCATACGCCGGCCCATTCTTCCCCTTCTACATATCTACCAAAGCGCATACTACCCAGGAGCAGACATGCGCATTAAAAACTTTTGTACAAAAAATTTAAAGAGCGAAACTACTGTATATATCTTTATACTTGTGGTAATATATTATCGTTCCAAATTTCATCACAATCTATCCATGAGTAGTTCAAAAATTAGAGGGGGGGACGAACTTTATTATGTCCTCACTGTACAGGTAATCAGTTTAGCTTCACCACGCAGTAGATATAGTACTTCGAGGGCCCTTATAACTAAAACTACTGTAGTTTTAGATATATAAGGGACCTCTAAGTACTATATCTTTTATGAGTATGAGACCTTTCTCAAACCAATACGTTGATATGATTTGAATAAAATTAAGGTAACACATTATAGAATCCGGTCCTGGCAAAGCGTACCTCTTCATAGGGAAAATATGACATGTTTTCGTTCCGGAAGAAATATGTTATATAATGTTTCATTTATATTCAAGACTATGAAACTTTTACATTACAAAAGCAAATTGGCTTCACCTGAATGTGGAAGACAAACTTTTGGAGTCGGCATTTCTGTTGTCCCTACCCCTAAACGGAACGGGTGAAGTTCTACTTTCTCATTTTGGATTCCAACATTCATGAAATATCCAAAACGCACATGCTGTACATTATCAAAACTTCAAATGGACATTAAAAAATTCTCCGGTCATATTTTTAGAGATGTATTTATATATTCCTAAGTGAACAATAATAATTGTATTCGTTCGATAACCATAAACAATTAGATATAAATCTTTGAAAATTTAAACTGTTGCATGTCGCGATGTATGTAAATATTATTCTTGTTGCCAATTAGTTAATTTAGTCTTTTGAAAAACAATCTATTAATTTAATGTTATATAGCTGCAATACAATTTCTCAAATATATACTAATTTATAAATGTAATTTATGCACCTATATTGTTGGTTTTATGAATTCTTCTAATAAATGGCGAATGCGCCAAGAATACAAGGCATAGGTGTTTGAGTAATAAAACATTTGAAAAACATCTCAACACTCTTAAATAAACATTCATTCACTAAATATAGCACTGTGTAGACCTCCTACACTTGCCTGGAAGTACAATAAACCAGTTAGTACCAGCTGTATCGGTTTTCTTTAGGCCAATATAACAGACTTAGTTTTCTTTCAAACTAATTCAGTTTAGGCTAAGGTAGATGCCTTTGTTATGTATCGTAAGAGTGAATATCCTCATGTAGATCAAATAATATGTGTATTCTTGTAAATATAAGCACTCATTTCAGAAATATATGAGGAAATTAACATTAATATACCATATTTTTTGAAAAAAGGATTGACACTCCGATCGATTTGATCACAGGCTTGTACATTATTGCTGATAAGAAGGTATATTAGCATTAGCTATTTTATTTTTTAGAAGTTGTAGTTACCTATATCGAATAATCCGTTGTACGCAATGAATACTTTGGAACTATGAGTTAAATGTTCCTAAAAACATACATCGCCATGACTTTATCATAATAACTATTTGTTAGTTGATTTTGCGTAAATACAGATCGTAAATTTAAAAAATAAACTTTAGTTATTTATATTAGAAATAATTTTTCCACGGTGGGACTTCCAATTGAATTTTTCGTTAAGATAATGTCCGAAGAATTGCATGCCATCGAATGAGTTGATCAAAGTAATACCATAAATCTTTAAAGTTATATCCTCTAATTTTTACGTATATTCTCAAATAAACGTTTCTTTTGTCTAATTATTTTTATGCTTATTTCGATGCAAGATTTATTTTTTTTTCCGTTACATCCTTGACATTTCTTTCATCAGATAGAACGTCAACAAACCCATGCCCTACGACCACTCTCCCCTCAAACATCTCCGCCAATCCGCTATATCCACTGTTTACAACAAAAACGCACTTACCTTTTACCTTGTCCGTGGGCAGAGAGCCTCCTCTAGGGCACAGTTTCTGTCACCGTGACCACGTCTTAGGCCATAGAAACGGGCGTGTTGTGCAGTACGTGACAACAGGTCGACTGTCGACCGAAGCGTCGCGACGGCCTGCACGACGGACGTCCCTTTTGCTATGGCAGCGCCGCCGAAAGTTTCCCGTACGGCAAATCGATAGACGGTAGTCGGACCTACGCTATACGGGGGTTTGGAAAAGTTGGGGGAGGTTAGGTTGAGCCTGGTACGCCACAGCCTTCCAGGCTGAAGTATTGGCTATCCTAATGGCAGCAAACAAGGAAGAAGTAAGGAACTGTACGGAGCAAAATATTTATTTCTACTCCGCAGTCAGGTGGCCTTAAAGGCTTTAGCATCTCCAAGGACAAGATCCGCTCTTGTGCAAGAATGCGGAGATACCCTGGAGGAGCTGGCCAGAGGAAAAGAGGTTAAATTGATATGGATACCAGGTCATAGTGGAATCTTAGGGAACGAAAGGGCCGATAAACTGGCTCGACTCGGATCTCACGGACCCAGCCAGGGACCAGAACCGATTTTAGGCATTACAGGGAGGCAGGTCAACATGGCTCTTAATTATTGGGCTCATGAAACACTAAGTAAAAACTGGCGAAGGAGTGGAAGTTGTATAGACAAGCTCGCCACTTTATAGTGGAGCCAAGTAAGACCAAGACGGCCTGGCTGTTAAGTCGTAGCCGTAAGGCTCTAAACCAGTTGGTGGGAGTTTTGACGGATCACTGCAGGCTTAGAAGACATCTATCATTGATGGGTGTTGAGGGAGACCCTATCTGCCCAAAGTGCGGGGAGGGCGACGAAACGCCTTCCCACTTCTTGGTAGAATGTGTGGCTTTCGGCACACTAAGACACGACGTCTGGTGGGCCGGGAAGCTGCAAGGGGAAGAGGTCAGTTCCCTTGAATGGATGGATATTCTGACCTACATTAGAAGGTCGGGAAGGTTCGACGAGGGAAGAGGTGACAGAGTTAGGTAGGGAACGACAGGGGTAGGCAAAAAGGGCCCGCTTGTGGCTAGGTCTTGGCCGCCCCATACACCACTACTACTACTACTACTATAGTAGGTACTAACCAGCAGAGCTCTTGAGAATTTGACATGAAAATATTTTAGAAGTACTCTTTTAATGACCTGCTTTAGTAAAGTAGAGTCAGCGGATATTTACCCTTAGCCCTTACTCCTGACTTCATCAATGTATGATATTATCAACGACAGAACGCTTTAAATAAAGCTAGAAATAAACCTACATATACTTAATAATACTACAATACTAATACTACAGTAAATTTTATATAAATTACGATATTTTACTAATTTACTTTTCGCAAAAATGTAGGTATCTGCTTCTACTTATCTCTAGTAAATATTTTTAGAGTAAATCTGTATTCTATACTTACCTTAGGTAAGTAGGTACTCCTTAAGAATAATCCGAGTAGTGAACATTGAAGAATTTAATTCAAAGATTTGTTACATCTCACACAGAATTTTAGCAGTTATGAAATCGGGACACATCAATTTTAACACTGACTGACAATCAATGTCAGTGTCAAAGAGAACTAATAAGTTTATTGATGGTCAAAGTATAAAATCTCTAATAAGTATATTATCATGTAGACTTTTGAAGCTCTGCTTTGGGAAGCTGTAGAGTATATGAATGCTGCACATGTAGAGTGTAGAGTAAACACCATTTTATAATACTGCTATAATGTAGGTACATAATGTAGAAGAGCAGAAGACAACTAATATCGAAATTCTAGATGTCTTAAAAAAAGCTTTTTACGCTTAAAATGTGTTATTAAGAATCCTGATATTATAAAAAATAACGTCCGAACAACGTCCTTCTACAGCACCCTTTAGATGTGTATACTTTTAGATGTGTATCCCGTAAATTCATGCAATTATAGAAATAACCAATCAAATTCAACGACCTTGGTAGAATTAGATTTTTCCACACGATGTCACTACTGCGGTTGATGAACTATATTTTATGTACTTAAACAAGGTAAATAGTAAATTATAGAAATGGTAGTTTGCTGCCTATTCTTTTTCAGGAAATGGTAAAAGCAATTTTCTCTCTTGTGGGATAAAATATACGGTGGTTTAAAAGCACATTCTTTTAGGTGTTGAGGCACTTTGACATATTTTATGATATTTTCAACAAAAAAAAAAACCACGGTATCTAGTTGTTGTGTGGAATGAAACCTTTCAGACTGTATACTACTTTCCAATAATTCCAAGACCCTTGCACATTTCTATATAGGTATAAGAATATATAATAAATAAAACACCGGTTTGTCCAAAAAAACATATTTTTATCTATAGGTATACGATACTGAAACATATTGTCAGATCTCATTAATACAAGCCTCAGGGCTGCAGCTACGCTGGAACGGTTTCCCAAAGAAAATAAACTTTCTATTTAAAATTACCCTGAGAATACAGTGTCCGATATTAATGATAGTGCGCACTTGGCAGTGTTTATAAAAACATCTCGAGTTACATTTTTAAGTAACTAGTCGTATATGTACAGATAAGTAGCTCTTAATATAGTCATTCACAGGTGATTTTTCACTACCAAAAATAAAATGACACTTTCAATCAATCAATTCAATTATTCAATCAGTATCAATTATTAATTTGATATTACCTTACTGGTGTTATCCTTGTCATATTTGTTGTCCGTTGCCAGATCATTTAAGAATGTCGCGAGCAACAAGAGTCCTAGAACAGACCCTTGCGGTATTCCTAATTGCATTTTAATGCACCAAACGTGTATTTGTCTCTATCTATCTAGAAATGGGTATATTAAAAGCTACTAAATTTTATTTCATATCGGTGGGCCTTGATTTAATTGACCATTTAAACTATACAGCATTAAATACTTAACATTAAAAAATAACATAACAACACTACGCAACAACTATCAACAGCAGAAAAATTCCCCTACCACAAAACGAAATCCACCCGTTTTCTAATGCATAAATAAAAATACTTAAACTTAAATAACTTTTTGTGTGATAGAAATGCTCACTTTAAGTCAGGAAGAACTCGATTCAGAATATAAGTCTAAAATTACTCTTAAAATTCCCCCGATCTGAATTCAGTTGAATTTCTTCTCGGACTCGTGTTGAATACCGTTGTGTGATTGTGTTGGCATAGTTTTGATCTTAGGTTTCTTTGTGTACGTGTTTCCTTGTCCACATCCGACATCCATACCAAAGAACACCTGGTTCCCCTGAAACGAAAACATTTAATAAGTAAAACATTCTTCCAAGGACGCCTGACGAAAACAAATCACTTCCACTTCTTCTCTTTGGAAATACTCGAACTATGCAACCCAAAATACACTGAGGTGTATTCTGGGTTGCGTCATATACCAGTCATTTAATATGTGCTGTTCATAAAGAGTACCGTTTGGGTGTTTAATATTATTTAAGAAAATCGTATTTACTGCTTCCACATCATATTTTATGTCTGATTCAGAATTGGTATAAAACATAAGCTTTAAATCTCTGTCACAACATTTATGCTAGAGTCTAGAGTTGGACATTTCGGAAATCCCTCAAGTCATAATTTAAGTTAAGAATCAACCACAAATAAAAACTTGCGGCTCCCATAAAACCATTATGATGTTTTTATTAAATTCTCCCATACGGCCACTGTAATGTTTTTATTAAATTGTGGCTACAAGGGGAAAAATTAAATTAGATTTTTACATTGTGCAAGAATATTTCAAGAAATTTTATATATTTCGTATAGTTTCACTGGTATGGCGCAGGGACTAAAAGGAAAAACAGGATTTTTTTTTATATTTTCAATAACTCTTCTTGGGCTTCCCTAAAGTTTTCAAACTCGGCACGTTTACATATAGTTTAGAGAGCTTTGACTTGTAATACTTACAATTTTAGACCTGCCAGTCATTTGACACTTAACTTTCTTAGAAAAAATGTCAGCTTTCCTGTCAAACATGTTGATATTATAATTCACTCTAACTGGTCTAATCTTAGACTAGGAACGAAAGGGGATTCCTAATTACTGCCAGGAGAATGAAGCAAACTGCCTCCAACCTTAATTATAATTATCTCTAACATATTTTTTCTCTTACTTGTACGCTAACAGGCACAACAGTTTACCATTCCGTCAATCTCACAAAAACACACAGTTTTATTCCTATTCACAGTAAAATTTAAAAGAATCAGCGATATAAAGTTCAATGTATGCCACCAACTCATTTAGACCAAGCAAATTAGATCAAATTTTACACAAAAAACTGCAAGACGCAAGTCGTCAATCGTCATTATTTCCTCATTTTCGTATCCCCCCCTCCCCCGACGATAAAGTCCGCTGTAATTTGTTTTAGTCTTTGTGTAGATTGTATTATTATTTTATGATTTTCTCACCCTTTCCATGTAAGCTTTAATGTAGAAGTTGCCGAAGAGGACGATGAAAGACACCATGTAGATTATAAGGGTGTAGTGCATCCACAGTGGAAATTCACAGCCCGTCCTCAATCCGTTGACGCCCAATACCAAGGCACAAGTGAACTGTATCTGTAGGAAAACATAAAAACATAAAAATATTTATCGTTTTTGTATAGTTTTTATTCTTATTTATATTACTATGTTTATCTTTGTATTTTGTTTTAATTTTATTATCCATGATCTTTTTCAAATATATTGTTGCTAAAACAATGCTTACCAATTGAAGGATGGTAAGGTACTTCTTCCACCACAAGTACTGGGTGACTTTGGGCCCAAAGACAGACAACCCGTAGTACGAATACATCAACACGTGGATTCCTGAATTGACCATGGCTGGCAAGAAGGCTAGAAAAGGAAAGAATATTTCATGCTACAAGTTCAGCTCAACATACAAAAGCTAATAAGGTTGTCTGTAAAATTCCAACCAAGTTGGAATTATCCAGATATTGATAACTTAGTTGTTGAAGCGTGCGTCGAGCGCAAGCAGAATCTTTACAAAATCTGCTTGTATGATTATTTTTTACTTATTATATAGGTCACAATTAGTCACTAGATCCAGATCTATATTATTCACTTGTAAAAATGTCTAAATGACTACAAAATATTTGTATCGACTTACTGGAACCACTCGGTACCCATTTGATGCCGATCCACCAGAAGGCGAACATGGTGGAATGGTGGTAGACGTGGAGGAATGTGAGTTGCCGGTCCTTTTTCCTTAATATAAAGAAAAAGGTGTCGCAGAACTCCAGAAGTTTAGAAAAGTAGTACCACCAGACTGCATTGGCTATCTAGAACGAAGAAATGTTGCATAAATAACCAAAAGACAATAGTGTAAGCTATAGAACAACATCGGGCATTTAATGTGAATGTAAATTGCTGCCCTTCTAACCTTTGAATCACCCAAGATAGAGAAATTAAAGAAAAACGAAATCCAATAGATACCATCCATTTTCTTATGTAAAAGACCACAAGTGTAGTACCACCACAAGTATAAAGATATATATCTTTATACTTGTGGTACCACTAGAGATTAAATTATAGCTAAAAATTTTTGAAAATTTTGAAAATTATCCCAAGTCGTCAGAAGAGAGATAATTTTCTGAAAATATTCGTGAGCGAGAAAAAATTCCCAGCTATAATTTGATCTCAAGTGGTATTCGGTAAGAAAATGTCACAACAAAATGGGTTTACAATAGAAAAATGCTATTTACAGTATTGATTGTGTTTACTTCGTATAGTAGTTAAATGTGGTTAAATATAAAAGGCTTTGATTTACCTTAAATGTCAAATTACGAAAATAATGATTTCTGATTTCTTCAATTATCAAGAATTATCAGTGGAATTATCAATATTAAAGGTAACCTTCACTGTTTAGAGAAAAACTTGGCTAATTTTTTAAAAGACCTGACAATCCCTTCTTACCTGTAGCTCATCTGGGTGGTACCTCTGCCTACAAGGCTCACAAATATAGCTGTACCTCAACCGTGTGGACGCTGTTAGTAACTAGAAACATAAGGAAAATGTATTATTATCAGACACATCTTAAGCAGAAATGTATTTCGCATTTACCTCTACGGCGATATAAGCATTTAGTACTGCCATAGACAAGTTATATGGTATGAGCAGCCACGTCAACTTGAAGGGTCTCCTTTCAGCCATCAGTTTTGGCCCTATCCAGACTATGACCAGGTAAATTAAGGTGTAAAATATCGTGGGGACGGGGGAGTCTACTAAGGGCCATCCTCTCGTCCTTTCATCTACAAAAAAATACGGGCGTAAAAAATATAATGTCTGCGCCTTCTAAGTGACAAAAAAATAGTAGGTAACTATTTATTCAACGAGTTTTAGGTAGGTTACTCTGAAGAGGAATAAAAACTCAGAAACAGGGAACCGTGTCGTGGTTTTCTTTTGAGTTTAAGGTGTTCTGTTTCAATGGAACACTGGGTATTTAATCTGATAACAAAAACAAGGACAATCTAAGCCCATTTGATATAATTGGGAAATTAAAGTAAGGTTTTTTTGATAAAATATGGATATCCTTACCTGATAACGATAACGTCCATAAATAATAGTCGTATGCTTTACTAACTAGGTTTTGTGTCGAATTTATCACAAGTGCCATTTTACTAAATCCTAATTATCTGAAAAGAAAAAAATATGTTAATTATGTATTAAACGAAACATCAGCGACGTAGATTTAGGTTTGTTCCCCACGTAAAAATCTGCTTTACCAATTGCCTTAAGTCCAAGAGTCCAAGACACAAAGGAAGTGACAGATTTATATTAAAAAATCAACAAATAGCAAAAACAAATAAACACGTTTTTATAACGATAGAATTAAAAGCACTTAAAAATTCTACATCTCAAATAATTCGATTTTCTAAAAGTTTAGTACAATTATTGCTCCACGTTCTCTGAAAGAGCATCTACATTTATTTTTGAACTTTGAAAATGTATACACAGTGTGTTTCAAATTAAATACAATAACATTGGTGTCTTGGAACTATGCCCCAATTTAACCTATTCTCTAATAGTTTCCAAGTCTAATTTGCAACACACTGTATATAGCCTATAAGTTATTTATGTTGCTGTTAAATGATACGAAATATAAAAACATTCCTCTCTAGCAATTCTAGTTCCCTTTCACAGTAAATAATTATTACTACATGCTTAGTTGAAAAACTGACAGGAAAAACGGGAAAAGAAAATACCTATTTATTTCTTTAACAAGACTGTTAGGTAACAAAATATAAAATGTATTAGTTTTTTGAATGTTTGTATTTGCATCGATGATTTTTGTCAGGTGGATTGGCAAAACGAAAACAAGTTGTCGACTAAGTAATTTATTGATACAATTCCTGATACAATTTCTTTTAATTTTTCATGGGAACCTTATTTGGGAAATATCTATAAACGAATAGTTTCTCATGATAGGCCTATACTTATTTGATGGCGCATATCTTTGTTAGGTCAAGAAATTATATTATAGATACAGGGTGACCCATTAAGAATGGCAGCACTCGCGTACAAAATTTGTTTATGGACCGATTTGAACCGAATTTTTTTCAAAAGATAGATCTCCAAAAGGTCTATGTTGATGCAAATTGAAGACGAAATTTTAATTTTCAAGGCCTACTACGAATTTTTTTTTAAGTGAAAAGTAGCAAAATTTTGTTAGCGATTTTTTTTATAAAAAATATGACTACATCATTGGATTTAGGAGCCCCTCGATTGCATTTGTACCAATTTTTACGAAAAAAAGTTTGTTCCAAAAAAAGTTATGACAAAATCGGCATCACTAGTGTTTGCCTTTGTCGATGAACCTATTCTTTTATAAAATTAAAATAGAATCCAAAGTGAAACAAAATTAAACAACTTAAACACTGATGTAATTATTAATAAGAACTATAAAAACCAGTATACACAAAATAACCAACAATTAATCTAATATAAACAACAATTGATAGGTAAGTTCGTCAAATTATTATTATTTCGTGGTTATTATGCCAAAACTTATAATATTACCTTCTTAGATAAAAAACAACTACATTATAATTGTTTATTCAAAAAGTGTGAATCAATTTGATAGAATCCTTTATCATTTTTAAAAATATAATTTTCTAATCATTACTTTTTTTTATCAATTGTTGTTTATATTAGAGTTATTGTTGGTCATTTTGTGTATACTGGTTTTTATGGTTCTTATTAATAATTACACCAGTGTTTAAGTTGTTTAATTTTGTTTCACTTTTGGTTTTAATCGATTTTTATAAAAGAATAGGTTCACCGACAAAGGCAAACACCGGTGACGCCGATATTGTCATAACTTTTTTTGGAACAAACTTTTTTTCGTAAAAATTGCTACAAATGCATTCGAGGGGCTCCTAAATCCAGTGGTGTAGTCATATTTTTTATAAAAAAAATCGCTAACAAAATTTTGCTACTTTTCACTTAAAAAAAAATTCGTAGTAGGCCTTGAAAATTAAAATTTCGGCTTCAAGAATTTGCATCAACATAGACCTTTTGGAGATCTATCTTTTAAAAAAAATCCGGTTTAAATCGGTCCATAAACAACTTTTATACGCGAGTGTTTCCATTCTTAATGGGTCACCCTGTATGTAGGTATTTTCTGAATCAAGTAATGAATGACGCGCCTTTTTATTGCATACTACGTTTTCTATCTCTTCCTAACTTATGTATTATTAACTGATGTATTAACTTCATCAAAAATTTTAATGTTAATAAAACTCTATTAATCTAATATTTTAAATACAATTAACGCATTATTAAAATACTTGGCATGCTTCACATTGCCCACGCGTAGACACAGACCCATTGAATTTAAAACGACTAATAAAACGAGTAGTTTTAAATTCAATGCACAGACCCCACAATTAGCAATAGTAGTAACACTTGGGACTTTTATATGCGTTAATTACATCTTCATTGTAATGTATCCTCAATTCGTGGTGACACTCGCATCTTACCGGAAAAGGAAAGCCATCCGAGCTCGGTAAAAGTGGCCGCAGCCACCTAGATACAGCAAGGTGTGTAGTGTGACAAGTTCCGTTTACAGCATTCAACGGCACCAGTCCCAGATACCAAAAAACTCTCTCTTAAAAAGTGAAAAGCCTGCGGCGGCGAAATTTCAGCTATCTGTCGGTGGTCGATAAATCAAATTCATGTAAAAGCGTTTCGGGGATGAGTACAGGATGTTCGGGGGCGAGACATAAATCAAATAACTTCATAAATCAGGTTTAATGCTTGTATCGGCTGGATAAATCATTTCTGTAGACATTAATTTACATTTTGTCTTTTATTTTGTGGTACTAATACACTCCGTGGTTTAAATAAAATAATGTGACAGTAGCTTCCAGGGATCTTTTTAAAGGTCGTCCATATCCGAAAAAACAGAATTACACCTTCACCAGAAATGCATCGGGAGTGTAGTGAAACTTTTTTGTTTTCACTCATAAGCAGGGAAGCAATCCTTTTTAAGGAAAACCTATAATGAAGACTAATTATTATTTTTTCCTTTTCTAATAATTGTAAATTTTTTTTAATATCTTAATCCTGAGAAGGTTACCCTTATCTACGCCCATGGTTGGGTTAAAAAGTATTTAATGCCACCTACTCACAATTATATAAGTTTTGTCTTAACATCAACCAAAGATCCATTCCTCAAAATTTGTCTCCATATACTCCAAACCACATAAAATAACATAACTCCATATACATATATGAACACTTTGTATATTATATCCATCGTTAATCGGTGAGTTTTGATTTTAATATTCTCAACCCAAACATTTTAAATATCTACTTTGCTAATTATATAAATTATATCTTATTGGACTAGCGATCTGGTAATATGAAAAAATATTGGCTCACCATTAACTTGCCCCAATTATTTACCTAATCAATTAAGAGCATCGACGTATAATTATTTCCTGCAAGGGGCAATATTTTTATGATGATTTTGACCAATTAAAATAAAGCCCAGGTGATTAATTACTCATTAATTTAAATGGGAAGTATTTGATTCATTTAAAGCGCCTCACAGTATCAGTTTAGTAATATTTGGTCTAGTCAGGCAGGAAAAATAAATTAGTACCAAAGTCTACATATATTCTAATATATGTAGACTTTGTTAGTACCTACGTTTGCAGGGGCCATAGAAAATAAAGTATTTAATTTTCTATGGCAGGGGCTAAGTAGACCGATATTAATTTCTGAACATTTAAAACTACTGTATAAATACTAAATTGAGTAAGAGGGTATTCAATTATAATAAAAAATAGTGCTGAAAAAGCACCATCAGCTTATTTGCTGGATATACAGGGTGAGTCAGCTTGTTGTGGTAGGATTTTAACAATTGGTAGAAGTCCTTTTTTAAGAAGAAAATTTCATTCATTCATTTATTCAAGAGTTCAAAAACTCAGTGGAAGCAACCAGGGAATACAGGAGAAGATTTCCAAATAGACGACGTCCTCATCCATGTGTATTTGTAAATATTCATCGCCGAATCAAGGATTAGGAGTTGTTCAAAATTTGCCGAATTTTAAAATGAGATATCAACATCCTTTTCATTTACAACCTGTTCAAGGCCGGCATCCGGGCGATGAAGAACGACGATGGTTTTGTCAGTGATTTCTCAATTCACTTTTGATTGACTTTTTGTTCCTAACTGATTAACAAATTAAAAAATTATATTATTTTACAGAGAAATCCACGGGCGTACTACTTATTTTTAAAAAGTGGCGAGGGGGCAGTGACCCTCACCGCAGGGACGTCACTGATTACTAAAATTAATAACAGATATCTCTGTTTTATTCACCATAACTGATCATGCAAAATTACAGGTTAATCTATTGACGTTTTAGAGGTGTTAAGCAAAATTCTTAAAAAAATTGTATTTTCAACACCCTGTTTCTAGTAAACAAAGCATTGTGCGACCTATGTTTAATGAACTTTTTTCTTAAAAATTGGTCTTCTTTCAATTTTTAAAGTCCTACCACAAAAAACTGACTCACTCTGTATACAGGGTGACCCGAAATTAGTGCGCAATATTTTACCAGTCTGTTCTATGGCGACTTCTTCATTTTTCAAAATTTCAAAGACGAAAATGTTCTCAATCAATATATCCCTCATTTGTTTCACACTGGGAAATATCTGAATGACATTTTCAATTAAACAATAATGATATGTTTTCCAGTAAAAATACACTTCTCTCCATAAGTAATGTCACTTAAAAATGTCACTATAGATACAAACTACAAGATGCTGTATTTCATCGCCCTAATTCTAATACTTCTGTTAATTTTTAATTCAACGTTCAATTTTTATCCGAAAATTATTTGTCACTTAACGTGGAAAGTGTAAAAATAGTTTTCTTTAGGGAAAAAAAGAAAAAAATTGTACGCACGGATTTTTCATAAACAAAAAACAAATGTGTTGGTGTATATCGCACAATTTTTACAAAAAATGTTAAAAATTCAGTTACTATATCTAGACACATTTCAGAAATATTTAAAAATTACATTATAATTTTAATTGCAATCGTTTCTCATTTTAATTAATATAATAAACTTACATATACAACGAAAAATCAAGCGGCCGTTCCAAAAAACAACACCAATAACGTTCGCAGGGAAAACAAAACACAATTTAGCTTCTGGTCGGTCCAAGCACTGTCGACAGGCACATGCCAGTCCTTCAGACCAAGAACCTAAGGACGAAATCGACAATTTCCTTCCTGTCCATCGTCGGCGCCCAGAAAACTAAAATATCCCCTTGTCTCCGCTCCGCCACTGCACAAACACAAGACGTACGATTGGCAAGGCTGAGGGCGAAAGTTGGCCTTGCTAGTCGATATTCACCTGTCGAATACGAACAAGAGAATGACCGGTGGTAATGGACGAAAGCTTATTTGTAAAATTGCACTGGGTTATCAGTGAAGATGATAAGTAGGACGGTCGCGGTGGGGGGCGCCAAAAGCTCTTGGTTCTTGGCTGCAAACTACCAGCGACTGATCTCAGCAGGGGAAGAGAAAGATCACAGGAATTATGCACTTGGTCTTTGTAGGAAGTGGATCCTCACTGGATACACAGGAAGTGTCAACTGTCAACTTTGATATTTTAAATGAAACACCTTGTATGTATGTACCAACTTAAAATATAATAATTAATAATACAGTCGAAAGAAAAAAGCTCCAACTTATACAGTGTTGATTGAACATTTAGTTCAAATTTTTTCGTTATTAAATTATTTTTCACCATAAGTATCCAGACCAGAGAATTAGTCGACCTACAATAAGTAAAATATCCACAAAGTTTGAAGAAACCGGAAGTATAAAAGATTTACCTGGATTAGGAAGGCGTCCTTACTGAAAATTCTCGCTCATCCATTAGATCTATCTCAGCCAACTTCAACTTGTCGAAGTCCTCAGTTCACAGAACTCTGAACTCTAGAAAGAAGCATCCTTACAAAGTTAACGACTTACAAGAACTGTGGGCAGATGACACAGATAGAATACCTATTACAGTTTTGTAGGAAATTAGAAATTTATTTGAAAAATAACCCAACTTAAAAAAATCACATAATTTTCTTTGACGAAACAACTTTTTGCTTAAACGGAAAGCGCCCTGAAAATCCTCACTGGATACATGAAAAACATACAAAACGGCCGCAAAAAATGAATTGTTTGGACTGGATTAGTCCGAAATCGCTTACTGAGACCTTACTTCTTTGAGGGCCTTTTGACAGGCGACATTGGTTTGGATTATTTACGTTTCGAGCAGATTCAAGCCCTGGAATATATATTTTTTTAATCCTACATAATGAGCACAACATGTCTGTTGGTGATGTCTGGTTCCAACAAGATGGTGCCCTGAAGTTTTCTCAAATCGGTGGATAGACAGAAGAGGACCGCTTGAATCTCCACTACGCTCCCCTGACTTAACTCCACTAGTTTTTGTGATGTTATCTAAAAACCAAAGTGTATGTAAACCGACTAGACACTATCAAAGAATTGGAGGATCGTATCAGTGAAGAAGTTCGAAATCGAAACATGTCACCAGATATTACTAAAAATGCTGATGATGTGACATTGATGAATTTGAACACCGAATTGGCCATTGTGCAATGGTTGATGGAGGCCACTTTGAACATTTTCTGTAATAAAATAAAAAGTAGGACTAGTACAAAAACTAGTTGTGATTTTAGTCAGTATATCATTTCATGACGAGAATGAATGAATTAAAGAGTCATTCATTCTGGGTACTTCATATAGAAAAGTGAGTTTTCATTTGTGTGTATGCACTTGCGCATACGAAAACGGAATGTCGTCTTGTTTTTTAGCAGTTTTATAACAAAAAGTTGTATACTTATCATTGGTAGCCTGTGCGAAATAGCGGAAAAATTCTTTATTCAAATACAAGTTCACGTGACCATAACAGCCCTTTAGACCCACGCTAACGGTATGCCGTGGTTTTCCAACGAACTTTTTGTGTTGAACTTAATTTTAAAATACATGGCAACCTGACTAAAATCGTATTAAAACTCAAAATTTGCGAACAAAAAATGAAAACTCACTTTTCTATATGAAAAAAATCATCCTATTTAAAAAAAAATGTCGGTAATGTTTAGGTTTGCTCCATCTAACATGGCTAAAAAAAAAAGGAAATATTGCAGAAAAGTTGCAATTTGTTTACCTACTAACTGACCTGTTTCAGCGTTTTTTTTTAATCTCAACTAGAAAAAAAATATGAATTTTGTTCCATCATTTTCGGACATACTATATAAATCACTGACGGAATAATATTAATTTATTTAACTGTCCCTAGCACTGTTCCACGTCTTTCCGTCTATGTATGTTATTGTTATCTAACGATGCATTTGATCTACAAAGGTGGTAGTAAAATAATATGTAAGATTTATTTGTTTCCATTCTACTAATTAATATATCTATTATATTATAAAGACGTACCTGAGACCAAATATAAGAGTTGCACAGCTAAAAAAAGGTTTACACCAAAATACTGTACGAAATAAAAAAAATTCGCTTGCACTTTGGCCAAACTGCAAATCAGATCTGCCACATTTGCATGAAAGGCCAACAATAAAATGCCGATTATTTTTTTTGCGATGAATATATAACGTGCAGTCACCTAAAATGCTTACATATACATAATATTGTAACCTGCATTTGAGTTTCAATGTTTCCGGGACAGCTATAATGTATACTATAATACGAAAACTAGAGTATATAATAGGCGATTTATAATTGCATCAAGATCTGCCGGAAATAATACATTTTGAAGACATTTTACTATCTCTGTGGTGTTTTTAAGTGCATCCTTATGTAACTTACCGTCACTACTTCTAAATACAGGGTGTTTAGGAAGGTAAAACGTTTCAACAATATGCATTAGCCGTTCTTTATGCATTCATACTCAGCTAATCTAACAGGAAAAGGGCGGTATATTATTACTTGGCAGGTCGCAATTGCGACTAATCGTAAGGAGATATAAGTATCACTTGTTTCCCCATTATAGGATAATAATCTTTGCTATTTATTAAGAGCGTTAATTGATTTTCGATGATAAAATATCAACTTTAGATATTT
Source organism: Pogonocherus hispidulus (assembly GCA_963924545.1). Lineage (NCBI taxonomy): Eukaryota > Metazoa > Arthropoda > Insecta > Coleoptera > Cerambycidae > Pogonocherus > Pogonocherus hispidulus. The sequence continues at coordinate 67,611,738 of OZ004695.1, read as the reverse complement.
AATTTGCTATATATTTATCAAGCATTCAACCAATATGACATTTTTAATGGTCAGTACAAACTAGTTCTTTCGAGAGTACGAGTATTGGCGATTCCAAAAATGAATGCGCCCTCTGCATGAAAATATTTGAATCTACTTAAAAGGTAATTTTTGGAGGTTTATTGCTGATATAATGATAAATAACACGTATTTGGGTTTGTTTAACGTAATAATTTAGTGGTGCTTGTGATTTTTTGGTATTAAAAAGTTCAAAACGACGTGGTTAGTATCTGTACATCTTATACATCTTATATACAACTGGCGTGTTTATAGGTGTCATTCCACAAAATGTGTCAATAGAAGTGTTTAAGATTGAAGATAGGTAGAAGTTTGTCCCTAGTAACTGTTTCTCATTCATTCCTCCAAAAGTCATGTAACAATTTAATAATAGGGAACTAGGGAACACGTTTATTTACACAACATAACCACTTTGTTGTAGTTTGCCTATACTTTTCTATTATCAGTCTCAGTGGCGGCTAGTCATAATGGGCACAAGGGCACGTGCCCTATGCGTAAGCACATAAGACTTGTGAATGTTGTGATATTTTATAAACTTTTATAATTATTATAATTTGGTGGATTTTTTTATTAATTTTTCATCATGAATATTGAATCATTTGGTGCATACATATTTACAGTTTAGCATTTTACATTGTATAGCAGTTTACAGCTGCTATACAATGTCTAAGAAATAATACAGAAGAATTAATAAATAATGCTGACATTTTTTTAACAGAACATTCCGAGGAACATTCTGTGGATAATTTAAGAAAAAAGAGAAAAGTTACTGTAGGAGACTCAAAGATAATGCAGTGCAAAGAAATATGTGACATCATATTAATGAACGTACGTGAGAGGTTTCAATTTACTGATTTTTTAACTATAGCCAATTTGTTTGAAAAGGAGAAATTTAACAACTATAGAATAGTTTTTCCTCTGGAACATATTAAAACAGTGTGTGCCTTATTTCCAAAGATCAACATTACAAAATTAAAAAATGAGCTGTATATAATGTATTCTAGAGATGATTTCATACAACATAGTGGTGCGGTTGCTTTATTACAAATGTTAAATAAAAATTATTTACTTATGACGTTTTCGGAATCGGTTGAACTATTCATTCATTCATTCATATTGTGCACAATTCCTATGACTACAGTCGAAAGTGAACGTGTGAAGTGAAATATGGAAAATAATTTTTCCATATTTCTGTCAATCGCATCAAAAAAGGGGATATTTGCCTAACGAAACCTATTTCTTCAAGCAAATATTTTTGCTCTATGAATTTCTAATTTCTAATTATTTTAAGGTGTTTGACCTTGAAATGATGCAAAATTTTCGCCTGCGGCGCATTTTTCCCCCCTATGCCCCTCATTCCCAAACTTCACCAGCCGCCACTGCAGTCTTATAAAAACAGAATATCTTTTAATTTAACCATTATTTAACAAAAAACAAGCACTAATATGTTATCACCATACAGTTTATCACACTTATTTTAGTCCAAAATGTAAGTAAACAAAAATTAGTTGATCAAACGAACTTACCTAAGTGAAGTTCGATCCTAATTATATGAAGCGTCTCGTCCGAGATGATCACAATGTAGTACCCCCAGTTCCCGCTAGATGTCACCACGAATTCAAAGCCAAAATCATTGACTACTCACTCTCTTATATTCACTACTCCATGGTCCAGCCCGCCTGCCACACTGCGCGCCAACTTCATTATTTTAAAGCACAGGTTGTTGCAACTGTATGATCACGGGTAGGGAACAAGAATCATTCTCCTTTTGGGATGGGTGTGATCATCTCGGACGAGACGCTTCATATAATTAGGATCGAACTTCACTTAGGTAAGTTCGTTTGATCAACTAATTATATTCCGCGTCTCGTCCTCAAGATCACAATGTAGATGTTTAAAGAAGTTGCAACAACTTAAATACAATAAACCTTTATTATACACTCACTACATCATTAGGTTCATATATAAAAGATACATTTTTACAAAACTAATCAATCATGTTAAGGATAGTCTTTGCAAAGGTATCCCTATTACATAAAGGTCTATTATAAAACTTGGCAAAAATGTCAGAACCTTTTGACCAGCCTGCTGTAGTCCGTATAACATCTATACTAACTCCCTTCCTCCCAACAGCAGATGTCGACGCATGTCTTGTACTATGCGCTGTAAATACCTTTGTGTCTATACCACTGTTTTTCAATGTAACTTTAATCCACCTACTCAATGTTTGAGAAGATGCATCATGATGAGGTTTCTTAAATGTTAAAAATAGCTTTTTATTTGCACTAGTCCGAAAATCTTTTGTTCTACTCAAATAATTTTGTAAGGTATTTACAGCACATAGGCCGAGTTTTTCATTAAACCTGGGTATTATTAGAAGAGGTTGAGTCTTGCTTTTATTTGACGTCTTAATCCTATCTGTTATCATTATTTCAACTCCATTTGAAGTATTCCTAATATTCTCAACAAGAATTGAAGCTAAAGTCTGGACTCTATGAGCTGTGATTAAGGCAAAGAGTGTTATCAGTTTATATGATATCAATTCTAAGCTAATGTCTTCGTTTGGATATAATCCTTCCAAGTATTTTAGAACTATAGCAGGGTCCCAAGTGTAATCATATCTTGGGTTTGGAGGACGTAAATTTTGAATCCCTTTTAGAAGCCTCTTTATTCTGAAATCGTTTCCTATACTTGGTGACATTAATAATGATAATGAAGATCTAATATTATTTAATGTGCCATATGAAGCACCTTCATAAAACGTCTGAGTCAAAAACTCTAAAATAACTGGAATTTGACTATGGAAAAAGTTATTATTAGTTTTCCTACAAAACAGCCACCATAATTTAAGTCCTTGATTGTACTGTTTTAAGGTGGATGCCGTAACAGAAGAAATAAATATATCCACTGATGAAGCTGGTAACCCTCTTTGTCTAAATGCCCGCTCTAAACAGCACCTGCCACCAGGGTAAGACTGCTCCATAGTGGATGAGGAGTCCTATCAACAGAAAACACCAAGTCACTTCTAGGAGAGAAATATAAGGGTTCAAATTTCAACATTTTTTTGAACAATGGAAACCATGGTTGCGAGGCCCAGAATGGTACAACTACTATACCATGAGCCCCATCCTCAATAATCTTCCTTAGCATTGGCAGAACCATACTAAATGGAGGAAAGGCATAAAAATAAAAATCTGCCCAATTAATAGTGAAGGCATCAACTACGAAACAGTCTGGGTCTCGCTTCCAGGATGCATATCTTAAACATTTAGTGTTTGCACGAGAGGCAAATAAATCAATATCTGGCTGACCAAAAGCAGCCACTATTTCCTCGTAAACCTCTTGATTTAACTGATACTCAGTTTCTGTATATACTTTCCGAGACTCCTCATCGGCTTCTACATTATCTCTCGACTTGATATATGAAGCAAATATCCATATATTCCTGGATTCACACCACTGCCATATCTTCCTAGTTAATTCATTTAAATTTTGAAAACGAACGCCACCCATTCGGTTGATATAAGATATAGCAGTAGTGTTATCAATTCGCAATAAGATATTTACGTCGGACAATTTAGAAGCGTAACATTTTAACCCAAAAAACGCGGCTAGCAATTCAAGATAGTTAATATGCCAGGTTCTTTCTTCCTCTGTCCATTGGCCCGATGCTTTTTGATCCTTACAAAAAATACCCCAGCCTGTAGAAGATGAATCGGAGAAAATTTCAAATTCAAATTTATTTCTATTAATAGAATTTTCACATAAAAATATATTTCTCTGCCACCATTTAATATCTTCCCGAATGAAGTCTGAAATGTACATCACCTTATCGTAATTACCATTGAACTTTTTTAATGCCAAATATTTAGCTCGTTCAAATCTTTTAGAATAAAGCCAACCATATTTTACACCAGGACAAATGGAAACTATAACCCCGACTACCCTCGCAAATTTTCTAATAGTACAACTCTTATATTGCAACAGATTTCCTAACATTTCATAAACTTTACTACGTTTATCATTAGGAAGCTTTATCTTCATATATTGTGATTCAAATACAAAACCTAAGAATTTACAAGATGTGGAGGGGGTTAGTTGACTCTTTTGAATGTTAAGTATAAAACCTAATGTTGTCAGAATATTTATGGTATATTTAATATTTTCTACACACATGTTGTAAGATTCCCCAAATAATAATAGGTCATCCAAATAGGACACAGAGAGAAAACCTTTCCCTCTCAAGTGAGAAATTACAGGTTTCATAATCTTTGTATACACAAACGGAGCTGATGACAAGCCAAAAGGCATACAGTTAAACTCATACAAAGTATTATTGAATCGAAAGCGTAGATACTTTCTACACTGCATGTCAATATTAATCAAAAAATATGCGTCTTGGATATCTATTGTAGCCATAAAACAAGATGGAGATATCAACCTACATACAGTGTTTTTGCTTTCTAGCTTAAAGTGGTTAATCTTCACAAATTTATTTAACGACTTAAGATTCAATATTAGCCTCATCTTTCCCCCAGGTTTGGGAACAACAAAAATATTTGAAATAAACTGGCCCCGGACAGGTTTACATTTGCTAATAGCACTTAAACTTAACAGCCTAGAAATTTCAAAATTAATGAACTGTTTTTCCTTGACCGAGCACTTTGGTACATTTGGCAGTATTTTTTGCTCAACTTTTTTAACAATGGGTATTCTGTAGCCCCTGATCCAAGATAAAATTATTGGGTCTTTGGTTATTTGCTTCCAAGCATCCAAATAATGTGATAGTCTGCCAGCTTGAAAACCTACCTTTGCTACTTGAAGGTTCTCCTTTGTTTGTCTCGGTTGCTCCTGGATGCTCTGTAATCTGTGTAACGTCTGCTCCCCCCCCCTCGACTGCTGCGTGGGATGTGTTTCTGACCACCCAAGCGATTGCCCAACACTGTGTACCTGGATGGTCCTTTGGAGTTTAAAGAACTTCTCGGAGGGATGTTTTTATGTTTCTGTAGTCTGTCACCTGCCTTTAATTCTCTTCCAGATTGTTCGATAGCCTTGGCAGTCTTAACCCTCTCTCCAAGATTTTCACCGAACAACCAACCATCAAAAGTCACATCTGACAAGGTACTGGCAAAATCCTTCCTCAGAGTTAAACTCAAAATGTTTCTTCTGGTCTGCGATTCCTGATGGTGGACGTCTGCCAACAGCCTAGCAGAATCACTTAAAATCTCAATTAACTCCATATTTAGGGCCTCACCCCCCTCCTTATTTTCAAATAACAAACTTAATGCTCTGCCTAGTGCTGAAAGGCTCGCACCTACTTGAGACTGGACCTTTGCTAGTCTCTCATCTCTCTTAACACATGATTCAGAAATTGCTGCCTTCACCTCCAAATTTAATTTGGGTGCAGCCATAAGGGTACAATTTTTGACAGGAGGGTATTTATTTATCAAGTCTGATCTTATGGTTTCCTCTAAACCGCCCTTTAAAACAAGTTCCCATCTCACCGCTAAATCATGGTGAATACTTAAAGCACTCTTCTCCCTAGCAGAATTTTCACTGCCTAGTAACTTAAGGATATTCTCATCCAGAGGTACAACTTCCTCCACTGCCAAGGGATCATTGGTATTCTGGAGATCATTGAGGTCCCCTGAAAAGGTGACAAGGATAAGTTTTTACATAAGCACCCACATGGTTTCAATTCCAAAACTATGGACATTATAAGCCTCTATCAAGCTAAAACTTACGGCACCATAAGTATGTTATATAATTTCATACCACCTTCAGTATGCTAACATGTAAAACTATACAAGTTAGGTACATACTATTTTCATAGCTACCACCACTGGTATGCTACCATAACTATGGTATGTTGTTATATAATTTCATACCACCACCGGTATGCTAACATGTAAAACTATACAAGTTAGGTACATTTTATTTCCATAGTTTCATACTCATACCACTACCGGTATGCTATCTTGTAAGACTATACAAGATAGTATCACAGCTTATATACATAAGCTGTAATTTATATGTTCAACAAAATGGCGGATGCAACTCACCGTCCCTTACTGGGAGAAAAATCCCTGAAGGTGATTGTGAACTCTCGCCGAGTTCAAGAGAAGGTTCTATCGGCTCATCTCCAGCTTCACTGGGAACGTAACTGGAATTAGATCTGTTTTCCTTATTACCATCAGCATCAGGGCTGTTGTAGCCGGACCGGCCTCTCCGAAAATCGCCATATTTGCGATATTTACGTTTCAACTTTCGTAATTTTTTCCGTAAAATCCTCGCTTCGTCGTCAGAACTACTACTAGACGACGGGGATGGAGATGTACGTCTTCTTTTCCCCATTTTCCTAACAGGAATTTTTTCAATTTCTTTTTGTTTTATGCGTAGCGTATAATACGTGGTAACACCTTCGCACGAAAAGAAGTAATGAAGTTGGCGCGCAGTGTGGCAGGCGGGCTGGACCATGGAGTAGTGAATATAAGAGAGTGAGTAGTCAATGATTTTGGCTTTGAATTCGTGGTGACATCTAGCGGGAACTGGGGGTACTACATTGTGATCTTGAGGACGAGACGCGGAATATAATTAGAGCACCTGTTTCAACCCAAAAAATTCATATAATTAGCAATGAAGCACTTATGGGACGTTTGACTGCTTTTACCACTCTTTTTATCCTTTATTTCACCCTAACTAGCACATGAACTCACTACATTTATGGCAGATGAATGCTAAATTGATACATTCTCAATTTTTACAATTTACAATTTTTACTCGTATTCCTCCATATTTGTTTACAATTTGCAGCGCCCTCATCGGTAATTTGAATCGCCAATAGAAAATTAGTTATGAAACATCTTTTGTACAAAAAATTTGTGTACCTTAAGACGCAGAAGCAATAATTTTACCGATTTTCTGCGACTGTTCAAGTTTTTTTGTAGAAAATATATTTACTATGTGTGTTAACTTTTTATTCATATTTCGTGCAGAGGCAGTTTGGTTGTATTTTGGTACGTCGCCCTTAAGTAATATTTTCTTTTGTTCATACTCTATTGTTGTAGGCGCTAAAACATGCAATAAAAAAAATTTGCTAAACGTATTCATGTGCATCAAATACACTTTCTGCTTTCTCCTCGGACAGAAGTAACACTGTAATAGCTTCCTACATACTGCACATTTATAAATTAATAACAAAAAATATTTTATTGTTCTTATAACCAGGTGACTATGACAAATTTGACACAAATCATTAAAATTATTACAAAGCCTTGGCGTTGGTTATACATCAGTATACAGCAACAACTGCTCTTGTTGCTTAAGTTGTTAATCCATTTTTGTGTTATATAAACAACGTAATACAGTCATTTGTTACACTACATTATTTTCGACATGTGGAAATTCGTCTTAAATTTAACACAATGGTGTTATTAGTGCGAACATGGTTATTTAGGTACTTTGCAACGACAATTTCACTTTCTTATAATCTTGAAGAATCTACTTATTGAAGTACAAAAAGTACAAAAAAACAAGAATATTTTTATTTTAGCGCAAAGCAGTCATGCAGTTTCTTTGTTGCTACGGAAACAAAATTTCTTAAATATTCATATGTTTTTAAAATTAGTTTGGAGACTTTGGCTAGTTTGGTTTATATAGTTTTATTAATTATAGTGCTTTAAGTTTCGTTAGTTTTAGTTGCTCAGTTAGTTTATAGTTAAAACCGAACAGCATGCTAACCTTTTATAAAACAAATTTTGTAAGGTATTTTTCAGGATATTTCAGATGCATTGCGAATGATCTTGGATTTCCACAGGGAAGTAAATTTGGGCCACTTCTTTTTATAATTTATTTAAATGACATCAATTATACTGTAGGAATAAACCTATATTAAAGTATCATACTTTAATATTATTGCCGATTAAAATTTGAATTGAACAATTGAGTTAATTAATAATATTCTGAAAAAAAATAAATTTATTTAAGGCTGAATAAACTTAAACTGAATATAAAAAAGACAAAAGGTATGATTTTAATTGTTTTTGTTTTTGAGAAAAACATTGATCTCATTTAGATGTTCCAAAAAATATATAGAAAACACTCTATATACCTACTAGTATTTCGGCTTATTAGTCCTTTTTCAATAGGGTCATGTCTATTACTAAATGTTTCCAAGCGTGTTTTCGTTATTTATTTCTTTACAAGCAAACAACGAATAACTAACGAAACAAATAAATAACGAAAACGCGCTTGGAAACATTTAGTAATAGACATTACTCTATTGCGAAAGACCCAATAAGCCGAAATACTAGTATATAGAGTGTTTTCTATATATTTCTTGGAATATCTAAATGAGATCAATGTTTTTTCAAAACAATTATTTTCACGATGTTTCATAACGAACCATCCGCTTCAAGTATCCACTTTATTATTAGGTATTATTTTGACAACTAAACAGAAATATAGAGAAATAAATACTAACCAAATTAGTATCACAATGGAGTATGAAAATAATGAAATTGTAAAGAAATTTAAATATCTGGGATTTATTATAGACAATAACCTTTTGATAATGCTGGTGAAAATCTTATTCAAAATTTTCAAAAAAACTCTATTTCTTTTCTCGAGTAGGTGATGAACTGTTAATGTATACTAGAGTTACCTGTTATAGTAGCATAAACCAGCCTTAGGTATATTGATTTCTGTGCCACAATAATACATAGATTATCTCAGCTACAAAAACTCCAGAACAGGGGCACAGTATAATGCTTTAGCATTATACTGTGACAGGGATATGATATGAGAATCACATTAAAAGGTAATAGATATGTGACTATTCAAAATATCTTGGACACATTGCAATGGTTATCAGTAATTTGTAATGCTTTTTTGTAAGTAACAAAATGGAACGCGGCATTGGCAGTGATACCGCAACTTTAATGTATTTTTACCAATCTTATGATGCCAATTTTTTAGTTAATATTTTGGCAATATTTTAGTACTGCATCAATGTGTGTTAATTTTGTTCATATATCCACTCTTACTGATTGCCTACTAACTCGTAGGTATTATTTTTTAAAACCACGTGTGTAGATTATCAGAAAATATTGTTACATGATATGAGTTAGTGTGATTCTCTTTTTGCTACAAACACTCGATTGTCTCAAAAACTACGGCTTTTTTATTATAAAGCAATTAAGCATATCATTTTCACTTTTATAACGTAAAGTGAAATTAATCTATTTTAATAATTACTATTGGTAGATATCGAATGCGACAATCACATTAAATATGAATAGGAACCACTCTAAAAACGGAAGAATCTCTCTCAAAAATAACTATTACCATATATTAATAAAAGAGAAATTGATATCAAAATAAATCACTTAAGAAAAGTAAAAGGTTATCCGTCCAGTCCACCAAATCCACGTGAAGCAACGGAACCTGTTGTGGGTAGGATGCTGCGTCCAACGAGCCGTCGACTTTCTCCGGCGACCGACCTAGGAATAATGCCATCCATGCGAAAAGTGTTACGTGGATTCATTGTTGACGTTGATAGGTACGTATAGGTATCGTTATCGGCCAGCCTTTACTTTCTTTTAACAAGAAAGTGTGATGATAAATAATAATACATGCAGTCCTTCATGGCTGAGAAATTCCAATGTCAAATCGAAGGATTACCAGTTCTGACAATGAAATTTCCGGACCCAAGGTCGGGTTATCACCGGGTTCCATTTTGCTACTTACAAAAAACATTGTTCTGAAAGACAAAACGAGGAAATTGTTATTAGTCTCGGCGTTGTTAATGGAACACACACATGAATATGGCGATAAGTCTTCTTTGTGGAAAGTTGTCGAATATTTTCCGAAATAACGTGCTACGACGACCGTTTACGCACCACATTTTACACAATTTTACGAAATTAAATAAAAATTTACATAAGAACTATGTCCCTTCAACACTGGCCGTTTCAGGATAGAATCTTGGGTTAACAGAGCATCGAGGTTACGGGAAGATATAGAGCATGTAATAGGGATCTATAGGGTGACCCATTAAGAATGGAAACACTCGCGTACAAAATTTGTTTGTGGACCGATTTGAACCGGATTTTTTTCAAAAGATAGATCTCCAAAAGCTCTACGTTGATGCAAAATTTGAAGACGAAATTTAGATTTTCAAGGCTACTACGATTTTTTTTTAAGTGAAAAATAGCAAAATTTTGTTAGCAATTTTTTTTATAAAAAATCTGACTACACCACTGGATTTAGGAATCCCTCGAATGCATTTGTACCAATTTTTGCGAAAAAAAGTTTGTTCCTAAAAAAGTTATGACAATATCGGCATCACCAGTGTTTGCCTTTGTCGGTGAACCTATTCTTTTATAAAAATCGAATAGAACTCAAAGAGAAACCAAATTAAACAACTTAAACACTGGTGTAATTATTAATAAGAACCATAAAAACCAGTATACACAAAATAACCATATAAAAACAATAACTCTAATATAAACAACAATTGATAAAAAAACAAATGATTAGAAAATTACATTTTTCAAAAGTTTGTCAAAGTGATTCACACTTTTTGAATAAAAAATTATAATGTAGTTATTTTTCATCTAAGAAGGTAATATTATAAGTTTTGGCATAATAACCACGAAATAATAATAATTTGACGAACTCGCCTATAAATTGTTGTTTTTATTAGAGTAATTGTTGGTTAGTTTGTGTATACTGGTTTTTATGGTTCTTATTAATAATTACACCAGTGTTTAAGTTATTTAATTTGGTTTCTCTTTGGGTTCTATTCGATTTTTATAGAAGAATAGGTTCACCGACAAAGGCAAACACTGGTGAAGCCGATATTGTCAACTTTTTTTCGCAAAAATTGGTACAAATGCATTTGAGGGGTTCCTAAATCCAGTGGTGTAGTCAGATTTTTTATAAAAAAATCACTAACAAAATTTTGCTATTTTTCACATAAAAAAAATTCGTAGTAGGCCTTGAAAATCAAAATTTCGTCTTCAAATTTTGCATCAACATAGAGCTTTTGGAGATCTATCTTTTGAAAAAAATCCGGTCCAAATCGGTCCAAAAACAAATTTTGTACGCGAATGTTTCCATTCTTAATGGGTCACCCTGTATGTTTCTGTCTATTTATTCATTATTGGGGTCTGTCCAGTACTGGAGCCAGATCAAGAGAGATGAATATGAATATATTACTAATAGTTTTGTTTTAACACGTAAATCAAAGTTATTATTCAATCAAAAGGAATTTAAATTATGTATTTAGGAAGCGGAAGAATATTAAATACGTAAATTTTATTTTTTAAAACAAAAATGGAACCGTTGCTTGGCCAAAAGCAACTACTGTTATCTCACTGGAAAATAATGGACTCTCTAATGACATTGAGGCGTTATATTATGTGTTGCTGGTCATTAATATGCAATTGAACAATTTTAATAGGCCTGTTAATGGCATTAAGTTATCACCACTTATTTCTACCCCGTATTTAGAAACTGTATAATTTTCTTGTCTGGATGTCACGTATATCCTATTAGTAAGAAGAACGATAATCTCAAATGAAGTGATTCGAAGTTTCGGGGCTGAAAAACCAAGGCTAACAAACAATCAGTTAAGTTTTTGAGATAGGTAGGTATTTGAAAAAAAAAACAGAAATTTTGTATTTTCTTTTTTCTCAAATATTTCATTCATTATTACAGCCATTGTTCTAATTTTTAAACATCATTAGGGCAACTTTTTGCAAATCAGAAACAGCAGGAAATTTATTTTTTGTATTATAACACGATTTAAAATGATATACATAATTTACGAGTTCGAATTGTTCACCTCTAGGCACAATAATTCTACTCGTTTCCTGAAATGTTTTTACGAAATGATGAGCTGATGTGATGATCTCGGGAGAAATATTATTACGACGACTAAGAACAAAAATAAGAAGGGACATTATTGTATCCGCATTGCAGAATTTCAGGAAACGACTAGAATTGTGTTTTTTTATCAAAATTTCAGCTTCTTAGCAAGTTCTTTCCTTTCTTCTATATCTCAGATGCTTCCAGGATCAATAAAAACCTAAAAGTCCTGTCTGGAAAATTAAATAAAAAGTAGGTTCGTACATCATCTGGCCTATATAGTCATGGAAAATGACTTGAATATTTTCTTTGTTGTTTCATCACTGTTCAAGGCATAACAGTGAAAACTTTGTGGCTGTCTCGAATATGGTTATGTAGTAACTTTGTATGAAAGCAAAAATGAACGGAAACTTTTTTAACATAATAATTGAAACACCTGAACCAAATATACATAATTGCGTCGAGGATTATAAACACTTCAAACTGCTAGTAAATCTTTTGAACGTGTGTGAAGTTGGCCACGAATTTCCAGCCACGAATTCTGACGTAGAGATGTTTTTATTCGAAATAGATTTAGGCCGCAGGTAGCCACTTCATTGCATCGAGTTACTTGTGGTCGGTCTGCTTACCGTGTTGCCACACCTATCTCTACAGGTGCTTTTCTACCAATATTAGTGTTAATGATTGGTTTAGCCTTTGAAATAATTTGTCATTGTGACGTATATATATATATATATATATATATATATATATATATATATATATATATATATATATATATATATATATATATATATATATGTATAAACATACATATATATAAACATACATACATGTATTCATGTGTACTGAATTACACGGGGAACACTTTTTCTTATTTATTATAACTGCTTTACAAATTTATATACAACTTGCTTTGGCATTGTGATAACGGCTTCAAAATTTATGGAACGTGTACAATAGTAGTACATATACAGCCATGGGTACAGAATTTCTCGGTCTGCCGTAGGAGCACATTTACTATTTTTTTTATTTATGGCAATACTTTTACAAAATTATATATAACTCGCTTTGGCATTGTGATCACGGCCTGAAAATTTATGGACAAGTGTACAATAGTAGTACATATACAGCCATGGGTACAGAATTTCTCGGTCTGCCGTAGGAGCACAGTTATTAATTTTTTTATTTATGGCAATACTTTTACAAAATTATATATAACTTGCTTTGGCATTGTGATCACGGCTTGAAAATTTATGGAAAAATGCACAATAGTAGGACATATACAGCCATGGGTACAGAATTTCTCGGTCTGCCGTAGGAGCACAGTTATTATTTTTTTATTTATGGCAATAGTTTTACAAAATTATATATAACTCGCTTTGGCATTGTGATCACGGCCTGAAAATTTATGAAGAAGTGTACAATAGTAGTACATATACAGCCATGGGTACAGAATTTCTCGGTCTGCCGTAGGAGCACAGTTATTAATTTTTTTATTTATGGCAATACTTTTACAAAATTATATATAACTCGCTTTGGCATTGTGATCACGGCCTGAAAATTTATGGAGAAGTGTACAATAGTAGTACATATACAGCCATGGGTACAGAATTTCTCGGTCTGCCGTAGGAGCACAGTTATTATTTTTTTTATTTATGACAATACTTTTACAAAATTGTATATAACTCGCTTTGGCATTGTGATCACGGCTTGAAAATTTATGGAGAAGTGTACAATAGTAGTACATATACAGCCATGGGTACAGAATTTCTCGGTCTGCCGTAGGAACACAGTTATTATTTTTTTTATTTATGGCAATACTTTTACAAAATTATATATAACTCGCTTTGGCATTGTGATCACGGCTTGAAAATTTATGGAGAAGTGTACAATAGTAGTACATATACAGCCATGGGTACAGAATTTCTCGGTCTGCCGTAGGAGCACAGTTACTATTTTTTTTATTTATGGCAATAGTTTTACAAAATTATATATAACTCGCTTTGGCATTGTGATCACGGCCTGAAAATTTATGGAGAAGTGTACAATAGTAGTACATATACAGCCATGGGTACAGAATTTCTCGGTCTGTCGTAGGAGCACAGTTATTAATTTTTTTATTTATGGCAATACTTTTACAAAATTATATATAACTTGCTTTGGAATTGTGATCACGGCTTGAAAATTTATGGAAAAATGCACAATAGTAGGACCTCAGACAAATAAATAAATAAGGGGACTGAGCATTTCACATTCTATCATCTTGCCAACATGAAGGCACAGTCTAAGTGCCGATTGTTTACATTGGTTTTGCCAAGTTTATTTTAAGTATTGAAACTCCATACTAATTTGTCACAAATAGAGGTGTTTTAGCTATTATTCAAAATAACCAAGTGCCTGATATGTGTATCAATGAATACCTTATATAACTATATTTGTTAAGAACTTATTTTATAGTTATATCAGTCACTATTAAAAATGTTTTTGGTCGAAATAATAATGTATCTTACTGATAGCTCAACATGTGGCAACGTCTTATAAAAACCTTCCATGTTTCCCTGTTACTTTGTTTACGTGTGTTTCGAGCGTTCCATTAGTGTTTCTATTTTCGTTATTACGGTGTGTGAGCGTAATTTAAGTGGATTAGTGACAATTTTAACATTTAATTTATTGAAATAATGGTGCGGCAGTGCTATATATGCAAAAAAAAGAAACATAAGTTTCCTAACCTCAGTCTGCACAGGTAAGTCAACGCCATAGGCGTAGTAACTATCTATTAAGTATTTTACAAGTGGTGTAATGATAAAAGAAAATAAGTTTTATTGTGCAGCTGCACCACAAATAAGTTAGACAATAACACATATTTACTTTCAAATTTTAATTTTTTTCTCAAGTTTTACTGGCTGTTGCACGTAAGTAACTTAAACTTTGGTACTGCAGTAGGTAGGTAGGTATGCAGTGATTCTTCAAAATTTTGGTGAATAGTACTTAGGTACTGGTTGTAGGTATTTAAAAAAGCTACTAAAGTATAGCTTTATAGTTGGTTACAACTTGTCCTTATATATCAATATAATAGTATTATAGGTAGTAGCTATACAGTTTTTATTTCCATTATTAATCTTTATAAATAATTAGATATGTATGTACATATATTGTGCCTTAATACTTGAAATAAGTGTTTAAAAATTGCAGTTTAATGTCAATAAATATATAATAAAAATTAAAAACGAAGTTACCTAATAATGTGATCTATTGCTTTAGGGTCACATTGTAAGTCATTAAAAGTAATTCATTGAAATATTTTAACATTGACAATAAAATGGCCAGTTATGAAGTGTTTCAAGTAACAGGTTTCTAGTTATACCGAGAGTTATACCTACCTATATACCTACCTAACTTTACTCTTGGGGTAATTAGTCTGACAAAAAAAATTACTCTTGACAATCTAATATGAAATTCAGAAAAATATATATATTAAAATACCTACTGTTGGCATTGCCATAAGATGGCAAATACATATACATGTATTTGCTTTGAATTCAATTAACTAAATTATACTGTAATTTATTTATTTTATTTGTGCCTGTTAAACAGTACGCCACTGTCGCATCAGGACGGTTTGTTTACACAGAGAGAGATAGAGAGCATACAGCTTACTTCTGTCTCATCTAGTTTATGGAGTTGTTGGCTGCAGCCTATTGTACAGTATAGGATAGGCAAAGCTCAGTCCCCTTATTTATTTATTTGTCTGAGAGTAGGACATATACAGCCATGGGTACAGAATTTCTCTGTCTGCCGTAGGAGCACAGTTATTATTTTTTTTATTTATGACAATACTTTTACAAAATTGTATATAACTCGCTTTGGCATTGTGATCACGGCTTGAAAATTTATGGAAAAGTGCACAATAGTAGGATTTATACAGCCATGGGTACAGAATTTCTCGGTCTGCCGTAGGAGCACAGTTATTATTTTTTTATTTATGGCAATAGTTTTACAAAATTATATATAACTCGCTTTGGCATTGTGATCACGGCTTGAAAATTTATGGAGAAGTGTACAATAGTAGTACATATACAGCCATGGGTACAGAATTTCTCGGTCTGCCGTAGGAGCACAGTTATTATTTTTTTTATTTATGGCAATACTTTTACAAAATTATATATAACTCGCTTTGACATTGTGATCACGGCTTGAAAATTTATGGAGAAGTGTACAATAGTAATAAATATACAGCCATGGGTACAGAATTTCTCGGTCTGCCGTAGTAGCACAATTATAATTTTTTTTATTTATGGCAATAGTTTTACAAAATTGTATATAACTCGCTTTGGCATTGTGATCACGGCTTGAAAATTTATGGAGAAGTGTACAATAGTAGTACATATACAGCCATGGGTACAGAATTTCTCGGTCTGCCGTAGGAGCACAGTTACTATTTTTTTTATTTATGGCAATACTTTTACAAAATTATATATAACTCGCTTTGGCATTGTGATCACGGCTTGAAAATTTATGGAAAAATGCACAATAGTAGGTGGGCACAATGTACCCATGGCTGTATATATCCTACTATTGTACACTTCTCCATAAATTTTCAAGCCGTGAGCACAATGCCAAAGCGAGTTATATATAATTTTGTAAAAGTAGAATAGAATAGAATAGAATAGAACTTTATTAGCTTCATAGCTATTATAACAGTACATAATTACAGTATCGATAGTAATACAAAATCGAAATACATCCTCCTAAAAATAAAATTTTCTTAACCTACTCCTAAATGTATTTATCCTTGTACAGGTTCTAATCGCCATTGGTTACTGATTATAAATACTCAAACCCTCAACAAAGGTGGTTTTTTGCATTGATGCTGTGTTGTATGGTTGTATATAAAAAGTTTCATTAAACCTCAAGTTATAATTTATCATATCACACCGTTTGATTAGAAAGTTCTGTAGGTATTGAGGTGCACATTTATTTACAATTTTGTGTATCAAGGTTAAATTCGATTCAATAATCAATTGATGCACATTTAAAAATTTTAGTGATGACAACATAAGATCTATAGAAGCATATTTGTTGCAACCAAGCAATGCACGCATTGCTTTGTTTTGAATCCTTTGTAGTTTTTCTACATTTTGTACAGAACAAGATATTAACAGTGACATGCAATAGTTAAAGTGTGGGTAAATAATAGTGTTATATACAACTCTCTTACACCATGGGGATAGCTTTTTTGCAATTCTAGTAAAATACCCTACCTTTTTACCCAGTTTTTTACATACATAGTCTACATGATTATTAAAGTTTAACTGAGAATCCAGCACAACACCCAGATATTTTATTTCATTATAAAAAGTTACTGCAACATTATCTAAAACAATAAGGTGATTCTCAGATTTAAATTTCAAACAGTTATTCTTAGTACCAATTATCATGCATTTAGTTTTGTCCATATTAAGTTTCAATTTATTAAATTTCAACCAGTCTGCAAGAACACATAACTCTCGGTTCATTATATCTGTTACATCATCAAAGTCAGTGCCAGCTATCGATAGTACAGTGTCATCTGCAAAAAGATTGACAAATGAATTGCGCAAATACAAATTAACGTCATTTATGTATAAAACAAATAATAAAGGTCCCAACACACTGCCTTGCGGCACCCATAAATTGCCATAAAAAAAAATAATAACTGTGCTACTACGGCAGTATATGTACTACTATTGTACACTTCTTTATAAATTTTCAAGCCGTGATCACAATGCCAAAGCGAGTTATATATAATTTTGTAAAACTACTGCCATAAATAAAAAAATAATAACTGTGCTCCTCCGGCAGACCGAGAAATTCTGGACCCATGGCTGTATATGTACTACTATTGTACACTTCTCCATAAATTTTCAAGCCGTGATCACAATGCCAAAGCGAGTTATATATAATTTTGTAAAACTATTGCCATAAATAAAAAATTAATAACTGTGCTCCTACGGCAGACCGAGAAATTCTGTACCCATGGCTGTATATGTACTACTATTGTACACTCCTCCATAAATTTTCAAGCCGTGATCACAATGCCAAAGCGAGTTATATATAATTTTGTAAAACTATTGCCATAAATAAAAAAAATAATAACTGTGCTCCTACGGCAGACCGAAAAATTCTGTACACATGGCTGTATATGTACTACTATTGTATACTTCTCCATAAATTTTCAAGCCGTGATCACAATGCCAAAGCGAGTTATATATAATTTTGTAAAACTATTGCCA
The DNA here is from genome assembly GCA_963924545.1 of Pogonocherus hispidulus. Classification (NCBI taxonomy): domain Eukaryota; kingdom Metazoa; phylum Arthropoda; class Insecta; order Coleoptera; family Cerambycidae; genus Pogonocherus; species Pogonocherus hispidulus. The sequence continues at coordinate 67,593,535 of OZ004695.1, read as the reverse complement.
TAAATAAAAACAATAATAACTGTGCTCCTACGGCAGACCGAAAAATTCTGTACACATGGCTGTATATGTACTACTATTGTATACTTCTCCATAAATTTTCAAGCCGTGATCACAATGCCAAAGCGAGTTATATGTAATTTTGTAAAAGTATTGCCATAAATAAAAAAAATAATAACTGTGCTCCTACGGCAGACCGAGAAATTCTGTACCCATGGCTGTATATGTACTACTATTGTACACTTCTCCATAAATTTTCAAGCCGTGATCACAATGCCAAAGCGAGTTATATAAAATTTTGTAAAACTATTGCCATAAATAAAAAAAATAATAACTGTGCTCCTCCGGCAGACCGAGAAATTCTGTACCTATGGCTGTATATGTACTACTATTGTACACTTCTCCATAAATTTTCAAGCCGTGATCACAATGCCAAAGCGAGTTATATATAATTTTGTTAAAGTATTGCCATAAATAAAAAAAAATAATAACTGTGCTCCTACGGCAGACCGAGAAATTCTGTACCCATGGCTGTATATGTACTACTATTGTACACTTCTCCATACATTTTCAAGCCGTGATCACAATGCCAAAGCGAGTTATATATAATTTTGTAAAACTATTGCCATAAATAAAAAAATAATAACTGTGCTCCTACGGCAGACCGAGAAATTCTGTACCCATGGCTGTATATGTACTACTATTGTACACTTCTCCATAAATTTTCAAGCCGTGATCACAATGCCAAAGCGAGTTATATACAATTTTGTAAAACTATTGCCATAAATAAAAAAAATAGTAACTGTGCTCCTACGGCAGACCGAGAAATTCTGTACCTATGGCTGTATATGTACTACTATTGTACACTTCTCCATAAATTTTCAAGCCGTGATCACAATGCCAAAGCGAGTTATATACAATTTTGTAAAACTATTGCCATAAATAAAAAAAATAGTAACTGTGCTCCTCCGGCAGACCGAGAAATTCTGTACCTATGGCTGTATATGTACTACTATTGTACACTTCTCCATAAATTTTCAAGCCGTGATCACAATGCCAAAGCGAGTTATATATAATTTTGTTAAAGTATTGCCATAAATAAAAAAAAATAATAACTGTGCTCCTACGGCAGACCGAGAAATTCTGTACCCATGGCTGTATATGTACTACTATTGTACACTTCTCCATAAATTTTCAAGCCGTGATCACAATGCCAAAGCGAGTTATATATAATTTTGTAAAACTATTGCCATAAATAAAAAAATAATAACTGTGCTCCTACGGCAGACCGAGAAATTCTGTACCCATGGCTGTATATGTACTACTATTGTACACTTCTCCATAAATTTTCAAGCCGTGATCACAATGCCAAAGCGAGTTATATATAATTTTGTAAAACTACTGCCATAAATAAAAAAATAATAACTGTGCTCCTCCGGCAGACCGAGAAATTCTGGACCCATGGCTGTATATGTACTACTATTGTACACTTCTCCATAAATTTTCAAGCCGTGATCACAATGCCAAAGCGAGTTATATATAATTTTGTAAAACTATTGCCATAAATAAAAAAATAATAACTGTGCTCCTACGGCAGACCGAGAAATTCTGTACCCATGGCTGTATATGTACTACTATTGTACACTTCTCCATAAATTTTCAAGCCGTGATCACAATGCCAAAGCGAGTTATATATAATTTTGTAAAACTACTGCCATAAATAAAAAAATAATAACTGTGCTCCTACGGCAGACCGAGAAATTCTGTACCCATGGCTGTATATGTACTACTATTGTACACTTCTCCATAAATTTTCAAGCCGTGATCACAATGCCAAAGCGAGTTATATATAATTTTGTAAAACTATTGCCATAAATAAAAAAATAATAACTGTGCTCCTACGGCAGACCGAGAAATTCTGTACCCATGGCTGTATATGTACTACTATTGTACACTTCTCCATAAATTTTCAAGCCGTGATCACAATGCCAAAGCGAGTTATATATAATTTTGTAAAACTACTGCCATAAATAAAAAAATAATAACTGTGCTCCTCCGGCAGACCGAGAAATTCTGGACCCATGGCTGTATATGTACTACTATTGTACACTTCTCCATAAATTTTCAAGCCGTGATCACAATGCCAAAGCGAGTTATATATAATTTTGTAAAACTATTGCCATAAATAAAAAATTAATAACTGTGCTCCTACGGCAGACCGAGAAATTCTGTACCCATGGCTGTATATGTACTACCATTGTACACTCCTCCATAAATTTTCAAGCCGTGATCACAATGCCAAAGCGAGTTATATATAATTTTGTAAAACTATTGCCATAAATAAAAAAAATAATAACTGTGCTCCTACGGCAGACCGAAAAATTCTGTACACATGGCTGTATATGTACTACTATTGTATACTTCTCCATAAATTTTCAAGCCGTGATCACAATGCCAAAGCGAGTTATATATAATTTTGTAAAACTATTGCCATAAATAAAAACAATAATAACTGTGCTCCTACGGCAGACCGAAAAATTCTGTACACATGGCTGTATATGTACTACTATTGTATACTTCTCCATAAATTTTCAAGCCGTGATCACAATGCCAAAGCGAGTTATATGTAATTTTGTAAAAGTATTGCCATAAATAAAAAAAATAATAACTGTGCTCCTACGGCAGACCGAGAAATTCTGTACCCATGGCTGTATATGTACTACTATTGTACACTTCTCCATAAATTTTCAAGCCGTGATCACAATGCCAAAGCGAGTTATATAAAATTTTGTAAAACTATTGCCATAAATAAAAAAAATAATAACTGTGCTCCTCCGGCAGACCGAGAAATTCTGTACCTATGGCTGTATATGTACTACTATTGTACACTTCTCCATAAATTTTCAAGCCGTGATCACAATGCCAAAGCGAGTTATATATAATTTTGTAAAAGTATTGCCATAAATAAAAAAAATAGTAACTGTGCTCCTACGCCAGACCGAGAAATTCTGTACCCATGGCTGTATATGTACTACTATTGTACACTTTCCATAAATTTTGAAGCCGTTATCACAATGCCAAAGCAAGTTGTATATAATTTTGTAAAGCAGTTATAATAAATAAGAAAAAGTGTTCCCCGTGTAATTCAGTAAACATGAATACATGTATGTATGTTTATATATATGTATGTTTATATATAATACGTCACAATGACAAATTATTTCAAAGGCTAAACCAATCATTAACACTAATATTGGTAGAAAAGCACCTGTAGAGATAGGTGTGGCAACACGGTAAGTAGACCGACCACAAGTAACTCGATGCAATGAAGTGGCTACCAGCGGTCTAAATCTATTTCGAATAAAAACATCTCTACGTCAGAATTCGTGGCTGGAAATTCGTGGCCAACTTCACACACGTATCTTTTGATGTATAACTTTCGTTTTGATATTGTTCAGATTACAAAATCTTAACGAATAATTTTCCTTCCGACTTCTTGATACTTGTTTAAGTAAATATTACATCAAAAATTGCCAAATCATATGTTTAAATAATAATTGTATTTAAAGTTTTTTTATCCACTATAGTTTGAAAAGAAATAGCTTTTTTTCTACACTAGTGAAAGTCGATTATACTGAAAGTGTCCACTTATTTCTTAAAATTTCTCCGTAACATTTCGCTGGTCGTCGATCTAGAAGATACAGGGTGTTTAATGTATGATAAAAATAATATTTTATCAGTAATGGTTTCAGATCACTCATATTAAAGATACCTTTTGGACTATTCAGAAATAGATTGAATATCTCAAAATTCAGTTTAAACGTAAGGTTTTGGTTAGATAAGGATACTTTTTATTTGGAGATTGTTTGATTTTATGTAAGCATTAGGTATTGATATATAAAAAGTAAATAAATTAAACTGGTTAAGAAAAAAAAAAGAATAAAATTTTGACTGTAACCCCACATTTTTAAAACTTGTGTTGTGTTTATATTTGTGCATATAATACCCTCCCATAGTCTTTCTTGTAGTATATTTTGTGCTCTACAAAATAGTGTATGTACAATTTAACTCTATATTGTACAGTTCTCCCGAAATCCGTGGCGAAAACCTTAGAGGAACAAATTTCGCAGTAAGAATAATGTGTTTAACAGCTCAGCTTCGCGAAATTGAGACATTTTATATTTTTAAGTTATAAAACGAACCATAGCAAACATCTTTTGTTTGAGATTTTTTTTTGTAACTGTAAAAATAATCACGTTACAGACGAAAAACGCACAAAATGCGTATCCCCGTAACGAAAAGCACTGTAAATGTAGAAATGGCTGCCAAAAAAAAATGTACATGTACGAGGATCTTTTAAATGGCTGAGTTTTTGTAGTTAACTAGAATGTAAAGTTAGTTAGTGATATTAAAACAATAAATGTAGGAAGTCAATAAAAAAATAAAAAAATCGTTTCTTTTTTCGTTTTTTTGTTAGGAAATTTATATTCGTGGTTATATCTAAATTAAAATATAATTTTTTTCTAATGTTTTAAGCTTAAAATCCTGTAAAAATAAAAAAAATGTTAAAATTTCTCCAAGGGATAAGAAGATATTTCATTTTCAAAAATTTGAAGGGACGGCCATGTTTTTTCAAGATGACGTTTTTAGCTCACAACGGATTTTTTGGGATTTTTATATATTTGTTCCTGAACATAAAACCTATCGATTCTCACTGGAAAATAAATGTCCCCTTAAACTTCATTGAAAAAATAAGATTTGCCTGGTCTACTATAGTTGTATCCGGAAAGTTAAAATTGTGTAACTTATTTGTGTAACAATTATACTAATCTAAGTAACATATATCGCAGACTTATTCAATAGCAATATTTTCTTAAACATCCTATATATGTACAAACTGTAAAACCTCCTCTCAACGGCTTTCACGTGTCATGAGAATGTTTACAGTGACTGTCATTCGGACCAGCAATATCTGCTATCAGTTCTTAATTATCTGCTCTCGAAAAGAAACACATCAACGGGGTCACCAAATACTGATACATTGGATTTTTAAACAATAAAAAAGATGAAAAACTAAATAAAACCAGCCCATACAATAATATCAAAATAGGAAATTGATATTGGTAAGAATTGGTAAGAAAACACTTTTTTGGATATTTATTCTGGATCTAATTTAATACTTATATATTATTATGTAAAACCATTATTTTTAGCTATTAGGTAATTTTGAAAATGTCCGAAAACTCGGACGAAACGTAGGATATTTGTTCATGTATCTGGCTGAAAATCCTCTTTTTTTGTTTTTTATTGAAGAAATTAAAAAAAAAACAGTTCTTAAGGCTCGTCTAGCTTCCTACAATGCTCGTACAGCACAGCATACACCCTGTGTAACCAGTCAGAATATGGAATTGCTATTTCCTAGTATAGCTAGTACCGTTTGAACGAAGATAGAAAGAGCTTCGTATCCTACTTAACAATCACTTACAAGCGCAGACCACCAACATAATTATTAATTGCGTAGGTATATATCTGTACGCATGGTAATTCGCAGCAATTAACTTTGTGTTTACTTAGTAACAAACTTATTATAGTAATAGTTGGTAACAATATTTAATGGGTTGTTTATTGCCAGTGTAATTTCTCATTTCTTTTGACCTAAAACAGAAGATGAAGGTACCTACCTTCCTAAATAATGCATATTAATAAGTTAATCATAAATAATGATAAAGGAGGTACCGGCAGCAACCACGTGGCATTAAGTGTTACTATAATGTATGTCAGTAAGTAGGTATAGAATATTCTACGAACCTTTCAACATCAAAACTGGATGAAAGACAAAAAAATCTTTCTTATGAAGGAAATAGGCTCTTCGACATCGAAGAGTCTATCTTCGATGTTGAAGAGCCTTCGACATCGAAGAGCCGACATCGAAAGATCAAAAAGCGACGTCGCTATCATGATACAATTCTATCATGCGTCGCTATGAACGCTTGTCCGCCACCACTTCTTCACCACTCAAATCGTGTGGTGAAGAAGTGGTGGGGTCCAAGTTCACATGGCACCAAGTCCAACAGGTCCCCGCTATTTATATTATAAGAATATATTATCTTATTGGACCATCAGTTATCAACAGCTTACCTAACGTTACACAGCATTGACTGGCAGAATGTCGATGTAGTGTATTTTACAAATTTGTCCTTTTGTTGTCTAAATTTAATGCCAAAGCTACCCTTATGTTCAATAAAATTAATTTAATTTTAACCTTATGTAAATTTTTTTAATCTTTTTTTACCATCTATTAGAACCACCTTCTTCTCTGGACTTTTTACAACAATATTTTGAATCATATTTATGTAAAGGAGTGTTAGTTTCGCGTCGCGAAATCAAGGTATGTACCGCACGGTTTCAATTTGGGACGTCTTGTGTATTTTTACTGTTAATCAACGATCTTGTACTCACAGTGTAGATACTGAAAAATCAGAATGAAAATATTTTTATATATTATTTCACTGGTATGTACTGTCTTACTTCAAACACAAATATTAACAACATTGAAGCCTATCTTTATCTGGATTATGTTATAAAAAATAAGACAGCTGAAATAATGACCTATACACAAGAATAAATAAATATTCCTTCCCGTAACCTCGATGTTCGCTTAACCTGAGATCCTATCCTGAAACGCCTGTAGTGCCTCCAGTGGTAGTATATTAGCAGCGAATTGTTTCTTACGCGTTGGGTTTTAATAAGACATTTTATCTAGTTTTTTAATTGTAGTGCCTTAAGTTTCGTTAATTTCAGATACTCAATTAGTTTGTAGGTATACAGAAATGCTGAAACATGTTAGAAACGAATTTTGAACAAATTCAATGAAAATGTTGTGTCTGCATTAACGGTGAAATTTAGAAAAACGGGCTCGCAAGGGTGGATTTACGGCGGGGGTAATAGGGTAATTACCCCTCCCCATGAATTCAAATTTTACACTAGCAAAAAGCAAAAATTTTATTACATAGTTAAAAAAAAATATAAACGTACTTCACTTAAGGATGTTTTATTAAACGCTTCTATTTGCTATTTCATATTTGTCCGAAGAAAAACGTACCTGTCTAAATGCACAGGTAATTGACAACATTTTTAAAAAATGTGGTTCTTTAAGATCCCCCCCCCCATGTTGAAAAGCTAAATCCGTCCTTGCTACTTCGTGAGAAAAAATGTGAAGTTTAGCAGGTCGTCATTCATTATATAATCGATAAACTATGGGAAAGTTGTCTGGGGGTGATATGCCGGCAAAAGAACTTGATATGATTGCACCTTATAAACATGCACGTGCAAGTCATCCATTCTAATATTTCAGCATGTTCCATAGGAAAATATAATTGGTTGAGATGAACGTTTGAAAGGTTTTGTAGGCTCTTGTCTTCTACGTTGACCAACGTCATTAACAACTTCTTCATAATGAACGGTTGGCCTACCAGCACCCTTTTTCTGAGTCACAGAATCAATTTGGCGAAACATACCGACACAATTTATAAGGTACGCGTAAAAATTTTATGGATTAAAATGAGGGAAAATTGTCCATACATAAATGGACAATTATATTTCCAAAATTTATAACAAAAATAAAATTTCTATTTATATTTGCATTTTTTGTTGCTGGCAGATTGAATGTGTCCATGTTTGTTGATTTTGATTAGGTATTCCAAAAATGTTTAATTATTTATGATTTACTGCTTTTCCCCCCACCTTTTGATTCACTCTGGCAGGTCTAAATTGAACGGGCTTATCATAATTATCACTAAAACACTTATAATTAAGCGTGTTAAGATAATATAAATAATAATAAAAAAATCACTGCGTCGAATATCATAAGGAATGGTAAAGCGACGTATAGGAAACCACATAGTGAGGCTTCACTGCATTAATATCCAATAAAAGAAAACAAGTTCTTCCGTTAATATATTCAGATTTTTTCGGTTACTTAGAAACACTAACCTCTATACAAATAAGGTCACCGTTAATTCGAACATATTCAATAATAAAAATATCTATTTTGGATTATAGAGAAAGAAAATTGCAAACATTTTCCACATTTCCCTTATTTACTGGACTATTAAAACATTCGTCGTTAGTTAGAATAGTAACTACCAGGATAAAAATGGTTACCTATTTGTTTAATTAGTACAAAAAATATACGTTTTCGAGACGAGTAAAAGAGTTGGTTGCTAGACGACGCGTAGCGGAGTCAGGCAATTGGCCAGATCATTGAGTTGAAATCGTTGGAGTAAATTTTCTTGAGGAATTCCTCAGGATGGATAAATGTAATGACATTTGAACCATAAGTATTTAACATATTTCCTACGTATATTTTCCAATCTGCTATAATTAAAATCGATGGGATTATTTCTTCTAGTAAATGTCATTGAGTTACACTTCCAAAAGTTAAGCGGAAGTGAATTTATTGTACACAAGTTGTGAATATTGTCTATGTCATCTTGAAGCATAAAGCAATCATCAATATTGGACATAGAGAGGTACAGCTTAAAGTCATCTGCATAGAGTAGAGACGTGTAATTCAGGGACAAGCTGATGTCATTTACGAAGATTAAAAATAATAACGGTCCAAGAACTGAGTCTTGGGGGACTCCAGACGTCGCCTTGATATCAATCGACTGGACACTGCGATATCCCACGGTATGTTTTCTTTGAGATGGGTAAAAAGTGAAAAACTGAAGAAATAAAGTAGGTCAAGCCTATTTTATATAGTTTTAATAGAAGGATACCATGGTCCAGTCGATGGAAAGCTTTAAAAAAGTCTGTAAAAACGACATCAACCTGCCCACCGTTGTCCAAATGAGTTGCAATATATTGAGTTAAACATATCAGATTTGCTGTGTCTGTTTGACCACCTGTATAAAAGCCATGTTGTTCAGAACATATGAGCAGTTTTACATGATAGAAAAGAATCTCATATAAAAGAATTTCGAACGCTTTGAAAGGATTGCAGATTATTATAATGGGACGATAGTTTTCGACTTCACTTTTATTACCCTTTGATTCGACCTAACTTCCAAATATCTGGAAATGTGCCTTTATACAGAAAACATAATGGTTTTGCAAGTATTGTTGCACGATCCTTGAGAACAAAGGCAAGTAAACCATTGGGACCAGCTGTAAGTTTTGGTTTCAGTGACTTTAAGGTTTTTAACGCTTGAGATTAAGACAAAGTAGGAATACTACAGCAGGAGGAACTTATATCTGATTGGATATTATTAAAATTAGGAACTGATGAACTAATATAGCCAGTAATTAGTTAATGAATCAGTTTGTTTTTCTTTACAAGTTTCAACATATCTTCTATTATCCAATTTGATGATAAATCAGTGTATATATATATTTTGCTACAACGCTGCCTAGGTAAAATTTTTTGTTTGCATTATTGTGTTGGCGGTTCTTTAGCTCCAGCTTACTACTGTAGACGTCTTCCCACAATCCCATAACCATGAATCTCACAGCTGGCATTCAAATAACAGTAACGAATTACCTAACCCACTAGATTGTCTTGTCATTTCTCTGATTAGCATTTTTAAAGTTAATTTCATTCCAAGTATGTATATCTATCATCAAAATCGACGGCATCGCTGACCGACTAAAACCACCGTGGACAAAGAAGTATGCCAGGTACCATTACTCGGTAAGCTCCTCGTCTGTTGTTCAGTTTTCTCCTGGCAGTAGAAAGTATAACTAGGTTCTCCAATCTTATCGCCATTGTAGTTGGTAATATGGATGCAAGAGAAGATTAGAAATTGACGGCAAAGTGAGACAAGTACCGTTTTCACTTTCTGAGGTACCTACTATCGAAGCAGAAATAATGAGTTTCAATTCATCTGCAGTTGGAAAAAATGACGCAGAGTGGAAACTTGTATTTATATAATGTATTGCGAGTTTAATTAAGTACTAATATTTAAACTACATTAGCTAGCAGCTATACTCGTATAGGTACCTACTTAAATAGACATAATGTGCCTTTCAAAAAGAGACTTTTATTACATTATAAGGATTATATTAAAAATATATAAGGTGAATAATGTAAAATTAATCATTCTTCGACGTTAAATTTATTTTTTAATCTAAGATGGAGTCACAAGCGCTTCAACCCAAAATTTTTAAATGACAAATTGTAAACATAATATAAGTTTACCAAATTTAACGTATTAAAAAATTAAATTTAGTGCAACATGTTTTTTTTTTAAATATTTCAACTGATTAGAAATTTCGAGTTCAAAGTTTACGTTCATCTCTTCTTATGTCTGTGACGTCAATAATACTTGTTTATCCATGTAGGATCCTTTTAGTTCTTTAATATCTATACCGTGTGTCCCACAGGACGTGGGATAACTTATGTATCTTTGTTATTAGTGGAGATAGAGAATAGATTGAACGTGCAAAGGAGTGATAAACTTATTCCTGTCAAAGGTCCCTTCGAGGAAAAATTGAGTTTTGTTTTTTTTATTTATTGAGAAAAATGTTAGAAACCGTAAATTTAGCCTGCTTATATTCAGTAAGACATCTGCTGCTTTATCATTACATCAACTATTATTAAGCACAATCGGTACTATCGTCCGACCAAAATTTGATCGGAGGTACTATCTTATTTTTGATACTGTGTTACTATAGGTACTTTGTTTACCTCATCTCTAGACTCAGGCGATTGGTAATTTTTAATATTTGTATAATTTTTACTATCTTAAAAACGAATATGATGCAACTCCCGTTATTATTTGTCTGCTTACCTTATGCAGCTACAGTGAGATAAAATCGTCGGTGTCCATCACAGCTGTGCATGTTTTGTGCGGAATAATAATGGACGCACTCAGTCTGTCTCTCTGACAATAGGGGATCCACATTATTTTGACGATAAATTCTTAGTTTGTTAGCGACCCTAACCTAACCCAACTTTCAACCCTCAACCGCTTTACACACCCAGCCCGGCGCTAGGCCCTCCTGCCACTAGCACACCAGGAGGAAATGCGGGCATAGAAAATCAATATACGCTGCATTGCTTCCACAAGGCTCCTTCCAGGGACTCAAAGCAGATCTAAATGTGTTTTCACATTATTTAGTAGGTACCTATACTAACCTACTTATACTTATACTTATAGTTATATATTATTTTATTATGTTAAAAATTTATAGTCCTGTTATTTTTTGAATTAATCCAAAAAAAAAGTAAATCCAATTTAGAGTCCCTGTTCTGATATAAAACTGATGAAGTCCACAAAAAATGCCACTGGGCGACTCAGCTTCACATCTAAGATAGGATATCAGGTATATTATTACAACTTGTGCCTAAATTGCTTCATCGATTGAGTTATTGTTTCATCTAAGAGGTTGTGTAATCCCAAATGAAGTAGGTATTGTGTTCATTGCTTTTTCTCAAATTTTATTATTATAATTCACGACATCTGTCAATGATTGACCAGTAGATGACAGTGGATGACAGTTTCTTACCAGCAAACCAATTATCGTTTTACATGCTAAATAATAGAGAGGACACCCACAACAAAATGTAGATTAGACATGTCACGATATCTTATATAAAATACTATTTTACCTAGGGATCTACTTAGTTAAAAAATCTTGCGTTTAAAACCTTACCTATAATACCTACTGTTCTTCAGTTTGAGGATATTTTACTTTTTCAGAGTGACGTGGATGTTTGACCGTTTGACGGGTTTTAAATGACAGCGCGAAGACTTTTACATGGACCCTGAGGAGTATTACGATTCTCTGGACGAAGATTCAAACTATGGTAGCCTTGAGAGCTTGGAAGAATCCTCAGAAAGTCTTTCAACTAGCAGTCGGCTCAGGAAAATTACAAATTGCAGCAAGATACCTGTAAGAACCATAGTTCAACCGTTTCAAAAGGAAGTTACAACCAATTTGAGCGAAGAGGACGACACCATACCGTTTTATGACCAAAGCTTGAGCAAAAGCGATGTTGAGTTGAAAAAAATGTTTTTAAAATATGACTCCAATCTCGACGGACTAAAACATAAACAGAAAAGGAGATTTAATAAGAAAACACTCGTTGCCAGCCTTAATGGAAAACTAAAAAGTAATTCCTACTTGGACATGTTCTACGCAAAAATTGGATTGGAAAAACTAGATTTAACAAACCGAGCAACCTGTACCAGTTTGTCTCCAAAAAGCTTCGTAACATGTGAGGATTTTGAAATGGCGTCATCAGTAGATTTTTCCGATATAGAATGGTTCGAAAAACTAGATTTAAAGATGAAAGATATGTTTTACTTATGTTAAATATGTTTCATTTTCAGTATTTACAGTTCCAAGAATGCTAACAACCAAGAAAAATTATCCTTGTCTTTAACAAGTTTGGATTCCAAATTTTACAGCGTGTCTCAGGAAAATTTTAAACTCGACCCTGTTAATAGTGATGCAAAGCAAACTAAGAAAAACTATTCAAAATCCAGGACGATTAAAATCTCAGAATTAGGTATGTTAGGGCCTGAAATTCCCATGGAAAAGGTAAAAATTTACGTTGAATTTTCTATCATCAGTCATCAAATAAGTTGTTTTCAGCTTGAGCTACTCAAGAAACGTCAAGAATATGGGAAGAAAGTCAGTCAGAAAAATAAGATCAAGATGATGGAGACGAAGTTACTTCAGAATTTGGAACAAGAGATCAAAGAATGTAAAAAGATCGTATGAAATCAATAAATTTTCACTTTATGTCAGTTCTCTTGTAAAGTTGTTTTTACTTACTGTCACCTTTTAAGGATCCCTCAAACCAGAGCGGTACGGCGGGAGCGGGATCGGGAGCGACTGCAACGCGGGACCAAAGTATATGGCGGGATATCTGGGCGGGACGTCGCTTTCATGTAGGCGCTTAGATATCCCGCCACATACTTTGGTCCCGCGTTGCAGTCGCTCCCCATCCCGCATCCGCCGTACCGCTCTGGTTTGTGGGAGCCTTTATTGCTGTTTTTTCAGTTTCACTTTTTATTTCTTTTTAGATTCCCTGCAAATATAGAAACGCTTTTAGGTAACGGTATAGCTTATCGATGCTCAATTCAATGATCTTGAGTTTACGTTTACAGTAATCAAATGACCTCTTCAAATTCAAAGCGTTTTGCCATAGATTAGAGAAGATTTCTTGCGGTTTTTGAAGTATTTCCAGTGACCATACTTATTATTGTGCTTCACTATTAATTGCTTGCAAACAGGCACACATAAATAATTGCTTGCAAACAGGCACACATAAATAATTGCCTTGAGATCTTACAGAATAAGGCAATGAAAGTTATTTTGGGTTGTATAGTCACTATACATCTGTCGATATGATGTTAAAAAATTTGAGATGGATTCCTGTCTGGAGGCACATTCAAAAAGCTAATTTAATTCTAATATATAAAATGCGTAGAAATTGCTTGGCAAAGTATTTACAGACTTATCTAGTGACACGTTCCGAACAACACACATATAATATTCGATCCTCGTAAACACCAAAACACTACTGCAATCGACGCGCGTTTCGCCAACCAAGTTCGCATCATCTGGAGATGATTAAAATTGAGTTTGGATGCGTTTTAATCATATCTAGATGATGCCGACTTGGATGCCGAAACGCGCGTCGAGTGCAGTATAGTGTTTTGGTGTTACGTGGAAAACTACGTTAGTAGTTTTACTTACTTACTTACTTATTTACTTTCTTACTTACTTACTTACTTACTTACTTACTTACTTTACTTACTTACTTACTTACTTACTTACTTACTTACTTACATACGTACATACATACAAATCCAAACGCATTGAGGCATCCCAGAGACACCAGAGCAGGCAGTGTTGCGAAAATTAATACACATGACATATTTATTCTTATGAGATTGGCTATATTGTAAAAAAAAATTAAAATACACTTTTATTACTCTGATCTTTAGACAGTTCAGTTATCGGTTGCTTTTTCTAACTACATATTTATCTGGCTGGCTAACTGTTCAATGGACGAAGGCAAAAAAAAAAACAAGAAGAAGAATAACTAACTATTCATCTATGGTTTTCAGTATAATTCTGTGGTTCAGCAGCAGTAATTTTAAGGTTAGGTTATTGTTATTAAATTGACATATGTCAATTTTTTTTTAAATCCCTTATGATTTATTCAATAGATTAGGCCACAAATCCAACACGCATCTCCGGAAAGAAACGGGAAAAGTTCAAACAGGTTTGTGCAAATTAAATATAAAATTTAATTATAGTAAAAATAAAATGACCTTTAGTGTGTTTATACAGTTTATTTAATGATGGTTTTATGTTTATTGATTAGGATGAGCTATTTATTTTGCGAGATAATAAACACAGATTTATTTTCATATTAATTACCATATATTTTTCCGATGACGAATTATTTTTTGAAGGCAGTAACTTCCACTTTTCTTTGGAACAATGGCAGATTATGAGAAACAGTTTCAAGAAGATTTAGAAAGGGCTCAAGCTCTTAGCTTGGAATCTCTGGCATTGGAACAGTTCAAAACTAAGAAACTGCAAGAGCTTAGTCGATCTTCCACCACAGTTTCAGTTCCAAATAAGACAAAAACAACATCAGGTAATGAACTATTTATAAACTGTTGCGTTTAACTATATTTCTGTTAATTCTAGTAACCAGAGCATCGTCTATGAACGAAACAGACTCACATATAAAGTATGACCGTCAGCTGAGCAAATCTAGACCGAGACCAGGAACATCTACAAGCAGTGTCTCCAATTCTTTAATTGCACCGCCACCACCTTCATCTCGAAAAAATAGTTCAGCAAATGATACTCCAGACTTGATTTCATTCTCAAGTCCACCTAGCAGCAGAAGCGACATAATAGAATTCTGTAATCAGCAAAGGTTAGTGGTTTTTTTTAGATGACAAGCAAATCAGAATTTAGAATTAATAACCAATTGGATTTAAGGATTATTGAAACTTACTTTTATTAATCTTATATAGAGATAATTCCATTATTAGTTATTAAATTCATTAGTAGCTTTGAAGTTGTCAGAATACTAATCTTTACCAAAGAAATATTAATTTATAAACAGATTGGTTTTGTGAAATATAGTACCTAAAGTACTGTTTGCGTCAACTGTGTGTGTGGCTGTCAAAAAGCTAAACATAGATATATTGTAAGTAATTGTGAATATTTACCAATTATAACATGTGTTTTTTACTGTAGTATTTCCCTTGGTATTACCTGTTGATTTTTATATTCTCGGGTGTACATTTTGCCGACATAATTTTTTCTTAATTTTCCTGCGTCTAGTTAAGTTCTGTACATAATAAATGTGTCAACGTAAGGCGACAGAAAGAGAAAATATCTGTGAAGAAAACAAATAAAATTTCGTTTGCATTTTTATATTTTTCTCAGTTACAGTAATAACAAGATGTCTGTGGTGTCCACATCACCAATGATCCAACAGCCACCTCCTCCCGGCTTCAAATTCTGGCCACAGATGACCTTAAACACGAGAATGAGCCCCATGCTACAATCCAATATTCCACAACAACATACGATGTACAATACAAGTTACTTCCATTCCCCAGTTAGTGTAAACAACATTGGTTTCCGCTCACCATTGAGTGTCAGTCCGACGATCCAGTCCCCCATGGGCAATACGCCGCCACAGATGAACCCTAGGATGCCTTTTTACCAGACACCACCGAATCCAGGATTTCTAGAATCATTTTCTGCAAACGTCCAGGTATGTGTACATTTTTAAATCGGGTAGGAATTGACTGAGATAAATTTGTAAATATCTGGAATTTTTGTGTATTGTTTTGGCACAGTTTTGGTGGGCAACTTGCCAGTGATGCAACAGATGTTATGATTTATACCTGATCGTTTTCTTTGAAGAATTCAATAATTTTTATAGTATTGAAAGATTATATAATCAGTAAATTGTGTAACGGTACTTAATGTTTAACTATATGTAACTGTATGTAACAGATACATGCGTTCGGAACAGTTCCTTTAGTTTTTTGACATCAGTGGATTTAATCTTGCTGGTAATAAATTTTAATGCAAAATTAAAATAATTTTCACACAATAATTTATTGTTTTGGTGTAGTATGGTTTGAAAGCTGTGCATCAGCCACTTTTCATTTGTTTTTACAAAGTTTTATTATTAACAACCGTGATTGTAATATATATATAATTTATGGATTAGAACTTATCCTTTATATATAAAAACTCTATCAATATCTATTAAATTATTGGTATATTGCACATTTATAAAGGATTGCTGATAAGGTTTAATTTTTAATTCTCGATCGTAATTGGAGATAATACACAGATGATAAGAAATTAGAATTAAATGGGTTAAATAATCTCACAATGGGAAATGCACAGGTAAACAATATTTTGTGTTTAAATAAATATTGGACATATTTTGTGTTAGCTTGTATTCCACCTTTCCCTTATCCTTGCAAAAATAATATAAACTGCTTTGTTAAATTCATGGAACATTGGGAATTTCTTGGAATTACCTTCCAAATCGTTCAAAATCTTTTTGAATTTTTTTAATTTTTAGGCTAATACATACCCTGAGATGACTGCCAAAATTTTATTAAAAATTGGGGTACTTACGTCCCTGTATAAATTAACGATAAATTTCCATCAAAATGTTTTGAACTGAAATATACTGAACTGTTTTGAACTGAATAGGAAATATATTTTGATGTCTTCTTCACTGGCTTTATTTTTCTGTCAAAGACTAATTCACAAACTTTGCAATGATCTGGCTATATTGGATATTCGTCTTAAATGTGTCGCTCTCAGTTACATAAGCTTTTGCTTCTGAAATAGCAGCTTTGCCATCATTTGCGGCGTGTATTTGTAATTTAACAGAAATTATTAAGAATTGGATCCAATTATTTTATTCTAACTGTTGTAGTTACCGCCTCCACTTCCTCCAAAGAACCAGCATAGGGTTCCTCCTCCAATAGTACTAAGGAAACCGGCTGTGCCACCGAAACCACTAAAACTGTTGATGCGGCCCACAAACCTCACAGCAAAAAATTACACAAATACTGTCTTGACAAACCCCGTGGATATTCGCCAAGATAATAATGTGCGCATAATATTTTTTGTAATATATAAAGGCAAAATCTAAAATAGTATACAACATGTAAGGTTATATAGAGGTTATTGGAACAGTTCTTTTGGCCTTTTGACATCAGTGGAAAAATTCAAGTCCAGGTCTTTGTGAACTTTACAGAATAGATCATCATGGAAAATATTTTGAGGCTATGTCTTCTTCTTCTTCATTGGTTTTGTTTTTGTCTTGAAGACTAGTTCACAAACTTTGCAATGATCTCATAAAGATTTTCGATATGTAACTGCTAGACATGAAAGTCCACCTTTGACCCTGGATGTTTGTCTTAAATGTGTCGCTCTTAGCTGCACAAGCTTTTGCTTCTGGAATAGGGGCTTTTTATCACCTGTGGCGTCTCTTTGTTTTTTGACAGAAATTATCAACAATTGGCTCACAATTATATTCTAACTTTTGTAGTTGCCACCTCCGCTTCCTCCAAAGAACCAGCAGACGATCCCTCCTCCAATAGTACTGAGGAAGCCAGCTGTGCCACCAAAACCACTAAAACTGTTGCTGCGGTCCACAAACCCAATGGCAAAAAGTTACACAAATACTGTCTTGACAGACTTCGTGGAAATTCGCCAAAAGAATAACGTGCGCATAGTATTTTATATAATATAAAAACAAAATCTAAAAAAGTATACAATATGTAAGGCTACCTATATGTCACTTCTATGAGATCAATGTGTTTTGAGGTTATAATTGATCCTTAAACTTATTTAATTTGGTAATGTGAACATTAAAATCTTGACAGATTAATGGCATTACTATTAGCTTATTTAGAAATTGAGAATTTGTCCAGTATTGAATTTTTTTTAGTCACCGCCTGCTCTTCCTCCAAAGAATCTACAGAGGGCGCCACCTCCTATTATACCAAGAAGCACTGCTACATCACGACCGTCAACACCATCAACAAGGCCTGCTACCAAAAATTACACTAATACTCATAACTTAATAGATTTTGCTCAAGCTGATGACAAGAACAGTGTACGCGTCAGTATTTTGCAAGAATTCGATCCTCTGTCGAGCTCATTTTACAGCTCCAGTAGCTCTAGAACTATCAGCCCAGATTGTTCAGGTACTGTGACATCTATTTTGATTTATTAAAGTGAACATATATATAAAGTAGGATATGAATTCGTCGTCTTGTTCTTTAATAATAGTTTATAAGAATTTTTGCGTATGTACGAACAAAATTTTTTTACACTTATTTTCTCAATAGAATTTTGCATAATTATATTGATATTGGCTGATTTATTGTCTTTTATGCTGTATCTTTTAAACAAAGACATGTTTTATTACCTCTAATTAATTTTCTTCGTAGTTGATGACACATTGTCAATATGCGGCAGCGTATATGAAGAATATGATCCCTACGATTTCATCTACACGGGATCTGGGAATAACAGTATGTCGGATCCGATCTACGCCACTATAAACAGACCCGATAGTACTCCACTGTCTCCAGCGCCACCTCGTATGTCCACGATAGACAGACGAAGCTCTAAAAGTTTCAAGGTAGATCGATTGATCAGACTTGAAGAATTTTTCTATTTGTGTTATATTTTACAGAGAAATCTGCTGAACATCATCGAGGACACTAGTAAACGGACGCTCGATAAGGATTCTGATTTGAAAGCATTTTATAATATGGTTTACAACATTAGAAGTAAGTAAAATAATTTTTGGAACTAGTTCCGTTTCAAAATCTAAAAATGTATAAAATGTTTTAGAGCAATATCGTTACAATGACCCTGACACGAATATGGGCCTTGTAATAAGTCCCATGGTGAACTATGAATACAATGAAGGTCTCAGCATCAAACTTCAAGTCCATCCGGATTTCGAAGGCGCAGATTTCAATAAACCGATAAGTTTTACCTGCGATGGTAAAAAAAATTGTTTATTGTAACTGTACATGTATTATCATAATAACTTTTATAGTGACGTCTAGTGTGGAGCACGTTACCATGCAGTTAACCTACGATTTGGAAGCCCCTTCCACCAACTTGTACACCCTGAAAGTATGGGGTTGCAATGAGTATTTAGTGCCGACAACTCTGTTAAGCGATTATGAATATGTTCACGATTGCATCAAGCTGGATGAGGACGTTGTTTTGATTCTAATTCCAGATTCCAAGAGGGATAAATCATTTGCGAGAACGGTAAAAAAGTTTATGGTAACATAGGTGTCTAGATAAACTGTCTGTTGTTTCAGATTCAAGATGATAACGACGATGAGACGTTAAGGTTTGATAATATCCTGCCCAATGATTCAGTCGTGCATATAACATTTGAAAGTTTGAAGATTTTGTTGGGTAGGTACTGATTTTATGTATATCGTAAGTGGAAAACTTTGTACTTTAAATAACGATGGTGTTATTATTTTTAATCCGGTTGTCTCAATTCAAAACTCAAATTATTACTCAAATACTACAAAATCGTAGCTGTGAAAGTATCAAGAATATTATTAAAACAATATTTTTCTTTGTAATCGTTCATTTCTACCTTAACATGCAGAAACTGTCGAAGGCGAGGTGAAGAAGCTTGAAGAAGCGGCTCTGCAAATTGACAGGAGCAGCAACTCGTCAGTCATGCCCCCACTGCAACCGTTGAAAGTGATCCAGTCTGTTAAGTGTATAATTAATTTAATGGGTGATCTGTGTACGTTGGATATCATGCAGACGGTGGAGGCACTTATGGAACATTGTAGAAACTTCTTACCTTCTAACGTAAGTATTACAAATTATTGTTTGACTCAATTTTATTGCTCATGTAATGCAATATTGTAGTCATATTTGAGTTTTATATCAGGTCTAAGGGATTACCCCAAGGATCTATACTAGGACCGTTACTTTTCATAATGTTTATAAATAACTATACGATAATAATTATACTGACCAATTAATCATACATAAAGAAATTTAAATGATAATTTCACACTTTATCTTAATACCTCTACCATAATTGGCTTAATCAAGTCGTCTGCTCCTATTTCTAGTCTGTCGATGTGACCTAATTTGGGTACAGGGATCTGTAATTCATTTCATGGTTGCCATGGAGACTTGTTAACTGTCACCACCACAAGGTGCCGCTGAGAACTACAAAGTGTCAATATACTCTATCTGTCAAAAGTTGACACTGACACTAGTGACAGCAGTTGCACTTTACGGCACTACAAAACACAAAATTCGAAGTAACCAAAACTTTAAAATTTATATTATACACAATATTAAAAATAACAAAGATAATTCGAGTAACATGAAAAGTTTAGCAGATAGATTTGACATCTGTCAGGCTGTCACAAATCTCATTTCAAAACAAACAATTGACTACAGTAAACTTATCGTTACGTGCTGCCAATGCAGGTAATTCCGGAGAAGCAGTGAAACAGGGCAATGGAACAGATTAGTATAAGGAGCCGGGACCTGGCGACGTGATCTAGCCGATTATGTCTCTACTAGAGCACTGTTTAGTAAAAACAAAATCAAGTTATTGCCTGTCAAACAGTTTGTATTTAAGGCCAGTCCAGAAATTTTATAGTCAACATTTGAACACTTTTCTAATAGAAAGTTCGATCTTCCACAGGCGGTGAGTTTTTCAGAGACAATCAGCAACAGTTGCAACAAAATTCGCTTCGCCATTCAGAACCTCATAGAAATGTATTGCCAGGCGTTTTCTGTAGATTTTGATGTTAAAACACCTGCTACAAATGAACGTAAGTAAAATGTACATCAGTGTAAAACATGGAGAACCAACATAAACTTTAAATAAGCAAGGCTCAGCAAGCTTTCGAAGTTTTATCTATCCTCCATCCTACCAGATGATTAATACACCTGCACATGCAATCTTTGATTATACTTCCACCTTCAGAAAATTAGATTGCTATTCTGTCACTACACAGAACAAGCTGTCTGTGGTGATCATTTTGCCATCAATTTTAGACTTATTAAGTTTTTCCTCGGTACTAAATAAGTTCAATAACTACCTATTCTGTTTTTAAACGGAAACACTATGAATCTTTAGTTTAGTTTCTTGGCTGAGTTCACTATTAACCTTTTTGTTGGTTTTGGTTGTCTACATGCTTATTTCCCTCTTAGCGAGAATCTATTACAAGAATGTAATAAGCCTAAAACAGTGAAGTTAACAGCAGATAACAGGATGACCAACACATATTGATTGTTCAGTGGTAGAGCAGCAAAGTACAATGCTCTCAAGTGGTAGTATGATCTTGAGGACATGACCAGGTATATTAATCACCTGTCACCATGGAAGACAAGCCAAATTATTGCTTAACCTCGTAAGATTTACATTGTTTTAGCTGTAAGATACGTTCACGATATAATGGACTCTGTTGTGATACGCATCTGCGCAATATACCGTCCCCACTTTGACTGGGAGTACGAAGAATACTACATCGCCGCCCACATCTACCATGGTACAAAGAAAATCGGGCGAACCCTACTGACGCAACCTAGCAAGAAGATTGAACGTGACAAATTCTGGCCTGCGCGAATAATATTCGATAATTGGTGCGTATAGAAAAGTCGAAGTAGACCTTCAACTTTTTATAGCACACTTTTTATATTGGTCTGTTTATAGGTTAGAGTTCGAGGATGTGCCTATCAGTAGTTTGGCTAGGGAGTCTCGGTTGGTGCTGCAGCTGTTCGGGAAGACTTTAGCTGCTTCAGATAGCGAAGAAGCGAAAAACTCAAGTCTGCCTGTGTATAAGGAAGAGGAAATCGGATGGGCAGCAGTTCAGTTGTTCAATTACGAAAGGTAAGGGATAATTTAAGATTTATTTTTTGAAATAGGCATCAATCAATCTTGCAAGCTTGTGTGTTTGGTTGCCTACTCCCTATTTATTAAAATATAGAATATCTGCTGTGCTGGTTTAAGAGATTGATATGCCAATCTTAGGTGGTGATGCAACCTACATAATTATAATGTGTCTTATATCTCTCATGCACTTTCAAGAAAAATCCAAATTTTGTCCGAAAATCATATACATTCTGCCTTTACCAATTTTTTGTAGTACCTTGACGCAGGGCAGTATTCTGCTGTCTATTTGGCCGAAAGATGTAAATTACATCAACGACCACATCTACGGTCCGGCCCCAGCAATGGGGACCCATCCAGAACCGGATCATGCAATGTTGGGGGTTGAGATTGTGGCCCCAAGCAAAGTACAGTTTCCCACTGTAACCCCAGAATTGTATGGAAGCGTCATCAAAGGTGATTTCTCCAGCCTTGACAATGAAACGCAGCAGTTGCTAGTCGACGCTTGCGAACAGGACATGCTGTATAAGTTCCCTCCGGAGATAAGGGAGGTAAGATAGATGATTTGAATGTCTATATTTCATATGTAAGTTCATATTTTGGTGAATAATATTCTAAAATTTTTACTTAGCACATCATCTGTAAATAGAGAATTAATATTTTATTGGGTACATATCAATTGCACCCATTAATAAACAATTTAATCTTAAAAAGATCTCACCATTTTTTGTTTTTTTTTTTTGCTAAATCACACCGTACCAACCAAGCAAATTGTTTTTAATCAATAAAATAAACACGTAACTGCATGATTATAAATATTACATTAATGTCTTCTTTTATCTCATCTCTTTTGAAAGTATATTTAGATGCATATTAATTGTTAGATAATGCATTTTTTGTGTATTTTTTTCAGATTTTGTGGGAAAAACGTCACTACTTGTACCATTTACCCCAAGCTTTAACAAAGGTACTCCTGGCTGCACATAGTTGGGCCTATGCCCAATTGCCGGATTTACATGGTATGCTGCACACTTGGACTAGACTTAAACCCATACAAGCTTTACAATTGTTGCTACCAGTGTAAGTATCGATATTTTAAATCTTGGATCATTTTATATACAACACTATTATAGATAGGTATGCAAAATATATATTTCTAATAGAGTTCCAAATGTAAACCTGATTAAATCATGTATTCTTCCTTAAAATTTGTGAAGGCCCCAAATTAGGTCCTTGTGGCATATCTGTTTTTTTAAATTTTCTTTCAGCAAATTACTTTATTCTATGACCATAGCCAATATAAACGTTAACACTACCTAAATCTATATATTTTATTGGCCACTTATATTTATTAATATTAATATACGGTATATACATTATTATATACAGTGTATCCGAAATTCAAGCCTATAGATTCTTATTTGGGCCTGAGGCGATAACTTCACTCACCCATGTCAGAAAACGATACGCTTTCCTTCATTGTGTACAAATAACTATTTCCGTAGGTATCCTGATTTAGAAGTTCGCAAATTCGCCATTCGATGGATAAGAGGGCTTACGAACGATGAATTAGTGGACTATTTACCACAACTAGTGGTGGCGCTGAGACACGAAACTTATGAGAACTCCCCGTTGGCGCAATTCCTGCTGGACAGGGCTCTGCGTTCGCCCAGGTTCGCACACTACCTTTTCTGGTTGCTGTGTCACAGTTTACCAGGAGATTCCCCTCAGGTACCATACAGTTTTATATTTATTGTGAATGTTTTTGTTATTTTGACCTTACTTGCAATACTTTCAATATATAATTTACGTTTGAATGGTGATTTGAATGATCGGAGTGTGTATAGTGAGACGCAAGTTGGGAACATTACGTATTACAACGTATTAGGTTCTTTTAGTAAAACATCCCTTTTTTAATCTTATCATGTAATATACTATTTTAGAACTGCTCTTCGGAGATGAGAAACAAAGATGACTCCATAAGTGAGGTTAGACATCACCGAAGATTAAAATTACTACTGAGGGCACTACTGGCCATTTGCGGGAAATCACTAGGCGATTGTTTCTTATCGCAGCAATCGCTTGTTAAGGTACGGACATTTAACAAAACAATTAACCATTCCTAACCTAATTTTGTTGTAGAAACTCAATGATATCGCAGAAGAGGTGCAGAAAACCAAAGATTCACATCGGATCACCATACTACACAATGCTCTGGGCCAAATTCACAAAGATTTACAAGACAGCCCTACTAGTTTACCGCTTTCACCCACTCTGAGAGTGAAAGGCGTAGAAGTGCAGTCTTGTTCGTATTTTCCTTCAAATACGCTCCCTTTGAAGATCAGCTTCATTATGGAGGACAGTTCCGTAAGACCAGCCATTTATAAGGTTGGTGATGACTTGCAGCAAGACATGCTGACACTACAATTTATCCGACTGATGGATAAATTGTGGTTGAGGAACGGATTAGATCTGAAGATGGTCGCATTCACTTGTATACCAACATCGAAAAAGAAAGGTACAGCTTGTCGTTTAAATATTGCTGTATGTTTTAATACACGTTTTGCTTTTAGGTATGATCGAAATGATTACCAAGGCAGATACCTTAAGGAAGATTCAGGTGGAGCACGGTTTAACGGGTTCTTTCAAAGATAAGCCTATAGCGGAATGGCTTGCGAAACATAATCCTTCTGAGCTGGAATATGGTCGGGCTGTGCAGAATTTTACTGGTAAGAATAAATGTAATTTGGAATTGTTATGAAAACGTTAAACTTTGGAATAATAGCGTGACTCACTTATAAAACGTTTACAGACAACTTAATTCATTGTCCGTTTCAGCATCTTGCGCTGGGTACTGCGTGATCACTTACATCTTAGGCATCTGTGATAGACACAACGACAACATCATGTTGAAAACTTCTGGTCACCTCTTTCACATAGACTTTGGCAAATTTTTGGGCGATTCTCAAATGTTCGGCAACTTTAAGAGGTAATGTCGATCATTCATTTTACTCTCCTCCTCTCCTAATGAAGACTGTGGTTTTAGGGATCGAGCTCCTTTCGTTTTGACGTCGGATATGGCGTACGTCATAAACGGTGGCGACAGGCCGACAGAGAAATTCCACCAGTTCGTAGACTTGTGCTGCCAGGCGTTTAACATTATAAGGACTCATAGGAATCTCTTCTTATTCTTGGTAAGATATTATGAATGTGACAAAATTACAAAGATCAAAATATACACATGAACGTTCTTTAACAATAACAATGGCGGCTCGTGAATTTTTCTTTAGGGGAGGCATAGATAAATCAGTGGTGGCTGGTGAGATTCGGGTGGGTACGAGGGGCGCACGAAAAAAAAAAAAGCGCCGTGCAGGCAAAAATTTTTCATTTTTCAAGGTCAAACGCCCTAAAATTAGAAATTAGAAATTCCCAGAGGAAAAATATTTGCTTAAAGAAATAGGTTTTGTTAGACAAATATCTCTTTTTTGATGCGATTGCCAGAAATCTCGACAAAAATCATTTAAATAATATTAAAATAGGTAATAGTAAATAATAAGTAATATTTAATACCTATTTAATTATCAAAAAATTATACATAGTATGCAAACGTCTTCAATCTTCATCCGTACATGCTTATTTTCCCGCAAATTTTTAAGAGGGAAAGGATGGGAGTAGTGGGCGGTCTTGCCTCCACTTGCCTCTAGCTTTATTCAAACAGCACGTGTTCAGATCTCACACGCATGCGCAAATAATTCATTTATCCGAAAACATCGGTTCAAAGGAGGCATCTCATACTTATGCCTCCAGTCGGCCACACTCTGCCGCAGCTGTCTTAAAGACGAAAGACGGCTGTTGTGACTCGTCGGCTTACCAGCGCTACCCGCGCTACAATCCAAATAGTTAGCAGACCGTGGTAATTTTTACTGAGGTGCCCAAGAATGACCATAGATGGCGTTGGGTCGTTTGTGATTGGAAATAATTTCAAATAATAGTACGGGAACACAAAGCATTTACATTTTACATTATTATTTATTATATTAGTGGATATTATTAATATATTTATTAGTTGTTAGTAAATATTATGTATTTAAAAATTGGAATTCTTTGTAATTTTTACAGAGGAGGCACTGCCTCCCCTGACAAGCCGCCACTGAACAATAATAATAATAGCGCAATAGTGTAACATCATATTTATATTAATAGTAGTTTTTCTATTTTTACCTGTTGTTTGTGAAGTTTTTTATTGAATTGTTTTTTAGATTACATCTTCAGGAATATGTCGTATAACTCCGGAATCTATAGGCTACATGCACAAGGCTTTACTGCCTGAACTGTCAAATCCAGAAGCGGCGGCCTATTTCACGAGACTCATCGAGGAATCTCTAAAAACCCGTTTCACGCAGTTCAACTTCTTCCTGCACAATTTGGCCCAACTTAAGTTCACTGCCGACACTAATGGTGGATCGTTGCTGTCATTTGTCCCAAAAACATACAGGTAGGAACAAAAATTCGGAACTAAAACACAAATTTCTTGAAAATTTTACTGATTTAATCGATAAGAGTACCGACATTTTGTGGTGAAGTAACAATTATTATCCTTCCCATTCTAGCATGGCTATTGATGGGCAGCTGGTGCATGTGGAAGTGGTCAACTATCGGAAACGCTACGATCCGGATAAATATTACGTGTACGTGTTGAGGGTTTACAGAAAGGACCAGAAGCAGCCGATGGAGATACAGCGGACCTACAAAGAGTTCTGTGAATTGCACCAGAAGCTTTGCATCTATTTTCCGTTGGCCAAGCTGCACAGGTAAGTGTCATTTTTTCATAGTAATGTAACCACTATTCGTGATTTTACTACTCCAGATACGAGGGGGGTTCAAATATAAACCGCAATTTGTGAAGCTCGGTAGATATTTCAGCACATCACTGTTTTTGTTCCATAGTCGGCAACCTGGTTATCCATCTTGCGCAAACTTTTCGGTAATGCAAATGATTATGGATCATTTCCCTGATCCTACCAACACCAATTTGTAATGTTTGTGATATTTCAACGACAGAAATAAGGTCGTTTATCAGGTCGATCAGGTCAATGTTTATCAGGTCAATGTCGAAGTTTTCAACTATCTCGTGAGCAGCAAATTTTCGACCGTTGTATGGCCCTCCTTAAACTTCCTACACCATTCAAACAACTGGGTTTTTGGTAAGATGGATTCCCCATATTGTGCTTGAAGTCTTTGCAAAATATCACTTGATTTGGCACCCTCATTCACAAGAAATCTAAAGATTATGAGTAGTGCAACAGAACCATGAACTGACTGCTCTATCATTTTGACAATTACTAAGTAAAAATAATTGAACTGACTATGGACATTATGCACGCTTTCTAGATATCCCATTGCAAGAATGTTAAGAAGGAATGGCCTCCTTTGGTTTCCTAAGAAAATTGCGGCTCATACATGGTTATTCAGAACTTATCCATAATAAAATTTGGGGATGTTCAACATTCACGTACAAATGTGGTAATGCAAAAAAAATTTTTTTGGCGTGGTCTGAAAACTATTTAAAAATTTTTCATTGCACGCCGCTGGATACTGGTCCACTGTAGTGGAGTGACCTTGGGACTGACAATGCAAACTGGCTAGAACGAAAAAAACCGGCGCATCTGGCGCAAAAAAGATTTGCAGCGTTTTTACTTTAAAATAAACTTAAAGATAGATAGATCTGACCAAAGTGACGTGTCTTTAAAATGAATAAAATTTTGTTACACTAATTTTGAAGAATTGCGCTACTTGATTACTAGGTATTAGAAACATGAAATTTATAAAAAATTTGCACATACCTTGTTACAAAAGCTGTTCGAAATAATATTCCTGGACTTATTCACAATTTTGGGCACACCTTATCCAATTTTGCCGCACTAAACCGAATGTTCCTCCTGGTTGCTGATCTTGTAAACGCAAATTATTAAGTAAATTGGGGATTTTCAGCATTTGGCTGCAACAACCACTCACAAAACCTAACTGTCAATGTGTCGGTGGGTCGATTGGGAAATCGTTCCGCATACAAGCGCGAAGCTGCCAATGAATTTTGTCCAACTTCGCCATAAATAAGAATCATGTCCATTAACTCAGCATTACTGTACACATGAGCCATTTTGAAAATTTTACAGCTTAACACTCGATAAATAAAACACCCGCACAGAGATAGCGACACAGAAAGACTGATGACTGCATAGACAATAAGAGATATTATCTCCACTCCAACTGTATTCGCCAGGCGTTCGCCAGGTACAAAAACTGTTTACTGTTTTTTGAAGGAATGTGATATATCAGATGTCGTTGAAGTACAGTTGCCCAGCTACGTAGTCCTTTATAATGGCATAACTTTAAACATTGTTTACGGGAAATCCTAAGCCTTTTATTATAAATTTTTTTGGTGATATCGATTTCTTATTTAAGGATGCACATATCCTCAAAGTTTTAGAGATAAGTTCTGAATAACCCTGTATTTGAACCCTCCCCGTATATAACATGTATTTCTTTAACAGTAATAAATGTACTTTCCTAATACTAATACTGTGATAGTAAAAATTATTTTGAATTTTCTGGTAGGGGTTTTTTTTGCATAAACAAAATTTTGGATATGAAAATATTATTGTCCAGTTGAACTTTGATTTGGGTTAGCTTAAGTCACATTAAAAATCTGTCAAGATTAGAACGTAATTTACGACAAGTATTTTTACCATGTTCAACAGGTCGTTGGAGAGATAATGTAAGATGTATGGTCTTAAAATTGATTGATTTGATCATTATGTTTTAATTTTGGCTTATATTTAGCATTTATGTAATCTGATATGAGTGTTTTACCTTGTAGACATTCTAATAATTGCTATTGTAGAAATACGTATATATAAATATCAAATGGTAAACAGATCAAAAGATAGGAGTCTCAGCTCTTGAAAAAAAATTTCACTGAATACTCAAGATGGGCGCCGATAAAGAGATAAATTTGTTTTATTTCTAAAATGCAATTAAACTGTTCAGAAATGTAACAGAGAAAAACTTCAATGAAAATGGCAAGAAATGCCTGGAGGAAATGTTTACTCTTATACAGGATGTTTATTTTCCTGATTTAAGTTTCCAAAGTATAAATCAGAACATTTTATTACAATGTAATTATTTTCTTTTATATTTTTACAGTTTTCAAATAGAAATGTTACAAAAATGTATGGGGTGTTTGATAAAAAATTACAAAACATATTGCACTAACTCTAAAAGTATGTTATACAAGTCTAAATAACTTAATTAATGCTTTTTCTGTCTATCTCAAAATTTATCCTACCATTTGATACAATTTTTTCCGAATTATGTAAAAGCTAAACAATTCTTGCATGTTTTTAATACTATTATATTGTATATCGATTAACGAAGAATATTTTATTAAAAAAAGCACTTTATTTTTCAGCAGCTATAACTTAAACAAAATCTTCTACAACTACATACAAAAATCACACAGAAATATGTACCTAACAATCGGCACCACTGCTTCGTCTTTCATCGTCGTCATCATCATCCAATAACTGAATCCTTCTTGGCCTCGTGACTTCCGCTTCTTCCCCTTCCCCAAAAAATATACTCGCCGCCTGGCTACTGTAGCCCATTCTGGTAAAACGGGGCTCCTCTTCTTTGTAAGTACTTTCATCTTCTGAAAACGAGTTGGTCCTATTCGGGTCATGCTTGACGACGTTAATTTTAAAGTAGTCGGCCTCGTCGTCCGAACCCTCTCTATTTGGAACAGAGCTCAGGTTGAAGTTCTTGTCCGTTGCTGTGTTATTGAAATTGTTTTGCGTCTTGTTCATATCTAAATGTACGCTTCTGGTGAATCTTATGTCATCGGTCTCCATGTTTCTGTCGAAACTGGAACTTCTCGAACTGTGCTGCGTCATGGATATCAGCGTGGATTGGTCGGCATCTAGATTTTGGTATCCGTTAGACTTTTCATGTTCTACTGACGGTTTTAGATAAGTTATTTCTGTACTGGACGAGTGCTGTTCGCCGTTTGTCAGTGTTCTGTCTTTGTCGAAGGTAGTGACTCTTGAAAAAACAGTTTGTTTGTGTTGTTCTCTGCTTTTATCGTGATCCCTGGTGTATAGATGGTTGTCAGTTACAACGGCTACTTTTTCCGTAACAACGCCGTTATGTTCTTCTATACTTTTTCCAATTTTCGTGTCGGATATTGCCGTGCTTCTTTCATTGCTCGGTAGATTGATTGTTGTTGAGATTGTAATAGGCTCTATTGATTCCGCATGTCCGTTTCCTTGTAGCGGAGCGGAAGTGTTAGTACTCAGATTAGTTAAGGATACACTTTTCTGTGGTGTTGAATTTGATATGGAGGATTGAGAAGTTTCATTATCAGGGAAGATTGCGGATTTGGCGAGTGCTTTTCTCTCTTTCTTTTTTGATTGCCTGCGGACTGGCTCAGGTTTTTTTATATTGTTTGCGTGTATGGGTGGTGAAGCTGCAAAAATAGGAATAAAAGTAAATATTTTATCAACTACCTATATTAACTATATCAAAGTATACTGGATTCAATTATGATATACTATTTTTAGTATCCAACTCCAAACATTACAAAAATCCTGTGACATACATTATTGAAATAATAATTAAAAGGAACAACAAATTTGCAATGTTTGATCTGACAAAATGTCCAAATCAAAATTGTACAGCGTAAAAATGGAAATGAAAAAGTTCCCTTAGTGTTTTGATACTTATTATAACAAAGTTGAAAAAGAAATTAAAACCAAAGTAACATTTTTTTTCAAGACGTGCATTAAATTACATGATTTTGCCCCCATCTAACCAAGTCAGTATTTCCTACCACTTCTGATATCTCAATGATAAGCCTCGAATTTCACCCACACTGTATAAGGAATTATCCATTATTGATATAATATGTTGTAACGATATATTCGAAAACAATAAATTGGAAATTATTGGTACGATAACAAATCCCTATTTAATCCTAGTCCTACTTACGTTCTTGCGAATCGAATTCTGCGTGTATGTGGTACCGTAAACACACTACCTCTTCAGGTTTCTTCTTGCTCTTGGTGGTACTGTCCTTTGTAAACTTGGCTTTAAAGCCCCCAAAGAGACCCATTTTCACAAGCTTCTTTTCTGTTGACTTTTTTGGCACCAAAGCTGTTGACTAATTCACACTTGGCAAGGTGTGCTTTATCTAAATTATTTGACAGATTACAAGCTGATAGCATGTAATTTATCTAGTAATGATAGTCTTTCGTTTCTGAGTGATGTTATCAGTATTATGTTTTTTATGTTATTGGATTTACACTGTGGCTCAATAAAGGTTGACACTTTATTAAATGTTATAAAGTGAGAAAGTGTGTGATATTTATTGTAAATTGACTTAATGACGGCATACATTAAATGAATATACATAATAACTATAAAAATAAATAATATTATTTTTAAAAATTAGAATAGTATTAAGAATTTTTTAATTTGTTTTTTTTATAGATTAAATTTTCAGTAAAAATTTTCTTTATCCTGTAATAATTATTACTTCAATTTTCTGATAAACCTAAGAAAATGATTTCTGATTATTTCAAAATTTAATGGTAAAATATCAAATTACACAAGAACAATAATTTATTAACACTATATGGTAGTATATTTTTTTTTTGTTCTAATTATCAAATATGTTATGGTATTTTTTCTTTTCATTTATTAAAAAGAAACAATTTTAAATTTGTAATATGTGTAATAGTAATAACCAAACAAGATATAAATTTTGATGAACGGAAATATAATAATTGTTAAATCTGATATGAACAATGTGGTCCCAGGCATGCGATTTTATCAGTAAGAAAATACTCTTCACAACTATAATAAATCTCTGTTGAACATTATCATAATCCCATTCTGTAAGTGGTCTATTATTTACTTAAACTAGTAAACACCAGGAAAATATAAGTTATTTTATCTTGTTCTGATTTTGAAATATTCACTTTTAAAGCCATAAATTAATTTTTACTTTACTTAATAGTAATTCTGAAGGCATGTCAATATTTATTTTATCACTCATCATATTAGTAATAGACTTCATGACTTGTTTGCAACATTGGCTTTTCCATATGTATCAGTTGTAAATCTGTCATGTCTGTTTCTGAATTGTGCAAAAATTTAAAATTATGATACCAGTAATGCAACTCAAGGAAAATAAAGAAGAACAATACCGATTATAAAGGAAATGATAAATAATTTATCAAATAATCCTCATATTTGATATCTGTGTTATTTATAGAAAGACCAGTGATGTGGAACAATTCACATTTTACATCATATAACTGAATTGTATTCTCCAATTCAGTTGGAGATACACAATACACAATAATATTTTTATTATTATGTATACAATCTTACAGAAATATTAAAAAATATATATTAAACAGACTGAATTAAACTGTTTAACTGTTAGATTGAAATGAAATATGCTTTAAAATATCTTTCAGTCAGGTCTACTGATTTAATTTGGGAAATATTGAAGTGCAAATTATTTTAAATATTTTCAACTTTAATTTGCAGTTTAAAATTGTATATAATTAATCAATAAAATGTAACGATAAATAAACATATATTGTAAATGAAAAATGTATTTTATGATTATGAGAAATAGTGTTTCCTAATTTAAACCCAAGTTCAAGCATTAAAATTTTATATGGGCTGATTCTTAGCATCTCTCTACATAAATAAGAAGGAGACATAATATACTAAACAAAACAGAAATAACCACTCCACATTTTGTCTGTGATTATAACTTTCTTATGATTTGCTTTGAAATCAATTTCTTTTATCTTATTTTTTCTAAAGAGGTATGTATAGACTTGCAGCATAATGCATAATAAATGATCCACATAGATCAAGTCTCCTGGTCTCTGTTCTTTATACTAGTTTGTTCCATTGCCCGGTTTCACTGCGTCTCCGCAATTACCGGCATTGGCAGCACATAACGATAAGTTTATGACAGTCAATTGTTTGTTTTGATCTGAGGTTAGTGAGAGCTTCTCTTATCTATGGTGACAGTCTGACAGCTGTCAAAACTATCTGCTAGTGTTTTCGTGATTATTTTGATGCTATTCGAATTATCTTCGTTATTTTTAATTATTTTGTTATTGGGTATATAAATTTTAATTACTTTTATGAGTTTTGTCTTTTTTATAGTGTTTGAATACTTTTTTCTTTATAGGTGGCACATCCCAAAAGGATTTTGAAACTACTTTGCCTACTAATGACTTATTATAAACAATATAAGTATGTATTATTTTTTAGTTTATCAACTGGTCTGCACATGGGTCGTTCAAACATAAAGCAAGTCGCCCAAAAACGTTTCCAAGAAATCAGTCTCTTTGTGAAGTCGCTCTTCCTATGCGCCCATGAAATAGCCCACTCTGACCTCGTCTACACATTCTTCCATCCCCTTTTGAGAGATCAGCAATACCCAGATGAATATTCCAAGAAGGTCAAAGGTAGGGCATCTACTTTCATAATCGTAGTCATAATCATATGTACTCCTCGTTGATATCACAAGAATTATGTCAAAAATAATTAAGACTTTTGGGGAACGTGAGGCAGTTTGTTACTATTTTATACAGGGTGTCCCGAAATTAGTGTGCAATATTGTGCTAGTGTGTTCTATGGCTAAAAAGGGGACTTTTTTATATAAACATGAGTCGAAAAATGTTTCCTTAAAATTTCAAAGTCGATTTTATAGGAGCCCCTTAAAGGGTGCCTCCTTTAAGGGGCTGTAGTCTTCTTAGGAAGTATTTTTCGACCCATGTTTATATGAAGAAAAACTCTTCTTTTTAACCATAGAACACACTGGTAAAATATTGGACAGTAATTTCGGAACATCCTGTAGATACAGCATCACTAATATTGAAAAGTGTAACTCATTTCTTGTTCTAGATCGTACAGATTTTCAGAATGAATCTGGACGACTCAAAGGCCAGTTGAAGCTGTCTTTGCAGTACAACAAGGGAGTGTTTTGTGTGATGGTTCATCATGTGAGAGGCTTACCGAGGTTGTCGAACGGCCAAGAACCGTCTACTTACGTGAAGGTGTATTTACAGCCTGATCTGCAAAAGAGCACAAAGCGAAAAACTAAAGTTGTGAAGAAGAACTGCCACCCCAGTTTTATGGAAATGGTGAGAAATATTGTATGAGTAGTTGTGGTAAAGTAACTGTGACATAATTTTTAACCTCTAAAGTAACTAGAAAATATTTCTGTACTAATCAGGGACGCTTAATTTATCTGAATTATGTGTACATTACATATTTTAATGGGCTATTCTACTAAATATCAAGAAATTAACAAATCCATAGTAATTACAACTGAAAGTCAATATACAGTGTTTTTAAAATTGGATGCCATAACATTGGTATCTTGGAAACCGTTAGGGATAGACACTAGGTTAAATTTTACAAGAACGAATTTCCAAAATTTCGATTTTTTGTCTTCCTGGCCTTGATTCTTTTGAGGCATATTATTGGTCAGAAAATTACGCAACTTTGCTCCAATTTAACCTAGTCTCTATCTCAAATTTACAGAAATTTGGATATTCTTTTAAATCTAGGCGCGTGACAAAATGAATTATTTTTTCCTATACCTATTTTCGTATTATAGACAGTTTTCGTTTATTTTTATACAACAGTTAGAAAGTATTGGCTTCCTTGATAGATTTTATTCAGATCATTGAACATTCACTTGCAAATCTTTCAGCTCGAGTATCGAATGACTTTGGAGTTAGTGAGAACAAGGAGACTGAAAGCCACAGTATGGAACTACGATGCCCTTCAAGAAAACGAATTCATGGGCGGCGTGGAACTAGACCTAAGCAGTCTCGACTTAACCACAGAAACAAGCGAGTGGTATTCCTTGATCAACCTAAGCAGATAACGGTAGTACCCAGCCAGAAGATGCAACGACGGGAAGTATCGATTGCTAGTGACGTAATCTTGATTTACAGATAATTACGTAATTATTATTTAAATTGTCGCTATGGGAAAATGTGAGGAGGTGGCGATTCTGATATAATATTTAATAATAGTTAATGATGGAATAGTCAGGTTAGGTTGTTTCTATCAAAAACAAGGTATCGTAAAAAATTTATCGCAAAGTGGGCATGTTTAGTGAAAAGGTTAAAACTAGGACACAAAACTGATTGTGTGATTCTTTGAACAAGACATAATCTCAATGTATTGGCACTCTTTCACTGTGTTGCACTAATATGGTACTAATTTATAATGTATTCATATCAAGGCAGTAATGTTATCAAAACTAACGTAACGCCAAATTTGAATAATGGTATTTTTAAATCGGTGTTTCATGTTGGTAGAACTGAGCGTTTAAGTGAATCATCTCAGTGTGAACTATTTTATGGATTACGCGAGCCATATACACTCCCGTATTTCCGATAACGTGCATACAAAATATTTTATGTAGTTGCCGATTAGTAACGGAGGACGTGTCAAATTTTACTTATCGTAGATACATTTGCAAGACAAATCATGTTGTAGTTGCACTTTTCTAGGCATTCCCACTCATATTCTGCACAAGCAATGTACCCTAATATCAGTAACGTGTTAATTACTTCAAGTCTGACTGTAAATTAAGCGATAAATATTTGTATAATTCAAATTAGTGAATTTAACCTTTTGTGGTGCTGTAGACTTTTACAATGTAATATAATTGCCAAGAAAAACTCAAAAATATGTGGTTTACATCTCATCTTACTACATTTATTTAAATTTGTAAGATTTTGTTTAGTGTTAACAAAATATTGGAGAATATGTAAAGAGGAATTGATTATACCCCATTCACTTTTTTGATGGACGATTCCCAATTTTAATTTAATTCCTGATTAAAATCCTGCTCGAAGGACCAAAAAGTGAGTTATTTGAAGCTCAATGCAGTAAATCCTTGGTTTGTTTTTCCAAGTCCCCGCTTGAAAATAGGCATAAGACTGAGTTGTAGGAGAAAGTTCTTCTTGTTTATTTATTATCTGAATATGTCTGCTCAAGAATAGTGAATGGATACTTATATACTAATAAGAAATTATGTAATATATGGAAATTGGCTGTTTTCAGTAATAGCGAGATTTTTTTAGCATTTTAAGGGATAAGATTGAGATTTTTTCAAATTCTTTGGAGTAGCTTTCAATTTTTGTAGTGTATTTTTATGAAATTATAGTTATAATCTGATAATTCTTTGTAGGAAAACCTCTAATATAAATATTTAATTTTAATTGGACATTAATGGACTAGTGAACATTGTGGAATATATTAATTATGTAATTGTTTTTAGTCATGAAAAAAGACATACAGGGCGATAAATGCATTATAGTAATAATTATTATTGTTTTTCGACGTCTAAAATATTTGAAAACTTTTAAATCATATATTATATATAATATATTATATCTTATAAATCAAAATCGATGCAAACAATTTGATAGAGAAGTTCGTTAAATATAAGCAATGTTGTGTAATGAAGTGCATGTCAATACGATATGACACGCAGTAGTCTAAAAAATATTAATGGTAGATATATTTAGTACTTTTTCAAAAGATACCATGTTTTGCATCGGTTGATAGTCCACATACTGAACAAATTGTGCCCGCTATGACTAATTGGAATGTGCAGCGCGCCCTGTATGTAAAAAGTTAATGCCAAAGTTGAAGTGGTAGTAACGTTTTTAGGTTTATTTATTTAAGTAGTGATCATGCATATTTATATTTAATCATGCCTACTTGACAGTGGTAGGAAAATAAAATCACACTGTATCGATAGAAGTATTACTCTCATTCCTAAGTATTATAGGTGAATCGAGCGATTTTCGGATCTGTTTCCATCAAAGGGTATTTGGATGCTTATAATTTTTTGGTATTTGGCGAAACGGGTCTGATAATCTGTTCTGAATGAAAGTTGTATAAGTAGCATTTATTTTGTAATTTCTTTATATACGTAATACATAATATATACACTTATTGCAGTGCATATTTTTGTTTTCCTTGTCATATTAAATACCTACTTGTGAAATTAAGAAAAAAATAGTATACAAAATATGGATATATGTATTTTGTGTATTTCGAAGGTGATTTTCCTCCGAAATGCACAAGTATTATTTTTTCTGCAATCGATGTCCATAAAAGAGTACAAAAAATCATTATTTCAACAATGATGATTTTGAAAATGGTTGACAAAAACAACCATTTTCAAACCAAATAAATCATCAAGTTACCACACGCAAATGCTCATCGATTTCCTAGAAATGGCTTATTTACACCACTTGCCGTTATGTATGTCTAATTTCATGCTGATAAAATTCTTCAAAAATTTTGCTGAAAACTTTTAAAAATGATTGACGATGATACCCAAA
This sequence comes from Pogonocherus hispidulus, assembly GCA_963924545.1. Lineage (NCBI taxonomy): Eukaryota > Metazoa > Arthropoda > Insecta > Coleoptera > Cerambycidae > Pogonocherus > Pogonocherus hispidulus. Next base: position 67,556,140 of record OZ004695.1, on the reverse strand, counting down.
TTTCAAGTACACTACCAGATGGTGTTGAAGCAGCGAATATGGCTACATTGGATTTATTACAATCAAAATTGAGAGAAAAACATTAATTAGCTTGTATCCGGTTTAAGAAATACTGCACTAGGAAGAAAGCAATAACCACCTTCAGAAAAGGTTATAATTGTGTATTTTGCAGAGTTTAAGTCGTAAAATGAAGGTATCCCCAATATGAGTAAATAATTCGATGCCCAATTCTACCCAAAATGTAAAATAAAACGACTAATAGTTATGAGATTTCGATTTATTTCTGTTTTCTATACTGGTATAGAAAACAAATATATACTTCTGACTACTCTCTACCTCTACTACTCTAAAAAGACTACTGTCTATATACAGGGTCGCTTATACCTATGTTTCATGTTTGGTTAGAACATTCCTTTACGAATACACTGATATAGGAGTTAATGAGTCTATCTATAATAAAGATGACCAAAAGAGTGTACCAAGAGGATAGTGTGTTGGAAAGAGAACAAATTGGTTACTAGGGTACATGTGCTACGTAGCATTTGTTCAAGACATTACTCTTATGGCACACTCTCTTGATCATATGTTCCTCATTATTATAGATAGGCTCATCAAATCCTATATGAGTGTACTCGTAAAGAAACATCCTAACTAAAAATAAAAAAAATTCGCGGTGTTCCATTAAAAAAAGAGCAACTTTGTTTTTCCATAACTTTTTAACTGATCCTGTATACCTAATTTTTATTAGATATAATAGATTTTAAAAATCTTAAAACTTTTGTGTTAAATGAGTAGAAGTAAGACTGACTAGCTGACAAGCTGACTAGCAGGAACATAGATGAGCAGGAAGATGGAAGATTCCGTTTTACGATTTGATATAAAACACGATATTGCTTCTCCCTCCCTAACTTAGTAGTGGCACAAATATAAAAATCTTATTATCCCTATCACAAAAGAAATCCCTATCATATCGAATACATATATCATGTATCATGTATGTAGTATAAAGATAAAGATCGTAATTTTGGAATTTGGCTGCCTTTCCTAATCTAAGTCCATAGTCCATTGTAACAACGTACAACGTACATACCATATAATACTATATATATATATGGTACATACAAATTTTTAGGTTAGAATGAAATAAGAAGCAAGGACTATTCGAGTCTTCTTCTTATCAAGAACTGGAAGAAGAAGATGTCACGAGTAGTTCTTACATCCATTCTTTCTAATCAGTGATTCTTCTAACCTAAAAATGTGATCTCAACCTCAACTTGTGATTATCTGTGACCTCAACCACACCTTATTTGTAGGTATATGGCTTAAATTTGTCATTCTCAATGTTTTATGATCAGTACCTATATTTTGATATATTCAAATTATTGGCAATTTCAAAAGTAGATATAGTTTTGAGTTGATCATGTCTAATACTTACCTACTTATGTTGCATAACTGCAAATTGTATATTGAAGATTTAAATCTTGAAGGGGGTTGGAACCTTTGGTGTGAATAAGCTACCTAACACTGACGTAGTTTTTCACATATAACACCAAAACACTATGCTGCACTCGACGCGCGTTTCGCTAACCAAGTTAAAACTGTTAAAACTGTTTCCGTTTTAATAATAATCTCCAGATGATGCCAACTTGCTTGGCGAAACGCGCGCCGAGTGCAGTATAGTGTTTTGGTGTTATGTGGAAAACTACGACGTCAGTGTTGGAAGATTTAAATATTTTAAATGCGAGCATAGTATGTTCAGATTGTAACAATATGTTTTTTAACTATTACGAGTAAACGACATTATTTGAAAAACCAAACGTAGAAAACGAATTTAAATTAAGTATATCTTTTATGTTGAATATCTGCTTATATCTATGCTACTGTTTGATATTCGACAGTGTGACTATTAGAAGTAGGTGAAATAAATTATATAACGAGAAATGGAGAAGGCCTAAAAAGTAGTTTTCTAATTATCTTTCATTGTTAAACGATTTAACGGCAATAATTTAATTATTTTCACTCAAACTGACTATAATGGCCTGGGAATTAACGCAAACAAAGTGAAAGTATTTATATTCAATTATAATCACTTTTTTCTACTTCGCAAAGTTCCTTGGCGGTTTTTATTAGCTGTTCTGGACTATGCCACTGGACACGTCCAGTGGCATAGAAAAATTATAGAGTAAAAGCTAACGAAAGCGAATGTCCTATTGCACACCCTACAAACATTTAAAATAAATACGTATGTGTAAATATAATAAATAATATAAATACCTATACGCTGCAGTAGGTATACATACCCGGAGCATACATACCTACCTACCTATTGCATACCTACATACCTACCTATTGCAGCGTATTATAGGTACAGAGTGATTCACAAATAATTAAATTGAATATTTTTGGGCGGTTCCAAAGTTTAAAAAACCGCGTGAGGCGATTTTATACGCCACATTTAAAAAACCGTCATCTCCAAATCCAGGTATATACAGGGTGATTCTTGATTTTCATATGAACCACCCTCTATATATTTTTACATTTTTTGTTAGAGCTTTTTCTCTCAAATACACTAATATGAAGTCGATGGGTCTATCTCTAATAATAAGGGGAATATGGGTTTAATGATTCACCGCCAGTACCTCCAAATGCAATGATATTCTCGTACAGGGTGATGTTTAATTTTTTTAATTTCATACCCTTATCTGAATCGAAAATCGCATTTCTCACTTTCTGCTAAAATGTCTACAATATATGATTTTATATATCTGGCGTATATACAAGGTGTCCCATTTAAAAAATCATGCATCACACAGTTTTATCACCTAAATTTTTCTAGAATTAGTTAATTAATAATTCTAGATCTTCCGTCGTAATTAATGTTAAGCGGGTTAATGACTCCAGTGGTGGCACACTTATTTTCAGGAATAAAATATGAATACCTATGCATTTTTCAAGCAACTGCACTTATACTTACCTACTTAATGTTGATAGACTAAGACTAAGATAGACTAAGAAATAGCTTTCAGTTTGTAAAAAAATGCATGGTGTAAAAACATGATAACATCGTTACAAACATACTAGCCTTGTTTATTATATAAACAAGGATACTAGCCTTAAGGCGGGTTTACATTGGTATAATAAATGGGTTAGTTACTTGTACTAGTAACTAGCAAGGCAGCTACTAACCTAGTGTAAACCACTTAGGAAAGTACTTGTACTAGTACTGGTACAAGTAATCAGGACAGGAAAGTGAATGGCTATTTACCAGGCTATAACCCAGGCTATTTACTTGCCACTTGCGAAGCCACTGTCCTTTCCCCACCACCGTACCAGGCATCAGTTTACCGGCTGTCGTGTCCACTACACCAATGTAAACACTTCCTACCTTGCTAGTACCCATACGCACCGGTGTTTGTGTGTTGATTAACAATAAACATTGCGTTAAGAAGAAGTGTTGATGCTCCTTTCGAATCCCTTCTACTGATCCAATCTCTGACCCATCTTCTCTTTGGACGACAATTTTCCTTTTCAATCTCTCTAATAAGTTCTCCAATAACAAATTTGCTTAACTCTCACAAATATTTTTCTTAACTTTTCCTTGCGCAACATTCTAGAATGACGAGAAACATGACAACGAAAAGTATTTCATCCTGGTTTTGGCGATGTGACCGCACTACTGGTACTAGTGTGCATAAAATATGCTTAGTTTCAAGTGTAAACACCCACTGTCTACTTGTCTCTTATTTGTGACAGTAGGCTAGCCAGGCTAGCTACAAGTAACTAGGCTTAGTAACTATACCAATGTAAACCCGCCTTTAGGTACACTTTAACTGACTATAGGTGGTGCCTATAATCTAAAATATGAAGCAGTAACAAATTTTTAATGGATTGCAAAGATTAAAAATGGTTTAAACCAAATAACCATGTGCCTGTCATTTTCATTCTATATCAATTGATAAGAATGTGGAAAAGTGGAAAGCACAGTTCCTAAATAAAAAAATAGCACCCTTCCATCACCTCTTCGCGCACGCGGCTACGGTCGACCCGGCGTTGGGCCTTTCCCGGCCACCGCGGTCGCGTACATTCTGACATTCTCCTCTCCACATTCTCGTTCATTTCACATCGCGCAGGAACGCACCACGCTGCTCGGCCACCGCTTCTCTCGCGGTCAATAGCCACATAGATCGATTCAACAGGTTGCCGGCGCCCGAAACCAACGCTCCCATCTGTTCTCCACCCGGCACATCTAGTCGGCAGCGACACAAGTGCATCAAGGGGGCGTGTTGCGCTCCAATCAACCCCATCGTCGGGAAATAAGTGACGATCGCAGACGCGTCGCTGCTTCAAGTTCACTTGGCGTGGTTATTGGGAATTGGGATGTTCGTATGTGCCTCCATATGGAAATTTGCTTAGACCCCAGAGTAAATGTTTGATAAAATAATCAAGTGGCTTGTTGTGTGTCAACTTAAATAAGAGTGCATTCGATAGGATACTGCGCGACTCACAGGAATAGAATTATTTTCGTCTCTTTAAATTTTTAAAGTTTGGAAGAAGCATCAAGTGTGTTTTGCCGTTGCCATGGAGAGTTTCCCGGTAGACAAATCTTTCTATGATATCGACTCTGCGGATGAATTGAAGGAACTCTGGGAGGCAGATCTAGATCCGGTAAGTAATTTGAATTTGCATTTATTTAAATAAATCTTCGGGCAAATAATGTTCACGGACGGGTTTTTTCTCGGTGTTTAGAATCCTGTTTTCATTGCATCAAGTTCTCGGAAAACATCGACGATGATTCTCTGTGAATGTTCAGCATTGAATTCCGCGAAACGTTTTCTTTTTTGGGCGGATTTAAAATTACCTACTGAAATGACTGTGGCAGGTTTTGAGCATTATTGCCAATAATAATAATAGTAGTAAAACAATGTAAGTTTTTTTCATTGTTGAACAGCTGAATTTGTTGTTTACTTTCTTGAATGTTTTGTATTGTATAGGTATAGGTATAGGTATTTTCTAGTACTAGTACCTATACATCGCCAATCCCTTATCTCATCAGTGACTATAGAAAGAGTCACTGATGCCATACATACATCTTTGAGTTTGGATCCGTTCCGAAGATTAGCTGTGCAAAAAGTAAGGTTTTTTTGAAAAATTGAAAAAGTGTGTAGGTACCGATATAACGAATGAAATAAACAATTATTGTTAAAATTGTTAAACTATCAAAGGGCGTGTAAGTAACCTACATAGTTGCAAAATACATAAGTAGGGTATTTATATTTTCAATCAGAAAAATAAAGACGCTGCCCTAAAATCTAGCTAGGTTAATAATAACGGGTCGGTAGTTCTCTGTAATTTTAAGTATTAAGGTTAGATTTGATAAATAATTTCTACCTTTAATAAAAAAGTGTGAATAAAAAAGTATTGCAAACTCTGCCTCTTTCCAATAAACTTAGGAGGAGGTACCTACCTATAATAAATAGGTATTATCCTTTTCATTGTCTTATTTTCAAAATATTATCAGGAGTATTATCACTTATCAGCTTCACCATCTAACATATGTTTTTTTTTTAATTCTTATATTAGGTATTTAGCCTCTATCTTGTTTATTAGTAGTCTAATTTGGTATTAGTATTTATCTTATTTGTCTTATTATTACTCATTACTAATTAATTAAATAACTCTAAACTTAAATCTTCAATATAAAATAGCTAGGAGATACCAAAATTGTTTGTAAGTCGTCACTGTGATTGTAAATCATAAAACTGCGAATAGTGTTTATCAGTCATGTTTGTATGTATGACAAATGTTTAAATAAATTTAACAATGTATTGTGTTTATTTAAATTTAGATATGGACTAGTGCCTTGGTTGCGAGTTGCGATAACTTTGAAGCTAAATCCACGGAATTTTTACTTTGTGGTTATCTGAAAAGCGAAAAATACCTAATGCATACTAATACCTATTTAGGTAATTTTTGGGTGACGTGTACATCTATTAAAGGTCATTAAAACTACATGGTGCTTGTTTAACTCTGACACCTATGGTGGCCTAAGCCTACTCTTCCTTATGATTTTGTCTTCATAACTCTTGCATATCCTACTTTTTCGTGGACTAACTATAAGTTTTTCTTAATCGGATATCAATTCTGAACAAAAAAGGTGCTCTTGTTACATAACTCTAAAATCAACAATTTTCGAGTAAATTGAGTGTAAAGTACCGACTACATTCTTTATGCAGAAAAATACATGCAAAGGAAGTCATAAGGACGAGTAGGCCTAAGCCACCACAGGTGTCAGAGTTAAACAAACACCATGTAGTTATGTAGATGGATACGTCTCGCAAAAATTACCTAACGATTTTTAAGTTATTGCGGATTTTTTTTTCAAAATAACACCCTGTAACTCGTTAGGCGTGCATCAGAGAAATTTTTTTTATAAGAGTTTTATTCTTATTTTGGTCAGGTCCACCCCCTGGTAAATTTTTGTACGCTCACACTGGGACACCCTGTATAACCAAATTAGTGTCTTGAGTTTGTAAACTTAGATCTTGGGCTAGACTAACGATAATAATCGATCTCGTAATCGATATACATACAGGGCGTCTCACGGTGACCACCCATCAGAATACTTCAGAGACTACTTCGATTTGAATTTTGAAAATTTGTGATATCGGGTTTTCGGGCATGCCCTCCTCAAATAAAATAATGGCGCCCACGTAGCACTTTCTGGTTATATGCCGGAAGTCGTCATCGACTTGCTTATAAACGGAACATCTTATATATTATTGCATTTTCGATTCTACGAAAAATTTTAGGTGACAAATATCCCAAATTTTCTAAATTCAAATCGAAGTAATTTCACCGTAAGACACTGTATATTTTAAACGAAATTGACCGCAACTAAGTACTCCTAGTAGTTTAGAGGGATAATGAGGGTAATGCACATAATCATTAGACTGCATTTTAAATGAGTTTTGTGTCTAGTCACTAATCTATTTCACAATTATTTGTAAATATTTGTCTATTCGCCAATATCTACTGATTTGTCTCTCAGACAAGCTATGTAGTCGTCTATTGTCTAGCTGTTGAGAATTTCGGTTATCGTCTAGATTGAAAGGAGACGCCCGTATCCCGTATCCCCTACTGGAGCCTTCAATCGGTGCTGGTAGAGAACACAATAGGCTTTTTGTCATAAAGGCCTGTATAACGGGATAGCCAGTGATGGCGGTTTTTTAACATAATTGATAAGAGAAATTACAAATTACGATTCGACAGTGTATCTTATATGAAAGCGTGTAGTATATTATGCCATCGTGACATAATCATATGCAGAGGAAATTATATTTTTAAAGACAGTTAGTTCAGCAATTATTTCTAACGCCACGAAAGGAGTACTCTGGAGTATACAAGTCTAAAACATCATGAACGAGATATACCAACACCACCTATGTATAAAACACAGTTAATGGATTATACTTTTGTGTTGTAGAAAGGAAGTTAATTAAGTAAATGATAACGTTTGTTTTTTTGAGGTAATCGGTAAAGACGATTTCTGCTTCTCGGAAAACCGGATGTTATTTAATGGAAATCATCATATCACGTGAAATAAGCTACCAGAGATTATGCATCGAATCAACGGAGTGCATGCCAATTACGTGGGTTGAAGTCTTAATTAAATGACTCGAGTGAGTCTCATTAAGTTTAGTAGTTCGGTTCACTCAGAGGTTCAGTGGTATCCAAGTGACTGCTTTAAGAAAATCAGCTGGCGTACAAACAGTCATGGTAAAACCCTTCATAAAAATATCTTTCAAAACGAAAGCGTTTGCATTAGGCCCATGTCAGACTATCTAATTTTCGTCAGAGATGTGGTTAAAGGAGTTCGCACACTACATAGGTGTTTGGTGCAAAGTCAATCATTGTATTGACTTTGTTGCTTAAATGCACTGTAAGATTTTATATTATTTGTATTTATTATGACTTACATAATTAAGAGTAGTATTTAGAGGGAACATGCCTTTTTCAATGTAGTTACATTTATACTGCCTGTTGAAAAATGTGAGATAACATAACTCACCTACAGTACCATCTATCGGTATGCATTGGGGTTTCTTATGTTGGCAATAAATCTGCGGGCGGTGGGCCAGCCGAAAAAATCACGTATAATGCTTCATTTACCTTAAAGTTCCTTACACAATCCAGTAGTCCGAACATTCCAGCACACCTTGGTTTTTATTAGTGCCGGATTAGGGAGACTACTGTATTTTTATTTTGTGGAATAACTGAATTCGTAAAAAATATAAATGCATACACAAGCATAAAGGGAGGCGTATCATTTTAAGTGCACATACATTGCGCTTGATTATTGGGCAACAGTTGGTTCTTTGCGGGCGATAAGATAAATATAGTATCACAGGCGAATTACTTTTTTGTCTGTGATAGTTTTTATTGAACGCCCCCTTTTCTATTTCTAATCACAATGATTTGGAAATATTTAGATCTTTTGCCTTTTTGAGGTGAAAAGCTGAAACCCCAGTAGCGGAATATGCACATCAAAAGTATGAAAACATTAAAATTATTAATAGGTACCAAACATTACGAAAAATATATCATTTTTAGACATGACATAAGGTGCAGATGAAAAGACTTTCAAGTACTTTGCGTGACCTAGTTATTTATTTTTAATACCCAATTTATACCTATAAACCCCATTTATGATTGTTTTATATTTGAGTGGTTTATCTAAGAGATTAGGCAGGCAGATGGTTTAGAGGCGCATGGGTTGAAGGTGAAATCAAATTTATCTTATCTTCAAGAAAAATTGTTGTACTCGGGCTGAGTGGCTGATAGATACTTTGTAGTAATTTACTTTTAACTGTATTTATATAACTAATAAAATACATCTAGCCAAATAACAACATAATTATGAAACTGATGAAATTATTGAATAGAAGAGGAAGTAGTACTTCTATATACATATTTATGTTTGTCGTATTTAACCAAATTCTGGTGTGTAATTTTAATTTGTAGATTAAATAAATAGATTGATTTTCCAACTCAGATCAGCGCCCTTTTCATAGTGAGAAGTTTGTCAATATTCGAAAAAAAAAAATGATGTACCTCTGGACGGAAGAAGCTGGCCCTGCTACTCGTATTTGCAAAAGGTGTAGCTTTTCATTAGTGCAGATGCAGAATAAGCAAAATAACTTTCAAAATGCGTATTATTTTTGCATTATTTAGGAAAAATGCATATGAAAATCAATTCGGTTACCCATTTTATGTAATTCCAACAATTTGCTGTGGATGGGAGGGATGGGGGATTTAGTTTTTACGTAAACAATTTTGTACGTGACATAACGCAACGCAGCAATGGCAGTTGCAACCGTTTTTCTTGTCTTGGACACCAGCATTTCTTTTGACGGGCAGATCGCGCTGGTAAAATAAACCCAGCCACAACCTACTAGTAGGTTGTGACCCGGCTAAGATCGTAGGTCGTCTGCCCGGTCACGTGGCCTCTTCGATATGGGTTATGTAACCCCGAAGCGAGTATAGTATAGAGTTCGAGACATCCGACATCCGGTCTTCGGTTTAAGCAACAGGTGCGTGCTTGTGCTCTGCTTTAGAACCAGAAACAAACGAGTGATTGATAACTGGGGCCCACAGAATAGATAAAGAACTGGTGCTCCTGCCCAGTATAATGGTTGAGCTCTGTGTTTTAAAAGCCATCCTTTTTATCCACCGTTTAAAGGGCTGTAACTCCTTTAGGAATCAGTTTAGAGCATATGTTCAAAAGAACTTTTATTTTTGAACTTCTATTGTTGAAGGTTGCTAGAAATTAAACGTTTCCTGATTGTCCAATGTGTTGAATACCTATGTCCAGATTTTTTTTCTAGCCACTGTTAACATTCTGTTAATGCAAAATGTCTATTTTTTTGCAAGGGGCCACATTGTTTTAGCTAGAGCGTCTTTTACCGAAAAAATACGTGAAGCGAATAATGAACAAATAAGGAATGTGGTAGAGCAGTACCTACCAGTGAAGAGCCCAGACGTACCAGCCTACTTACATAAACTGCAACCGTACGGTACAGTTAAGTCAATTAAGATGTAATATAATGTAGCAACCTAAAACTTTACGAGTAGCAGTAATCAATTACTTATTGATGGTATTGCGCATACCATCACCGTGAAATTTGAAACGGTTATTATTATAACATAACCACGTGAACCAATCGAGTTTTTATTGCAGTTTAACAGTATTATTTGTATTCCTCAAAGACCAAGAGAGGGCACTACTGTGCAACACTGAATCAGTTTTAATCATCTCCAAATGATGCCAACTTGGTTGGCGAAAGGCGCGTCGAATGCCGTATAGTGTTTTGGTGTTATGTGGAAAACTACGTCAGTATTATCTTCACCCCAAAGTTCCAACTCCTTTCAAGAGCACTACTGTGTGTTTCTCACCACTATTAACACTTGTACTAGTTGCAGAAATAATCTACAAAGTGTACTTCGTAGTGCATTCTGTACTAAGTGAAAGGGACTTGGAATCCGCGAACTAAATCGGATGTCACACCTTGCAGGGACCACCCTGTACATATACCCGGTCAAAGTAGGTGCATACCGTGCCTTGGGAATAGCTCGTCCGTGGTGAGTTTGTGAAAGGTACTTAAATAACACGAAGGTCGTTTACACCGAGGTACTGTTAACTCACAGCAAAAAATACGATGCCTACCTCGAGGAGGTACCGCCGTTGTACCATTCTGCGGCCGCGGGAAATGGCAAGAGTTCTTCCCAGGTGCATGTTACGGATGTGCAAGCACACTTTTCTGTTGCAAGCCTGGATACACTTACACACACCGCACCGAACTTTTATCTAAGTAAATAGTCCTAGATAAAAATACAAACATAGTTTAAAGTTCACTAATATATGTACAGTCTGTCCCTAAAGTATTCCCCCCCACCTTAACTTTGAACGAGTTGTGATATCGACTTCAAACAAAGTGTAGGATGAATGGTAGAAAAAATACTACTTTCGGTCGGTATACTGTCGGTACGTTTTTTTAAATAGCATAGTAGGCGGTGTTGTACATCGTTTGAAAGGTATTTCAATTCTCTTCACACCAGTTGTTGAAAAATTCAAATCGAGTCATCCGTTTTCCAGTTACAAGCGTTTCTGCGTCTGATTCGGCGAGTGGAAGGACCACATTTAAATGTTTGAACCGAAGAATGTTAATGTAATGTAATCTCAGAAGAAGAAGCATTCTCAAAAAAAATTATAGGTGTTAAATTGGGGGAATGGGTTGACCTTCAATCATTTTAATATTTGAAAGGTAGGTGTACGAATTCTTTACGTATAGTCGTTGGTAAATAAAAATCAAGTTGTTCCTATTCTAAACATATCTAAGTACAATTGATTGTTTTATTTACAAACTGTTATAGAGAAGCCACTATTTTGATATTTAAGGGTCCATTCACTGTAAACTTGACAGACATGAATTCGGGGTCGGGTTGAGAGGTTGGGTAGCCGATGGGTGAAGACTTACATATTTCCACTACCGAATTATTAAGATTTCGGAGGTGCACGTAAAGCCGAAGTAAAAAGGCACATGGATATAAAGTTGGCCCTTATTGCAACGGTACCTACCGGATTTGTCTTATAATTGCAACAAAATTTCATTTTAATGTTATAAATTATATATCACCGGAAATAACAAAAGATAAACTAGATCCCTATAGTAGCAAATTTTTGTTTAATACATGTATTTTAGAGAAAATAATTTTTTCTAGTTTTTTTATAATTAGACACGACGAACGCCGATTTTGGGCTTATTTCGGACTAGTGAATGGACCCTTCAGTTATTTTGCATGCTACTCTATATACTTCTCATCGAGCTCCTCATATTATACGAGTATAATCTCACAACGAATATCTTTACATTGTACATACAATACATGTCCTTATCTTAGAAGGCAATGCATTTCGCGCTCCTTGACATCTCCATTCAATGGACAGCCTCCGCGTAGGAGGAGGTATTACTTTGGCATGTCAAATCAGATAGATCTAGCTTTAGCATTTGGGAGCGGAGAACAGAGATTGTACCCGCGCGCTGGTCTCCGTAGAACGGCTGGCCTCGTTTCGATGGAAAAGTTTCATATACATTTCTCTGCTGTTGGATCGGTCGCTTCTGATAGTTTTAGCACAAGAATAAATAAATAACCAGTAGGGTATCTCGCAGGCGGCACCTTTGATGTGGTTACCGATGGATTCGTGACCTCGGTTCCAAAAGGGGAGACGTACGTACTTTCGAAGATATTTTCTTGATTTTCCATAGCCGTACGTAATTAATGTATATTTTTACATTTTTCTTTCTCAGTGATAGATGGCAACACAATCTTGTCAGTGCTATCAATCTAGGGACTTTACAATATTACTTACAATCAGTACAATATTACTTGTAGGACTTCCTCAGTTAGAGCAACAGTATATTCAGAACTGGGCTAACGCTTCGTTGGACAATTAGTAACTCAATTAGGTACCCAAAATACCCGTTTTGCAGATGAATTCTTAAATGTCAAAGCCTAGCACTCAGTTATGTAAGAGTCATTATGTATAGAAAGTTTTTATTTTGCATCTAATTAATGTCCTTTTTCCTTGCCTGTGTTAAACGACGCTACGATATTTTAGTTCTTCACAATGAATGTCCTAGTGTTAAAGATATTTCATGCTGTGTTAATAAAATACACAAATTTTCTACAGCTTACCTCTTTGAGAAATCAACCACCGCTTTATGAAAAATAGACCCAATGACGCATTAAATGCGCGATAAATTTAAGTGTAGCTTCTGTACTAAATACCTGGTGTTGAAAGGAATCCGGACGTGCCTTTCCGTTTTCTTGAATTTGCTGGTCTTGATATCTGACCAAGCGGTTGAAAAAGGTATACAATAATAATTATTCACGTTATTAGAAAGCCCGTTATTTATATTAGCTGTCATTGACTACCAAAAATTGATTCAATCATACATTGTTAATACAATTTAAAATATTTCAATTATGCATAATAATAAGTGTAAGATACGTTTTTAATAATATGTACTTTCTTTTTATAACCTTATACATGGTGTCTACTGTAGCCGTATCGCTTACGTCGGGTTTGTTGACTTTAATGAGCTAGGAAAAAATTATAAAATATTTTATAGGCAATATCTGGGAATATATTAAATATGAATATTTATAGATACTTTGTAGTCTTTTTTGGGATTACACCATCTGTAAAATAATAAAAAAACGGGAAACCAGAAGTATCTATTCAAATTAAATATTCAAAGTGTAATATCAAGGCAAACCTCTAAATTTTGCCCCAAAAAAACACTGTATAATATGCAATAAAATAAATATTTGATAAATTTTATAAGTAGTTTTTCAGTTTTATACAAAATGAAAAAATAAAAAAGAAAATGAAATTTGGTTAATTTATCAAATATTTAATTGATTGCATATTATACAGTGGTTTTTTGGGGAGAACTTTACAGGTGTGCCTTGATACTACACTTTGAATATTTAATTTGAATACGTCTGGTTCCTGTTTTTTATTATTTTACAGGTTGTGTAATCCCAAAAAAAACTACAACGAATCATGAAAACGTACCACAAATAAGTTACAGACATTATTTATAGATACTCTGAAGAATAAATTTCGATTTTGTTTTCTCGTCTGAAATTTTGAGTCTGTTACAAAAAAGGAAACCAATTGTAAATTTCGCTCAACTTTTCGTTAGCGAATCAGTTTAAGTGTTAACGACCTTTAAATTTAAAAAAATATATATTAAACTTTTATAAGCATAACTTGCAGAGTCATCCATGATTTAAGAAGAAGCATATTTAAGCCTATTCGCATGGCTGATTTTCAGTTTCAGCTCAGAGCCATTGCGATTACAAGTGGGTGAAAAAAGTGTATTAAGTATAAGGAGTTTCAAATCATATTCAAGAAGATATACAGGGTGAGTCATTGAAAAATTTCATTCTCGATTATCTGTCAAACGGTTGGTTTCCATGGAAAATCCGGAGACAGGTCGATTTTTATTTGAAGAGGACACGTTTTTATTTTATTGAGACACAGAGCGTCTCAAAACGGAGATGTTTACCACAACATATATTTTTTAAATAGAACACCCTCACCAATATTGTTACAGATTTGGATAGAAAATCCTTTCACGAATACATTTTTATAGGGTTTGATGGATATATAGCTCTAATAGTGATGGAGATATTACCAATGGTTACCATAATGTGTTGGAGAAAGACTTTGTAGTGACTGTAGCCTAGCAACGAATCGATATACTCTTTCTAACTCATTATAGTAATGGAACACTTTTATATGTATATCTTCCTCACTAAGTTGTGGTAAACCTCTCCTTTTTGGGACACCCTATATGAATGTCGATACTATAAAAGTGTCTTTCTTCAAATAAAAATCGACCACTCTCTGGATTTTCCATGGAAGTCAATCCATTGACTCTTGACTCACCCTGTATGAAATAAATTACTCGTTTCTCTTGATATCGAAAGATGCCCAAAATTTTAGGGTATAAAAGACCAACAGCAGACAGCTAGACGTCCCGTGAAAGATCTTATCGACTGCCAATGAACGAAGGACTAATAAAAATTAGAGATAAAATGAATCCGACAAATATAACGAATGAGAGTTGCATTTAATAGGTTTTTGTTTCACTAAAGTGTTCAAGTTGACTGCATTTTATTGATCTGTGAGTTAACTTGTAAATAGGGAACGGATAACTCGATTCTCCTTTTTCACAATTGAAACAAAGGAAAACCCTGGTCCTAGTTAAATGAATGGGCACAAAAGGAAAGTCGCCTTTTCGGCCTCCAACGTTTCCCGTGAGATTGCTTTGCCGTACTCGTAGGTATTACGCAAGTTACACACCGATGCATATTACACGCTATTATTATGGAGAAAACGATCGCGAGAGCTACCAACTAAGGGACGTGCTAATAACGTCGGTTTGCAGGTTTTAATAGCGATTTCCAGACCTTAAATGGGTTATATACAGAGTGTTTACCCGTGCAGAATAAGAATGGCAATTATTACACTCTGTATAATAGTGGCGTTGGTGGCGGTAGTGGAGTAAAAACATTAGACTAAACAATATACACCGTGGGAAAATGAAACACTCGGTATAACATTTGCATTCATCAAATTGTACCCCCACCACATTTACTCTGTATATCAAACCACAAAGACACAGTGGTTGGATGGATCAAAATCAGTCTGATTTTTCTATGCATTTCAATTATTCATGGTGTAATAATAACTTATTTTAAACTTTGTAAAGTAATGTATTTTCGTTTAACCTTTAAAAAATAAAACTGTAATACTATTTTGTGAACATATCTCTGCAAGATATGCATGCCGAAGTGATAAATCACAGTTATTTCCGTAAAATTTCTAATTAATGATAAATAATAATTTAAGATTTGGTCGCTTGATAATCAAAAGCCATAAATAACTATTGAATTGTAATTTTTTATCGAATATATGTTTTGAATTAAATTTTGGAAGGTACCTATATAACATAATAACCTATATAACATAATTATTTAAATTACACCCTGCCCTCCATTTAGGTACTTTGTGGTCAAGGTTTGAGGTTCCGTATATGAATTTTATAAACAGACATTTTAGATTTTTTGTTTAGTTGTTGAAAATCAAGCATTTTCTATTGTGTAGAGCATTTGTTAAAAAATACACCTTACGATTTTATTTATAAATAAATAATAAATAGTATATCTACTATTCCAGATATTTTCAAGATTTGGGCGGCTTAGAATATTTTTCGTTAAATATGTATTACTTTAAGTACTAAAGATTTTCATGATAAAATCTAATCACGAAATCATGTAACATAAAGAACTCTTACATATAAATTGATATCTTTTATCAAACTAAGTTTTGTTATCAATTATAACGGAAAAAAGTGTATTCAACAAATAATAATATAAATACTATTAATAGTAATTTATATAAACTACATATTTTTGAGAGGCAATCAAACCAAAATCATGTCAACTTCAAAAAGCATGTGACGGGTGATTTGAGAAACAGTTCAGTATTTAACAAATTGGTATCTAGATCGTTCAATCAAGCACTAATATCACCTATTTTAAAGTCATAAATTATAAGGTCTGGTTTATTGTAAAATCAATTTCATAATCATCCTCGTGTTATAACTAATAAAAAACAATGTTATCTACGTTTTTATATAACAAGTAGGAACTGAAATGTTACCTAGATATAAGCGCTATAATTAAATCTTAATTATATTGGATCTGAGAGAAACACTGTTATTAATTAATATGATACTATTGTCCTCATTTTTATTCAAACTTATGTATACATAATAAGAAGCTAAAGCGAATGCGAAAATAGAAATAAAATCAATGTAATCAGTAGGAAATTATCAATTGTATCTGAATTTTCTTGGTGCATGATTAATTTCCCTTGTTTTGTGAAGAAAATCGTCCATCCTCTTACCATCTCCTTCATATGGTGGACCAAAATTGAAAACCCCATCCAGAATCCGGAGTGATTAATAGAAACTTCTGCTTATAATTTTTCCCATAATTCGTTGGATTATGTTGCTAATTTTATTTGAATGTTTATAAATATCAAGTTATTAACTTTTCATCATTTTTTTTTCAGGTGAGTTGCATTCCATTATTTACGAAATACACGACAAAAAGTAAGTAGTCGATTAATTTTATCAATAACTTTTGCAATTTTACGGCGTATTGTAGCAGAATCCACACAAAATAGTAAATGTCATACCTATTGAAAAAATACAATGAGTAGTGTTATTGCTTCTAATAAATAAGGTTGTGCAACACAAAATTGATTTATGGGCGACATTTTTTTGATTGGGTAACTAAATGAATTGATTTGATATCGTTTTTCTCTATTTACGCAAAAATGGCAAGCATGGCTATTTTGGTACTTGGAAATAATATACACTTGGTTAAAAATGTAACGAGGAAACTTTTTGCAATGAATTTATAAATATATTTTTCGATATTTCTTGGCAACCAGCGAACCAATAATTATTATCAAGCTTATATTAATTATATAATGTATGCTGATAAGAACTGTATCTCATAAAACTATAGGTATAATGTCTGTAACTTATTTTTGGTGCAGCTGTATGGTTCATTATAGTTGGTACAGCTATATGGTACACCACCTGTAAAATTATAAAAATGGTTGGGGTACACATTAGAGGTTTGCCTTGATACAACATTTTCAATCTTTATTTTGAATCAGAATCAGTATCTTGTTTTTTATTATTTTACAGGTGGTGTAACCCAAAAGAAACTGCATTGAATGGAATGTTATGTTATGACATTGCTGTACGTTTTGTGTAGGAAGTAATGGAAAACTAGAGATGCAGTGGTTTTCCTTGAACTCTTGTGACAGGTTAATTTAAAAAATGGCTTAAAATGTAATCAATAATTCCCTATAAACTTCGGAATTTCTCTTAATATGAAAACCATTTGTAAGGTTATCTTAATATAAATACCAAGAATAAATAAAATGCTGGGTCACAAGGCTAGGGAAGCACTTATTTGTCTGGGGTCAGACCTAACTTTCGTTAGTATTAATTAAATATTGAAAAGTGGTGTTATCTATATATGTTTGATTTTCCATAAATAATTGGGGATTTACATTGAAAATAAAAACAATTTTTCCAAAAACGCCATTGATAGTAGTTTCTGAGTATTTGTTAGTTGTTAGTATTGGAAGTACCAGTGCCTTAAAATGCTACTATTCAGCTATATATATATATACTATACAGCTAACAAATACTCGAAGAAACAAATAATTGCCATGAGTAATCATCGATCATTTTTAACCTAACATCAAACGACAGACAGCTGTTTCGACCTATTGCATCTCTTCAACGTCATACCGGTATCGAAGTGAAGGGCACCGTTTCAAGACAATGAAAGTCTGCATTGTATATTACTTTTCAGTAGGTAACTGAAATATCGTGTATTATTAATGTAATGACCAAGTAGTGCTAGCAATTTGAGTAGAAGGTTGGAATTAGATAATTATGCAGACAGAAAGGGATATTTCAAATGTCAGCTTTAAAAAATAAGAAAGTCTTTCGAGAATACGATATAGTACCAAAATTTTCTGTGAAAAATTGTCTTGTTTAAAAGATTTCTGTTCCTGAAGACAGAGTTGTTCATGAAAACGAAAGCTTTGCTCTTTAAGAAGATCCTTTAAAATCTTTATCTTTGCTATTTCTTACAATTTTTAAATGTATCAATTAACACGATATTGTTTTGAAACTATAAACTCAAATTATGAGGAGTTTTTTTGGTTTGGAGTATTTGGTTTTAACTTTGAGTTAGGCAAAATGGCCACCAAAACTACCTGACTTACACCCGATTGATTTTTTGTTTAAACCGTAAGGCCCAATCCAGTTTGTTTAGTTGTTTGCATTTCTATTGATATTTTCAAAAACCAGGCAATACTTCATATTTTTGTACTTATATGTAATAGCATTCTCTTTTTAACATGTACATTTTTCATACCTACGATGTAATTTCACGTTTATGATTTACATGCATGTTATTATTGCTAGATAACGGTTATTGTTGTTATTGTGGATACCAAAAATGTCACGCAAATTAATTTCGAAGGTCATTTTATTTATTCGTAATATCTGCACTCATTTTTCGAGTTA
This sequence comes from Pogonocherus hispidulus, assembly GCA_963924545.1. Taxonomy (NCBI): domain Eukaryota; kingdom Metazoa; phylum Arthropoda; class Insecta; order Coleoptera; family Cerambycidae; genus Pogonocherus; species Pogonocherus hispidulus. The sequence goes on along the minus strand of OZ004695.1, from coordinate 67,537,382 downwards.
AATTCGCAACTCTGATTATTGCCTCACATCTAGGCAATGTAATTTAATAAAGCGATTATTTATTTATGCATTTCGATATCAATGTCATTCTTCGACAAATAGGTGCCAGATTATTTCATCGAATTCCTCACCTGCGGGCACTTGGAAAATAGGGACTTGCTTCTAAATTCAAGTGGATTTGATAACTAAAAATAACAGATAATACTATTTGAGTGGTAAAGTGAGTATATTATACGTATCTACATACAGGGTGAGATAACGAAATGAGTCATCCTCGATTATCTGTCAAAGGATTTGTTTCCATGGAAAATGCTCAGACAGGTCGGTTTTTATTTGAAGGGGGGACACATTTTTATAGTGTTACTTTTATATAGGTTGCAGGTCAGGACACCCTGTGTATTTTTACAGATTTGGATATAACGTTCTCTGACGAATACATTGAAATAGGGCTTGATGGATATAGCTCTAATGGTAAGGGAGATGCAGAGGATGCTGTAACGTCTTAGTTTCGATATATGTATATAGGTATAAAAACGCTGTAATATCGCATCTTTCGAGGGCTTCGTGATTGAATTAATATGAAGTGGTTTAGATAGCTCCTCTTTTGAGTCGAGATATTTTTTTGTAGGCCTCTGTGTGTTGTGATTACTCTGATTGCAGTCACTACGTCATTTTTTTAAATGACTAATTAAAACGCGTATTAATTTAATTCTGTACTAGTCGCCAGACTTGAACTAATTAGGAAAAAAATATATACCTACTCTTAATTGTGTAAGATAGTACCGTTCACATCTCATAGCCCCTATTGGCTACCATTGTTGTTAGTTTGTTACTCACCGGTGCTCAACTGTTTACGGTCGTCGCAATCTAGATGTACGATGAGATATGGGACGAGATTTTCTTCGGTTGTTTAGACGACGTTTCAGAGAAATACTGGCCTCGATATTTGCCATTAAGAGGAATACATTCTATACAAACGTACAGCGTGTCCACGGATCGGATTCGTAACTGTCCAAGGCCAAAAAAATATACAGGGTGTTAGTTAAACATGCGGCAAAAATTCAAGAGGTTATTCCTTCGACTATTCTAAGGATATTTTATCCTTTGATGATTTTTGAAAAAGCGCTTTGTTGCGAAGATATAGGGCGAAAACAATTTTCAACAAATAACAATTTATTACTAAAAATTACATGTAACATTTCTGAACCTACAAGAATTGTTCAAAATGGCTACCTCCAGCTCGGATGCAACCATCCAATCTTCTCCTCATAGACTACCGAACTCTTTCAAATACACCAGAGTCGTTTCTTATTGCGTTACACCCAGCAATTATCCGATCTCTTAAATCGTCTACATCTTCCACTGCCCTAGTATAAACTAATGACTTTAGATGGCCCCATAGGAAATAATCCAGGGGGTTTAAGTCCGGGGATCGAGCAGGCCATACGTGAGGTCCACCTCGACCAATCCAGCGATCTCCGTATGTTGCTGTTAAAAACTCTCGAGCAACTACACTAAAATGAGAGGTGGTGCACCATCATGCATAAACCACATTGCCTGTCTTGTAGCCAATGGTACATCCTCCAAAAACTGAGGTAGCGTTTGTTCCAAAAAGTTGCGGTATACTTCGCCGGTAAGTCTTCCTGGTAGAAATACCGGTCCAATTAGCCAGTCACCCACAATTCCAACCCAAACGTTCAACGAGAACTGATGTTGAAACCGATCTTCACAAATCTCATGTGGATTTTCGTCAGCCCACACATGGTTATTGTTAAAATTCCTTATTGCATTTCGCGAGAAACTGGCTTCATCGGTAAAAAGAATCAGCGTAAGTAGTTGAGGGATTTCAACCAATGTGTGCAAAAGCCATTGACAAAATGCAATACGTGGAGCAAAATCCGCAGGAAGAAGTGCCTGAACGCGTTGAACGTGGTATGGGTACAACAAATTATCTCTCAGAATTTTCCAAACAGTCCAATTACTTACATTCAAAGTATTTGCAATTCTTCGCGTAGAAGTACCTGGATCTTCTTCTATCATGTCCAGCACATTCTCTTCTACGTCTACCGTTCTTACAGTTCTTACAGTCTCTTAACAACGCAAAATTATGTTTTAAAAGGTGATCTGACCAAATTTCTGATTTGTACATCCCTGAAAAGGTTATTTGAAACTCTTACAAACGAGGCGCATCTTTATACCTATTGCTATTAAAAAAATTAAGGATCATTATAAGAAAATTGTCCCGTGCTTCTATCAAATAAAAAATGGACGGATCCAAGAGTTTTCTTTCTTTCGTGTAAAAATAATGTAAATCATTTTTGTTGCACTGCTCAACCTCAGCAAATCTCCGGAAAGCCCAGCATTGAATCATAAGAGTGCGAATGGTTTTGTTTATTCTTTATTTGTAAATAGCCTAGTAGCCTTTTAAATAAAGACTCATTTATTTTATTACTATTAATGCATATATAACTCGTTTATATAATACCAAAGTTATATAACACAATGACGTCCTGCACTGCATAAAATACCGAACATTAACAACCCAAGTTATCTGCATAACTAAATACGCGTTTCGTCCTTGGAGAGCATTATCTTGACCTTGTCTTTTTTCCAATAACACCATTCAACAACGCTACTCTAGATGCAGTTTGCAAGCTGCATTTTAAACGTTTACGCTTATCGTGAACGTTGTTAATCGCCCCAAGCTAAAATTAATCATTACGCAACGAAATATCTGTACACGGAGTGAAGGAAAAAGGTTCAAGCCCATAATATAAATCATTTTATAGAGAAATTATCGAATAATCGTTATCGATAAATCCGTACCGTAAAATAAACCTTCCACCAACTGCTTTTTTAAAAACAAATTTACAAGAATCAAGTGCCAGCGGTCAATAAATAATAAGAAATGTATCGCCTCGAACATCCTGGGGTATCATTTTGCTTGTCCACTTTGTACAACGCGCGGAGGTTAATCGTTCGGAGAGAAATCCGCGACACCCTTTGGCGAATCGTCTGAAATTTTGCAAGGCAAATAGCTTTGGTACCGGTTCTACGGGAGGCTTACATCATCTGTGCAGATAATAGACAACTTTCAGACGCTTTCCCATCCACCAGCTTAGCCTAGACGCGAGACTAGAAACTGCTAATATAACAAAAACGAGGCATATAATAACGCATCCGCATCTGCAAATAAGAATTTCCAGATCGATAATGCTATTAGTTTAAGCATTTATTTATTTTATTTACTATAGGCAAAAAGGACACCAGGTAATATTCGGACACTGCCCACAATAAAATCCCTGAATTTCTAATTCACCAATGGCGCCCAAACAACCTTCACTAAATACATTTTCCCCCACGGTAACGCGGCTCGGGAACTGCCTGGAACAAACAACCTTGCTAGAACAGAGAACAATTAGGTGCAAGAAATATTTTAATTGCATAAAATTACGTGAAGGGCACCGATTTAGAAAGGTTACCACAGAAACCTGCCATAGAAATATGTGAATAAAAGGAAACCGAACCGTTGATATGTTAGCATTTTATGTTGTGGCATGAATAAAATAAATTTGTTAAATGATTATTTGTATATTTGCTGCGTATTTCAAGTTCTTTAACAACTATTTCTATGTGACATCACTAGATTTTTCCATTTTAAATACACATTTTTCTTTTTTAAATTTCCTTAAGCTTTACCCCCTGTTATATGCAAAAACACCCTGCACAAGGAATGCTTCTTTCTCAATAAATGGATATTTCCCAAGTACTTAGCTCGTACATAATAACAAATTCCTAATTTGAACAACACATGGCCTCTACTTCCATGGAGATGCCGATGTAATGCAACGCCAGTCGGGGCACATTGCCCATGAAGTAGTTATTTTCGGTATCTCCTTCAAACCAATCAAAACATTTCCAAATGATGTCTTTGCCTGGAGGCATTGTTAAAATTTAAAATTCTAAAAAAATGGATGACTTTCAAATCAGTGGAATATTTGACATTTTAATCCGATTTGAGGTTATATGGGTTTAAACCTCTTGAGGGTATAATCCCTCGGCACAAATGAATCAAAGACTTCATCAAAACTGGTATCTATGAGTATATTGACAACAAATATTTACAGACCTGGACAAAATTATCATGTTCCAAGTCGATATCGCCCTAATTACAACCAATTCAGGAATAACGTTGACACACAACCAAATTATGGGATCGAAAAAGATCTTCTCAAATGTGATTATAGCGACGAGACTACTGAAAATTCTCAACATGAGTTTTTTATGAAATAGTCTTGAAATATCCATGAAAACGAATCCGTGGAGTTGATCGATCCCAAATTTTGACTGATGAATATGAATTAAGGCGGGTTTACATTGGTATAGTTACTAAGCCTAGTTACTTATACTTGTTGCTAGCCTGGCTAGCCTACTGTCACATATGAGGGACAGTGGGTGTTTACCCTTGAAAGCAAATTTTATGCGCACTAGTACCAGTAGTGAGGTTACATCGCCAGAACCAGGATGAATCCTTTTCGTTGTCATGTTTCTCGTCATTCTAGAATGTTGCGCATGGAAAAGTTAAGACAAATATTCGTGAGAGTTAAGCAAATTGTTATTGGAGAACTTATTAGAGAGATTGAAAAGGAAAATAGTCGCCCAAAGAGAAGATGGGTCAGAGATTGGATCAGTAGAAGGGATTCAAAAGGAGCATCAGCACTGCTTCTTAACGCACTGTTTATTGTCAAGCAACACACAAACACCTGTGCGTATAAATACTAGCAAGGGAGGAAGTGTTTACATTGGTGTAGTGGACACGACAGCCGGTAAACTGATGCCTGGTACGGTGGTGGGTAAAGGACAGTGGCTTCGCAAGTGGTAAGTAAATAGCCTGGATGGCTATTCACTTTCCTATTCTGATTACTTGTACCAGTACTAGTACAAGTACTCCCTTATGTGGTTTACACTAGGTTAGTAGCTGCCTTGCTAGTTACTAGTACAAGAAACTAACCCATTTACTATACCAATGTAAACCGGCCTTTACCATGAAGGTAGGCTTTTCCTTTACCATATCCCCCCAAAATAAGCTGAAAGTTCTGATTGACACGGTTTATAATCCGGTTTACCCTCAAAAGCCAAATTCGTACGATTTTATCTGACCAGGCGGGCTATATGACATAAAAACATTCCTGGATGCCCGCATAAACTCGGTATGTGTAAGCGAGCTGGAATAAAATCCTGCAAAAGTGTCTGTGTATAGCAATCTTAAAAGAGTCAAAGTATTTCAGGGTAAACTAAAAGACTTGGACGGAAGAGATAAGTACATGAATATTCTCACATATTCGTTTCACAACATTTCTATTACTCATCCATTCGTGAAATTTGTGCAAGCGATGATATCACACCGAAGTTTTTTCCGAATGTTATTATGGTAGCGGAGAAAATCGGCCGTTCAACTCGACTAGGTTATAGTTACGGCGTTTCACAAACATCCGTTAACCTCAAACAAAATGCCCCAAGACTTGCGCTAGATGTTATATAAAGCTGAAAATTTTCCAAGAAGCTGTTGTTTAACCTCTGGACGGCTTACGCATATTGTCCAAGATAACAAACAAACCTAGAGTACGGGGTACCAACGACCCCGTAGAACGACCCGGAAAACTGTAGGTGTTAGCACGCTGAAACATGAAACCATCCTTCGTTAGTATATAAAATTCTTTTAATACGTTTAATATTTTGAAAAGCACTAGGAAAAGCAATAGGAAGCTACTGTTAGTTCGAGAAAAGGCATTTTCTGTATAAATACATCGCTAACGTCTCAGTTATAGTGTAAGCAAACACGAAACACTCGTAAACTTGGGCCGTAATTCTAATTTTGTGAAGCCGTAAAATTTCTAGCAGACTGTTCGTTGAACGATATTTTATGCAACCGCTCGATATAGCGAAATTCTACTGCAGAAATATGCTTTCTATTCCTGTCTTTTATGTGTAGCTTTACTTTTAGTTAAACATGAATCTAGCTATGAAAAAAAAGAAGTTATGGGATAATGGGGTTAGAAAGGGGTGGGATTTGGACAAAATCTCTGGAAAATTAGGTGATCCTATAAAAACTAAAAATGGATTATTACCTTGGATTATTATTGTCTTTCGTGCAGCAAAGATACTTTTTTGTTTCATTGTATTTTCTTTTGGGATTACACCACATGTAAAGTAATAAAAAAACCAGAACCCTGAAGTATTCAAAATAAATATTGAAAGTGTAGTATCAAGGCAAACTTCTAAAGTTTGCCCCACCACCAAAAACCACTCTATAATATGCAATAAAAATAAATACATTGACAAATTAACTAAATGTCATCAGTAGTTTTTTAGTTTAATATAAAATTCATGCAGTAATATTACAAATGATATTTCGAATTTTTTTCTAAACTTTACCAGTCGATTCTCGACTCTCCACTTGCCAGTAGAAGTTTATAATATGATAAAATTTGAATTCAACAGTAACATCCTTATGGGGAAGAAGAAGCCACGTTTGATCCAAAAACATTGTTTCCAATGAGATACAGTTAACATCACCAACTGATTTTTCTTCTTTTTGTATAATTTTAGCCTATATCCAATCAACCCAGTGATTTTTGTCCCATACATATTTTACTCATGTAGACTTATCGATTTGGTATTACCATAATTTTTGTGTTCACGGGCCCTTATTTGTAATGACCTAGGTGATGTCTCATCAATATAATATTTGCCACATTCACAAAGAATTTGGTAAAAATATTTTTTTAATTTTGATTATTGTGTTTTAATATCAAGTAAACAATATTTTCATAGAATTTTATAGAAAATGTAACTGTCAATTTAATCTGTTACGTAGAAACAAAAAAATCATCCTTCTGATAAAGCCATGATAGAAGATCAGTTCTTTAAATGATTGACTAAATGATAAGAACACAGGCGAAATTAAGCCATTACGCAAACTACCTAATCCTGTTTCAAAATAATTGTCCATTGTCGCGAATATCTAATACCTGAGCCAATCATAATATTTACCTTTATCCGACGTGCGTTGTTGTTATCTAGATTTTAAAATAAATGAAGCAACATCGTTTCGCAACTCAATATTTCGTCCGCCAAATTGAAAATGCGGCCATGAAAATTAACAAAAATAATGTCATTCTTATCACCATTCTTTTTGACATGTGCTTGGAATTTTCAAACATGTTACACCTCGGGAACCTAAAGAAAATGACATTTCAAGAAACTGCAACAGTAAAATATTATTATAATTAAAAAAAAAAACAATTAAAAAAACAAAGCCAAAGGCTGTCCGGAAGGGGTTACCCACTGACTGGCAATGTCGGTGGGTGCCGGAGCTGGGGATCGAACCCATAATAGGTAATGTGACCAAGAAATGTTGCTACAACGCTCTAGCCCACTGCGCTATCGAGGCGGTATTACCTGTAATGACCGAATAACATGGCTGTTGACTCTGGGACTGTGAAAGGAACGACCGAAATAGATATACAACTAAATCTTCTATCGAAAATACTGGTTCGACTGCATTTTTTACCATTTCGTAAGATTGTCTTTGGATTTTAAGTTCTGTGAATGCATGTATTATGTAATACCAAACTAATATTGCCTCTGTTAAAGTTTATTGGAAATTCAACCGAAACAAGTACAGGGTTTCCTCCAACCTTGAAAACCTGGAAAACTTGAAAAAATCAGAGAATTATGAAGTAAATACTTGTTAAAATTACGAACGTACTTGAGTTATGTAGAGGAAATAGCGAGGAAAGAAATTTATAGCTATAAACTATGCACAATACAAATTGTTATAAACATTGTTTCTCTTCTGTGCTGTTTTATGATTAAATTTATTACTTACAATAAATAAACAATAGTTTATGTATTTTTTTGCATTATTGAAAAGTGTGTCCAAGTATACAGGGTAGTCACATAATTCTGTATCGTAACTAACTCTCTATAATTTTAAATAGAACACTATAATGCATTTATGTAAAGCTTTTCGTATATTGGATATATCTTCATTTTATTTTTACCAAGAAAAAAGGTAGAGTTTACTATTTATTAATTTAATTTAAAAAATAATGCACTAAATGATGCATTTTTCTACACCGTGTGGGTGGAGGAAAATCAATCCACAACTGTTTGCGCAATTGCACACCGAATGGTATCCTCCTAGTCCTAATCTAGGAGGCCGTGTCCCCTCCTCCTCTAACTCCGTGTAACTCCTCTACCCCCACCATTTACAACGGGTACAAGCTGTAAATCCTGAAGATTGTCCACATCGATTGGCTTTTTGCCAATAGTTTTTGGGTCACAACCTCGGTCACAACTTAATAGAACCTCACTTCGGTAGAATAGTATGGTTTTCTGATGAGGCATGTTTTACGCGCGATGATTATTTTAATTGTAGAAACACCCACATTTGGCATGATGAAAACCCTCACGCTGTGGTCTCTAGAAGACACCAGCAACAATTTTCTGTAAATATGTGGGCTGGTATTGTTGGAGAGAATCTAATAGTTCACTTGCTCCCTACTCGTTTGAACGCAGATATTTAACTCCATTTTCTGCAAAATGTTTTGCCTCTATTATTAGAAAATCTCCTTTTAGACATTATAAAAAAAACATGTAGTTTCAACTGACGGGGCACCTTCATTTTGGTTTGAACGTGCGCCAGTATCTGGACCTGCAATTTCCCCACTGATGAATTGGAAGAGGGGGTCCCGACCCCCCTGAATTTTTTTCTTTTGGGGACATCTGAAATCTTTAGTCTACGAAACGCCTAATTAGGAAGATCTCTTAGCAAGAAAAATGACCAGTTGTACACATGTAGAAGCTATTGCCGGAATATTCTGTATATATGAACCGACAATGTAATCTTTGTATTGAAGCAAATAGTCAACATTTTGAACACTCTGAATGAAACAAAGTCCAACACGAGCAAAAAGTCATTGAACAAGAAAGGTTTGGTTTCATGTCCCCTACCACCCCTTAAAGTTTGCCGGTGAGTTTTTGGGACATTCTGTATATTAAAATATACTTATCTCAATTCATTGCAAGTGAAAGGTTTACTTTTGCATACATCTGCATCATTAAAATGGCATCTCTAGTGGTCTCCGTGGCATATTTGTTTTATCGGGCGCTAGATTGTGCGCTAAAACATATTTTATTGTTTTTGTGTAGGAGCCCGTTCTGACGCGTATTTGGTGCAAATTAATAAAATTCGTGACTGAGGAGAATCGACATTTTTGGCATATCAGTTTTTCCTAAAATATTCCAGACCACCAAAGAAAATTTGGTACCTATTACGATTACGTGACCACTTGACATCACATCCATATGGTACAGAAATGAATTGGATTCGTCAGAGATACAGGGTATTAAAAAATCTGAAGTCCACTCAATTTTATGCGCCTTACTAAATCGCACAGTCGAGGTTTTCAACAAAGATATCTCTTCGTAATTAATTAGTCATTTGTTTGGAAATGTTGATTCTTTCCTCATTAAAGGAATTATGGATGATGACATCCGAAAGGACCTTTGGAAAAGGTCACGAGGAACATCGTGGTACGTCGATGATGCAATCACTATTAATTAAAATCAATTTTTTTTCAATCATTGTTAATAAACGTTTGTAAATCATATTTTTAACGGCGCGGCGTTAAAATTATGGTCACCTTCACTTCATCTTTGAAGAGATTGGAGAAGTTATAGGAAGACTAGTCTGTAGGGTCATGAAAAAGTACATAATATCTTTAGTATCCAGGGTGTGACGCTCTTTCACCCATAAATTATTTCCTTCCGAGATAAATTTTCAGTAAAAAACCACAAACGATATTTATTAATATTCTCTAAGCTGATAATTAATTATCTTTGAAATTTAATTAAATGTATGACACTCTTTCTATCACCATATGATATATTTTTAAAAATGCTAGTTTAATATGATGCACCAGTGGCGTACAGCCATTGTTAATGGGAATGGGCACAGATAAAAAAAATTACGTCAGAATCTAAAATTTAATACTTATAGTACTTTCACTATTCTAACTATATTCTAGACATTTTACTGCACAAAGGTACTACATTTTGTTTTACGTAGAAGCTCATAGGTTATTCGTAAATGTATATACATATTTTTAATTTTCCTAGGAGAAATTGCGATTTTTTATTTTTATTCTTGTAAATATGTTTTTGAAAAATAGCTCGTGATAAAACAAGTTGTTTTAAAAATTGACTTCACATCATAATGAGAAAAGTCAATGTCAGATATAAAAAATTTGTATGAAATCGTTTTAAAATAGTGAATAATAATATAAAAATACAATAATGAGTTCGTCATTCTGTTTAAAATAACGAAGTTGATAGCAACTTCCGGTACCACCGGATGTGCACCGACCTTGTCATTACTTTCATTGAAAAGTTCGTAAGCCATATCTACAGTTGATCTAACAAACATCGCGCTGCATTTGTTGTCACACTTTCTCCATCTAATTCGACAATACTATATACCTAGCGATTTTCGTTCCCATTTCTAGCCCTAATGTTATTTATATTTACGATTATCATTAAAGAACAATAATTACATTATATGAATCTTAGAAGAGTGCACAGAAAGCTTTTATACACACCACTTACATCCAAAATTAATGTTGCATGTACTATTAGTACTATTACTATGGTTCTACTATATTATGATATAATACCGGGATATCAAAAATTATCTTGGTCAAGGGTGGTTGTGGAATGTAAAACGTGTGTCTTATATTATTTCAGCACAATGTCTTGACAGATTCTGACACAACAAAACATATTCAAAAATTTAAAGTAAGACACATGTGTTACATTCCACAAGCACCCTTGACCAAGATAATTTTTGATATCCCGGTATATAAAAGCGTAGGCCGAGGTGTTTTCCGTTTTTCTATCAAATGCGAAAATGTTTTCTTCGGTGACTAAATTTTATATTTCCTCGTTGCTCGAGCTGAACGACTTTTCTTAAAAAAGTGGCAATGCTGCCCAACATGCAGGAGGTGTCTCTGTTCAACTCGTTGAAAATCCTGCCTGTCTCTTACTCTTACTAGTTTCATCCACCATCTGAGTAGAGTTCTTGTGCGTATCACGGTTTTGTTACTTCGTATGCATTTTTTATTCGCGTTTTTGTGTTTTTTACTGGTTACTTATAGCATAGAAGAACTTATAGCTTGAAATAAAGTTTTATGAGATTGTAATGTTAATATAATATTCTACATTGGTTCTGTGCAATTAATTGAAAGTGACATAATGTAATTTCAGTGCAAACGCACGCGCCTATGGCTGGCACCAACCTTGCTAGGATTTCCGGTCGTTGCACTATCAAAACTTTTTACTTCGACTGTAGGTCGCCATTTCAGTAGAAAAGATGGTCCAATCTCACAATGAACGAATTCCGTCAAAGGTCCTGTATAATTTTATAAATTCAATTCGCAATAATTGCACTAAAGTGTAATAAAATGACATATAGAGAATAGAGTTGTTAACTAACCTATTATAAACATTTGTATGCACTTTTATTCTTCTACGATAATTTACTCTATGCTTCTACTTTTTGTAAAGGCGTGCCTACACCTTGAACAGGGACGGGTATTTATCTTTGGTTGACTCATAAATATTTCTCATATTCAGATATCCTCGTTGGTAAAAAAACGAAAGAAAGACTTAAATCCGTAAATGTTATCATCATTCATAATCATCAAATCATAGGTATACTTCACATAATGTGAATCATCCGCAAAACGGTGAAGATAGGATACCATGTTAGCCGCCTAATATTTATAAACAAGCGAAAGCCGTCACGTCGTCGGCCTTGTTTAACTCGGAAGCCGACGTCATCTTTATTAATCCTCATCTTTTGTTCCCTGCACTGCAGTGTCTCGGCCTGTTGCTGCAACTTTGTGCGGATCTGTTCTGGGCGAACGACTGGTGTAAGTCAGAGTTTATTTTTAGGATTACTAGCATCATATCATAATAAATATTGGAAACAGTTTAACGATTACACATAGGGAAGTAACCATGTTTTACTAAGGGCCGGTTTCACAATGTATTTTAACCAATAGTTTACTGACCATAAGTTTAGAATGTGAATTTCTTTAACATTTTATCTATAACTATGCACATTCTAAACTTATAGTTAGTTAACTATCAGTTAAGTAATGGTAACCAGCGATTGTGAAACCGAGCCTAAGATGGTTAATTATGGGATAAATAATGATTATTTTAATATCTACAGGGTGGAAAAATTATCAAGTTAACTCGATAACTAGAAGAGATACTAAAAAATGAATGTTGCATTCTTAATGTCTTTTTTTGTGTCAAATTCATTGGTTAAAACCAAAATTTATTATTTTATGTGGTGTTTCTATTCAAAGCAAAGCCAGAAAATATATACAAGATGTTTGCAAACAACTTATTGCAAAAATTAGGAAGTTTATTTGCAAAACAATTAAACATATTTCCTTTAAATTGTCTTGAATTACCTACTACTACATTGTGAAGATAAAAACTATAAAATTTGAATTGTGTAGGTACTTTTTCTGGTAAATCATATCATTTATACTCAATCGCAGGTGTCCTCATATGAACTCCTGTAATCAAACTTGATTTGTCCCTCTGACTAATTAATAATTAATTATAATTATCTGTCATTAGAGCAATTATTGTGATGGGGCCATTTGTACAGTCTGTATGTGACGCCAAGGTAGAATTTTATCGCGACTTTCTAAAATAACGAAAGCGAGGAAGAAGTGTTTCAATTTGGTGCTGTATTTATTATATTTGCCACTGTAAATTCTTTAAAAAAAAGTAGGAAGATGAATAATTACTGGTTTGTTGATAATAACGGTATGATACTTACTAGAAAACTGTTTAATCTAGTGGTTTGGGTAAACAGGATCGAGTCGACCTTTACACATCTTCATCATTTATTTTGAAAACAAAATAATGGCCTATTAGTACAGATTATTTATAATCTATGCAGTATCGTTTAGGCATATCTGTTAAAATAAAGGTAATATGTGAATTAGTAAATACTGCCTACTTAAAGCAACACATAAATTATTAAGCCTCGGTTGTGCAGCGCCATCTTTTGTAGGCGAATGAAACAAGTCACACCACCACCACCTAAAGATTTTATTTAAGTATAAAATCCTTGACCCCATCAAGATGGAGAGTCTATCTAGGCGGCGGTGAGTCAAATTTTTAAATATTGTTACTTTGTCACAAAATCTAAAAGTGTTTTATTAAAAATATTCTTCCTGTTCACAAAATACAGTGTTATATTTAAAAATGGACGATTTCCTTTTCAAACAGTGATTGAAAATCTTTCAAAATCTCAAAATATTACAATCTAACGCCTGGTCTTTGTGCTTGTACGCCAATTCAAGTTAATAAAACAGATCAAAATAGATATGTCGCATGAATCTCATTTCATATAAAAGACCCATGATGTAATAGACTTAATGTAAAGTGTGCCATGCTTAAGCACATGTACTCACATCTAAAGTATTTGAAACGGGAAAATGTGCAAGGCGTAATGAACTTATCGGCTTCTGACTTGACCCACTTACAGTAATTCTTTCTCAGCATAGTCAAGCGGCGCAAGAATGATTACGAAGTCCTTTAATAGAAAATTAATAGATAATAAACAATAACTTTATACCTGCAACGTCTCCAAGCAGTTGCACACATAATAATTGTTATTAAATATCCGTTTGGAGGTCGTTTAAAGCTTAAAAATAATTTTTATCGAGGACCTTGGAGACTAGGTCAATATTTTTTGTGTATATGTATACTCGTTGTATGCTACACAGATGCCTCCAAGCACAAGAAACAGATAAATTACCAGAAGCATATCTCTCTGTTAGGAGCTCTATTCCGTCCCGTAATCTCGACAACTATTTGGTAGAGTGAAACTATATTATAGACTTAAATGTATGAACAGACACTTGAGAACGACAAAAAACAAAAGACATAATTAGATAAAGTGGATACTGGAAGCGGATGGTTCTTTATGAAACATCGTGAAAATAATTGTTTTGAAAACCCGTAACGAAAGACTATCTGATTTTACTAATCCAATTTCTATGTATTTCTCGAACTTGAGAGATAGGTACACCTCTTTATCCCACTAGAAGAACAAAAATCCACTGCCTTGAGCGCACCTACTATTTGCATGTGTATTACCAATAATGAAGTTCCCCAGAATGGATAAAATTGATAAAACAAAGACCCCCGTTTTCAATCCATACGATTAAGATGTTCGTATCCCAAATTAGACCTCATCTGTGTTTGAAGTATTCGTATTGACTTATAAATAGCCCGTAATGTAGCTGTTAAACTAATAAGGAAAGAATAAATGGTTTCTCTTGCCAATTAAATAAGTTGTTTTTTGCTTTGAGGCAGCATTTTCAAACAATAAAATTCAATTCAAACAATCTGACTTGCAGATTTTACTAAATTGGTGCTTTACTAAACTAAAATTACTCTAAATGAAGTTATCCTCAGTCTAATCAAGGCTCCAGGGAAGTACCTTTATAACAGTAGGCAGAATAAAATTAATACAGACATTGTTTAAATGAAAATTGTTTCTATTTTATGAGCATTTATCGGCGACCGCAAACATCCTGTACATTCGATGGAAATTTGATCCAGGAATCAGGAAATAATCTCGTTGGAACAGCTGAGTGCTATTAAATAACAGTAAATCTATGTAGGTCGTGGTTGGTTTGTCATACTCATAAAATATTCACAGGCATAGTTAGAGACGTCTTCTCAAATATTTACCGATTTGTGACACGAGCGAAAATACATTTATCGCGTATTTTTATGTTATTACTTATAGATACTGGATTGTATTACGACTTACAAACATATTAATGGTTATTTGATACTTTTTACGATATACCAAGAGAATCTAAGGTCAAAGAATCCATTTTTAATAACACTGATTTTTAATAAAAAATATTGAAGTGATATGCCTAATGATCTTATTAATTATTGCCTTTACTTGGGTGCACTTCATATTTATATACACAAACATGCATCATACCCATATTCATCATATTTTAAGCTTAAAGTTCTTCTGTGGATCTAGTATTAGATGGTAGGTACCTATTCTGTTACTATTCTGTATCCTCTCTATGGACATACCGACTGTTGGATTTTTAAACAGTTTGTTAAAAAATGTACTAGTACATACTCCAATAAATAATAATACAGCGATATAATTTTCGGGGGATTGGTAAAAAAAAAATGAATTGGGCCAGTTTCTTTTTCAAGGACAATTTTTTCCCAAACTTTCACTTATCTACATTATATCAAGTACAATTGTCCATAGAATCTATAAATGTTACCAAAATTGCGATTATAACAGTGGCGTAGAAGTTGAGGAATAAAAATATCGTTAGCCTCTTTCGCATCTACGCCATTGACTTGCCACCACACCTAATTTGAATCGAATCTTCCCAAGTGCAGAAAATATATGGAAAACAATAACACAAAACCAATCCAAATAGTTATTTAGTTAAATCCCTGTTTTATGAGGACACATCTTAAATATTGACAAAGATTTATCTAGTTTTAATGTTTGATTTACGCGAAGTGAAACACTGTATTTGAACTGATGATTGTTGAACTATAATATAAAATAAATATACTGACGGTGATTGCCATGTACAAATCATTCGTTTCTTAAAAAGACCGTTCTTTCGGTGACCTATTCAATATGTCACACTTTCTAACCCCATTCGTCTAATAAAGTTCCTTGCAAAGCATTTTAATTGCTTGAAATATATAAACATTGCAATTGCATTGTTGCGTTATTATTTATGTTTGTTTAATTTGCTTCCTTACATTCCAGAAATCCGTTGATATTTTCTATTTCACCGGCGTAATTGAATGTGACGGCGTGATTAAAAAAAATTGCGGAAGTTGTGCAGCTTCCGGCACAAAATATGTACAATGCGTAGTTCTGTCTGCAGATATGAAAACTATTATTCTAGTTTATTGCAAAAATACTTTATTGAAACAGAAATTATTGTAAAACGAACATTGCGTTTGATGTCCGTGCCTCGTATTTTTTTAAGGCATACTATATAGTTGAGAGAGTGGTATATGGTGTGTAGGTCGGTGATAAGGCGCCTGTTGAGATCCAAGCTGGATTTAGAGGACAATCCTCTGGAGATCTCAGAGATACGGCATCGTAAAATTTCAAATAAAAAAGCTTGGTATATCATAGGCATCTAGATTGCCAATTAACACCTTCCCGGTAAGTGAATTTGAAAATATTTACCAATCTTATCATTTCCCACTTATTTAAAATGCAAATTACAAATACATTTATTACTGGAAACTGTTTTGCTTTTACATACGAATGAGAAACTAACCATTTTAAAATGAGTTGTTTAATAATAATAAATATTTTTCCTATAATTATTTTATTAAAATGCTGTTTTTATGCTGGCAGGAAATTTCAGCAGGCTATCATTTTTTTCTGCCATTACATTATAATTATTTATCCATTTTTGTACGTTATTGACGGACTCAAGGACGACGGTGATATACTATAATGAAGTCGACATAATAACACAATATAGTTTTAATAACCAATAGAAATCATTAGTCTGTTAATTGAATCAGTTAATATAGAATATTTGAATAAAAGCATTGTCAAAATATTCAACAGAACATAAAATATACAGCAGTTTTGCAGTTTCGAGAAACTGCAAGCAGTCAAAATATGAATTTATCGAAACATAGAAAATGTCCATGTTTATGGACGTTTATGAATGTTTTCTTCATTTTTAGTAGCTGCCGCTTCCGTTGATGTCTGTGTGGTCAAATCCATTGGACGAACATGCTCGTTGTACAGAATCGCGCGATGATATCAGCCGAACATCCTCGAAGTGTGTGGCCCCCTTTACGTTATATAAAGAGTACGGTTAGGGTATTTATCTGTTCGTCGCAAACAATAAGTACGTACCTAGGTATATTATGTAATAATTCCATCAAACAATATTTTCACATCTCCCAGCCATCTTCAAAGTATAACCTCTCCTTTTTCTCAGGTGGGCGAATATGGCGTGACCTATCGCAGCCATTATTATTTTACTGTCATAATTATGGAAAGGGGGTCATTTTCCAATGCATATTAGATGAGACAGGTATTGACTTTTACCGCCTTGTAAAAAATTTACAGTATTGTCTCGAATCGATGTTATTAGAAAGTGTATCGGGTACACTCAAAGTCAAAACTCTGTTATGTTGTATGGATGGATATACATTCGGTTCAAAACTGAGTGTACACTAATGAAGCTTTTTTATTAGCATTGTTGTATAGTGTAATGTCACAAATAAATATTTAAAAGTTTACTGTCTCTTAAACACTAAAAAAAATTAATGGCTCCGAAAAAATGTATTTTTCACATTCTTAAAAATTAAAACTACAAAACTTCTTCCACCAATAATTATTTATATGAATTATGATATATCAGATTTCAAGATCACCGGGATATTAATATAAGAAAAAATACACACATCTGTGTACAATCTACATCTGAAACATACGCTACTTTTCCTATATGCAACATTTTTTGTGGATGGTCCACCAAGAAATGGTCAAAGTCAATGGTATATGTGTCTTTCAACGTGGTGGAATCCCAAGAAAGATATACGTAGCTGCTTTTCCTAATTTCCAGAAAGCGGAGGAATTACTGGACGTGTTTCCGTAGATCATCGACGTCGTTGCTAGTCATTGCTGAAGCTGATATATCAACATTCTGTACACCCATCTACAATAATAAACGACTACTTTGGGGATTTTTTAAAGCAATTATGTTTATAATAAACCATTAACTGTTTATAACATGCTATTTATAACTATTAACATAGCTTCTAGCGCTCTCGCTCGTCCAATTCAAATTGTAACCTCCATGCAATAAAGTAACAGTTATTCCATTACTAATCACAATCGTAAAATGTCGTAATTCTTTTCGTCGGCAAGACGTTGACCTTTGCCAGGTATTTCACGAAATGCAAAAGTAGTACTACATTCTAGGTTAGCAAATATCATCAAAATAATCTACAAACACACCATAAAGTGCATCTTTGGGGTTTTGATGCAGGAGCAGAAACATTTTTCAAGCGTTTCATAAAATATTAGGGAGGAATCTGGACTTATCTCCCGTGGTTGAAGTTGTAATAAAAACAGCAATGGGAGATAATGAGACTTTATAAAAAAAAAAACAAAAAAATATTTACATTATATGAAACCATAATCGTAGTTATTTGTACTGTAGGCTGTAAGCTTACAGCTGCAAATGCCTTCATCGTAATTGGAAATTTAATTATCATTATCTTTTTATTGTTTGCTTTATCATCCACTATACTATCTGCAGCATAATGCTGTTCAAGGATCTTCTACAGTACCTTAAAATCATTATATACCTAAAATATAATTAAATTTAAGATTTAAGATGTTTCCTATATCATTTGTAGTAACTTGCATTTTTAAATTATTACAATTATTAATATCATTATTTATTACGTATTTCTCCGATGTAATTTTCATTTTCAGCCATTTTCGAGATACAAAGTGTTCATATCGAAGTAACAGACCAATATGCTAATTATTTTAAATTTTATGTGACGTGATTGGACGGAATTGATTATTAAAAGACATTTGGCTGGTGAATATCAAAACTTGAGCACGTTTCGTCCTTCTTAGTGTTCGCCATCAAATGTCGTCTACAATACTAACCTAATTCAAACTAGATATAAACCCAGTGCGAGAGAATAATAAAAGGATCTTAAAAATTGTGTTGTGTCCATCTATTTCCTGTGATAAAATTACTTAATTACATTATTTAGATACAACGCGTCCACGTGTGTTAAAATCACCAGTAAAATTGATTACATCCTGAGACACATTGTAACACGACAAAAATTATAGCAATCATAGATAAATAATTTCTGTAATAACAGGTAATAAACATATAGATTGAGAAATAACATTAATTTTATTACGATATTTTCGGACAAGGTATTTCAGATAACAGCTACGGAGCGAAAATTGTACAACCTGAATTTTTGTATAGTGGAAACAAATCTGGAACTTCACAGTTTTAGGGTGTTTTGAAAATTTACTAATTTCGTCAACGTCTTTATCACCAGAAGTTCTTGTTGTTGGAAAGCGGTTACCCGCAGCACTCAGGCCTTTCGACCCATTGTGCATGTCGCTAGTCGAGAAGTAGTGAGTATGTCTAAAATTATTTAAACCTACACGGGTTGTATGCAAAATGGCAATGGTGTATTCATATTTTTTCTCTTCATTGGTTGTTATACGTAAAAAATCGTATAAAGTAGATTTAAATAAGTTACCTATACTTCTAAACTGGTAAACTATGCTCCAGATCGGCTTTGAATACCTTTTGACAATTATTAGAAATGTTAATCCACGATATAAAACGTTCATTTTAGTACCTCCTATAGTTTCCGTGACAAACTGGATTCCCATCTAAATTAAAACAGCCCATGCAGCATACGTGTTGCCATTTCATTCAATCCTGACAGAACCCTCGCTGCAACGATAATTCACCTCTCAAAAAAGGGAAATCTAAAGGTCGCTCGCCGCACGCAATAGAAGTCCTCAGTTGGAGCTTTGTCTACGGAAAGGTCGTGTCCCACGCCAGCTGAGAAATAGAAAATGAAGTAATCCGATTGCAATGCGCTCCTCGTCCTTGCAACACTCGCGGAATGCAAGTTCCGTTGCCGCGAACAAAGCTGGCTTGGCACGGATCGTAATTTCTGTTTCTCGATGACTAACAGGCGGTTCGGCATCGTGACAGGGTGGCTTGAAATATGAGTTACTTCACTGTGGTGTATCTAGCAGCTATGATGACCGAGTTCCAACACCTACGCATTGAACGGTTCACATCCATAATACTCTTTTTTTCTTCAACGCATTGGTTCCATGTCTTCATAGCCTTGTCCAGTAATGAGTCTTTCTTACAATCATCTTTGAATACTTCCACTTTTTCCTTGGTTTTCCCCAAGGTTCATAAAGGAGTAGGTTACCTCGTAACTTTGGACTAATCAGATGTTCGCATTTAATGCGCGGGATACGTCATCCAGACGACTGATTTAAAACCTGGTTGAGTAATTTATACAGTGAGGACATTAAGTCCGTCCGATAATATATGACTAAATTCTGCATTTTTGACACATCAATGACAGCTCTGAATGTCAAAGTGACAGCTGGGCGCGCAATAGGAACATTTTTTTAAATGAAAATGGGGGTCGAGTAATAACTCATTTTGAAGCTATTTTTATGCTCAAAACATCCCCCAATTTTGAGAACATTTGGTTCAGTAATTTCCAAATTATTTGTCCTAGATTATTTGATTAAACTACGCTACTGATAAGAGCAAAAACTCCGAAACATCGATGTGTATAGTTGTACCGTTGTTGCATCTGGGAAGTGCCTTTTGTTTGTGTTATCATTACCTCTATACAATTTTATGTCCATAAGTCAAGTATATCATATGACAATAAGACAGAAATACACAGCTTTGCATACGGCGTCTCTCTTCTTTACTATGGACTATGGACTATAGTTAAATGGGTTCCATCTCGTCTTTGCAGTCTACTTTCACACTATAAAGTGTCGGAGATTGTTCCTGATTAAACGATATCTGAGCTATTCAATCTTGAATGTGAACTTTCGTAGACGCCTTGATAGACAGCGTATTTGACCTACATGAAAATAGATATTTATGAATTCAGCTGATGTTGATGGATGATACAAGGGCATGTTGGACCCTCTGGGGTAATAAAAGAGAATATTCTCATCGGGTTCTTGAGCTAATTTCAATGTGAAACAAAAAAAAATACATAATTTTAATAACGGAACGGATTTTCCTTTCCTTTTGAAAGATTTGATATCATTTTACTTATTTTATTCTTTGTTTCAGGTATGTATGGATTTTGTTTTAGTCTCTCAAGGTTGGTGAGTAAGACAATTATTTATTATGTACTGCGGATCTTTTTATATGTACCAGGTGGATTTTTTTCATAAAATGAAATATTTACTTAGTAAATGTAACTCTAACATTGACTTCTAATTGCAGTAGACATACGCATTGCATATGTCTGCCGCTCTTTGCTCTCATATCTAGAGATAATGCAATGTAATGTAAGCAATTGTTATTCTTAGGCACTTGATACGTTCGTTCGTTACTTTTGCCCTAATTTTATTAAACGCTCCATAATGACCCAACGCCCTCTACAGTCTTATGGAGACCTAAATTAGCCGATTAGGTGCTTGATCTCGCCCACGGGACATCGTCTATACGAGGGCGGTGGCGACGCGGCGCGCTACATCCACTTCCGCCTACCACCCTCTTCATAGTCTGGAAAATAGCGATAAGCAGAGACGACAACGTGTACCGGGTGGTTCAAAGAGCTCACGCTCCTGTTTTCTCCTTTACTTTTAAACAGAAAACATAGTAGAGAAAGGAAAATATGTAAAAATTGCGGAAGTTTGAGATTAGATTTTCGTGTTTTCTCAGCGTTGGTTAGTATACATATCAAACAAAAATTTATTAAACATTTAAAAAATAGCCAAAGACAACACGCAATTTTTTTGTCACTCTTCCTAGTGAAAAAACACATTGTTGAAGTTCCGAATGTGAATACAATAGGTGAATTAATGGAAAAAGGCTGTAGTTTGATCTTGTATAAAATGCTTGAACAACTTAAACTTCCCTATAAAAATAAATCATGACAGACATAGAAATTAACAAAAAACCCGAGAAACCTTATTATACAGCACCTTCTTCACCTTCAAACTTTTTCCTGCCAGATTGCCAGATTCCAAGAACCCAATTTTTGTTAACAGTATAGATATGAAATCTGATATAATATCGGATTCGGCAGACAATTTTATACACCTTCCAGTCTTTGAATTGTAGTTTCAGCTCAGAAATAATCCAGAAAATAGGAGTGAGCTTTTATTTTGACCATCCCGTATCTGCCACCCCCTTTCCTAGTCTGGAAAATGGGGATAAGCAGGGGGCGAGATTATGTAATATAATTCTGTTTTGGACAGGCCTTTCAGACAGCGCTGGAGGGAGACGGCCCACGTGGAGCAGCTGTTGGGGAGACGACCTTGTGGAGTAGCCAATGACGGATGAATTTTTTTTTAGTTGCTGTGTTCCTAACGACAGCCTTTACAATGTAATGCTTGACCTTTATTTGTATCTGGAGGACCATTTGCCTCCCTTTTATACTCTTATAATATGCAGTGCGCTATAAACGGTACCGGTTGGCAATTTTTGACTCCTATTTTACTTTTGAATTTAGAGTGCCTTGACCATCCCCGAGTAGTTCTAATAGACCATAGCAATCATAAAAAAAAATAGAGTTGGCGTCAAACACATTCAATTTTTCGGAATACAAGGTGTTAAAATTTTTCAAAATGGTTATAGAGCTGAAACTAGTTTTTTTTAATAGTACCATAATGGTACTGAGGTATCATTAGAAAGTTCAATTAATAAGCAATCTACCCATATGCTTGTTTAATCTGTGGGACCAACAGAACTGAAATTACAGTCGAGGTAAGGTACTTTAAATTCAAAAATAAAATAGTCCAAAAAATAATTTGGCAGCTGAAATCTCTCTTTACATTTTGTTTCTTTGGTAAACCAATAACTACTATTTTGTCATCCTTTGTGATAAGTATGGTGACTTGGTAATTTATCAAACCTTCCCCTACACCCCCGGGTACCCACAATTCGACAATTATTCCGGTATCTGTAATGACGTAATTGGGTATTTCCCACAAAATAATACGATCTTCCCATTTATAATTACCATTAACTGTATTAGTTATGTGGTAATTACAGGACGTTAACACCAAGTGAAAACAGCCCCCTTTCCTCGAACCCATAGCTATTAAAAGGCGATAAGTGGGACCCGCGTACTGTTTTGCATATAAGGCTAGATGCATTGCAACTATTGCAATTATTAAACGAAAATGCTGACCCAGTTCCACCTGGTCGTACACCTTTTTGCACGCATATCGTTTACTTTTGAACAGTTAATGTTCATTTGGTAAACAAATTCAGGTGTGGTAGGCAAATTTTTAGGCTCTTATAAACAGTAACATCACGTGTCGATAAATATTTTTCTGGGACAATCGATTGCTCAATCGATCGATTGAGCAATCAATAAATATAGGGTAGTATTTCACAATTAATTGTTATAGTTTTAAAAGTTACAAACCAAGTAACGCCCACCTCAGAAGTTGTTTCGGTGGTCGTCGCCACCGTGCAAGATCCCTAAACAAGTAGGTTACCTCAGTTTCGAGAAAAAATTCTATTGGTTAATTTGAGGTTACGTCATCTGGCGTCCAGAAAGCAGCGAAATTTTGATATGATTACTGGTAAATATTGCATTTCAAGATGCTTAAGAGTATAATTTTACTATAACAGTTTAAAATACATGTATTGTATACATGTATACATAACAAAACGTTTTACAGGTAAACATTAAACCGTAAAATCAATAAAAAAATACATAACACAACTACAAATTTTTATGCGGACCTCCTAGATATGGTCGGTATATGTGTATATTAACGATGTAGATATGATATGAATGATCTATCAAATTCAGAAATCAATACTATTAAGTATAAATTAGTTACTAGTGCAAAATACTTATATCATACAATTTCAAAACTTTATGAAATGACATGAAAATGTATATATAGTTATTTTGTCTTATACGGATTCTAAATGGTTTGAAAATAATAGAAACGAAAAACTGCAATAATCTATTAAGAATAATACATTTTCTTATTCACTTTTAATTAAGTTTTAGGTATAACTGCAGATATTTTATTTTTATTATGTAACTCAAATTATATTTGATTCATTGCATTCACAACTGGCTTTTTCGGAAACCTGTGATATACCACATCTTTGTTCAGAGCTTTGGTAATTTCCAGTCTATTATGGCATGTAGCAACAGCACATCGGCACCCTGACATCTTGCTGAAAGATAAAATTATTTTATATTTTCATCCTACATAAAACAATACAGCCTCGGTCACTTTAAATAATGAGATAGCCCAAGCATTTGGGGCGGAATACTTTTTAAGTGAACGACAACGTAATTTGACAGAAATTATTGCTGGTTTACTTACATAAGTGCTTATTTATTAATCTATTGTAATTCTACACTTGGTTCACAAAACAGGATCAGGATTGACAGATTATTGTCAAATTTAAACACATTAGGACATTATGAGAGAGACAATGATGTACATAAAAAGAGTGAGAGGCAAGGTCGCCAGATGACGTCGCTCATCCCGGTGTACACCGCAACACCCTCTCCTACAAACATAGAACTGAGGTAACCTACTTGTTTAGGGATCTTGGCCACCGTGTACCTACGCTACCGTGCAAAATGCAGCCGAAGATGAAGAGATGAAACTAATCTCCAATTTCTTGAATTTCTGTTATTTGAACATGTTGAATGATTTGTTAATAATAATAACAATAATTAATAATAATTCGCAATAATCTTGTTATTCGTAATCGACTCAAAACTATTAATATGCAGGGTATAATAAGAATACTACATCAAGTACTTTTACCATTGCAATAATAGGAAACCAATGAGATTATAGTACAAAGAAAAACAAATTAAACAAAAAATCGTCGAATCACAGCACCCTTCTCACGTCCTTTTTCTGCGGATTTCCAAGAACCAGCGTGTATAAACCATAATCGACTAGCCCATGTTTTATAAACCATAAGATCGTTGGCCTCACTACCACACTTCTCTACTTATGGTTATTTGCCAAGAAACTTAATACCCGCGTCACATCTACAACAATGGTTGCCCAACCAGACCAAATTTAGTAAATCGGTTACTAAATACTTACGTTCATTGACTTCCCATCCTACTATTCCTCTAAGGACCTGCTCCTCCAGAATACTAATTATCTCGATCCTCTCCAAGGTCGCACACAGGACGATTAAGTGAGTGAGGAATAGATCTCAGTCTCAAATTCAAAACAGTGTTTTAGTGCTGATTTTAATGTGACCAAAAGAATGTCAGTTTAAAATATTTTATTTTTATATAAAATATTGTATTTCATGTCATTCTTGACTCATAGTTTATTTTGGAATTACACCACATGTAAAATAACAAAAAGCAGAAAACCAGAAGCATACAAATTAAATATTCAAAGTGCAGTATCAAGGGAAACCTTTAAAGTTTGCTCCAAAAACCACTGTACCTATAATATGCAATAAAATAAATATTTGATAAATTACCTACATTTCATCAGTGGTTCTTCAGTTTTATACAAAATTCTGTAATATTACATGTCACATTTTAAAATATGTCTAAATAAAATCGTTATTATAATAAAATTTAAAAGAAATTAAAGACTCAACTAGCTTTTTATGTGTTTTGTGTCGTTGCAATTTTGACAGTTGACAGAAAATTACAAGATATTACAGGGTATTGGGTAGGAAAATTATAGGAATACAGGGTATTCCATTTGAGCAACATTACTTGAAAATCAAAGGAAGATATAAAAAATTAAGCAGCAATTCTCTTCAACATTCACTTCAAAAAATTATCTGAACAACGAGTGACTACGTTTTCTTTAAATTCGCAAATAATTAACTTATATCGAACATTGTATTGACTTGTATGGAATAGTCGACTTTCTCTTCGTTATTCGAAAACCAAAGATATTAGCTAGATTTTCACCAATGGATTTGTCTAACCAATTATCACCGAGAATGCCACATTAATTTTTTGGTTTTTATAATCAAGTACCCCAATGAATATATCAAAATTTGCCCACCCTGGCATTTTGTACCAAGCCAACTCTGTAAAGTTTAGATCGTTATAGAAATAATCTGATGCAAGTGCAACCCGGAAGGATTGAGATCTTTCTAAAGGTCGTGGTCACGGAAAAATGAATCTCATATGGAGTTATTGCCATGATTTATACGTAAACGCTAATAAAATAACATTTGGTCAATGCCAAATGTCACTCACTATACATTAATTGAATTTTTGTAGTTTCGAAGCTACATGTAGCTAGAGTAGGTAGCGTTGGGAAAATGGTATGTGAAACACACGCGAATGATCCATTGCAAAACTCGTGTTATTGGATCACTTGCTGTATCTCGTTATTTGCCTTTCATACGTGTTTTGCACTCAGCCTTTAGACTTGTTTTACAATATAGATATATTATTACCCACTTCGGAAGGCTTCGATTTTTCTAATATATTCTTAACAGCCATACCCACTTGCATCAGACCGGTTTGTGTATGCGGTGCAGCAACCAAATAATCGTAGAACAGGGGCCTAGACGAGAAGAATTTTGTGAGAAATCGTTTAAATTTTGGGGAAAGGTCGATGGCCAGCGATGGATGGCGTGTGGGCTGGGCAGTAATGGTGCGAAAGATCGATGTGAACCGGCTTTTTATGTTAATTTTTGTATCGATCTGTACGTACACCTCGAACAACAAATAACCGCGAATAGGTTTTTTTTATTTTATTAGTGCTGGTGTGAAATGTTCGATTAAAAAGAAATAATTTTTTGTGCAAGAATGTGGTATTTTCTTTCCTTCAATCGAAATGAAAGTGGAAACCTTTATTTTTATAAAATATATATTTTTTTATATTTATTAGGATAAAAATTATTAAGATTGAATCGGTAGAAAATTTTTAATTAAATTTTGAAATTTTATTCTATATTCGTGACATCATTAAGCGAAAACTAGGCAATATGTATCTATAAAGAGGCCACACTGATAATATGTGGCTAGTTTCAGTTTGTAACGACGACAAACGATATTTCGATAATTGACATTTGAAATTTCCTGTGTTTGGCTTGACAACTTGACGTGTTGTATTGTTGTTTTCTTGTGAAGTAAACTTTTATTAAACATGGAGCAAGGTTTTGTAGAGGCTAAGTCTGACAATTTACCGGTTATAGAGCCTTTTATGATAAAGATCCTATAGATCCTTTCAGAAATAAAAGGGATGAAAAATGTAAGGTTAGTATTTAACTTAACAGTATTACTGCAAAGTCGATTAAATATATTCAAAAATTACCTTTACAAATTACGATGTTTTCCTATTACTAATAAATACACTTGTAATCAGTCACAGGCAGAGACAACAAATTCACAGATAAAAATGTAAACTAAAAACAATGTCGCATGTTTACCATGATGTTTACCCTAACCAAACAATTCAAACATAAACAAAAGTAAAGTTGTCACGCAGTGACACCAACCACACAAATGAAAATATCCTAGAAATCACTAAAAAATGGCGCAAATTTTGAATTTTCGCTTAGCGACGTTACATAGATATCGCGCACAATAAAAAAATAATTTATGGACTTAAATGAACCCAATATTAAAATTCCAGAAATACGTATCTCTTCTTTTTCCAACTACTTTCCATTGCCGAAGTAAAAAAAAACATAGGAAAACACCCCATTTTGAATATGTCAAATTCTATGAAAGAGTAACGACTAAAGATGAGTAAGGCTTACATAGATAAGTTTTCAATTATCCAAATCACAATGCTCTTATAGATACTTCCGAATAAATGCCTTTTTACATAATATACTTTTTGAAAGATAATATTGGTGTGTTACTTTAGCCTTGGTCCACAATTTATGATAATAATTTTTATTGCAATTGTATAATATATAATATAATATAATAATAATAAATTTAAACCCCAGTTTAACTTAGGCTCACCTTAAATAGATCCTAATTTGTACTTTTATATGTCTACGATGATTGCGAAAGGCAGCCAATGGTGATAAAATCTAATAATCGAGTCGACAAACAAGCAATATAAAAAAAGGGACACGCATTTCACAATACCCAGATAGCAGCGTCCGATTTGAAAACTGGAAAGTCCTTGGCAATCCGAACCCGTTAGGGCGACATTTTTGCTGCATTGTCATTCATTAGCATTATTATACTCGTTTGCCTTTCACCGAAATATTGGGTGCATGCAACTGGAAAAAACTAACCCGAAGTTCAGGCGGATTGAGAAAGCGATTACGCCTTTGCAGGCCGGCATTTTGATTAGATTTTTTGTGTTCTGATATCAGTCCGTTGGCGAAGGTTGACCTACATACCCTGCTAATTGATATTGGCGAGAATTGGTCGAGATTTGATTATAAAACAGCTAGTTGTCTGTGTTTACAACTTATAAACCTCAAAGGCGGAGCGATATGAGAGCAATTCGTGGTCCATGTGCAAGGTGGACAATGATGGACATCCTATCTTTGTTATTGAGTTAAACAGAAGTCCTCATATTTTGATTCTATAAAAACGCTTGACACAAGAATTTGGTCGCATCCATAGGCGTCCATGAACAATAATAATGCATTAAATACTCAATGCAATATATTAATATACAGTGAGGAGTAAAGTCCGTCTCCCCCCCCCTCTAACTTTTGAACCACTGGGTAGATTGTGGTGAAATTTGGAACGATAATATATGACTAAATTCTGCATTTTTTGACACATCAATGACAGCTCTGAATGTCAAAGTGACAGCTGGGCCCTCAATAGGAAAATTTTTTTAAATGGAAATGGGGGTGGAGTATAATAACTCATTTTGAAGCTATTTTTATGCTCAAAACATCCCCCAATTTTGAGAACATTCGGTTCAGTAATTTCCAAATAAAAACCAGTAATATCGGTTTATAACATAATCTTTTTACCACGTAATCTTTATAATAGAAGTTACCCATGGAACATTTATTTTTCAGGAGGTTCATGGTGGTCATTTTCAATATCTTTTGAAGTAACACGTGTTTTCTAAATTTGTTTCTGCCTCTACGTTTAATTTAAATTATTTCATAATTTTTTAATTTAGGTTATTTTAGGTTAGGGTTGGTTTATTGTTATTTGTTTACTTTTAATTTTTGTTTTGCTTTGAATAATTTACAATAATTTGTAATATGTATGTAAAAAAATGATATAACAGAAATCGACATTACTGCTTTTTATTTGGAAATTACTGAACCAAATGTTCTCAAAATTGGGGGATGTTTTGGGGATAAAAATAGCTTCAAAATGAGTTATTACTCGACCCCCATTTCCATTTGAAAAAATGTTCCTATTGCGCGCCCAGCTGTCACTTTGACATTCAGAGGTGTCATTGATGTCAAAAAATGCAGAATTTAGTCATATATTATCGTTCCAAATTCCATCCCAATCTACCCAGTGGTTCAAAAATTAGAGGGGTGGGGGACGGACTTTATGTCCTCGCTGTATAATAAAGCAATAATTATTAATAAAGAAAATGTTAATAATATGAAAACTTAAATTTGGAGATAAACAGTAAAATTATAACACTGACGAAGTTTTCCATATAACACCAAAACACTATACAGCACTCGACGCACGTTCCCCCAACCAAGTTGCCATCATCTGGAGGTGATTAAAACTAAACATATGCTAACATTGTGTCCTTTTTATAGTTAAACTATTTCTATGGTTTAGTGAACGTCGCCACTGCTCAGTGAACTATCGCGACTGATCAGTGAACCAATAAAGGGGGCTATATAGGATTAACCCTCTGTCACCATTCATACTATTCTTACATTTAGCAATTTCCAAACTCTCAAAAGCATCCAGCTGTGTGGAATTTGTTATGTTGCTAATTAGTGTCAAATTGCTACTATCTATTTTATGGTTGTTCTCAAACGCATGTTGGGCGACACTAGACTTATCTGTTCTACCATATTTGAGATGAGGCATATGTTCCTTAAATCTAGTTTGAATTGATCTTCTAGTTTGTCCAACATACTTTTGATTACAGTCTTTACAGCTAATTTCGTAAATCAGTAAAATTATAATAATTCAAAAACAAAAAGGCACTAACATATTAAAAAATTCTACTTTTCCAAGGTGGTATTTTCACCAGAAATAACAAAACACCGACTAAATCAGTGCTATCTATGGGCAGCCGATGAATGAAATAGTCGCCAACTCGGACAGGAAGAGATAGTACTCCAAACCTACGTCTTTCGTATCTGGGAAGGAAGGAAGTGCTTATACACTGTTATTAAAACCTTTGTGTTTTATATATGGACTTAGCAAGCCTTCCTTTTCATTAACTCTTTTATTGCGTAGTGTGTGGTTATAGATATCCCCGCTATGTCATATAGTTGTCGGATTAGAACGGATCTATTAGATAGATAGACATTTATTGGTATTTTATTAATCTAATTAATTTGTTAGAATGTTATATTACCTAAAAAAATTCACAGATTTCGCAATCCTTGCCACCATCGAAGACATTGGAAATGATAACACCATATATGAAGCCTAATAATTAATTATAAGCGCGTCGATCGTCCTATCAAATAAGAGGCCAGTACGGGATTATAACATAACTGAACACTCCCCCACTACTCTTCACACCTCTCGCCGTTCGGGCGCTGCGCTATCTATATTAGTGGAGTAAAATCCTCGGTTTAACTTGTTTCTTTCTAGGGGTAGACATCTATTATAGAGGTACCAGTATTCGCTCTATAAGCCTGAGCGCCCCATAATACTTAAACGCGAGCGGTTTTTAAAAACTCGATAATTCAAAAACGGTTGCAGATATCAACCCAAACTTGTGGAACAAATCGAAATTTGTCATGCATAATTTTAGAAGTTTTAACTTTGTCATTTTTTGGCAATATAGGTGTACTATCAAAAAAAGGTTTATACCATTCGAAGCGTTTAGGCTTTGTGGCTATGATAAACCAAAAACGATGCGTTCCATGAAGCAATAGCATGGCTACAAGTCGCATTTAATTGCTACTGCCAAAGTAGCAATTAGAGTTGGAACTAAAACACTCCCTTCTGCCCCCCCCCTGTGGCTACAGAAATCTGTTTGAATAAATAAACATTACCTGTATTAGACGTCTAGTTTTTTTTAAGTCTTAGTTTATGGTTTATAGTTCTCGAGAGATCATAAAATAGCCTGTGAACAAGTGGCGGCTCGTGGGTCAGTAAATAGGTGACGCGGACTGCGGACTGAGGTGCGGGCCGCAAGTTCGGAAATTAAAAATTTCAAGCAAATTCAAGGTCATTGCAGTTGCCTGTTGCTTGTGAACTTTATGATAGTTGAAGCAGACAAATACTAAGCGGCGAATTCGCCATCCAATAGTTGTTTAAAATTGCCACGATTGTCCAAACACTCCGATTCAATGTGACCTCGACATGCCAACTCTTGTCTGCCTAAATAAATCGCTGCGCGAATAGGTAATTGCAAAAACCGTCTATTTAAAAGGACGTCATCGTTAAATTGTTTTAAATATATAGTCTGGAAATTTCCCTCAAAGCGTCTTCGATTATATTGAGGTTTTTTCTAAATTCTGCGAACATTAATGCACACCGTATATGTTCTAAAGAAGCATCGTGTTTACTCACAGCCTCGCGTAAATTCCCAAAATTGTTAAATCCCTCCTTATTCCACACGCCTAATTTTTTTCACCCACAATTAAACACGGCATACAAAAAAGTTTTTTTAAATAAATATTTCCACACAACCACTTATACTCTGAATACCACTCATTCCGAAACTTCCGAACGAACACTTTGTCTTTTGACTTTACCCTTTTTTCGAAATCGAGAGAAGGCACAGGTCTCTCGCAATTTAAAAAATCTTTTTTGCCCTCATTTTTCCGTCTAGAAAATGGTGTTTTTAATAAAACACAAACTGGATCATACACAGAAAACATTTCTACGATTGATAGAAATCAATGATTATTTATTATTATAAGAATTGTTTTTTAACCGGCGCGGCGGCACGTATAGAAGCAAACTGGCCAGGACGGTAGAAGTAATGTGATGCGCTATCGAAATCCGGGGCACTCATTCGCCCACAGGACAGTTTAGTTATGTATCGGCCGCATTGTTGCCATGGCAACCGCCGTTCCGACTGTCGCAGAAATACCACCTGATAGCGATCTGCGTCACTTGCTTATTTATTAATTATATAAATATATCTATTATCTATATAAATGTAAATATATCTAAATTACAAAATTTATATGAAATTAAAAATAATTTTAAATGGTACAACCAAACACGGAAATTTTAGGTGAAGCGGCGCGTCACCTGGCGAGCCGCCACTGCTGTCAACTTTTTACATTTGCGTTAGTGATATCGCTATAAAATGACGCGGAAACATTCTAAACATCTACCTACATCTTTTCCGCTAATCCACAATCGTTGGTTAATAAGAGAAAGGCATCTCCTGGACCGTATCCTCTCCAAAATGACCGTTCGGCGAAGACGGGGCGATAACCATCGCACGAGGTGCCTGGTGAAGTGCCCAGCAAACGGAAGTCAAGTTGAACGACCCTATACGTATGACTTTTACAGAATCACCAGTACCTTATTGGAGAGGAATTAGCGGTCGGGTCCTAATTATTGACAGTGAACGATAAATATTACTCGCTCACGGACTGTTTGCAAATATGGATAAGTTATTACGGAAAGATGGTATCTGGACGTCTGTATTGTCTTTTGATCTACGGTTTTCATGGCATGTTGTATACACCGCGTATTCAAGTGATCTTACTAATTTTTTCGTAGTTGTTATTTATCTCAGAAGGAATATCGCTTTAAAATATCGAATCAGAGGTTTTCTTCTGGTGCAAGAAAGCACCAAATCCGATCGGAGTTGCTCCACCCTGTAATAATATAAATAATACAATAATAGTCATGAATAATTGTATTCTTTTGAAACGTAACCACTTCTGTACGTGTTACTGTACATACATATAACCGAGAAAACTTACAATAACACTATATAAATACATAGGTATTCCGATTCCAAGACAAGCTCAGTTATTAAATTATTATCACTTGCGTCATCCCAAGTGGGGAAACCCTATTCGGCCGTTAAACAGAGACTTCTGCGAATACTATCCCTGGTTATGTAAGATTTTTGTAATTGCTAAGCCATGTTTATGTATAGCCTTCTTATCTATAATTCGTTCCCTGTACTTGCGTTGTACAGTAATTTTCAAGTAAAACTAAGAACAAGTTTACTGAGATTCTAAAATCACGCGCTTGTTATAAATAATATCTATTCAGGCATTAATAAACATGAATGTATGTATAATATAATACTCTAGTTTCTTTAATCGGCGTATGCCTAGTTTTTATTCCACTTAAAGATTATGCACTTATTATTCAGAAAGATAAAAGAAGAAAACAGTGACAAGATTCCAGTAAGTGGTGCTCTTCTAAAATCTAATAAAATGTAGTCAAGTCGTCAACCACTTAATTAACCAAAAAAATTATTATCAATCATCAAAATTTTGTTAAAATTGACCTCCAAGTAGGATCCCAAATGAAACACTTTGGTTGGGTAAGGAACACTTTCTGTTTGGAGTAATTCCACAAAAAGAAAGTCCAAGGGACTTAAATCCGGCGAACGACCATGCTGTTGAACAAGTTCACGACGAGCGAGATGCACCCATTATGGTAGGAGACTTTTGAATAAAATCAAACCATTCCTGTCGGAATATTTGTTTGCTTCGCGAAACTCTGTCATGGAAATGGATAGCTTGATTTTAATTTTTCAAAAGCTAATGTATAGGGAATTTTTTAAAAAGGAGAAGAATAAACAAACCATATTTTATTTATGAATGACTATATTAAAAAAGTTGTTGTTTCAATTTTTACAAATGTAAAACGAAAACCTTTTCCATCGAAAAAGTGACAATCAAACTCTTCGTAAAATTGCAATAATTAGCATTAGCTGTAGCCACTAGACCAGTCGGATCGTTTAAGTTCAATTATAGAGAAAGTTGACCATTTTTAAACCGTCAATGCCGATTGCCTTGACCATTTCAATACCATACAGGACTCTATTTATTTGAACGAGCTGGTGCACCTTCTGTCCCAGTTTCAGCCGTAATTTGTACCATCTATTAGAAAATATTGACTATGATTTATTAAAATAATTTGCCAGATCTGTCCTCTAAGATCGCCAATGCTGAATCATCTAGATTTACCGACGAAATGTTTTCATAAAACCAGGGTATTCTCTCAACGCACATTTTGGCATTAAATCACTGATTGCTTGTAAAAGTTAAAATCCTTGGGCACTTGCAGGACTGGTTTCTATTCCATACGTAGTCTACTAATTTTGAATGAGTAATGTTTAATGTTCAGTGTTTAGGACATAACTAGGTCAAATAATATTGTTTCAGTGGGTTAGGCTGTTTTATAAGCATGTCGCTTCAAGATTGTGGCCGCCCAGAGTGGGTCCCACGCGAAATTCATCCTAGCCCAGCGAAATCATGCAACAGGGGCCAAATACCGGTGCAAGTGGGTTCTCTAAGTAACAAAATTATGATTGCAACGGTTTATTGGTACGATTATCTTTTCATTTTCGAAATCAGTCTTCCGGGACAAACTCACCCTTTCATATCAAGCAAGTTGAACAATATTCTTTATTTGGCGTAAGCATTTGAAAAGTTATTTCTTATTTTACAAGGTAATGAGATACAAATGTTCATTAAATAATATCTATATTTTACGTGCATATAATGTCGCCATAGTTATCTACGAACCCTGCTATTGACACACAAACACAATCATTGTGTTTATCACTGTCGTTATCAGTGACAAGAACAAATACAAGATTTCCTTCAATTCGATTGGGATTAAGTGTAATTAAATAATTCCGAGTAGTTTGTTTTTCTATTAATACCAGTTGAATAAAGGAAGTTATGTAACACATTTTATCGGAATTCGTGTTGATTACGAATGTACATGTGTAAAGAATTATTTGAAACTCGATGATAATTTATGTTCTTGTTATAAATACCTATATTTATTCGATGGGGAGTATAATAACAAAATAAATCGATATACACTGAGAAAAATAATGTCTAGTTGAGCATTATGAAGTTTTGAATCCTACGACTTTCTCGTTGGGCTACCACGCCTGCTGTCAAATGTTTACCTTGAGACGTTTAAATATGTAAACTGTACGTGTCAACCTGAAAAAATAATTTTTACCGATTTTCTAATTGGAAAAGCATTTCGCTTCAGTATTTTGGTAATCAGTGTTTGGCAAGTGTTTGGCAGTCAGTACTATTCATTCCGTTAGCAATATTTCTCGTAGGAAAATAACCTATCTGAAGTTTAATTAATTTGACTGTTTTCGTGGGAGGTGCTTGTCTCGTTAGTGCAATCTCACATGGGTAGATAAAATGAGAAAGAAGTTGAGACGGACGCGACTCGAGATTTTCGAAGACGAAATAGACGTAGAAGGAGTCGACGTACGGTCTCGAAAAAAAATCTCAAAGGATTAGAGAAAGGACGGAATTTTCGCGTGAAGCCGTTCTCGAACTCATAAAAATTAGAAAAAGGTCTCGAGGGTCCCGCGAAAAGTCGGTATTTCGGCGGGCGTGACGGGACCATTAGGCGCGAGGACAAACGCCGGTGCTAGCCGCATCTCTCTCGCCGAACGGCGATCGACGAAAATTTTGCAGAGGTTTTTTGAAAAGGCGTTTAAATTGGGAAAACGCGTAGGAAACGGGACGAAAATACCCCTACGCATTGGAGAAAGGCCGGGGGCGTCCTCCTGTGGTATGCGGAGATGGTTCCGAGATCGCCCCACGGAGGAGATAGCTCTGAAACTTTGCGACGGAATTCGGCGACGGAATTTAGAGGGAGACAGAATCGACGCGTTTTAATATATATGGATAACTATTTGGCAAATTAGACTGTGGAAACTGAAATACTGAAATGTCACATTCTAATCTGCCAAATAGTTATCAGGAACTTAAAAGGAGGTGGAAAGACCGGCCCTAAGTACCATTCTTTCCATCTCTTTATAAAGTTGCTTTTAACTAAAAGAAACTTAAAGTTAACAAGTGAATTTATCTGACAGTTAAAAAATTGCGTCTTTCCAACACAATTTAACTGCTCTTTTATAAGAAGACTGTTTAATGATATTGGCAATACTGATTAAATAAGAAACTCTATATAATAAAGTGGGACAAATGAAATGCAATTACCTAGCTGTAAAACCAACTATAACTATTTTTAAGTTCTAGTCGTTTCTGGGATCTCTAGTTTAAATTTAATATTCAGAAGTGTAAAAATGTCTTCCCCAGATGATACATTAAAAAACTTGGAACCAAATTGCCCAAAAATTTGAGGTCCTTCCTAATACAAATCGTAGCAGTTCAGTCCTCAGTTCAAAATATGATTCAATAAAACATGTCATAAAATCTAACAAATACGTAGATATCATTTATTTTTTATTATTAACCTGTTAGTGGGATACCGTAAGTGTTGCTCGATTTCTTCTAGAATATTATTTAACACCGTTATTTTTGATACACGAAATCTCCTCATAAATTCTTCATCATCCCAGATGTTTAAATTGTCTATATGATGCCTTTACAGTATATATTTTTCGTTCGCGATTTGCAATATTCACCATGTTTATAATTTCATGATCTAATAATATTTCTTCTTCAAAATCAATAATGTTTTCCATTAAAAAAATATATTTTTTGACGTTTTATTAATCAAATTGTTTACCAACACGCAAATTGTAAAATTTCTGAAGTTAAAAATCTCTTTGTAACTACTTATAGGCCAGTAAAAGTGACCGATAAGTTAAAGAGCAGATAGAGAACTTTAAAGACAGGATTTAATTTAAAACACAGTGAAAAGATCCATTTTGTAGTTGTCAAAGGTTTTTATCTAAATTCTACCTTTTTCGAACGCATAATATATTTTCGTTTTCAGGATACTGGGAATGTAATTATTTTTACAATGTAAATTCAACACCCTGTATATAGGCAAAGGAGCGAGCTCACAATTTCACCACCACCAGAAATATTTTCACCACTTAATTAATAAAAAGCTTAGTCCAAGGCATTATTATTTTACGTGTTAGGTTCTGTTGGTAGATTATAAATTATATAAATATCTTTATAGTGATGTTTCTTTGGCCAAGGAGCAGCAGTTCGGGCGATCGTTGGCTTTATAAAACGAGCGAGTCAATGTCCGCAATGTGTTAGCCACGCTTTGCTGATTTTCGAACTGTTCACGGCCAGACTGATTATTTATGTAATAATAACGTAAATCTGTTTCACTTCCCATAAGTAATTACACGGCATCACAGAAGAATAATAAAGCTAGCAGACAGGTTGCCAGATGTGCCGGGCAGACATGAAATAAGACAAATCCATGAATGAATAAGCACCATAATGCGAAGTCACAAGAATAAATAAATAACCAGAAGAATATCTCGCAGGCGACTCCTTTGATGTAGTTACCGATGGATTCGTAACCTCGGTTACAAAAGGGAGACGTATTTTCGAGGATTAGTATACTATTGCCTATGTTGTAGTGCGAATGAGTTTTAAATATATTGTTATAAATTGTACTAGTTTGTTGCTTCTGTTCCGCAGCACAGTTGTAACAGCCCTACTTACTATTCTCTACAACGTGGTAGTATAATATTTTTATTTCGATATTTCCTTCAGCGAAGGATAGACGCTTGACATCTCTGTATTTGCATTACTTCGTCTGCGTTGACTTGCGTTTTGATGCTGGCTCTCTCTGCATCAAGACGGTTCTTCCATACTCAAGAAATGCATAAAAATGTTCAACCTCCAAAGAATAGAAACTATTACAAGACTATTAAGGTTTTCGTACTCACAAAACGATTTTTTAAAAACGTAATTTTGTTTATAAGTTTCGATTCGCAGAATATATGGCGTCAGTTGGAAGGATAACGTCTGCTTACCATGAAATCGATTTTGGGAGCTTAGTATTGTTTACATTGTTAAGCTACGGTTGCATAATGTAATGTTTTTATTGTTTATGGTCCATAACATTGGGAAATGTGTCAAAACCAATTGTCCTGGTATTATAGAATGGCAGTAGAAAGAGTATTTGATCTAGATCTGGTACGATTTTTCTTTAACCGATGGTATTCTCCACAGACCACAATTCTCAGTACGACATCTCTTTTTCGGTTGTCCAAGTTAACTCTGAATACTTTTAGTTCGTATTTTGACAGGTTCAGCTACAAGAAAGTGCAAACATGCTTTTAAAGAATACCATATCTTTGATATAACAACGTTTTTCAAAATTTGACTATTCGTGTTGGAGTGTTAAAAAAAAATAAATTTAATAAGAAAATTTCTATTGCGACATTCGAGGTGACTCCTGAACGTGAATTTTATGCATACTTCGTTTCGACTGATAAGTACATGTATACGTAAAAACGGATAAAAGCAAGCGGTAAAACGTGAAAATGATAAGGCATATCTAGGTATGTCATAAATGTATGCAGGACTTTCAGGTTTTAAAAACGTGTCTGTTTTTGGTCGACGTAATGTATGGCATTGAAAGTATATCGAAAATTTTTAGAAACGAATGGTAATAGTTTGCCAATAATAAGAATAAGCACGCGATATGGGGAGGAATAAGAGAGAGAGAGAGAGAGGTAGAGGGTATAG
The DNA here is from genome assembly GCA_963924545.1 of Pogonocherus hispidulus. Taxonomy (NCBI): domain Eukaryota; kingdom Metazoa; phylum Arthropoda; class Insecta; order Coleoptera; family Cerambycidae; genus Pogonocherus; species Pogonocherus hispidulus. Next base: position 67,498,737 of record OZ004695.1, on the reverse strand, counting down.
GGCATTATACGCAAAAAAAGTTCATAGATGGGGGCTAAGATACCTCACCTATTTTGGCGGGAGCCAGTTAATAGTGATAAGCGTGCATTTTCCATAAGAATACGTGATGAATATACTTAGAATTATTTAAAATTGTCAATGTCCTTTAAAATTTCTGGTGTTCAGATCGAATTAATGGACATTTTCATATATGTCGGTGTTACACAAAGGCCAATTAAAGAAATCATTATCCACTATACCTTAGGAAAATAATTCATTATCCACACAATTTTGACGGCAGACTAACATACAGGGAGTAACGTTTTTTAGTCTTTTTCCAATTTTTTAAGCATTTTTCCACTTCAAACATTTTCTTATCTTTAAGAAATAAGTGAAGGGAAATACTTGTCCCGTTGAATTATAATTTAAACAGTCTGATATTATAATCAAGTTACATATATATATTTCATTGATAATGGTTATTTGTTTGTGAAAAAGTAGGGGAAACTATTAGCTAGACCTCAAGATTTGAATTTCATGCTCGCTATTTAAACTTCACTTTTTCGCGAATTGCGAAATAAAATCGTTTGGCCAAAAACATTTTGAACAAATCTGGGACTACAGGTGTTTTATACAAATCCAGTATCCATCCAAATGATCTTAACCCGTATTAGATTAACTTTTTTCTATCCTGTTTACTCGGGTTTTAATATCTAATTGTTTTTGTCATGACAGTTATTGTTGTTGAAACCTTGTGACCCAATAATAATTAATAAAAACATCAAGTTGCTTTAAATGTAATCAATTATTTGTGATTGTAAGTAGCAGTAGCAGATTAGTAACATATTAACACTAATCCAAACATACTTTCAATAGCTCTTCAAACAAGCCTGGCATTTTACTAAAACGAATTTCCAAATTTTCGATTTATTTTTAAATATCTCAAAAACTAGAGACACATTATTATTGGTCATCAATTTACGCAACTTTGTCACAATTTAACTTAGTCACCACTGGTTTCCACCAATGTTATTGCATCCAGTTGAAACACACTGTATATTGATATATTAAGTTAACACAACTAAGATAATCTCGTGTCTAGTCATGATGATATAATATATTTGCATATAATTACATTACTATAATTATTAAAAAACATAATAATAGGTATATCAATTGTTCGGGGTACGAGTTATGTACAGAAAAATAACTTTATATTATCAAGCCGTATTACTCCTTAATCTGTTTAAAATCATGGTAATAATTTTTTGCTTCGTTGATTTTAAGCAGAATTCCACGAAACGGACTTTATTTTTAAATTTAGATACGTTCGAGTTCAGATCTGGTTGTGAAGGCTGCGAAAAGGAGCTATTTGGAAAGTCTGCTTTCTTTTCTCCGATCTACTAAATTCATTTTACGAGTTCTTGCAACAGTCAGAAACATGAAAGTCTACTAATTTGTTAGTTGTTATTTTATTGTTATTAATCATGCCTTAATATCCGTGATGAAAAATATTGTATTAATTGTTTGGTGGGTTGAATAAATTAAATCAATGGTTTATAGTTAGTCCCACAGATTATTGCTTACTGTACAGGGTCATTGGTTATATTTTAGCCACCCACCTAGAGGTTCTCCCTTTAATCTGAGGAAAAAAAGTTAAATACAAAAGTTGTAGGAAATCAAGTGTAGTTTATTCCAGAATGTAAAATCTTTATATAGGGTGTTTCAAAAACGCGTGACATGACAAACTTGCAGTTTTTTAAATGGAATACCCTGTATATTATTGAGTTTTTCGATTCCACGCAAAATTCTACGACTTTTTCATATACCATACCCTATATCTAAAGTTAACCGTTTTCTCATAAATAATGGTTAAAGATATACCTACCATAATTTTGTAATAATTTAATTGATCTGAGGGGCGCGTGCTTACTATTCCTAGTTAGCCATGAAAACAAAAAACCGATATCTGTCATATGCATTGGCAAACATTTTGGTTTTCCAATTCCGAATTATTTTATTATCATTTCCTTTTATCTTTATTTATAAAGACTGGTTTGGTATACTGGTTTTTATTTGGAAATTACTGAACCAAATGTTCTCAAAATTGGGGGATGTTTTGAGCATAAAAATAGCTTCAAAATGAGTCCCCACTCGACCCCCATTTCCATTTAAAAAAAATATTCCTATTGCGCGCCCAGCTGTCACTTTGACATTCAGAGCTGTCATTGATGTGTCAAAAAATGCAGAATTTAGTCATATATTATCGTTCAAAATTTCATCCCAATCTACCCAGTGGTTCAAAAATTAGAGGGGGGGGGGGACTTTATGTCCTCACTGTATAATTTGGAAGTCAATATATGTTATTTTGTTTATATGTATTTATTCTTGAGCCATAACTTATATTTGTTCTTGTGATATTTTTAAAAAAAATTCAATAAATTACATGTTAATATCAATAATTATAAAACAATTAGAATTACGTAATTTTAATATCATACATTTTATTTTAAATATATGTAAATGGTGGATAGATAAGAAGGCAATGAACTCAACATTAGTTGTAAATTTTGACACAGTTTACCAGTTGATTGATACCTATATTTGAAGCCACAGGTTTACTGTGGAGGGAGGGAATATTTTCAAGTACCTATTTCCTCTTTCAAATTTGAGTGTATTTATCAGTTCTTGTGAAATACCTTATTAAATTCACACATAGTACCAAAGAGATTAAACTAATTATTCTCTTTGATAGTACATACTTTGATTCGTATATAAGGCTTATATTTATTGAAGGATGGATGACTGACCCCCCCCCCCCCCCCGCTAATGGAATTTTTCCAATTCATGCACTAAATAATACCAACCTAAGCCGTCCCTGGTCGGTAATGGGGCATACAGAATAATAGTTTGCAGCCCCTCAACCACACAAGTCGCGGATTTTCGGGCTCATCATAGGGATTAGAATGAAGGGTGGATACTATATATTATCATTATTATACCGTAATGTTAATATACCGACATACGAACATAAACATTTGTTGAGAAAATGTAAGATATCTGATACTGTGTGAATATTTGTTCATAATATTCCATCACTATGGAATAATAACACCAGGATCTCAAAAGTTCCAGGTAAACAATTCTATTTAATTATAGATTATTACTAACATATATTGATACATCAGTCACTTCAACGGTATAGTACCTACTTCCTAGTGATTATCGATTTTACACGTCGAGTTTATCGATTTTTGATATTAGCTTCTGACAGTCACGTGGACGGTTCGTGACTATGACCATTCTATAGTAATGTTCTATGACTAATCTCAATCCTGAGCGGACAGACGCATATATTGATATAGGAGGACCACTTTGTCTGTAATTGTAAAGAAGATATCCATAGTACAAATAACATACTATATAATGTGTTGGAATCTTTGATGCCTTTAGATGAAAAAAAGATAGAATTGTTCTAAAACTCTACTCTTGATTAAAACGACTTTGGGTTGCCGAAACGCGCGTCGAGTGCAGTATAGTGTTTTGGTGTTATGTGGAAAACTACGTCAGTGTTATCTTCACACCAAAGGTTCCAACCCCTTCAAGTATAGGTGCTCTTGTAGTAGTATTTTGGACAGATCTACATTATTATAAAAATTGACTCACCAACCGTTATGTTTTCATCACCAATTCACCAACTCTCATCAGTTGTACAGAGTATTCTTATTATACATTTACATTTTCTATTAAAACACATATAACACCATTCTATCACCAAATGTCGGCTATTCTTTTGATAAATAAATCTTATTCACAACGTCGACCGAAATTTTTTTGCAAAGTACATTAATTTAAGTACAGTACTAATTATTCATATTTACAGATAAACAACAAAAGTAATTTCTAAAATTAAAAACTACCTGCCTCTTTAGTAAACAATATTATACCAGTCCTAAATCCAAGGTTAGTTCTTATCATCTAGAAATTAGAATTTTATGTCAGTCATATCTCGTAAAATCTATACAGGGTGTAAAAAAATAGAGTACTGGACTTCGAGGGTGATACTACATCTAAAAATAAAACTTCCTATGAACATATTATGCCCTAAAAGGTTCCTAAGGAAAGAGCATGGTTTTTATTTATTTTACAAAAATTTTGAGCACCAAATGTATCCAATGTGTAGAAAACTGACAGTGAATTATCACCATTGGCTTTGGTATAAAAATGTATACCAGAACACCAAATTTCAAAAATAAATTTCGAATTTATCTACTGTATAAAGGGCTGTAACCCTTAGGAAGCAGTCTTATTATAGTATCACCTCTCGAAGTCCGGTACACAATTTTTTATATAGGTTTTTAAAATAATGTTCTAACATGGTCAGTATTGAATTTGTTTATTAGAAAATATATAAATCGAATCGTTAGAATAAAATATATCTGAGATAATAAAATAATAAGTGAATTGGAACCCATTATGTGCCCACTTGATTATCAAGTCAGGTAAACATGGGAACGTTGACCGTCGTTGTCGTTAATTTGTTTTTGCTGAACAATCTAAGCGAATTAGGAGACGAACAATTTTGTAACCGACAAATGGACACGATAAACAGGTTGGACATTTGAAAATGTCTATGATAAACAATTTAGTAACGTTAAGGCATAGAGTAATGTTGTATTCTGTGGTTAAGCCTAAATTAAAGAAATAATAACTTAATATTGTTTTGTTTATTACCCCAATTTTTTGTATAGGTATATTTTCTTATAAATCGCCATAGCCAGAGCGTATTGTGGCAGCATTTTGGGTCACGCATTATTATGGTCTGGGTTCGATCCGCCACTTTCTGACACTGACAATGTCAGTGGATATGGGGTGTTTGTCTGCGTTTTTTTCCATGTGTAATCCCTTTCCAAACAACCTTTGGCTTTGGATTTGAAGTTCTGTAATTTACATGGTGTTTTTAATACCTTTAATTTGTGTGGAAAAATAAATTAAATTAGTCCAAAAACTAACTAACTTATGCTTGTTCCCGGGGTGCTGATTTTGATTATTACCAACAGCGTAATGTTGGTTGCCTATATCTTGCAGTCACATAATTCGTAGTATGGACAGAGTGCCTCTTTAGATGCTATACTAGTTTCTGAGAATACTGCATATTATAGTGTATTTTTTTATTAACCATGAAATCAACATAGAAAAAATATCTCTATCGGGTTAGAGTTAGTGATAAAGGCACCTTTAAGGAATTTGGAAAGATCCAGCCTGTATACACGGTGGGGCGTCGGCGGTTTCCAAATTCCGTCGCAATTCGGGGCAGCAGCAGGCACCTTGGGCAAGAGCGGAGCCATCGGCTTCTTCGGCGGGTGTCAACAACCTCCGTGTTCTAAGCCAAACAAGCGAGCGGTCACGGCCGTCTTTGGCTATCGCCATTTCTACAAGTTCTAGCATTCTCCGAGTGCCACAGGCGTTGCGTCATTCGGGTCTGCCTGCTTCCGGTGACGCGAATCGGGTAGGTTTAGCGGCGATTTTCTCGGGAACAGTCCTTCGGTTTTACAGCTTATTTTATGGGAAGTGGATTGGTTGTTCCTATTATTATAAAGGCCAGTTCACACTTGTTTTAATTGTAAAATGTAGTAACAAACAAACAGTTTGAAAACTAGATTTATTTTGATGGTTATATTCAGTGGAATTTCTAGAACAGGTAGTTTTGCCTAAATTAATTTCAAATGGTTATGATTTATCCAGTTTTTGCCAAAAGCTTTGACAAAACAAGCCAGCTTTGCTTGCATTGCACATATATTTATTCGACACAATCACAGTATGGTAACACATGGGTGTCGTTTCATAATATATGCGCAGGACTTCAGGATGTTATAGCTCGTCCAAAAATATGAAAAAAAGTTTCTATTAACTTACCCTCCAAAATGCACCATTTTAGAGATACAGGGTGTTGAAATTAAAAAAAAAAATCGCTTTTTGCGAATATCTCCGGAACAGCTTTTGTAAGCATTTTCTACTCATAATAAACTACGTTTTGTGGGGAAATTTTTTTTTTAAAGTCATGATTGGTGAAGGTTTTGAAGGGGTAGTGGGTGTTTTTCTCCCCAACTTCTACGCTACTGGAAAAATACGATTTTGAGACGCCCATTTGAACCGCCAATGTTTCCTACACAAAAAAGGTCTTGGTCATAAGCTCTAAAGTCAATCGTTTTCGAGAAAAATCAACTTTTATGTTGAAAAACATGGTAAATTTTTTGAAATAAATTTTTTTTCTTACTAATTAAACAAAATTTATTTAAACGTTAGAACAAGTAACAAAACCAAACGTTAACTTCATAATTGCAAAATTTAAAAAAAATGAAAAAATAATACAAAAGTTGTCTTCAAAATTCCCCAAACCGTAAAGGTAAAATGGACCATGTTTTTCAACATAAAAGTTGATTTTTCTCGAAAACAATCGACTTTAGAGCTTATGACCAAGAGTTTTGTGTAGAAAACATTGGCGGTTCAAATGGGCGTCTCAAAATCGTACTTTCTCCAGTAGCGTAGAAGATGGGGAGAAAAACACCCACTACCCCTTCAAAACCTTCACTAATTAAGACTTGAAAAAAAAATCCGCACAAAACATAGTTTATTATGAGTAAAAAATGCTTACAAAAGCTGTTTTCTGTACGATGAACGGTTCCGGAGATATTCGCAAAAAACGAAATTTTTTTTTCAATTTCAACACCCTGTATCTCTAAAATGGTGCATTTTAGAGGATACGTTAATAGAAACTTTGTTTCATATTTTTGGACAAGCTATAACATCCTGAAGTCCTGCGCATATATTTTGAAACACCCTGTAGAATGTGCCAGGAGGGGGCAAAAAGTTCAGATCTTAGACTTTAAAGATATATAATAAAATGAACCAAACAAATGTGAATCTTAGAAAAACTTTCAAAAAAAGTTTAAGGGCAACTAGAAAAATGGCTATTTTAAATTTCGTCTTTCACAGGCAAAAGAGTAATCATACAAAGTCGAAAAAGTCTATCCTCAGTCGTGACAGATACTCTATTAGGCACCAATGCCTAATATTTATTTTAACTTATCTTCACAAAATCCAGGGGGAACTGCCTCAGAACCTCAGATCAACCCCGCCCATGAACTAAGTAGGTACAAGTTTAAACGTACATACTTAGACGTTCACAGAACACTATTAACAACTTCATCATCATTTAGTCCTTCTTGTAGTTCGCCAGCACTGTATCTTTTAATTAAATTTATTAAGCTCATCCGCTGTTCTCAGTCCACGTCTGCAAGCTGTCTCGAATTAAGAGCGAGTCGCCGTTGCCTAGCGTTTCTTGCTAGTTATAGAAGAACGGGCCCCTTGTTGGAAATTAGCCACCATAAAACGAATTAAATGGACGGCTCCATGACTGGCCGATTTCTTCCGGCCCGGCGTGACATGACTTTCGGCTTTTTTAATTGAGAGGGTAAACGAGGACGGTGCAAAGGCAAAGATCTGATGATGTATCGAGGTGGTCGGTGGCCCCTGGTTTGTCCCCGAGGCTTGTCGAATGAAAGTGATTACAAATGAAATAGGTAGAGTTATTAGAAGTTTAGGAGGATTCACTTACTGTGCGTTTCACGAAGTTGTATCCCGGATTGGAATGTTCGGATTGTCAGGATTCGCTGGCAAATCCTGTGCGAGACTGGCATGCGCACTTAAATCACACCACCTCAATTTGTAGCGGTCCGTAACCGAGATGTGCCAATGGATTGAATTTAACTAATAACATGACGACGCTCCATACGTTGGAGATATATACTAACATTTCAATCCGGGATACAACTTCGTGAAACGCACAGTAGGTAATATAACCCTATTACAGATTTCTGGAGTTCTAATTGAGGGATATTTATATGCAAGGCGTGTAAAGATGAGTTGGCAGTGAAATAAATTTTGATAATAACGTATAACTGAATATTTTTATTTTAATAGGTATTATATAGATAATATGTTTATAGATTCCAATAAAGTGTGTACTCTCATGAACACATTGATATAGACTTGATATGTCTACCCCTAAATATATAAGGAAGAGGTAGGAGAATGTACCATAAGCATAATACGTTAGAAATAAAACGAACGTTGCTGAGGCATATACAGGGTACAAAAGTACATGAGTTTGATGTTCTGGTACAATACGAAAGAAAAGGAAAAACTCCTGTGTAAGGCAGTTCGATATAACATATCCATAGATGCTATACTTTCCAGTAAAGACCAGAATTAAGCAAAGTGGAATGACCTCGCCGATCTGCTAAAATGCGGTGATGCATGGGCGTGCGTATTCTGTTTTACCATTGGGCACATTTCAGTTAGTATATACTCGTATACTATTCTATAGAATACTTCTAGTATATGCACTTCCACTTTTTTAACCAACACAAATAAGTATAAACACTGACAGAAAGAATAAATACACTGATAATTTTACTACAAATTTTTACCGTTAAGAAACGCGCGCGAAATAACCCAACATCACGCCCGCACTGTTTCCCTACTACCTCGAGCGCAGTCGCTTGTTGGTTCCTGATTCGACCAATCAACGTCGTTGAAGCTCAGAGAAAAGAAAGCGTAAATGCAAGAATATGTTTGTTAAATAAGGATGAACAACTTATCGTCAACTTTACGACTTTCGCAGTTGCCACATATTAGGAAATTCGTTGATATTGTTAAGTAAAACACAAATTAAATATTGTGTTTGCTTTAATAAAGTACAATAGGGATATGGGATATTAAAGACAAGTAAAAAAATGGGTAAATAAGGTAATTAATACGTTTCCTGTTTTAAATAAGAATACTTTAGAAATAAATATGACAACATAGATCTACTCTTTTTCCGGTCATTGCACTTTGCTTAATTCTGGCTTTGACTTTAGATCTTATTTTATGAGTTACGCCTGCTGACCAATGAAGGCGCAGTATACTCTTCCGAGATATACGGAAGAGTAATTTTAATTTAAAATAAGAAAGTTGATGCCTACTTCTGACTGAAACAGAAGTAATAAAATATGGTTGTTATTTCCAGTCGATAGAACATGAGATATAATGCCCCAAAAGTGATTCAAAAATACATATTTTTAAGGTCGTTATGTCGAAACACAGAAAAATGTACTTTACAGTTACCTCCATTGGAATCGAGTGCTCAGTAGATCTAAAAGTCGTATTATGTAAATAATTTGTGGGTTGTCGATATGAATTCAGACTGCAAATTTTTAAAAAATAGACCTGTAGCTCGATTGTCACTCCCCCTCTTAAATCCCACATCTGACGCTCTGGCTTAGAGGTGTTCTCATTCTCAATGATTTTCTTCTTTCCAGGCGATGCAAGAGGTCCTGAAGATGCAGTCCGGAGACATGACCATCGAATGGACGTACATGGACACGAAGGACATCCCGGGCGTCGTCCTGCACGACCGGCTGATGACGGACGCCGCCCTGGGCACCCGCCCCATCAAGACGGAGCACTCCTACAGCCTGGCCTCGGACGGGGACTCGCTGCCGCCGGATTCGCCGACGCCGCATCATAAGGTTGACGGTGAGGAAAACGACATTTTACTAACATCTTTAGATTTTTCCCATATCTCTATTTATTTTTCCATGACCATGTCCTCTATAAAGCATTCAAATTTGCGTATCCTGTAGTTGGCACTTGTTATAAATAGGTAGTATTCACACCGACATTACAGATTTTACTGGAAATTGTAATTTAGGATTTTTTAATATTCCTTGGATAGATCAGTAATAGAGATCACTTAAAACTTCTTATTATACAGGGTGTCCCAAAATTAGTGTGCACTATTTTACCAGTGTGTTTGTTCTATGGGACTTTTTCTTCATATAAACATGGGTCAAAAAATGTTTCCTAGGGGGGCTACGCCCCTTAAAGGGGACATCCTAGTGCTGATTTTTTTTCTAAATAACTCCGAATAAGTTAAGATAAATTTATCAAATTTGGTATTCTGACTAAGTCTGAATATGCTGAATCCGACTCGGCTGCTGCAAATAAAATTTGCAGTAAATATTACCCCAACTTTTTTGCGCTTTGGCATTTTCAACTTTTGATTAGGAAATATGAAACCTCAATATTTTTTACTAAGAAAAGGTACACTTGGTTCGTATCGATGACGAATCGTTTTGGAGCAAAATCGCTATAATTTACACGCGATAACACGAGATGTATTCGATAAAATGCACCATTTTGATATAAAATCGATTTTGAAATTTTAAGGAAGCATTTTTCCATCCATGTTTATATGAAGAAAAAGTTCCCTTTTTAATTAACCATATAGAAACACACAAGGAACAAGGAGAGGTTTACAAGGAACAAGGAACTATATTTATTACGTCTATATAAGGGGATTTTTCGTTACAGTCGTAAATTATGTATTAGTTCACTCTTGCCCGCTTAAAATTTAAGATTATTATTAATCTATAATCAGATGTATAGATTAGGTACCGAGGATAATAATACAGAATGTTTTTACAGCAGCTCCTAATTGGTGCTTCTTTTTTCAATAGGTATAGTATTTTTTTATAGTTATTTGCTATAGGTAACGTATACATTTTGTCCAAGTTAGTGTTGTTATGGGGCAATATAGAATTTTGGCATATTGAAATAGTATATTATATAAAACTGAGCGAATCTGACAGTTTTTCAGGCTTTAACGCGCGCTTTTCTAGTTAGCTGGATTGGTTGACTATGAAACTTTGGATTCATGTACGAATATAATTTTCCACCTTTTTCACCTGAACTAACCGCTATCTCTCATCCCTGGTATCATTTGCAAACAGAAAACAGATCGATATCCCTGTCTGGTCTATTTACACTGCACGCCATCGTTGGAAAATCGCTCCGCCTGTTTTCGCCTGTCTGCAGGAAAAACAAAACCCTTTTCCGCCTGTTTTTCTGCGGAAACGAGGTTATGGAATAGACACACGAGTGTGCCGGTTCGGTTATTATATTTGCCTATTATTTTCGTTGCCTTTTCTGAACAATTATAAACGCAATAAATATGATCGTGCTCATCTCAGGTTTTGCCTCAATGTATCTATACTGATAAAATATATATACTACTCATTACGTATATCCAAATTCAGTTTGTTTTTTGTAGTAATTTAACAATTTACTGTACAGTAAATAAAAAAATACGTGCTTACTTACATAACTACTTTATCAACAGTGTTTTTACTAGACCATATTCTTTTAAACTCGTATAGATAATGTATATGAACTACTTTAGTCACAACTTGAATCAAGCGACTCGTTTTGAAGACACGTGCACTTAAGAGACCTATATTTTTATGTTTCTAAGTTCATATCAAATGCTAGAATATAAGTACTTACTTTTATCCTAATAGATGAAATATTGTGTATTCATCTAAAGAACGACCGAAAAAAAAAAATAGAAAAGTGTGTTGAGGCAACATTGTCAGTCACTAGTATGAGTTTTAAGTTATTTAATTTTTGTGGTCGCATCTCTAACATAGGCGTCTTAAACCAGTGTAGTTATCGTTCTCATTTGGGTATTTACTGCCAATTACTTGAGTCATGGTTGTGCGACTTTAAGCCTATATACATTATATACATTTTAATTATGGTAATAATATCCATTTTTCTTATCTACAAGTGAAACATCATGCTGCTATAAAAAAGAAGTTAACTCAAAAGTTAAAAATCAATGAAAATGGAAGAACATTTTATAGAAAATATATATTTAATGAACTATCTGGAAAAAAAGTAGCAACCAATAGTATATATTATAGAAACTGATCCACAAGTAAAAAAAAACGGCTGTATTGACAAACTTTAAACAAGTATACCTTTTCCATTAAGAAGGACAGAAAAATTACAATTGTTTTGTCTACCGTAAAATTGCTGGTAAAAAACACAACAGCGATTTTAATAATTTAAATGTAGTGTAGGTGTTTCCCTCTAGGAGCTAGATCAAAATTGAAGCAGTATTATAATTTCCCATCATCAATAACACTATCTATTACCTGAACATTCTAAAAACGGCTTAAATTATAAAGGATAATGAAAAAACTTTAGTTTTTAGTTAGTTTTTATTTCAAGGAATAGTTTTTGCCTGATACAATAAAAACCTGCAAAAATCTGCTTTGCACACAATTACTTATTACTCTACCAAAAAATATTTTAACAATTCATAAAAAAGTGTGTGACTATTCCACTGTTGTAGCTTCATTGTTTCAAATGAAAGTTATTGTTGCAGATATGGAAGATGAATGTTTCCCGGCCATCTCGATGAACACAGCCTGCGCCAGACTACAGCACGAGCCCATAACGATAAAAGATGAGCCCAACAGCGAGACAGACAGCCCTCATTCGTCCTGCCCCTCATCACCACAGTCTATATATGTCAACGCCAGTGATATACCATTCGATGTTGAAATGGTAAGCAGAAAGTACACTTGTACAAGAAATTATATTATTTAGAATTGTCTCGGACGATACCAAGAGCACCCAATTTTTTTTTCAGTCACCTCCGCACACATCAATCTTGAAATCTGCCAACATAATGCTCACATCCCCGCACACGATCATCCCACCCAGGATACATATACCAAACAAGAAGAGGAACATCAAGATCGAGAGTGGCAGCACTTTCCACCTCCCTCCCACCCCTCCCTCCTGCAGTAGCAGCGACGACAGTGAAGATAACACCACCATGTCGCAACCGTCCTCACCCGCTGCCAGGAAAACTAGCGCCAGGATGGTTCTAAACCACCACACGTCAACAAGACAACCCATCAACACACCCCTGATTAGCAGTCAACCTGTAAGTCGACTTTGTAGCACATTTTCTAAGTATTGTCTTATAGACCGTGTAATAATTTGCTGTCTCTTCTCCCACACAAATAAATACTTTTATGTACTTCGAAGTAGCTTCATTGCTAGTAATTTAGAGATAGGGTTAAATATCTCTATGTCAGTGTTAACTTTAAGGAATGCTTACCTTCTCCTGAGAGACTTATCTTGAATACTATTTAAAGAAAAGATTTATTGGCATCTTATCTGATATTTAGCTTGGGATATTTATTGCTCTAACTATTAAACAGATTCATAAACAGCTTTTTAAATAAATATTTACTTTTAATATCTAACTTAAATTTGCATGAAACTTTTACCTTGTTTATGAATAATCAACTGCAGCTTCTTTTTATAACAGAACATGTTCTGCCAAACTTACCTTTTACCGGCCAATTGTAATCTTATTAAAAACTTTCCCTTTTTCATAAAGTGAATTACCTAATTTCAAAAAATGCAGTTTACAACACATTTACTTTATTTAATGCATGGACTTTAATCGAGAGGGTAATAGTGGGTCTTACCTTTAATATAATATATTAAAGGTAAGACAATTATATTTTGATCACAAACTTGCTTGAAACAATATGAATGTGCAATACCTTAAAAGTGTTATTTAAACAAATTATGTTATTAATTTACTTGGATTTACTTTAGCACGGTGTTAAATTGTGCGGTTTTCCATTGCAGAAGGGATCAACTGGTACCCTCGTGCTCACAGAAGAAGAAAAAAGGACACTAGTCGCTGAAGGTTACCCCGTCCCCACCCGCCTGCCACTCACAAAAGCTGAGGAGAAGTCCTTGAAGAAAATCCGAAGGAAAATCAAAAACAAGGTAAGTTCCCGTATTAAAATATCCGGAAAGTGTATTAAATATTTTGAAATTTTAGATCTCAGCGCAGGAAAGCAGACGAAAAAAGAAGGAGTACATGGACCAGCTGGAGAGGAAAGTGGAGATCCTCGTTTCCGAAAATAATGAGTACAGGCAGAAGATCGACAGCTTGGAGGACTCCAACACCAGCCTGATTAGCCAGCTGCAGAAGCTCCAGGCGATTGTCGCGAGAACTCACCCTCAGATCATGAAACAATTGAAGTAAAATAATTAAGCTTCGATTCTTAACCCTAATCTTTAGAAGATGTCTTGAAACGAGTGAATGTTCGATATGACAATGTTGAAGAGTACAAAAACAGAGATTTATTTAAATAAAATTATATTTTAATAATTTTGTTGGAGTAAACGAGTCGTCTTCCAAAACTTGATGCATTCCACGAAAAGTTGTAAAGTTAAACCAAAGTTACGAACGACGGGGCTCAAGCATATTTTTGTAAATGGAATAATCCAGAGAGCCGATGAGGGTTGAGCCCTTCTAACGTGTACTTAATTATTTTTGTATATAGAAGTAATCAGGTATGTGTGCCTTAAGTAAACACATTAGGTTTAGGTTTCTAGTTTGATTTTAAGCACTTCTATGTATATTTGTGACTAAAAGCTGACGTCGGGACCATAACATTAGCTTAAATCACCGATCTACATACATACAAATTTATTAATCACTTAAATTTGCTGCCTAAATACTACAGACTGACGTTTTTACTTTTTTTAATCACGAAAGTTTCGGGTAGGCATAGAGAAATTTTATAGAAAATGCAACTGAAAAAACGTGCAATCGAAATTCCACGAGGGTGCAAGCGGAAAAATATATCATCGTTGACTTCTATTAGATTTTATTTTAGAGTACGATTTTATCGAATCCACTTGGCAGTAGAATATGTAGCCGCATTTATATTGTATATATGTGTTATTTTATTCAGAGTTTAAATATTTTTTATTATATTGTTATACAATCGAAGACGTATTAGGAGTTTCCGTAAAATGTTTTTATAACATTCAGCTTTGAGGTTATACTTAAAACGTAGTGGTTTCGATTATATTTTATTGGAGGCAAATTTAACAAAACTCGCTATAACGACTCACGTCTCATCAAAACAAAGAGGTGAATGCTTTTTATAGAGAGACTAAATACTAGAGTAATTAAATGAAGAATTTTAACAGAGACAAGATACACCACTTGTATACATAGGAGGATTTTTTAGCTTCTAGTTTTGCTTTATATTTGTGAAATACATTTGTAGTCTCTCATCAAACAGAGAAATACTTTTTATAGAGAGACAAACTAAATTTTTAAGTGAGACAGATATTCCCTTTTTAAGTGCAGATATACCGGGTTTTTATAGAGAAATAAAAATAAATACAGATGGTATAAGTACAACTTGCATCTTGCATATGTATGCGAATCTTTTACCTGCCAAAGTTGCCTTAAACTTTCAAAATATGTTTAAAAGAAGAGATTTTATTTGTTCACGACGAAAAATGATTTTCACCTCAATAATGTTAAGTAAAAGACTTCGTTTGATGTACTCTCTCTTAAAATGTTGAAATTATATTATCTTTCTTTTAATTTGTCATGCTCGTTATTGAGAGATCCTTTATCTATGTGTGTGAGACATGTAGAAAGATGTTTCATGTCCGAACTCTTTCTTTAACATTATTTTCTCGTAAAATCTTTGTTCTCATTTGTCCTGATCTTTATTGAGATATTCATTATCTGTTTGTGAGAGACATGTAGAGAATTATTTCGTGTCAGGATTATTTCACTATACGATATTTTTACCGAACTCCAATTTTGTTAAATTTGCCATTCTAATATATAAAATATTTACAATTCATATAAGGGTGTAAATTATATTGTTACACTTATCGTTACTGCAAAAAATCTAATTATAATATAGATATTAAATATATGAAATGAATTGTAAATGATAATAAGCATCGAAAGTTAATAAATATTAGATGTATAGGAAGAATTTTGGGATTATATTAGATTTATATGCGTTTGTAGAATGTAAGAAATATTTGATTTCTTGGGTAGACGTTAACGCCAGAAGCAATATCGGAAGCACCTACAAGATGTACTTTCATAGCATTGGCTGATTTTCGTTATGACGTTAACGCTTGCCTTTAATCAGGGGTGTACTCATGCTTTAGAGATAATATATTTTATATACACGATCTAATTTAAAAATAATAAAAGTAGGCATTATTTTTGCTTTGTGTTTATTATTTTCACCAGCAGCGTTAGGGGGTTTTTGACTCGTTTAAAAATGATTAATAACGGCTGATCTTGAAGCTGTGATCTGCTTTCGCTGCTGGTTTTAATTAGACTCGTTAGTTACTTCTACCAGCAACTTTACAAATGTTCCAAAATGTATTAATATTTTAACATTTTATTCAAAATGATTTTATAGATTTATTTATTGTATATTTTCATGCATTTGTGTGTTGTATTTGATTTTAACACGTCCTGTGTGCAATCACTCCTTTTCTAGAGGGGTAACCTATGTTTTAGTGATGAGATTGTGTCCGCTTTGTTGCACTTTGGGTACCAATAGCGTTATTCTTGTATATCAAAATTGAGGAATAAAGTAATAAAAAAGTAAATACTGGTTATTATTAGTAGTGGTGAGAAACACACCGTAGTGCTCTCATTGGGTCTGTGCTACTATCTGTCCGACAATTATTGTCAAATTGACAGACAGGTAATGACCTGCTTTTCCGCAGTTGCCATTACAGTAGTGACCTCTATTGTGTTTAAGGAAGACAATCCTACTTATTTATTTGAAGGAGATGCCGAAAACAACTACTCCACGGGCAATATGCCCCGACTGTGAAATATGAAACAATATGAATCTGGTCAGTATCTGGTATTTGGTCTCGATAAACGATGTGCCGACTCCGATGGAGATGCCGATGTAATGTAACGTCAGTCGGGGCATATTGACCGTGGAGTAGTTGTTTTCGGCATCTCCTTCAAATAAATGGTTATTATTATTCTTATAAACTGAACTAAGCATTAAAAAAATCAAAATACCTCTATCATATCCACTACAGTTTTATAAAGCTATTTTTAATTTAAATTTCATAAATACTTTTCTGTTTATATATTTTGTTAACATAACACTCGTACTGTCAACGTATCAGGAAGGACCAAGGATCATACACGTATTTGCATTGCACATTTGCCATTCAATTCACACGCATGGATAAAAATAATTAACAAAAAATCCAGGTCTGGCATGGTTTAGCATAGTCTGAAAAAAATTACAAGTTCTTCCAAAGAGAAATGAGTAATTTGATGTGTCAATAGTTATTTAGAAAAACAATCTGCAGAATAATGAGTTTTGTGGTGTAAAAAAAATGTTTGAATGTTCCGAGATCGGGGAGAGAAAATGGGGTGCTGGGTGGGAGAATTTATGAAAAATATTGATGACATTTATTTATTAAAAAGAAAAAGAAAGAATTACATTGAAAATGATAAGGTAAAATTAAAAAAAAATCTTAACCGCGCTTCCCACTAACCACGGAAAAAAGATATACGCATGATACAACTACATGTTGTAGTTGTATCATGATTATACGTATATCCTTTTTCTATGGCGCTGTCCTAGCATCCACAAAAAGGGCAGTGCAAAAATGCGAAAATGGAACAGTACGGAAAACGGAAAATTAGTTATTAAAATAAACGCTGGACTGTAAGATCGTAGATGTCAAATCAAAATATTTTGGTTATATATTTTCTGATTGCCTATTTTTAAATGTGTCGTGTAATGGCTTTTGGAATTCTATCTTTATCATGATTTTCACAGAATATCTATATGATTTCTATGATGCCTCTAGAACTACGAAGTAAAGAAATCACGAAATGCAATATAGTCTTTTATTCTATCATGGCAATATAGGATATCCATCCATTGACAAGAGTGACTTGAAGTAACATGTAACATGTAAAAGGAAAGCTGCTAAGAAATCAGTGTACCAACTTAAAGTTGTCAAGAACATAGAAAAAGGAATATCATTATTCTATGGTCAACAATGCCAACATTACAAACCAAAACTAAAAAGTCAACACTTCGCAGTAAAAAAAATAAAAACATATAGAAACGCGTAATAAGTAATAGAAAATCTCTATAAAATACGCAAATGATAATACTTATGTGTTAAGTAACAATTGTGAATGTTTTTATTATATATTTTATTTTTTAGTTTAGCCTTTTCTATAAACAAATTCTATGAGCTCTTCAGATCAAATAACAGATCCAGACGAAGCTTCAAGGTAAATAGTAAAAAAAATACAAGGGAAACCCTTTTCTATTGATTTTTATAAAATTATGGAGTTTGAAGTATTTTTTAGGTTATGTTTTTTATGTCAATCTTGAATGTCATCATATGAGATCCTTTATACTTTGCAAGTATTTTTCCAACAAGCACTTGACTGACATGAATGTCTCTAAATTCTAGGAATAGCCCGGAAGCCTCGTCTAGTAGTCTAAACAACGAAAAAATTTTCACTTCTGACAATAAGGAGGACGCTATGAAACGAGCTGCTGCCAAGAAACTCATAGAAAGATACTTTTATCAACTTACTGATGGCTGTGGAAACCCTAGTTGCGATAATAAATTTTGTGCATCTAGCGGCGAAGTAAGCAACTAAACAAGTTTAATCGTTCCCTGAGTTCAACCCTTACATTTCAGTTAAAACCTCTAACTCCAGATGAAGCGGCAGCTCAGGCTATCCAGCTGTTCTCTCAAGAAGCAAGGTTATGTGAAAGGCACCCAAACAAAATTGCACGTAAACAAAGCAACATATTAAGTTCTAAAAACAGTGTTACGTCCCCCGATATATGCCTTGAGAATGCTACCCTGCCCACGAATGACATTGTGGTGTCAAGCACAGATGAAAATAGTAAAAACAATATTAAATTTAATTGTGGTGAGTTCTGGAGCGGTAATATTCCAAACGGTTGGGCTTAAGTAGTCATTTTGACAATTTTTAATTTGTTGTAGTTCCAGTACCACAAGTTTTGACTGAGCAATCTTTATATGACATTATTGATGAATGTGAAACAAATGACAGTTATTCTCCCTTGATTCGGACCTTGGGCGAGGTTTTTAGCAGTATAGAAAATCTTTCAAGAAGTTTCATACAAACCGAGGTTAGCTCACCGACAGAAGTAACGTCTACAACCGATAACCCAGGTATGTAGTTTTTTAATTAAACTGCTTAGCTCTTACAATCATATACAGAAGAAATATGGAATTCTTAGTAAGTTTTGTCTAGTTATACGTCCTCATAAGTCTATATATGTTAACACAGAACACTGAAGTTCCGGCAGTAATAGGAACATTATATCTTCTGCATAGATTTACCATTTTCAGTCTACAAGATTCAGTGTACCGTATTAGATTGCAACCTATAGCAGACATACATCGATTATTACAGATGGTATTTGTTGTACTAGATAAATTATATTATGTGTACATGTCACACGTAACTGAAAAGTTGGCGGTTTTTTTATATTTTAAAATAAATTGAATATGAATTTGGAATGTTTTCTAGTTAGACTAAACTGAATATTTTGCACCTTTCTCTTTAAATATGCTGTAAGGTCAACTAAAATATACAATTTACTTATGATTTCAATATCGAAGGTGAAATAAAAGGACTGAACAAAGAAGAAGTAAGATCTTTGGAAGGTGAAAAGGACAAAGATGAGGACTCCTGTGCGGAATCTAGCAAGAACACGGTGCTCCCCATTGATTTGCCTGCAGTGAGAAGGGCGTTTGCCGCACTTTTCAAATTAAAGACGTCCATCTTTGAAAATGCACTCATCAACGCGTTGGTGACTCTAGCCGGAAATATACAGATGGAGCTGCCGACAATGAAGGAACGGGAGAACCAAGACGAAATTGTGAATGTTTTGCTCATTGTTTTCGAAATCCCGGCATTGGGTAATAATTTTATGTTTCTATATTATTTATTTATGTACCTATATATTATATAATATTAAATAATAAATTTTTAAATAAAAAATCTAACCTTTCTCTTTCTAGGTTCTGGGGATTTCTTAGAGACGGCACTGCCGGCCATATGTAGGGCTGCGCAGTGGTTGCCGGTGGAGGTTCAAGGAAAATTAGCCAGGATGTGGTCCACCGTGGGCCGCGGGAGCATTAGGAATATTTTAGAGAATCTGCAACAACTGATAACATTAAGGGTCATCTTGACGCCCTTCCACAGGGATTTATTCGTGCAGGATGAAAACGTCATCACATCGGCCACGAAACTTATGAAAGTGAGTTTATCTGCTTTTTTATTCATAGGATGAAGCACTCTCACACTTCATAATTATTGAGCTGTGCATGCATGTTTCTGAAATGAGTGGGGTTATACACACATGTTAAAAGGTTTTGGATCATTCGGAAAGATTTTGGAAGAACGCAATTTGCACTCTCCATAATGGACGCATTCCTTATTAAAAATAGTGTCATTATTGTTGGAAGTAAACTATCATTGTTACGAACAAGTACAACGAATTTACACAAAATTCACCTGGTATTCATTCTCTTATAATCAAAAACATCTTAACCTCTCTTTATACAGTGGACATTAAAGGGATAATCAATATGGTCCAAGCCCATATTTAAACAAAACTTTTATGATATATTTTCAACAACGCAACTATTCTCATATAGCACATTTTTATTTGTTTAGACAGTTTGTGTATTTGTACTCAATAAAACAAATAATTTTTGTAAAGGAGCCTGGAAAGAATTTTTGAGGCCCTATAAGCTTCGAATCCTGCTCAAAAAATTCCTACGAATATACAAAATACACGCAAATCGAAAAAAATCTTCTCAGAGCCAAGCAGCTCTTAAAGCTCTTGGTTCCTACCTTTGTAATTCAAAAACGGTATGGAGCTGTCACCAGGCACTCTCTCATTTGGGCAGGAAAAATAGAGTAACTCTGGTCTGGGTTCCAAGCCATTCGGGCCATGAAGGGAATCAAGCAGCCAACTCTCTAGCCAAGGAGGGTGCTGCTTCTGCATTCATTGGACCTGAACCGGTGCTTAGTATATCCTCCTGTACTGGCAAGAACTACCAAAATTAGTTCATTTGAAGGCCTCAAATAATAAACCCTTCAAAAACAAGAACTAAAAAACTTTTAGGAGTTAAACAGGTTGCATCTATGAACTTTAATTGGCCTACATACTGTTTACTGCCGTTTAAAATATCATCTGTGCAAATTCGGCCTAGCAGAAAATACTGAGTGCCGCTTGTGCTTAGAAGATGATGAAACGGTAGAACACATATTATGTACCTGCCCCGCTGGGGAAATGATCAGATATGTACTCTATATTTGGCAAAGGATAACATGTGCCTAGAGGATCTGAATTAAGTTCTCACCCAACAAAGTTAATCAGCTTCATTAAGAGGCTAGACCTGTTGGGTGAAATATAAGAATGTGTGAGCCACAATAGACCACATGGTCGCAGTGAAGGGTCTGGTTTTCGGCCCACTCACCTTTGAACCTAACTTAATGCTTTTTGCATAACAGATTCTAGTGGTTCAGAACATATTTTGCCACTTTCGTATATAAAGTTTTTGTTCTAGTCCCCAAAAATAAACACGGTTGTAGGGATGACACAATTTATAGAAAAGCACTATGTATTTAAATCATTACAAAATTGTTGCCTTTAATATTTGCAGTATTTTCACTAAAAAATTACAATTTGTGCCACAATGTAAAATCTGTGGACAATTTCTGTAAAACTCTGATAATTTTGACATGACTCTCTAACAATCATCCTTCTAAAAACTCACTTCTACCTTCAAAAAACACATACGTTCTACATTTCCGTCACCTTTCATACTGTTTATTTTTAGATTTTATATTATGCCAACATGTTGGCGGGGTCCTTAGAATCCCCGGATCTGAGATGTGACGAGATGTCGGGATCCATGGACAGTTCCTACATGGCAGGTAAAGTCAACAAGAGCGCACCTCCTGTAGATCCGCTGGCCGAGGAATTGGGGGTGCACGTGCTGGACTGTAGGAGGCCCTATTTGCCATTCACGGAGTTCTACAACGAGTTGCTCAGCGATACCGTGGAGATGGACAGGGACTTTGCCAATTATAAAAGCGAATTAGGTATGATGATGTTCACGAAAATATTGTATTACCACCACAGTGGCACCACACTATCACACAACCCCTCATTTTTTTTGTCTGAAAAATTATATAATCAAGAAAGATACAGAACTAAATTGTTTTGTCTTTTGCATCTGTGACGTCTCTATTTTTTTATAGGTAAATTTAGCTTTATGTACTATCCGTTCATCTTGACTCCCGCCACGAAAACGATGGGGTTATACTTCGATAATCGGATACGAATGTACTCAGAACGGAGGATAAGCATCTTACAAACCGTCACGGGATTACCCTCACAACCCTATCTGAGGTTAAAAGTGAGGAGGGATCACATCATCGATGATGCTCTCGTAGAGGTAATAATTTTCGTATTTTTGTTATAATGGGGTATTTTCCTTCAATCGAAATGAAAGTGGAAACCTGTATTTTTATGAAATATATATTTTTTTATATTTATTAGGATAAAAATTATTAAGATTAAATCGGTAGAAAATTTTTAATTCAATTTTGAAATTTTATTCTATATTTGTGACGTCACTAAGCGAAAACTGGGGAATATGTATCTATAAAGAGGCCACACTGATAATATGTGGCTAGTTTCAGTTTGTAATGACGATAAACAACAGTCGACATTTTGATAATTGACATTTGAAATTTCCTGTTTGTGTTTGGCTTGACAACTTGACGTGTTGTATTGTTGTTTTATTGTGAAGTAAACTTTATTAAACATGGAGCAAGGTTTTGTAGAGGCTAAGTCCGACAATTTACCGGTTTTAGATCCTTTTATGATAAAGATCCTATAGATCCTTTCAGAAATAAAAGGGATGAAAAATGTAAGGTTAGTATTTAACTTAACAGTATTACTGCGAAGTCAATTAAATATATTAAAAAATTACCTTTACAAATGTTTTTCTATTACTAATAAATACACTTGTAATCAGTCACAGGCAGAGACAACAATTCACAGGTAAAAATATAAACTAAAAACAATGTCTCATGTTTACCCTAACCAAACAATTCAAACATAAACAAAAGTAAAGTTGTCACGCAGTGACACCAACCACACAAATGAAAATATCCTAGAAATCACTAAAAAATGGCGCAAATTTTGAATTTTCGTTTAATGACGTCTCATAGACGTCTATGAACTTAAATGAACCCAATATTAAAATTCCAGAAATACGTATCTCTTCTTTTTCCAACTACTTTCCATTGCCGATGTAAAAAAAAATAGAAAAACACCCCATTTGTCATTTTTTTTATTCAATTTAATCATTCGATTTACAAACAATTTTAATTTCAGTAATTAATGTGATTTTTTTGTTCAAAGCGTTACTACGCATTCTAAAATTTAAAATTTCCTCTCTTGCAGCTAGAAATGATCTCCATGGACAACCCGAACGACTTGAAGAAGCAGTTGGTGGTGGAATTCGAAGGCGAACAAGGCCTGGACGAGGGTGGCGTCTCCAAAGAATTCTTCCAGCTGGTAATCGAAGAACTATTCAACCCGGACTATGCAATGTTCACCGTACAGGCCGAGACGCAGACAGTGTGGTTCAACCCCACAAGTTTCGAGAGTGACGCCCAGTTCACGCTTATCGGTATCGTTCTGGGTCTCGCCATTTATAATAATGTCATTCTTGCCGTTAACTTTCCCATGGTGCTCTACAGGAAGCTGATGGGAAAGAGGGGCTCCTTCGAGGACTTGCAAGATTGGAACCCGGTAAGAGGTTTTTTAGTTACTTGTAACCGATTTTATCGATTCCATGACTTTAGGTGCTGTATAACAGTCTGAAGCAACTGTTGGAGTATACGGAGCCCGATCTGGATGAGGTTTTTATGCAGACGTTCAGGATAAGCTATCAGGATGTGTTCGGCTCGACAATTGACTATGACCTGAAGGAGAAGGGCGAGTGTATTGGCGTAACGCAAGAAAATAAATATGTAAGTAAATATTACCGTCATCTTGGTTTTTCATAAATTTGGGGGGGTTTTTTTTGATGTTAATGAGACGGTAATCTTCAAGTCTAGGGTAATAATGTGAATACTTTTTTGTATTCATCTATATATGTATATGCAAATTTGTTTACAAGTTAAAGAGTAGCCAACACTTTCTGCTCCAAGTTGCTATACAGGGTATTCCACCTAAGATTCATTCATTCATAGCTCGTTTTTAACATTTTAGAAAAAAATAATAAATGTAAAAGTTTCACCGAATTATGTAGGCCATCTTCGGGAAATATTTTTCATTATACCGGGTGTTTATGTCTCGACGCTCTGCAGCTTTGGTTTTATAAATGGAACACCCTGTATTTTTTTGCATTTTCAGAAACAGCATGCAATTCAGAATTAAAAACATATAGCATACCCTATACCTAAACCCAGCAGGTTTTGAAGATATTTGACATTTTATAAAAAAATTTACAGATTCTCCGGTTTGTGAATCATCATAACTTTTTTCTTATACGTGATTCTTGCTAAGGAATACACTACCTACTGGCGGCACGCAGAACTAACGCATGGGCTTTTGGTTCAGTTATGTATGCCCATTGTGAATTTTGAAATATCCGTTGTTATATTAGTTAATTGCTTTGATTAGATATGAATCATTATTGTTGTGAGCGTCATTGTTCCTCTTGGACAAAGAAAAACCCCGAGATCAGTTTCATACTTTTCCAAAAGCAGGAAAATCTGGAGCTATCGTGGAAACTATAAGCTGGACATGAAAGAGTTACAATGTGTGTGCTCTTTACTTTTCTCTAAGAATGACTATTTCCATAAAGGTATGTATGCCGTATGTCCAATAAAGAATTTGACATATTTTGAGGTTAAGTTTCATTTTCAGATTGAACGGTCGAAAAATATTTTGAAATCTATTTTAATTTTATATCACTACTTACCCCTTTCAAAATAGTTTTACAAGCTTTTTACCTGGTTTAAAAGTTTGCGGCAACAAATCTTTGATGTATACAATTTCAAACGTCAGTGTCAGTGGCCAAAGGTTAGTATAAGGTTACTGCCACTTTGGCGCTACGATCTTAAACTGAATTGGGTATAGATTATTATTTGCCTTTGACAACTAACAAAAGACACAACTGTGGTGGTACCTTCTACATTTAAAATAAATTCAAAGATTTGGCAATTGAAAACCGCAAAAACTTTTCTTAATTCAAATGCAAATTTTTGCACCAAGTAGTCTTTTTTCCAATTATCTTTTGTCTGATACAGGCTTTGTAGGGGTGTAGGGGTATCGCAATTTTCTCCCATTTTACATTTTTTACTTGTTCGTTGCTCATCAGAGTGCCATAGTGAGAATGGTATGTTGGTAGTGGTGAGAAACACACTGCAGTGCCCTCTGTTAGTCTTTGCTACTACCTGTCTGACAATTATTGTCAAATTGACAGACAGATGACGACCTGCTTTTTATGGCACTTGCGAGAAAGCAGGTCGCTATCTGTCTGTCAATTCGACAATTGTCAGACGGATAGTAGCAAAGACCCAAAGAGGGCGTTACTGTGTGTTTCTCACCTCTACTAACCTACATTAATTATTAGATTATGCTAAATGTTGGAAATGTTGTCCGTTTTGAACAACACATAAACAAAATTATTTTATCAGAGATTCTTCCATGTTCCTGGGCATATCTAAGGTTACTTTGTGAAATGTACCTTCTAAAGTAGTTGAAGGTGTGTTATACCTATACTTTCCTTTTTATGAATCCCCACAAAAAAATCACAACTTGTGAGGTCTGGTCTAGGACACTTGATGGGTGGTCCAGAACCAATCCACTGTATGGAAAATTTTAGTCCAAAAATTGACGAACGTCGCATGCATTTTGTGGTGAGGCACTGTATTATGTTGAAGCTACATGGTAAGCTTACAGCTCCCGTAAGGCGGCTGAAAGTATTTTCTTGAACAATTGATAAAGTTTAAAAAACCTAAATAAATTCTTCCTCATAATATGTGTCCCTGAATGTGTCTATTGTTGTTCTAAATTGGTGAGGATTATCAGTATCATAACACAAAAAAATTGTAATATAAACCCGTACAATACCTATATCAGAAAAAAGATAATTTATTTTATTTTACACAACTTGGTGCAAAAAAATAAAATTATGAAGATTCTTACAAACCCTTGAACCTGCCATTTTTTATAAAATGTCAAATATCCTTCGAAATGGATGGGTTTAGGTATAGGGTATGCTATATGTTTTTGCATACTGTTCCTGAAAATGCAAAAAATACAGGGTGTTCCATTTAAAAAATCAAAATTGCATTGCGTCAAGGCTCAACTAAACACCTTGTAGCATGAAAAATATGTTTCTAGGCTGACATAATTTGGTGAAACTTTTATTTCTATTTTTTTATCCTAAAATGTTAAACACGAGAACTATGAAAGAATGAATTTTAGGTGGAAATACCCTGTATTTTGTATCACGGATGCTTTTTTGCATCAGTTCTGAAAACTAAAGCATCTAATGAAATGGTACATTGAGTTATTTCTCGTTTCAGGAATTTGTAGATTTATACGCAAACTTTCTCCTAAATAAAGCGGTGGAAAAACAGTTCCACGCCTTCTACAAAGGATTTCAGATGGTCGTGGACGAGTCACCATTAGAACTGCTGTTCCGTCCAGAAGAAATCGAGTTGTTAATCTGCGGCAGTAAAGTGAGCACTACCAGACCCAATTTATGGAACCGATATCTTCTAATAACCGTTTTCTCATTCTAGAACTTTGATTTTGACGAGCTGGAGAATTCAACGGAATATGACGGAGGATACACAAACGAAACGCAAATTATCAAAGACTTTTGGTCGATCGTCCACGCTCTCTCGGTGGAAGACAAGAGGAAACTTCTTCAGTTCACAACAGGGTCCGACAGGGTTCCCATCGGGGGGTTAAGCAGACTGAAGCTTGTTATAGCGAAAAACGGGCCAGACTCGGACCGCTTGCCCACCGCACACACCTGTTTCAACGTGTTGTTGCTCCCTGAATATTCTTCGAAGGAGAAACTCAAAGATAGACTTGTGAAAGCAATCAACTACTCTAAAGGCTTTGGCATGTTGTAAAATGTTGTGCTTTTTGTGATTTACTTAAGTAGTGTAACATAATCGGATGAATTACTAACAAATTGTAATTTGTTTTAAATAATAATTGTACGCAGCTCCGGTATTTTATTCGTTGGTTGTCACTTTTGTAATGAATGCAGAGATTAAAACACATCACACACACACTATGAAAGGCTGAAATCAAAGAAAATGTATTTAAAAACCTGTTCATCCATTTAATCTTATAATTTTGATGGCCAAAAATCGGGATTCGGCACAGATCAAGCATAAAATCGAGTGTTTCGATCCTTCAGGAAGGATTTATCGGTTAGGTTTGTAAATATTTGCATAATTAGTTATGCAAAACATCTCTTCATGTTCATACTCTCCTGCACACTGGAATTATCAGATTGATCGTTTATGATTGCAGTTTGCAGATTAAATACATTGCACACCATGAAAGGCTGAGAATAAAATGCATTTAAAAATAGATCGCCCTTTTATTTCAACAAGCAAATAGGAACACTGTGGACAAAAGCCCCTACCATCACTAGATTACCCTGACATGACTTGGAACAGTGCCACATCATCCGCCAACACTACCACCAGACTGATGGGCTTAGGTACTTATTAGGTCCAGTCAGTATACCATAGGCCCCTCCAATGTCATTTAATGCTGGTCGGGGCTTTTCCCACAGACTAAACACGTTTGTCATTTGTATTTAAGGCAAAAAAACAAATGAGATTTATATTCGTGGGGTATTTATTTGATGGGATATAATCAAGCAATAGGAAACTTTGCATCTTTTAATACTTAATGAACATTATTACTCTAAAAAATTACAAACCATAATTGTACAATTTCAGTGTGTCGTAAATTTAATCGTATTATGTACAGCAACAATTTCCAAAAATAATGGCAAAAAATATCTTACAAATAGTAGTAAAAAAGTAACTAAAATAACAGATCAACGAATAGATCTTCATGAAATCAGCACAGCATTATTACAAATTATAATAACAATAAAATATAGCTGCGTCCTGGAATAAACAGGACAATAAAAACTACTTTGGTGATACGCAAACTATGGCACAGGTAACTTAAACACTGATTAAAAACTACAAATAAAACGGATTCAAGAAAGAACAGAGTTACACAGACGGTACAACAAAATACAAAACTGTGTTGCTGATTTTTAAAGTTGATGAAAAACGGCTGGAAATAAACATTCTTAAAACCGTTTATGACTTAATTAATTGCTAAGCAATAAAATACTAATTTAGAATACATTGTTAAACATTTATCCGAGAGTAAATAAGTGAAAGAGAGCCACAATAAACATCCAGTTATCCGAATTATCACAATAATCAATGGTTTAAAATAAAAGTCCATAACAGACTCCAATTTTGAAGATTAAGTAGACATAGTGTCCCGTTACTATTAATTGTATCAAAACGGAAAGAATCATGATAGCTCTCCAAATGGTTTCAATATAAAGCCAAAAAAACAGTTTACATACATTTCAATCAAAATACAATTCCTTGATATCAAAGTAGCCATTTGACAATCAACCACCATTGCAATGAAACAAATGAACTCTATGTGAATGTATATATACAATCTGTCAAATCAATATGCATAAAACCTAATTTTAGTGAAAGAATAGAATGATTGCCATTACTATTACCATAATAATAAATTATATTTTCTATGAAATGTAGCATAATTATGAAAACAGGTGAACTTGATGACCAAAAATTGAGTTATGTTCAAAGGTTTCTAATATTTAATACTGGAAAATTGTGGTCGTTACAAAATCTGTCATCTAACGATTTTAAAAATAGATTTTCCCAGCCAACTAAATGCCAGTTTTATACAAATTTTTAAAATCTCCAACTCGCAATGAATTAGCCTCTTCATTTAGAAAAGTCGTACCTGAGTCAAATTGTTATTTTTTCCTTCGCATTACTGGCCACATATCAATTGATAAGATGATACTCCTATAGAATTTATCCATTTCAACATGTTTCATAGAGGAATATTTTAAACTTAACGTACAATCACAACGGTATATACATACCTCAGTGAGACATAAAATCGTCAATGAGAAACACCTGATGCTCCGAATCGACCTCACAACCAATCAAACTAGACTCAGTTAAAAAAAAGTTACTTAACCTACATAGAAATTAATTATCCGTGTGGCCGTCAACCTGGAAAACTCTCGCCATTCCGTTCAGTATAAAAAAATAGGTGTGGTGTGTGTATAGGGGAAGAATCATGGAAAAGAGAGACACAGACATGGTGGCACCTTTAAATCTGGGTGCTGAACCTCGGTCTCGGCAAGTCCCCGAAAACAGGATCGCCGTGCACACTTTTCGCCAGCGCCTTAATGCTGGCAGCGATGTCCACGTTTTCGCCCACCGGCTGAAAGAAGAATATAGTTACATTGTAGAAAGTATCAGTTCAATAAATAGCCTTGACATTACACTCCTGCTAGAAGCAATCACAAGAAGCGAGCAAAGTTTGGTGACCTTCGATGATATAAGCAATGTGCTCATAGTCCATTCCAAGAAATACCATTGTAATTATTTATAAATTGCCCACCTCTTGAATCCTCCTTAAAATTTTACCCATTCTTCAATTTTTGTTGTCTACATGAATTTTCCTTTTATTTTTGATGATCAAAACTTATTGAAAATACTACATTAAAGATTTACACCATACCATACATTAACAAAAATGAACGACAGATTTACACTTGTTTAAAGTTTACATTAATCTGAAAACATTATTATATTGATACCTTTTTGCCAAAATATCGTAAGTCACTTTCACTAAATTTCACCTTAGGCTACTTACGACAATTCTGCCACTCTGCTTATTACAGTTCTGTTACTTACGATAAAATGTATGCAGTTATTTAACCGTCAAACATTTAAATACGCTTACAATACTTTGGCAGGATGTGTATTTGCATAATTATACTTACGATAGATCCATAAAGTCATTTTAATGGAAAATGTCACTTACGATAGTTTTGCAAAAAAGTATCGATATGAAATAAGGCAATACGAAGGAACGTCAAACTCATTTAAAAAACCCGATGAACAATGACAGCAACATGGTTAAAGTATAAAAGGTTAAATTGCAGAAATACATTTACAATAATACATTTTTCTAATCAGTTATGGTTTCATTATGTTGTATTGTGAATTGAGGAAGCAGTAAAAAAACCCTTACTAGATCTTGTTGTCTCCTGCTTCCACAATTCACAATACATCAAAATGAAACCATAATTGTTTATATGTATTTCATGTATTTACTTAATTTCACCTTTTTTACTTAATCCAAGTTTCTTTCATTGTCCTAAGGTGACATTTTTAAAAGATTTTGACGTGGCTTTGGATTGCCTCATAATGCGTCAAAGTCAAATTTTATAACCTCAATATCTAATTAATTAGATTTTTTAATAATATTTGTAGTCACAGCCAGCTTTGATAAACCTTAAGGCATCTGTTAATAAATTAAAATTTAATAATAACATTTTGCTTATCTCCAAAACGCTAGTATTAACTTGCTTTTTAAAAAATTGCAAGTTAATCAGGAACATTTTTAATGTTCCTGATTAATTATTACAGGCTAATTTTAAAATATTATAAAAACAAAAAACTATACAAACAATTATATCGTATGTCAGATTTTATAACCTCACCTTGCAATACCAATTACAGATATCAGTACTTTTTCGGCCACAACTGACTATAATATTTCTAAAGTTTTGTCAATTTAATTTTTGATTCTTCATAACATAAAAGTCGATTTTATCATTGTATTTAACAATCATACTTACTTTTTCCTGTAATATCCGAAATAACCTGTATACACTATATAAAATAGAATTATGTTGCATAATAATATGTTAACGTTTATAACTCAACTTCTAATATCAATAACAGATAGGGCACTTTTCAATATTCACCGGTGAGTAATCGGTGAGCTACCGGTGGAAAATGAAATCCACCGAAGCGTTTCAATATTCACCGGTTACGCAAAATTCTATGTTTCTAAATTAACCAGCGCAATCAGCTGATCGCACCAGTACAGCACCATACTCACCGGGTTTTGAAGGTGGAATTTCGGTGTATTAGGTGACCATAACCTAATATTAATTTAGATTTAAATATTTTTTTATTTCTGAAGATAGTAAGTATATCCTAATCAGTTTATAGGTATGTAGTAGGTATATAGATACAAAAATAATAAATAAAATGGATAGTTGGAGGCCCGTTTTAACGGAAGCTGGAAAACTATTTATTAATGGCAATAATATTGTATTGGAGCATATTGAAAGTAAAGTACTTAAATAATATTTAAAAAGAACAAAATATCTACTTAAAAATCCAATATTTTTAAACTCAAAATCAAAAATAAAAAATACTACTTCGTTTGACAGTGACTGAAATTATAACCAGATTCACCAGAAGCGTTTCACTTAAAACCAAAAACCAAATGCAACTGCACATTTACCGGATTTTTTTGGCATTTACCAGTAGTATCCACCGGTGCATTTATAGGTGAATATAGTGAAAAGTGCCCATAGTCTACTAATCAGCATTAATTGGTATAGTTTCAATTATTTTAACAATACTGTCAGTCACAGCTTGCTTTGGGAAACCATAGGCAATTGTTAATTCTCCCACTTTTTGGATTTTTCCAAAATTTTACACGTAACCGTGAATTTTGCCTTTAATTTTGATGATTATACTATAGAAATAAATCACTTGAAATGTCAACTGGAAACATACCATGTACAACAAATGTTACATGAATTATGTCATATGTCAGACTTTATAACCTCATTTTCTAACACTAATATCAAACCAAACTTCAAATTTTATAAATAATAAAAAAATCGCATTTTATTCGAAGCCCAACTCACCGAAGCATCGTCAAAGTCTTCCGTGGCACTCTGCCTGGGTTTAGGTATGAAAGCGGGAATATTCATGGGCAGCGACTTTGCCAGGTTTGGTCTGCAGGCTGCGGCCTTTGGTATTCTTATCCCCTCCTCTTTGTCTGTAAAAAATAAAAAATAAATGGTTTCCGAGAGTTTTAATCGACAAACGTGGGAACTCACCCTCCCTGTCGCTCTCGTCTATGTCGGTGCTGCGAGGCGAGTTGACTTCGTCGTTCTCGAATTCGAACATCAACTCCTCAGAATCGGAGCGCTTTGGCGGGGTGGACTTTTGGGGACTTGGCAATTTCCACTCAGAACCCTGAAAATAATGTCACATTTTCAAATATATTGAAGAGATTTGAACTAAAAAAAATATCTTTTCATGGAAATATAGTAGAAAAACAAATACAAATATCACCTTGTTACGCAAAATTAATCTCGGTTAGCTTTTATTCTACAACTGTATAAAGAAAATAGTTCTTAATCATTGTAATTATTCTATTATATTAATCGTGTCTTGTATCCCATAAATATATTAATAAACTTTAGTTGTTGACGCCTTATGTCATCGTACCCGACAATTATTATAAAAACTATCAGAAAACAATCTGCTTACCGTCGAAAAACTGCCGCTGGGCGAGAGGCCAAGAAGTTTAAAATCATCGGTCAGTCTGGGAAGCTCCGATGTAGATGGCAGCTGGAAATAGCTGTAGCTCGATTTATTTGTACTTTCAGGTTGAGTTGTGATTCCATTACATATCACCCTGGAATTAGACATATACCTACAATTTTAGAAAAAACAACATTGTTGTCATATCACAAAGAAATAATAATAGAAATACGATGGTGGTTTATTTTACAGAGAGCAAAATAAACAAATGACAAACAAAGATGACTCTGTCATCTGACAGAGACTAACAAAAGAAATGTAAATGGTGGAGTGTAAATGTGTTTGCATGTTCCTGTCTACGATGTCGCAAGAATGTGAATTTAAAGCATAATCTAGATAACAGTTGAGTTGTCTGTGTTGTTATATTTGTCAATCAGGCAAATTTACATGCAGGGGTCTGTAATTGTTTGTTGTTTTTCTTTTGGAGTACAGCGTAAGTAGTGCCACCAAGATTATCAAAATCACTATCTGTAAAGTGGCCAGAAAAATAAATGGATAATCATGGACCGATATGAATGGTAGTTTGTGATCTGTAGATATAGTTTGTTTGAACCTAATTTGTTTGCGGCTCACTTTAGTGTTTAGTTTTATTTAAAATATCATGCAAGAAATATTTACAGAACTACAACTTACAAAATAAATAAAACATAACACTGACTAGGGATGCAACGGGTACCCGGTCGCTTTCACCGGATACCCGGTACGACCGGGTAATAAATTACTCGGCCGGGTACCTGGCATTTAATAAAAATGACTAGCGATAGTAGATTTGAAAAACACTTGGAATATGTCCCATACTGTTTAACTTCGGCTTTTTTTCAGCCAGTAGAGAACTCAAAGGAACTTTGTCAGATCCAAAGCTATCTCACACCGAATTTTCCCTCGAATTTTATTATTTTATGGAATCCGCGAGCCCGCGTCAAGTTCTAACAGGATGGAGTCGCTGCGTCGCTGACGATTAAACTTTTGGAAAATAAATCGCGTCGGAATGTTTTGACTTTTATACATAATTAAGGTTTGTACCTGAATATAATTATTGTGTTATATTGTATCTCCTTCTGGATGGTATTTACACTTATATTATATTTTTTTACTTAACAAAAGAAATCTCATTTTGGCCGGGTACCCGGTTTGGCAGGATCCAAAAAATCACTACCCCTTGCACCTCTAACACTAACAAATTGATTATAAAAACGTTTACCAATAAAAAACTTAAAAAACAAAAACCTTAAATACTTTTGACAGTTGTCACGAAATCAATTTACTAAAAACAAACAATTGACTATAAATGGTGCGGTAAGTAACAGCTGAAACATCTGATAGTAAATAACGAACTACAGTAAAGTTTGGTTATAACGTACCAGAGGGAAACTTAAAAAGCTGTACGTTATATCAAAAGTTCGTTAAAAAAAATTAAATACATATGCTTACTTTTTCTTTATTTTTATTAATTTTTTAGAAAAAGACATAAATGTAATGAAAGCAACAACAAAATACCAAAATACTTTATAAAAATTATTTTTCTATTGAATGAGCATAATATCGGCTGGGACTTTTTATTTGGTACGTTATAACTGTGGGTTCGTAATAAGTGTGTACCTATGTTATAAGTGAGTTTTCTGTATTTCACAACAGAATTGTAATGTGTAATGCTACACATTTCACTAGTTGATTTTATTAAATTTTCAAGTAACAGCACAATCACTACAGTAAAACTTATCAATACCGTTGATAAAATTGTCATTCTTCTATTGTCTATTCCACACTATTTAAATTAAAAAACAAAATAGTTAGTTATACAATATAATAATAGTTAAAATTATAATATATAATAGTTATTTGAATAATTATACAAATAATTTATTTTTGTCGCCCTGTACGTCAAACCGCAACTTTCAATATTTTACCGATATAGAAAAAAACACTAATTATTATGTACCTACATAAAATAAGCTTATCATTTAGGGTATAATTAGACAATATGTACACATTTTTCAATATTAATACATCAATAACGACTAAAATTTGCCACGGCTTGATAAGCTTTTCTATTAAATATAAATTATAGCAACAATTTACCATATCGATTGCTGATAACTTTATCATATATTTAACAATGCTGTTACCCCAACCAGACAAAGAAAATAATAATTGTTTCTATAGTTACTATTATAAAAGTTACAAAAGTGAAAACAAATATTTAAAACTAGATGGCTGAAAAAACAGATGAGAAAAAGGAAGAAAGCATAATAAGGCTGTCCCTTGTTTATTAATTAGATAAATGAATTCCACAGCATTCCTGATCTGAGTCTGAGATTTATTAATCCACAGCCCACTATATTTACTAGTATTTTCTACAAAAAAATCGGCAGTAAAATAAAAGATACAGGTTGTCCCTTGAAGCCATCTTTTCTATATACAAAAACGCAAAATCAAAGCGCTGGAGTATTAAAGTTTCTGTGAAATAATTTTTAATCTATAAAACATGAATTATTCAACCCGTTTACATTTTTTTATATTTATAAATAAATAATTCTGACACTATTTTATTACCACAAACAAAAACAAAATATGAAGTTTTTTTAACTAGCGCGTTCAATTTATGCAACTACTAGATGTCCGTTAACATTAATCACATTTTCATGTGGTAATTTCAGTTAAAGGACATGTAGTAGTTGAATAAATTGAGTGTCACATATAAATTTCACTTAAATCGATGAACATGCTTACATTTTATAATTGGTTAACCCTATTTTTTCTCCGAAATTACCAGTTGCCCAAGCTGCTACGCATATTTCAGGAATACCCTGTATAATAGCAAATGCCGCTGATTTTAGGTTCTACATAGTTTTTTCTCAAACAATAACCACCACAATACAATATAAATTTATTGTGCTACAAGTATTAACGCAACGAGTTTTACAGTAAATGAAAGCTACTCACTTAACTAAGGACTCGTGTTCTTTAAATGCTCTATCTTTCCAGTAATTCAGCTGTTCGTACTGCTCGTCGGTGTATTTCTTCACCCTCTCGCTCATGGCGCGAGACTCCCTCGTGATGAAATCGGACATGATATGCCTGATAACAGTGAGGTGGCAGTCAAGATCACTCGGGAGTACTGTAGAACGAACATCATTAAGACTGAGACACTCTGTTTGGTAATCGCTGCTCTTTAGAAAATATCAACGGTTAAAAAAGAACGTACAATGATCTATATAACTCAGAAACATATTGAGGTAAGCAGAATGGCATCATGTGACATTGAAATATAAACAAGTGAATAGTAAATACTACAGACTATTCTTTTTTTTAATATAACATATGACAGTATGTATTTTATGCGGCGAAAACGAAAACGTGGCCTTAATATTAATAGAATGGTGATATGAATAAAAAAAAAATTACAGCGCTGTACTTACAATACCTATATATTTCTGTATATTTATATCTATCGTCCGTCTCTTCTGTGCCTATGTCGTTGGGATTGACAACAATGTTATAAATTGTGGAATATATATCACTTGATTTGACAGCAGCTATTTCTACAGAATTCTGAAAAAAAAAATTGTTTTATTTATTATATACAAACACGCCTAATTTAGAAATAAGATTATATTGCCTATTATCACAGTAGCTATTTTATCTGTGCTATTATACAGCCTGACAAATCGTTAAACATTGAGGTTGTAAAATCTGACGACATACATATTTTATTTAAGATACATTTGTGATATATGCAGTTTAAATAAGATATAAAAAATATTATCATGTAAAAATACCACACAAAAATAATAAAATCATCAAGAAAGTAAAATTGCTATATCCCAAGAATCATTCAAGTATATTATTAACTATTTTAAAATTCTACATGAATAATTCATACAAAACCCAAAAGCAATGAGATTAAATATATCGAGGAGAATAAAGATAAACCATTTCGTAAATATTCACTGAAAAATCACCCATATATTAATACAAAATGATTTAACTTCAACCCATAAAAATGTATGTGCCGGCCTTGAACACTGAGGCACAAAAAAGGACTTTTTACCAATTGTAACTTAATAAAAAAAGAGTAAATTTCTTTTAAAGAATGTACCAAAAAGTGTGAATAAAAACTAAGCAGGTAAGTACTTACCAATAATTTTGATTTAATTACAACCATCGAAGCCCCTTTCTGTCGATGCACTGCATGTGTGTGGCAATCACAATTTATACAATGAGACACTGTCCAAGCCCCCACGTCTCGCTTCCTTAACAGACAAGAGTGGACTTTCCAAATATCTATTAAGTTCCCTACTTTCAGAATATCCTGCAAAGAGTACGTTTAGGACAAATTTCAAATCATAACAAAGCAGCTCATACCTGTTTAAAGAATTTATCGGCCTTCTCTTCCTCAGATAGACCCAAAGACTCAGGTGTAACCTTCTCAAAGTCATTTGGAGCAGCCTCAATGGTGATATTCAAACAAAAACAGGCTAACATGGTTGCTGCTCGCAGGCACACTTAACTACTATCCTTTAATACTAATATAAACAGTAATAATCAGAAAGAAACGAGGTTTGTAAAGTTTTAGTGCACATTCAGACCCATACTCAAGATACACAGCTGATTGTGGAGACCAGTGGCAGTGGAATGTTTTTTATTTACAGAAACAGAACTAAACAATTAGACAGCACAAGAAAACCGCTCATACATGTATTTCCCGTTTGCGGAAAGTTCGAAAATTTACAAAATTGTTCATACAAAACTAGTATACCTATGTAAAACGGCACTTAATTAAGTCGGAAACACAAAGAACTGATTTTATGATTTTTTAGACTAGCGGACTAGCGGCCGATTGAGCAAACTCCTACGTAAATTACGAACACAGTACGGAACGGACGACTGAAAGTAATAAAAAAGTAGATATGGGTAATTGCGTTTACCAAAAGTTCGGGGAAATAAACGGTATTCTAGGATCTTGACTATTCATAAGTTTATCGTTTATTTGTTTATTAGATCTACTTATAGGAGGATTACCTATGTTTAGCACCTGTCGTTATTATATGAAATGTTGCGTCATTTCTAAGTTCTTCTCTTGTAGGCAAGTTTAAAGGCAAAGGCGTTAATTTAAATTAAATGCAAGGAGATAAGGTTGCCTCATATCAATTTTTAACTTAAATACCCACTTGCCACTTACTGAATGTATAAAAAGTCACAATTTTTAAAGGAAACATTTTTTTCTTTGAATTTACCGCTGTTTTAGTATTACAGAGACCTACATAATTTTTTTAAGAGTTATAATTTCCATTGTATCGAATTATAGGTGATAATAAGTCTGGGAATTACACTTTGTCTAGGATTCCACTTTTTTTTCACTTCACTAAACGTATCTGTGGTGCACTGTGCACTGTGCACCTATGCACTATGCAGTCATTGCACTCAGCGCTAGATTTTATTTATTTATCTAAATCTATTGTCAGCACAGAGGACCACTCATATATTAGGGATTAGGGAGATTTTGAACTCCTTAATTTTTAGCAGCGCAGTGCCAAAAATATTATCTTTTTGGCAGTACGTCTGCTCAATGATAAAGTAAAAATTAGGGAGATTTTGAACTCCTTAAATTTGAGCTTATAGTTATCGTAATCGTTATACTGAGCATGCGTAGTGACAAGAGTATCCTTTTTGGCACTAAGCCTGCTCAGTATAACGATTCCGATAACGTAAAATAAAGGGGTTCAAAATCTCCCTATTGGACCACACCACAGTATCACCTCTAGTTTTATGTTTTTTTGTTATCACCTCTATACATATGTATATTCATGTATTGTGTGATCCTCTGCCATCTGCCATTCAGTTCGTTGTGTGATTCAGTTCTCTAATATCATGATAAAAAACTATCGCACAATCTTGAATGTTTAAAAATTATAATATTTATTACCGAAAAGTTTAGTTCAAATTACTGTTGCATAAATTTAAATATAATAACCAATCAGAGAAAATCTATGAAGCAGAATACTGCAGAAATAATTAAACTACAGCCAACTAATCACAAAAAAATACAATATTATGTTGGAAGATTTATTCATAAAAAAGTCAAAACAATTTTTCTTATTACTGCTGGTTGAGCAGTTCTAGCTGGGCTGCGGTTATGCTCTTCATGCCTTCCTGCACAGAACTCAAATTTCCCCTCCAGGAATGGAGCAAATCGCGCAACTGTTGCCATTGAGCTCTGCCGAACGTTCGGTGCATCGTGCTGGACACAAAAACCTTGCGTGCTGCTTGATCCATACGGGCCCTAACCAACTTTGTCTTCAATACTAAAAATATGACAAGAAATCATTAAAAGTGGCCATAAAAAGCAGTTTGCCTTTATCATACAAATTTTAAGTAGCTTTCAAAACTTTCGAATAACTGGAAAATGCATAAAAACAAAACGGTTGTTGACAAATTCTAAAATGGAGAAATTTTTCTAAAAGCACTTGATCAGCCAAATCATCGACACACTCTCAGTATTGCATATTATGCTATTAAACAGTTAAAATGTTGCAAAACGTTTGACAGCAGTCAAACAGCGGCTTGAATATCAATAAAACCTTAAAATTTAATTATGTTCCTGTGAACTTACCTTCAATTATGAAACTTTCCACTTCATCTGGGTTAATCTGAAGTTCTCTCTCGATAACGTCAAAAGATATCTCGGGAGTACTTTCGGCAAGCTGCATGAATGACAATAACCTCATTTTCTGCATGTTCTGTTCATGATTTAAACCTGAAACTGATAAATATTGAACAAGCACAAACTAACCTAATAATGACTAACCTTGCGTAGTAACAAACTCTTTATGTTCCTTGTAAAATTTCAAGTAAGCAGCTAGGTTTTCGCTCACAAATATGTTCAGCAAATCATGAATAAGTTCACCTTCCAGAAAGCTAACAGGCTTTAAAGATAATAGGGGGTCCAAAAGAAAGGTCTTCGGATCAGCCAAAGCAGACACGATGCAACGGATTGCGTCTTCTCTCGCATGTGAAGCATTTTTATCTGTGTATGTTCTGAGTAGTTCAATCATTACTAGTGCTGCCTGCTCACTAAAAAATAATAAACAGGATAAGGAAATGCTTGAAAATCGAATTTCCAACTAAGTTTCCAAAAAAAAACACTCACCTCTGATTACTTTTAACCAGAACTTCATGCAATAACCGATATAATTTCTGCAGCTGATCGCTCGATGGTGGACAATTAGCAAACTGTTGTTTGAGATGTTCGATATCTTGGTATACTAAGCGTACCGAATCAGTCTGTTTGGCAATTTGTATAAGGTGGTAATAAACAGGGTAACGCATAGGCGAACGATCATCAAGTGACTGAAAAAGCAGCCATAGACTACAATTAAA
Organism: Pogonocherus hispidulus; assembly: GCA_963924545.1. NCBI lineage: Eukaryota > Metazoa > Arthropoda > Insecta > Coleoptera > Cerambycidae > Pogonocherus > Pogonocherus hispidulus. The sequence continues at coordinate 67,458,785 of OZ004695.1, read as the reverse complement.
AATCATTAATATCAATGTGGACTCGTAAACTCATTTTTACATACGCTTTTAAACATACTTGTCCCAATTTGGCACCTTGGGCTTTTGTCAGCTTTTCGCAAAATGCCAGGATAATGTTCTCAGATCTCTCTAATGGAATCTGCAAGGAAAAATTGTTAATCAGGGTGTAAAATTCATTAGTACAGTATATTTACCAAAACCATAATTGACACAATATCATTTAAAATCATTTCGACATCAGTTTCCTGCCCTTCCTTGAAACAAGCATCACAAACGCCGATAATTTTATGTAGATCATCTTCAATACCTTTCGGAGACTTTTCCTCCGATATTTCAGCGTCCAAATTTTTTAAGTATGCTCGCAGTTCTTGGGCCTAAAAATCAACATAACCTCAATATGTCATTTATAGCCATATGGGCTCCAATATTTTAATATACATTTTCAAATTCTACCTACCTGGTCCTCCAGGGGCATATCAATAAACACCGGTGGTACTTGCATCTTGAATTCAACAGTATATGCTTATTTCAAATATAAATTAATAAATTACAAATACACTATCAAGATCAACAAGGTTTTTTTGATCATAGATAAGGGATTAGGGATTGGCGATGTTGGGTTAGGTTGGTTCTGTGGACAGAATATCGATGTTCTGTGGTTACTGTGGTTAGGTATATTCTTTTTGATAGAGCAGAAAGCAGACGCAGACATAGACAAGCACTTGGGTATGTTTTGTGGACAAGCAGAGAAATACAAGACTTTAGGCCAGAGTATATTTAGGTCCGTTCGTTTGCTCAAAAAGTGTAGCACTGAACTACACTAATTTCAGAATAGCACGGTCCGAAACGGACCGTGACTATGATAGAAAATTTACTATTATTTACTATGGTCAGTGTGCACCACTCCATATCCGGACCGTGAGTGTGCAGTAGTGTGCAAGAACCCTAGGGTTCTTGAGTAGTGTGCACTTCATAGATTACATAGATTGTGCACTTGCAGTACTTGCACTACAACTATTGCCTTATACATATCGTATAATCGATGAAAATGTACCGTACTGCAAAATATTGTGGGGATTATTAAGGGAATTTTTAAAATTTTTCGTGGGAAATAAAGTAGTATTATATATTATATATATGGAAATAAGGTAATTAAATAAGTTGCTATTACTCTGTGGGGAATTCAGTTGTGAAGGGTTGGTAATACTGAGTGAACCTTATATAATATTTATGACATGTTTTTGACAAATGGGTATTCTGTGCTCTGTGCTTATGAGCTATGGTTTACGAGTGAAACGTTCTTCATAATCTTTCCTTAAAAAGATAATTTTCATTCCGTGAAGGTGATGCAATAGATTTTTTATGAATTATAAATTAAAGATTTACGTGACGACAAGTTAATCGATACAGAATAATCCATTGTACGTGCATGTGTTCAGGGGAAAACCCAATTGAAAGGATTTTAATAACCAAATAACCTATCCATTTTTTAAAAACGAATCAGGAACAATGTCTAAACGGCACCAACCGCAGTGGTCTCCGCCGGAACCTGACAAAAAACCGGTGTTGAAGCTTTTCAACAGTTTAACTAGACAAAAAGAAAAGTTTGTGCCTATATCTGGGAAGAGGGTGACTTGGTACAGCTGTGGTCCTACAGTTTACGATGCCTCTCATATGGGACATGCAAGGTATGAAATAATAAAACTTTTAAATCAAAACAGATTACTAACTGATTATAAAATATTTGTAGATCTTATATTACCTTTGATATCCTACGTAGAATATTGTCCAATTATTTCGGTTACGATGTATTGTACGCCATGAATATTACTGACGTGGATGATAAGATCATTAAACGAGCTAGGCAGAATTATTTATTTGAAAAATATGCATCCGAGAAACGTTCTTTGGAAGAAGTTATTAGCCATGCGAAACAGGTATGCTTCAATACAAATGTTTTGTATTTTCATTTTATATAAATTTATACGTAGGTCTTTGAAAATTTATCCAACAAAGCAAAAACAACTGTAGACCCAGATAAAAAGCAAATGTTCGAGAACTTGTTAATAAGGTATGTGCAATTTTTGTATATCAAACTGTATATTAAATTAAAACTCATCTAGGTTGACAGTATCGGTTGGGGAATTAGAGGATGCAGTGAAGAGTGGTGACTCATCTAAAGTCGAAGGTGCCCAACAGAAATTCATCAGAAAATGCAAAGACCCGTTATCTGATTGGTTAGACACCAAGTACGGTTCTACCGTAAGGGACAATGCAATTTTTAGTTCTCTTCCCCGACAATGGGAAGAAGAATTTCATAAGGATATGGATTCTTTAAATGTAAGTTATAATAACTACGAATTGTTTAATATTTCATCATTTTTATTTTTTCCAGGTACTCCGACCTAATGTGCTAACTAGAGTTAGCGAATACATACCAGAAATAATTTCTTACATTGAAAAAATCATCGAGAATGGTTTTGGTTATGAAGCGAATGGGTCTGTATATTTCGATGTTGCCGCTTTTGATAAGAAAGAAAAGCATCATTATGCTAAACTGGTGCCAGAAGCTTACGGAGACACTAACAGCTTGCAAGAAGGAGAGGGTAAGAGAATATGTGGTCATTGAGTTTTTTTTTTCAATAGATAGCAGTATTTTTAATTCATTAAGAAGTAAATAAATCGTATCTGTTAGTAAATTGGGTTTCCCCTCATTAAAATTGCAAACAAAAACAATACATGTATGCAGTTGGTACCTTATCTTTATTAATAAATACAGAATAATTATGTATAAAATAAGAACGGTGAATGGTATAACTTATAGATATTTTAATATAGAAGAAAAACACCAGAAATATATCAATGTATTTAAATTTATTTAGAAATACTAAATATATAAAAAATGAGATTACACTGTTTAACATAATTTTAATAGAAGTGAAGAGTAAAATTTTTCTTTTCCTGTATTATTTTTCTAGTATTTAATAAATTTGTCCGGAGAAGGGGTTTTATCTGATAATTTATCTAATAAGGAAAATATTATCTAGGTCTTGTCTATTGTTTCTGATACTCCACCTTTTTTATGACGAACTGATAAGCTGATCAAATAAAATATTTTCCTCCATTGCATCATTCTTTTCACCTGTTTGTTTTAATTTTATGTGTGCCTCATTAAGCAAATACTATAAATAAATATATTTAATGCTGAAATTGCAAAACTACATAGGTATAATATTACACAGCATAATTATTATGGCTCAACTCTGGTGTGGAAATCCAGCAGGATACAGACAAGGTCACAAAATTCACCAACAAAGAGATAGACTTAAATTTGTCTTGATACTTACCCGTTCCCGTTTTATTATTTTACAAGTGGTGTAATCCCGAAAAACAATATATACGATCAATATAATAGCTCTGCGGATTTTCAAAGTATATTTTTGATATTATTTATTGGCTTATTTAACTGTTTATATCTTACTTTATATAAGAATTAAGCCAAAAAGTGAACTAAGAGGTACCTAAATTATTAATGAAATTATCAAATATGGTTCAATAAACTTTTTAGTTTTCCTTGTTACCTACAACCTAGGTATGCAACTGAATAACTTTATATAGAAAAATATATTAAAGACAATAAGTTGAGTTTATATGAAGATATGCCATTGTAATTGTTAAGGCCAAAAAGCACAAAATACTTTTAGATATATTTAGTCAACAAAAATATAAGTTTACGTATGTCTATTCAAGTATACGGCTCAAGACAGAATAATAATATCCGTCGTGGGTTCCTTCATGCTGATGTCAACTGTTCTCCTCGTCGCAGCGAGACTCCACAGAGACCTCATTCAATTTCGCGAAGTTGACACATTCTTTACATAATTCAATGTTGGCAGGTGCATATTGCACCCAAAGTAGTTGTTTTCGACATATCTTAAAAATAATAGTTATTCCTTTGCGTACCTAGGTTATTGTAAATGTTTTATGGTACCTATTTAAATGTAATTTTATATTTATTGAGCAATGTTATTGATTTCAAATCTTTTTCTTTATTAGTGTAACAGTATTATAAAATTTATCAGTAGAAATATAACGTACAAATATTTTTTCTCAGGTAGGTAAATATGGTTTTAGTAAAAGTGTGAGTGTTTATCACCAACTAATTGAAAAATACTGAGTTTTGAAGTCCTAATCCCGAAGGACAAAGAATTTTAATTGTTTGGTGATATGTACAAATTTTGTTTTTTTTTTTAATTTTTACAATTAATAGTTTCATAAAGTACTTAATCTATAATACATTAAAAATTCAGTTGGATAAAATAAAACTCAAATGAGATAAGATAAAATAACAAAATATTTCGTTTTCAAAACAACACCTACTTAACTCTTAAAATATGCATATTTATGTAGGTATTCTATTGTGTGTACATATAATAACTTGGGTTGATTGATCCATACTTAAAACATAGCTCAAAAATTCTCCTCACTACAGCACAAACGTTACTCCAACAAGAAAACCATATCGAGAATTGCAGAAATAAAATTATCAGAAATAGACGGCACTTATTATAAATAATTTTGAAATTAAATACGGGGCTGCTAGTTCTAACTAAAAACAGCGGTAACGTTTATAGATTCAAAGGCGACTGCTTTTTATTTTGATCCCTTTGGTTATTTTTTATATTGAATTTTAATAAAACATTTATTTTTTCCTGACAAAATTGAAATTATAACATAATTTATTGAAAACTATTGAACCATAATATTTGATAATTTCATTAACAATTTATCTCTTAGTTAACTTAAAGAAAGATATAACAGAGTATGTTATAAAATCATTTTTCTATTAAATGTTCATAACAACTGCCAGAACTTTTTATTTGGTACGTTATAACGGTGGTTCGTAATAAGCGTGTACATTATGTGAGTTTTACTGCATACATGTGGTTTATATAGTATTAAATATTAATTTCATTTTCTAGGAGACTTAACGACAGCAGACCAAAGGAGTGAAAAACGATCTCCCAACGATTTCGCCCTGTGGAAAAACAGCAAACCGGGTGAACCCGCGTGGGAGTCCCCTTGGGGTCTGGGCAGGCCTGGGTGGCACATTGAGTGCTCTGCGATGGCCTCCAAAATATTCGGGCCTAACCTAGACATACACACGGGAGGCGTGGACTTGAAATTCCCTCACCATGATAACGAGATTGCCCAGAGCGAGGTAAATATACAAACAATAATTAGAATAGCCAAAAGATGTGTGATTTTGTAGCGTTCAGAAAAATGTGAAAAGTGTTAATTAAGAAAAAAATCTAAAAGTTTAGGATGAAAAAGAAAACTAATAAAGTAGTAAGAAGATTTGAGGAAATAGTTGCTAATTTTAATTATTCCTGTAACTTATAAATTTAATTTCCGTTAATGGTGTATTATTGCTTTTTTCAGGCGCATTTTTGCAATCCAGAATGGGTGAAATACTTCTTGCATTCGGGACATCTGACAATAGCCGGGTGCAAAATGTCCAAATCCTTGAAGAACTTCGTTAGCATCCAAGACGCTTTATCTAAATACACCGCCAGACAGTTAAGGTTTGCGTTTCTCTTGCATTCTTGGCGAGACACCCTGGATTATAGCCAAAACACTATGGAATCTGCCCTACAGTGCGAAAAAATATTTAATGTAGGTATTGTTTTCTAAATTTTGACTGTTGTAAAGTTATCATCAAAAATACGCTATTTTTATACATTTCAGGAATTTTTCTTAAACGTGAAATGCGTCACTAGTAATTTCTGCTTAGAAAAAACCAATTTCACAACATTTTCGAAATGGGATCACCAAGAAATGTCACTAAATGAGAAGTTCTTGCAAACCAAGGAGAATGTCCATATAGCGTTATGTGGTAAGTAAAAATAATATTCAAACATCTTCCAATAAATAAATATCATGTGAGAACATCCCCAAAAGTGATCCTCGTGGAATACTTTCACGTTTGTAACTATTTTCAGATAATATTGATACGAGGACGACGATAGAAGCTCTAAGGGAGCTCGTCACAACCAGCAACATCTACCTACGAGAAAGAAAACCTCCAAATAAACTCCTCCTGCAGGACATAGCCAGTTATATTACAAAAATGTTGACCATCTTCGGAGCCATCAACACACCCACCAAAATCGGGTTCCCAGTGTCGAACGAAGCTTCCAGCAACGTAAGAGAGTGATTGATATTAATCACAAATATTAGTATTAATAACGGATTTTTTAGATGGAATGTGTGTTAATGCCGTACTTGAGGATACTAGCTAACTTTAGGGACAACGTAAGATCGTCGGCAAGGACTTTGAAAGCGGCTGATATACTCGAAGAGTGCGACAGGTTGCGTGATGACGTTTTACCTCGCGTCGGGGTTCGGTTAGAGGATCGAGAAGGTAAATGCTTGTATGACGGTTTACGGTTCGTGCATCGTAATCTCATGCCTGTTTTTTTTTTTTCAGATGAAACGAGCGCCGTAAAATTAGTTGACAGAGATACTTTGTTGAAGGAGAAGGAAGCGAAGAGGAAAGCAGAGCTAGAGAAGGCGGTCGAGAAGGAGAGGAAAAAAGCGGAGCTTGCGGCTGCCCAGGCGAGTAAAGAGGCTCTGAAAAGAGTACCGCCTAGTGAAATGTTCAAATCGGAGACTGACAAGTATTCTAAATTTGATGAGAATGTGAGTAAAATCTGACTTTCTCAAATCGGAAAGGGCATTTATTTAATTATTTTAATTGAATTATTTGTCTTTTATTGTCTTATGTAGTATCTAATGCGCAGGCATACAAATATTCATTATTAATATCACGTTATCATCGCCAATGCCGCATTCCATTTTGTCACTTTCAAAAAAAAGCATTGTTTTTAAAAACAAAACGATGAAATTGTTATAAGTCTCGGCGTTCTTAATGAAACACAAATCTGAATATGCCGATAATTTTTCTTTGTCGTAAGTTGCTGAATAATATTTTCCAAACATTGACCGTTTCATTCAACACGTACCACATTTTATACAATTTTAGGAATTCAATGAAAATTTCATGCTCCTTCAGAGCAAATTGTTTAAATTATATAAACTAATAAAAAAAATTGAGTTCCATGTGAATTTTTCCTAAACAATGTGAAAAAGTCAATTAAAACAAAAACAAATTTCTTTCTTTGGGTATAAAGTTTTAGTAGATAGATAGATAGATAGATATTTTATTTAATCACTTTACAATATGTTTGTGACAAGTCGTAAAAAAAACGTGCAAGTATGCTTGCTACAAACCAAAAACAATAACACAAGACATAGATAGACTAAAAAGGCAAAAACAAGACATTAAAATGTTAAACTATTACAATTTAAAAATTCTTTGATGGAGTAGAAACAGTGTTCCAAACAGGATTGTACTATTCTCCCCCTGAATCAACTCAGAGCCATTTAGAGGATTCTACTCGGTAAAGTGCCTAAAGAGCATATAAATTCTAAAAATAAAATATAAAAAGCGATAAGTTGAGGTTATATCAAGATATACTGTGGAAATTCAATAATTATTATCAAATCTAGAGCCCTGTATCTCGGAAACCAAACCACTTATGAAATTACTTTAAGAAACGCCCTGTATATCTTGTTTTTTATGTACCTAACTTGATCAATTAGTTACAGATTTTTTTACTTATAGGAAATATGTGTGTTTTGGGAATTAATTCATACAGTTTGATGGGTTTTTGTGTTTTTAGGGTTTTCCAACGCATGACGTTGATGGTAAGGAGATCAGTAAAGGTCAGTTGAAGAAACTGCAGAAGCTCTACCAGACCCAAGAGAAGAAGTACAAAGAGTATTTGGCCTCGCAGGCAGTGTAACCGAGTATTTGAATGAACTGGCTTAAGAAAACTTTAGAAAACTTTATTTATATTGATACTACCACCTACCTATTTATACTTTTTGTATACCTTTTAGTTTTTGTTATACCCAGTATTGTATTTATTTTTTTAATATTAATGGAAATATAACTATGCATATTTAATACTCCAGTGGTTTTCCTAACACCTTTTCCAAGAAAACTGAATGGGGAAAATTCCAGCAACGACAAGTATATAGCACAAGTATTAATCAAGTTGCGTTCGACCAAGGCCCTTTAATTAAGAGCCTTGCTCATCGTAGCCCAGTTCCGTTCGACTATTCTGCCTCTGATCTCTTCCTGATCCAGTTTTCAATAGACCTTGTTACATAACTGGGTGGAAGCCCGAGCGCTGAATATATTGTTAGAAGGCTAACAATTAGGAACCTTAAAAATTCATATTTGTTTCGTAAGGCCAATTTTGATTGTTAGCATTTTAATTTCTCTATGTCCAGTATTATCCAGTACCTCCTAGATTGATTTATCTAGTTTGAATCACTGCCGCCTACATGTAAAATATAGTTAATCAATCGCAGTAGTGACACCTTGTAGAAGAATCTAATACTACTAAGGTCGTTGAATTTGATTGGTCATTTTTATAAATGCACGAATTTCATTGGGCAGGTGTACTCATTATCCACCATGACATCTGTACGCCATCTACTCGTACTAATGCGGTTGAATACACCGCCTTCTAGATTTACTCCGTTTAACTCCGTTAAAAGATAATCGCGGAGGCGCTGGTTGAATAACTATATATTTTTATAAACAAGGATTAGACTTAGGATACTAGGGAAGGGAGTCCACCCATCGTAGAGCGCTGTAATTCAAGATCATGTAATTTTTAAACCTTTTGTTAGATGGCAGCATGATCTGAAATCATGGCGCCAAGTTAATGCATTAAGAGAATGTTAGATGGCACTAACATGATGAAAAGAAAGATAGCAGCTGTGGATGTTCAAAACATGATTGTTGAGTGAGCTGAGAAAGTAATTTCTAATTGACATTATTATTATAGAATAGATAGATAGTAGGTGCAAGTACAGATTAGGTGGCTCTAATTATGACCTCCCTATATTTAACATTTAGCACATTTTAAACTGCAGCACTAGGGCACTAGGGAGCCACCATTTAACAAATTACGCAAAGACTTTTTTGTTTAGCCACGAAACCAGTAGTGTTGACTGAAGGTAATTCTTTAAAGTTGTTAATGATAACTCTTAGGGTCACAGTTGTTTTGACGCATCTCACTAATTTTTAGTGATGGACCCATCAACGCCTGTATTTAATGTATTCTTAAGCGCATGCTTTATCCTAAAATTTAATAATATCAGACATACCTATTACATCTACAATATAAAGGTGTTCCATTAAAAACGAACAGTTATTGGCCATTTTGTATATGTGTTTATATAGGTTATTTTAAATATTGTGTTAAAGAAAAATCGTAATTAATTACAAATATTAAAGTTAAAAACTAGGAATCTTTACTTCTTTTGAAACAAAGAATTTTTTATGAATTAGCGTACAGGAGGTTCGCCAGAAACGTTTATATATTTTTTCACACCCGTTCATTATAGAATCTAGATTCCTTTATACCATTATTTTTCACTAAAATTCGATGCATCTGGCGCATAGTGGCAAAGATAGAAATTTGGTTGACGTCATGAATGAATGTGAACATTCTTATTAGTCTAGGTATATTCTTTGTCTATGCTGTGATTATATGATCGCCACCTAGATAATCTTCCTTAAAAGTTAAAACAAAACAGAGTCAATCTAGGCGGCGGTGGATTATATAAAATATGTTTACTGATGCGATTTCGTTACAACAGTAACATTGTTTCCTATGATCATAAAGAGACTTTACTGCAGCACAGACATTTTTTAAAGTTGACATTTCAACTACTAAAAGACTCTTTACTGCCACAAAAGTATAGTAGGTATATTGCTTTAGAAAATAAAAATTCAGAAATTTTATTTTATAGCATCAGTTACCTACCATACCGACGCGACCTCCGCCATTTTCCATTTATTTGTTTCTGTTTTGTTATCTGTTCAGTGAAAGTTGTGAAAATAGTGCGAAAATTGTGAAAACTTACTGTTGGTTCCAATCGGTTACAACCAACATGTGTATCATCTAGAGCTACATCTCTATTTCCAAGAATTTTTATTTAAAAGGTAAGATTTCAGCAGTAACAATGATCTTATTATGTGATTTGATTTTTACTATATGCGATAAATTTAATTACAATAATACTGGTTTATCAGGTTTATGTTTGTTGGTCATGATTTCATGAACTATATACTATACCTCGGAACAACCAGTTAGGTTAAATAAAATATCGGAATAATGTAAAATACCTATTTCGTTTTGCTGAAGGTACAACGCAAAAGTAGATACTGTACCTATGTAGTTATACATTACATTTTTTCTGCAGATTAAAAAATGCAAACGGGTTCAATGCCGGCAATTACATTGGCACAAAATACTCTGCTACCTACTGCCGCTAGAGCTAGAATTGTCGGCAGACTACAAGCAAAAATTGCTGAATAGTCTTGGATATTTTTGGTATTAATAAAATACCAAACTTTTGATAAGTCACTGTACAATTATTTTGGTGAATTCCACATGTATAAACCAGTGTAATTCGTGGAATTCGGTGCCAAAATAATTTTACAATGACTAAGATACTTCACAGCGACAGTAAACATATTTTCTTTCACTTTACAGTTACTTTATACCTAGTAGTTGTAGAGTATGATTACTGGACGTAAAGATTACTTTAGAATGCTTAAAAACATCTCTATATAGGAATAAGTTGTAGAACCACTTTATAATGACTGTATAGTCATGATATAATAAGGAGATATTGTATCATGCTGTATAGTCATTTTTCTGTAATAGTCGAATCATTTTCCACACCTTGCAAGTTTGTATAGTGACAATAGTGCTACTTTTCAGCAGTAACAATGACCATGTTACAATAATAGCAATTTTACTTTAGGAGGACTAAAATGTAGGTCTTTTGGAGCAGTAAAGTCTTGACAGCATAATGAATTTTACTGATACTGCAAAGAGTTACACTGGCGCCTGTATTTTACTTTTAATAACTGAAGAGCAATCGTCGAAATTCCTATTTTACACAATTATAAACTACCTAACGTGTTAGTATCGGTCTAATAATTTAATAGATTTAACGTCAAGCGAAACAAAATTCTATATTCTCTTCCCACTGTAAAAAATATGAGTGGGCCGAGACCCTCCAACGAAAAACGACAAAAAGCCGCACGAAACGTTACTTCTGATTGGAGCTAACAGCCATATTTTGCAAATTACACGAAGTGTAGCATATCAAAGAACAAGAGGGTATAAAAGGTGACGCGAAATCGGATCTAACTTCCAAAGACGGGAACGATCGTGACGTATGACATGCCAAGTCATTATGCTATTGGGGACCATTATTGACTTTGGGCCTACTCGGATTCCACATTATTCGTATTCTTTCCCTTAATATAATAAAAAAACTTGTTTTTCTTTCTGGGATTCGGGTTGCCGAGATTGCTAATAATACCACGGGAACGCCGCCGCCCGTCGTGGAACGGTATAAATACAGGGCGGTCGAACAATATGGATGGGATGGAAGATTATTAAATCCAAACTGTACTTGGTTTAAATTCAGACCGGCGAATAACAGACACGTTTTAAATTATTTTGGATTATACAAGTTGAGTCTGAAAATGTACGAATGAGATCATCATTTAAATGGAATACTTTATATACAGGGTGTTAGTTAAACATGCGGCAAAAATTCAAGAGGTTATGCCTTGGGCTATTCTAAAGATATTTTATCCTTTGATGATTTCTGAAAAATCGCTTTGTTGCGAAGATATAGGGCGAAAAAAATTTTCAACAAATAACAATTTATTACTAAAAATTACATGTAACATTTCTGAACCTACAAGAATTGTTCAAAATGGCTGCTTCCAGCTAGGATGCAACCATCCAATCTTCTCCTCATAAACTCCCGAACTCTTTCAAAACCACCAGGGTCGTTTCTTATTGAGTTACACCCAGCAATTATCCGATCTCTTAAATCGTCCACATCTTCCACTGGTCTAGTATAAACTAATGACTTTAGATGGCGCCATAGGAAATAATCCAGGGGGCTTAAGTCCGGGGATCGAGCAGGCCATACGTGAGGTCCACCTCGACCAATCCAGCGATCTCCGTATGTTGCTGTTAAAAACTCTCGAGCAACTACACTAAAATGAGGTGGTGCACCATCATGCATAAACCATATTGCCTGTCTTGTAGCCAATGGTACATCCTCCAAAAACTGAGGTAGCGTTTGTTCCAAAGACTTGCGGTATACTTCGCCGATAAGTCTTCCTGGTAGAAATACCGGTCCAATTAGCCAGTCACCCACAATTGCAACCCAAACGTTCAACGAGAACTGATGTTGAAACCGATCTTCACAAATCTCATGTGGATTTTCGTCAGCCCACACATGGTTATTGGGAAATTCCTTATTGCATTTCGCGAGAAACTGGCTTCATCGGTAAAAAGAATCAGCGTAAGTAGTTGAGAGATGCCAACCAATATGTGCAAACGCCATTGACAAAATGCAATACGTTGAGCAAAATCCGCAGGAAGAAATGCCTAAACGCGTTGAATGTGGTATGGGTACAACAAATTATCTCTCAGAATTTTGCAAACAGTCCAATTACTTACATTCAAAGTATTTGCAATTCTTCGCGTAGAAGTACCTGGATCTTCTTCTATCATGTTCAGCACATTCTCTTCTACGTCTACCGTTCTTACAGTCCTTGGCCTTCCTGGTTCTCCACTTCGCTTCAATGTTCCCGTTTCTCGAAGACGTTGATGAATACTTTGAAAGATTTTTCCATCGGGAGCAATGTGGTTAGGAAATCGTTCAATGTACAGTCGCCTAGCTTCTAATGCATTGCTATCAGCAAATCCATAAATAAAATGCATGTCAGCCATCTCGGCATTCGTATAGCGAGCCCTGATAGAGGGCTTCACTAACAACCGTTTACACGTCAACTAGCCAAACGTCAATCAATCTTAACAAATGCGACACATATAAACTACAAAAACATAACATACAAGAACATACAAACTAATCACTCCGAAGTATCACGGGATGTTGGTAAGAAAAAACAACTCCTTTTTCTTACATGTCTTTTCCTTGATACGTCCGGTGTAGTACGCCATACTTTTATTTCACCTACATTAATAATGTGAAAAATACCAAAATTGGATTTGTTGAAAATTTTTTTCGCCCTATATCTTCGCAACAAAGCGCTTTTTCAAAAATCATCAAAGGATAAAATATCCTTAGAATGGTCCAAGGAATAACCTCTTGAATTTTTGCCGCATGTTTAACTAACAACCTATATATGTGTGCTATTATTGTCACCATTATTTTAATTATCATTATTGTTTATTTTATTATTGTGTGTGTATCTGCATTTCCATTGTTTTACATTTCCGACTTACCTACTTTTCATCAGGGTCAAGCGAGGAGCTACTTGCTAGACTTCACCCTTCAAGCCCTTAACCCTTAGTAGATATTATACTATTTACAATTACAACATATCCTAATAAAGACATTTAATTATTATTAATATTATTATTATTATTATTATTATTATCATGTTCTAATGTGATGACCTCCTCCTCGAACATGCACAACACAACTAATTAATGAAAAAACCGGCCCGTAATGTCATAAAACTACCCCATCAATAGCTTGTAAATCAACTCCGCCGGCAATTTAATTTAAAAAGCCCCAGAAAACATTTATTATGCTTAGTAGCAAGCGAAATTAATCTGAAACCACCAAAAACGCGCCGAGCACGAGCACACATACTAGCACTCGAACCCCCTTTTGATTCTAAAACACAGCACCGCCTTTCACTCATCTCTCTCCGAAAGCTGTCGTCTAGATCCAACCATTACTAGTTTGCAACCCCTACGGTGGTAAATCGGCGCGGTTTCGTATCCCCCTGTAGAGAGATCTGACTCTGGTACGCCAGGGCGCCTAAAAAGTGGAAACTGTGCCTCGCAGAAGGGCTTTTTGTGTAAAAAAAAATAGCATGTGCCGCGGGCCTCACCTGCCCGTAACGAACTGTTTTTTTGGAGAACAAGGTAAACAGAGGAACGAGAACGTGCAGATTTTAATAGGGTGTTAGCTGTTTGTGTTGGTATTACAATATCAGATTTTGGTTGATAGAAATGTAGCAGATTTTTAATAATCAATGCGAAATTAATGCGAAAAATGGTGTTAAAATTACAGTGAACTTTATACAATGGGGTATTTTCCTTCAATCGAAATGAAAGTGGAAACCTGTATTTTTATGAATTATATTTTTTTTTATATTTATTAGGATAAAAATTATTAAGATTGAATCGGTAGAAAATTTTTAATTCAATTTTGCAATTTTCTATATTCGTGACGTCACTAAGCGAAAACTAGGGAATATGTATCTATAAAGAGGCAACACTGATAATACGTGGTTAAATTCAGTTTGTAACCAGACATTTGAAATTGAAATTTCCTGTTTGTTTTTGGCTTGACAGCTTGACGTGTTGTATTGTTGTTTTCTTGTGAAGTAAACTTTTATTAAACATGGAGCAAGGTTTTGTAGAAGCTAAGTGCAACTAATAAATACATTTGTAATCAGTCACAGGCAGAGACAACAATTCACAGGTAAAAATATAAACTAAAAACAATGTCTCATGTTTACCATGATGTTTACCCTAACCAAACAATTCAAACATAAACAAAAGTAAAGTTGTCACGCAGTGACACCAATCACACAAATGAAAATATCCTAGAAATCACTAAAAAATGGCGCAAATTTTGAATTTTCGCTTAGTGACGTCACATAGATATCGCGCAAAATAAAAAAATAATTTGACCACCCGCAAACTTAAAAATGTTAACATCATTAACATCTACTCAAGACGTTTACTGACCTACTGGGATCTAAGCAGTTTCACGGGGTGCAACGTGTCATACAGACAACTACACAACTGGACATTTTAATATCATCAATTTCTGTCGCCCAAGTTCTCGAAATAGCCGTATTAACATCATTTACCCAAGTGTTTAATATTGCAATAGACCAATGAACCACAGTGAGGTCCAGAATGATTTACCGGATTCTGAAGGCCCTTTGTCCCAATTAATAACCTATATAATGTTATTATAAATATTATTATATTTATAATAAATAACCTATAATTTATTTTTTTAATCCACTATACTTGAAAATGTAGTCTACTACGAAACTACAGTAACAAAGCTAAGAAAATATACTGACACTTTAACTAGAAATTCAGTTGTAGTTATTCATAAATAATAATGGACCCAATATAGATTCTTGGGGACCACCAGATGTGAGAAGAAATTGAACACATTTAAATCCTTGGTATTTTACCTATTGGCTTTTTATGAGACAAGTAAGAAGGTAAAAGGAATATTAATATTCCTAAAAAGCCTGTTGCCCTTAATTTTTATAGAAGGGTACCACACACTTGGTACCCTTTAATGTGGTTTTTCTAGTGTAAAAAGCACATTAATAAAGTTCTCAATAGCAAAAGATAATTTTTTTTTTTTAAATTTCATAATTCATCCATAATAATAATATTACAAAAACAATATTCTGGGACTGGGAAAACTTACTCTAAATTTCTATCCCAATACAATTAATTATTGATTTTGATTTTATCGTAGTTTCAACTTCAATTATTTATTTATTTTCTTACATTCTCCAGGGGCGGAGTCAGAAAATTTCTTTTAGGGGCTAAGTTGGTAAAACGTTCCATAAATATAAAATAATATAATTAAAATAGGTACTGTAACACGAAAATTCAAATAGCGAGGTTTATTCTAATAATTAAAATTGTATGAAATATTAAAATAACCCACATTTAATAGTACTTTTTATCCTACACTAGGTAAAAATTCTATTTTCGTGAGCCTTTAGAGGCCACTTTCAGGTAAAACCGGAAGTGACTAAAAGGTAATTTTTATGTCAAAAAGTAACCTTTAATAAGAACTTTCGCCATGCCAAATTTGAAAGTTGTATCTAAAAAAATTAGAGGGAAAAGAGGGGTATATCCACCATGAATATATATCACACTGTAGGTTATACTTTCATTATATTTTTTCTTGTCGAAATCTTCTCCAACTTGTGTAGTAGAGACTAAAATATCTGTCAAATAGAGAAAAACTGACTGCTTCGATAAAATCAAAACTGAAATGAATGAAGCAGATGTAAGTATTAGCGATTTCTTTTGTTATTTCCACTAGTAAAAAATCATACAACGGTTACGTTTAGCGCATTTACATGCAACAGTTAGCCCGGCCTTTCTAGAAAATAAGGCACAAAGCAAAAGTAACGGCTTCCTTAGACTTAACACTTAAAACCCACCGAAAAAAATCTGCATAAAAAACTTGATTCGGAATCAACAAACGGCAATTTCGCAATCATTACCTAAAAATACGACCTATTGAAAACGGCATTCAAATAATATGTAAAGGACCAGAAAATAAACTGTTTGTCGAATATAATGAGGTGGAGCTGTCAATCCCCGCGATGTTTCCGCAAAATTGACTTCCTGTTAACGCTCTTTAAGTATGCAGAAGCGAATAATACAAATTCAGACAAAAACCGTTGCGATTGAAATTATTACGCCCTGCGATTTCCTATTTTGACCGAGACGTCACAATATGAATATGTCAACGTGGCAGCTGATCCGAAAACGTAATAATGCGGTTGGATTGCGATTCGAGTGACTCTTGGCGAGTCGATCTACCGGAAGAAACGGGCTTTTGTATTTCCTGTGCGATACTATCGCAAATCGTATTATATTCTTGTGGTTTATGCATATCGCAAGTGTTGTAGAAGGCAGATCAGCCTCTTTGCGATTGACGGTTTGATGGAAGCTAAGGGTAAGAGTACCCAGTGGTCTAATGTCCGTTAGATGCGGAATGTAGAGATGTAATCTTGAGATTTATTATTTTTTCCCACAAGTACTTGCAACGGTTGTAGTATACTACATTTTTCTGTTTCGTATAAGATAACAGCTACGCCATATACAGGGTGTCCACCTAGTGCGCGTAAGTCCAATATCTGGGTTAATAAAAGAGATAACTTAATTTTTTTTCTACAGGGTTGTCTAATATCCCGAGCTGCACAAAATGAAAATATATTTACATATTCAGGGTGTTCAGTTTTTCCTGGACAGGTACCAACTTCGTTTTTCTAAATGGAAATATATATTTTTTATTGCTTTTTCGAACTAAACCCTTGATTTTAGTAGGACTTTCATCAGCCTTCCCTATACCTAACTTAAACTGTTTTGGAAATATTGACGGGTGAATATTGACATTTTTACAACTTTGACACCCTGTAAAATCTAAATGGTTTGAGATCAAGCAAAACGGTTTGCACATTCCTATCTTAACTTTTCATAAGCTATCGTTTGGTACTAATTTCAGAATTATCCAAAAATTTAAAATTTTCTGAAAATTTTGAAAATTTTTAATTTCTGGATAAATTTGAAATTAGTACCAAACGATAGCTTATGAAAAGTTAAGATAGGAATGTGCAAACCGTTTTGCTTGATCTCAAACCGTTTAGATTTTACAGGGTGTCAAAGTTGCAAAAATGTCAATATTCACCCGTCAATATTTCAAAAACAGTTTAAGTTAGGTATAGGGAAGGCTGATGAAAGTCCTACTAAAATCAAGGGTTTAGTTCGAAAAAGCAATAAAAAATATATATTTCCATTTAGAAAAACGAAGTTGGTACCTGTCCAGGAAAAACTGAACACCCTGAATATGTAAATATATTTTCATTTTGTGCAGCTCGGGATATTAGACAACCCTGTAGAAAAAAAAATTAAGTTATCTCTTTTATTAACCCAGATATTGGACTTACGCGCACTAGGTGGACACCCTGTATAGAGTGCTTGTATACTGTCACACTATTCTAAAATATGGTCTTAACTAAGAAATACCTACTATACAATTTCTATCTACAAGTATCTGATAAATTTGTATCTTCAATAAAATGTACAGGTAAAACCGCTACACCCACTATCTCCTTTCCTAAGGGCGCGTTTCCACTTCCTTGTCGATGAAGTTGTCAAAAGATGAAACGTATTAAACGTATTCAGTGTGAACTTACAATCGGCCAAACAAATTGTAACAATTTTTAATGAAAAATCGTACTGATCGACTGCAATTTAGAGCATTTTATGTTGCACGTCACAAATTCAATAGCCTTATATGAAACGGTCAATGTATCCCATTATTAAAGCCTTGTCCTCTACAATAACGCAATAAACACAAAATATCCCTAAATAATTTAGTTACTTTTTAACAGCAGTGTCATCTAGCAACAACTGATGCAAATTATTACGCAATTATGTTCAATTCAAGAAATCTTCTTTGTTGCTAATTGACTTTTTCGCAATGTTAAGGAAAATTCACATGAATCTCAATTTTTTTCTTTGTTTATTTTTTATATACCTAATTATGATTTAATTATAATTTGAAGGATTATTTGTGGATCTCGATAAATGTACCCGAGTTCCCTTTTCATTTTTGTGCTATTATATTTTAAAAAATTATTATCGTTCCGTATGTGTTTCAAAATGTCTTTGAAATTACTGACGACAAATATGAAAGACTAAGTGCAACGTTGTAACAAATTTCATTTCCGTCCAAGTTCAGAATGATATGACTCATCGAAAACTGCGCGAACGAACATAAACAGTGGCGTAATTGTCCGTAATCGACCGACTCCAAACCGATTTTGAATTTGTAAACTTTCATTGCAACGGACAGTTGACATTGTACTCTGGAGGAAACAATTTGTATCACTTTTGCTACGGATATAATTTGTAATCTGGAATTTTTGGTAAGTTAACTAAATTTGTTTCATAGTATGGCTCGGCATAGTATAAATATCAGTAAAAATGGCTCGGAATATCAAGGAGCTTGGCCACCCCTGATATATAGTATATATCATTAATGTACTAATATACAATCTGTAATAGCAAGAAAATGGTAACAGAGTCCATTACATAGGGCATAGGGAGTCCTAATACAGATTGAAAGATCATTTTATTCTCCATCACATAAAAAAATAAAATATAGGGTGTTCCATTAAAAAAAATACTTTTGGGCAGTTGAAATTAGTAAAAATCAAATTATTTTTTTGAACACCCTATAAATAATAAAATATGAAATTATACATAATCTGAAAGCTTGATGATCCGCCTAACTACAGCCCAGAATTTGTAAACCAAGTACTATAACTTTCCTTGTCAATCGATGACAATCATTTCAATAACGTATTACAAAATCAAATGTTTTATAACAAATTTAAATGTCTATAAAACCATTAATGTATCGTATATGTTGTGCCATATTACAAAACATAAATTTTAGCGCAGAAACCAAAAATGTAAAAAATATAGGGTATTCCAATTTAAAATAAGAAAGTTTCCAGTTTGACCAGAAGTGCCAAAAAAACGGAATTACTTCAGATGAATAGAACTTTTTTGAAATTATCCGTATCCAACATTTAAAAGATATTCCAATCGGAAGTCCTTAAATTTTTAATGAACGTGTTAGCTGAATCACCCTGTATATACCACTTTGGTGTTCGTATATGTTATTTAAATTGTTTTTCCGCTTTCCTGGCACTGTGAACCTTGCTAAAATTTTCGACCACGCTCTAATTTTGAAATAGCTCCGCTGCGAGTATCCTCGTTCCATAAAAGGGATAAACAGGAGCGGAGGAGTGCCGGGCTCAGCCGGTAAAAAGGCTAAGACGCCATCTCGCGGGCAATTTAGCATTTTTAATTACGCGCCGGCGAGGGTGAAGATTTATATTTCGCCACAGCGCCAAACAATGGGGGACATAAACGTGAATTTATCTTCTGATTAGGAAGAGGGCTTCTATAATTCATGGGTAGCGAGAAAAATGTGTCCAAAAGTATACTTACAGGGTGGATAACCTCCGCCGGCTTCGAAAGAGACTATTTGCAGATGCCTAACTCTAGGCCACAGATTAAATTCTGTGTCTAGGCAATATCGGTTACTTATACAGGGTGCGGCAACATAACTTACTTTTTTAAAATACGCGCCATTCAGTCGGTTGATGTCGTAGCGGAGCGCTAGTGGTCTCATTCGAGAGGCGGGACTGTAAAGATTTTGTCCCAACACAGTTCAGTCGCCATCATGCGTTGGAACAGTGAGGAGCGTGCTTTTGCCGTTGAGGCCTACTTTTCGAGCGGATGTTCTGTGATCGCAACTCGACGCGCCTTTCGGAATCGCTTTAATTTAGGCCCGTTGGCTCCTGTCCCGGATCGGATATCAATTGTTACGTGGGACACTACGTTCAGGCAAACTGTAAGTGCGACAAGACGAAGAACTGAAGTCCCTCGCCCCATTAGATCGCCTGAAAACATTGAGGCAGTGAGAGTTTCAATGTTGCGATCTCCACGGCGTTCTGCGCGTAAACATGCGTCTGCCCTTGGACTTTCCGATCGGTCTGTGAGGAGAATTCTTCATTATGGTCTTCATTTCTATCCTTACAAGATGGCGATTGTGCAGGAACTTTCTGCACGTGACTTCAATTCTCGGATGAACGCGTGTCAGGTTCTTCTCGAAGTCGTTCCTTTTGGCCCTTTGCGATTTTTTTCTATGGGGTTTTTTGAAATCTCGTGTTTATGTGAACCGTTCAAGGACCCTACAAGATTTGAAGACCAACATCCAGGAAGAAATTGCCAACATAACGCCTGCTATGCTGGCAAGAGTCATGACGAACGCTAGAAATCGGTTTACTCAGTGTATGGAGAATGGGGGAAGTCACCTATCTGATTTGATCTCCAAAACTATGTAAAACAAAACTTTAAGCATGCGCCTACATTATAAAGAAACAAATAAAAATGTTGTGATTCAGACAATGGGTTTCATTAAGTTTTGAAAAAAGGAAGTTATGCTGCCGCACCCTGTATAGCACCAACCGAACAAGCAAGAAATTAAGTAGAATGGTTACTGTTTCAATAGTTCTAAGCTTGTAAATCTTATAAAATGAAATAATCCCGATTGTCGAAATTACGTTGAAATGTTACATTCGGTATTATCCAGTTCACAGTCACCTCACTTTTTGTACACGATAAAGCAAGATAGAAATATGTTAAACGCGTGCAAAAATTACATCGAGCAGAACATAGTGCCATCATAGTATCCACAACGTGCGGCACATTACAGTTTCTATGTAGAAAATACACATAATTCTTTTATCGGACCAAGAACTAGTAAAAAATATTGGTTTGATTTATGTAGGTACGACTTACTGTCTTCTATTTTCAAACCTGACTTCAATGTTATGAAAATTCCAGTAAAATAGAAATTACTTATTGGCAAAAATTCTAAAACCATTTTTTTATGTTTTGTCGTTTTGTTACAAACGGTTGTTGATTTTTTTTGTAACTATTCTTCTCATTAATAACACCAAGACTGTGGAATTTGACGCTTGTCTTACGCGGTCCACCCTGTAAGCTGTTATGATTATGGAATGAGCGGGAGCCGTTTCGCGTGTTGGTTTTTTCTTTAAAAGGGTATCGATCGCGGGCATCCGACAACGCTACCTAGTCGGAACAATTAAGGGAAGCTTTAAAACGGCGAACCTCAAGTATAACGTTACGGTCGCATCGGTTATTGGTTTTCCGACGTTAATTTTTCACTTCCATTAACCCCGATGCGACACAAAAACTCGGGAACAAATTCGATACCCATTCCCCTGCATACACCTTGGAGTTTGAGGCTGGATGGGGATATTTCCCAAAATGGAGGCAGATATAATGCGACGGGTAAAATTTAGAAATATTTAGGTTACGCCGTCCCTTTCTTCACTAGGTAAATCCTATTTTTTGCATGCTCCCTCCCCTAGTGAGTGGATAGATCATAATCGGCTAGATCGCAGTCAAATTGATGTGTCTGCCCGGCTAACGTGATTTAGCTGATAATGAAGTTATGATACCTAGGACTGGTACAAAAGTGATTTAATCATTCGTTCCGTCGATCTAAGTTCTAATAATGAAGTATATAGAAAGGTCCGAATCTGTACATTGAAAATGGTCACAAATAACGGACAAATGAACAAATGAAATTAGTATAGTCCTAGGTACGCAAAGAAATAACTTACTATTTTTAAGATATATGTCCAAAACAACTACTTTGCGTGCAATATGCACCCATCAACATTAAATCACAACGGCATATCTTCATATAACCTCAACTTATTGTTTTTAATACATTTTTCCTTTTAATAGTGTTATTTACATCTTGTAAATAATGAAATATTGAACAAATATTAAATCCAGGATTTTAGAGCAACTTTATATAAAGAAATTTGCCGAAAGGTTTTTGAAGAACTTCGGCGTTTGTTGGTAAGCATAACCTATAAATGTTTTAAAGCAAAAGTGTATAATAAAGTACCTTAATATAATGCTTTTCTTTGGAAAATAAATTTGATACTAGAAATGGAAGAAAATCGCTCCCCATTTCTAGCCCTACCGGGGGTCCAGTCCTGCGGCCTGGGGTCACCCTTCGGGTGACAAAAGCATCTAGAATAACATTATTTTAAAGAAAATACATATTAAAGAAATTTGTTATCTGGAATGATGATGTAATTATACTAAACGATTTTTCTTAATATTTTGATAAACTGTAAGGGTACTCTATTCTTGATGGTAAAACATCATAATTTTTTAAGTGCTGAAAGTAGAATTTATTTTTCAGTAAACATTATTATCAATTTTATCAATGGGACCAAAAATATTGTAGATATTTAGTTTTGTAAGCTAAAATGATGAATTTAACAGACTGCCAAAATTAACGAATTAATTCCAAACTTTACGGCAGAAAGAATAAAAGCTACGGATAATGAAACAGAATAACTAAACACTAATACTAATAAATAATTGGAATTAAAAAGTAAAAAAAAAATTGCCTCCAGCGTGACTCGAACTCGCGAAATCAGCATTATCACGTTTTGAATCCTACGACTTTCCCTTTGCGCTACCGCGCCTGTTATCAAAAGATTACCCTGAGAAGTTTAAGTACGTAAACTGTACGTGTCAACCTGAAAAAATATTTTTTTCCGATTTTCTAATTGGAAAAGCATTTCCCTTTAGTATTTTGGTAACCAGAAGTGTTTGGCAGTCGGTACTATCGATTCCGTCAGCAATATTTCTCGTAGAAAAATAACCCATCTGAAGTTTAATTAATTTGACAGTTTTCGTGGGAGGTGCTTGTCTCGTTGGTGCAATCTCACATCGGCAGATAAAATGAGAAAGAAGTTGAGACGGACGCGACTCGAGATTTTCGAAGACTAAATAGACGTAGAAGGACTCGACGTACGGTCTCGAAAAAAAAATCTCAAAGGATTAGAGAAAGGACGGAATTTTCGCGTGAAACGGTTCACGAAGCCGTAAAATTAGAAAAAGGGTCTAGGGAGTCCCGCGAAAAGTCGAGATTTCGGAGGTGTGACGAGGCCACGAAGTCGACGAAAATTTTGCAGAGGTTTTTTGAAAAGGTGTTTAAATTGGGAAAACGCATAGGAAACGGGACGAAAATACCCCTACGCATAGGAGAAAGGTTGGGGGCGACCTTCAGTCGCCCAAACTGATACTGGATTGACAATATGCTATGCTATTCATTAAAACTAGAAAAGTGTATCTAGTAGGCGCAAATAAACCATCGACAAGCGCCCAAAAACCGACAACAATTAGTCCACATTAACGCTACATAAAAAATGAAAAGATTACACCTACCTGTGAACGCGAAGGTCGCAAAAAGTGTGCCGGCAGGTAAGGGATGAGTAATTTATTACCTGGATTAGTGTTTAAATGGTGTAGATCGCGGATGCACGGTTGTTACCTGAACCACATGAGCCCGTATGAGCGATCGAGTCAAGTCACACACGCTGGAGGCATGTATAGGATTATACCGTATACAAAATAAAAAATAAGCACACAAACACACTGGCAGGTAGGTGGATTATCATCATTATTATCAAATTTGTCAAATTAACACCATTTTTATAAGATTCCTCAACTGTATTTAAACTGAATACCTGCACCTTAAGGCAAATTTGCACGTGTAAAGTAGCTAAAACCAGTAACTACATCAAATAGATTAAAAATTGGTTCTTTTTGTGACGTGTGTGTACATTAATTTTAGTATATTCGTTTAGTATATTAATTCAAACATGGATATGAGTACATTTGATCAAGCATCTATGCAGAAATGTATATTGAATGTATGTGGTGAATTACCAGAGATAATTTCAGAACAAATTGTCAAAGAAAAGCGTTGTTGGGTACGAAACTGGAGAGAAACTTGGATGGTGTTTCTTCTATGTTGCACAGAGAACTTGCAACTGAAGATTCTTCTGAATATAGAGATTGTATACCACCTACAGTTTGATACTCTGCTAGATCAAATTTTCCTTAAAATTGAGAAAAAGGATACTGTAATGAGGACTGCTATTCCGCCCAGAATAAAATTGGAAATCACATTGTCATATTTAGTAAAAGGAAAGAGTTACAGAACTTTACAGACATTGTTTCGTGTGTCGAGGCCCTAAATTTTCAAATTTGTATCAGAAGTATATAAATGCTATTTATGACGGTCTCAAGGAATGTAAATATAAGTTTCATTCCAATTCAATATCCTTATAAGCTGCGTCAAAAAAATATGTAATTCTTAGTGTTTTTTATGAAATCTCTTCAAACCGTCAAAGTTTTTTACACAAAACGTGAACTTCATTGTATTTTGGCCCCGTTTTGAACAGCCCTTGAGGTCCCACAGACTTCAGACACTCCTCATAGTTTTTAAGTACGTTGTAATATGCAAAAAATTGCTGTCAATCATCCGGAACTTTAGAAATTAGAAACACAATACAGAACGAGACAAAAATAAAAGCTAACATCTATTGAATCACTGAATTGAGAGTTGTCAATAAGTCAGGGGTGTAAAATAGGCAAATATAGGGAGTGAGAGAATTTGACACCGGAGTAGGTTCACAAAGGCCTGATATTTTATATAGATTTTAAGCAAAACTTGGGGTTTTCTAAAATAATAATTGAATTGCCGAAAAAATGTAATACAATAGTTTCATTAGAAGTGTGACATCTATGGTCGCACCATACCTACTTTTAAGGATGTGTCAATTATAGTGACGGTTTTGTTATGTTATACGTGGTATTCGTTACTAATAGGGATGCCTTATTTTTTGGCACAACGTAAAAATAAAATCGGTTAACAGGAACCGTGAAAACGTCAGTTATTGCTTAATTTGTTTCTTCGAAAGGCAAACAATGCAATTTCGGTTGGAACCTTATTGAAACTGAGGTGTATTAGAATTTTTTTATACTTGTAACAAAAGATCCACATTTCTATCTACAACTGCGTATTTGTTCCAGGTTTTTTTAAGGCATTATCTTCTAGCGACATTATTAGAATATATGTAGACTTTGGTAATACATAGTTGATTATTAATAATAGGTATTTACTGAAATTCACGATTTTATTGAATTTTATCAAATCCATGCAAAACGTAAGATCTATACATGCATTTATTGACTACTTGTTAGGTCAGTTGTTTGCTAAGCCTCCTAACTGCTGTAGAAGGCTATTCTATGGTAAAAAATAGGGACAGTTTATTACCCACCCCTTGTAAAAAATGCAAAAAACTTTCCTTATTGCCCCAATCGGCCCAGTTTAAAGTATCCTGTATTGTGGTCTTAGAGGCTACTGCAAAACGATAATAAAGCCCTTTTGACTTCTCGTTTGCACCGTCCCGCTGGCCACGTTTCGTTTTTTATTGCACAGCGAAGTGAACAAACAACCTATTGCCGCGCCAGGCCTACTCGATTTATTGCCCTTATATTTTTACTGTTTTTAGTCGATTTCCGTGTTTGCCTTTCGACAGCTGTTCTAAATATTTGAATACGAATAAAGCGTGTAGCGGGATGTGCCCTTAGTCTGAGGATTTCCGAATATCTGCCATCTGTGCCCTATATTTTAATGATTTTTACATTTAGGAGAAATCGCTGCTGAAAATAGGTATACTTGGACTTAATTGAAGCTAAAAGCTTGTAGCTTTCAATTATAAATAGACGGGGTGTAACGACGAGTTACATACCCTGTAAGTAACTCTAACCAACATTGGCGATTCCAAAAATGAATGCGCCCTCTGCATGCAAATATTTGAACCTACTTAAAAGGACATTTTTGGAGGCTTGTTGCTGATATAATGATAAATAACACGTATTTGGGTTTGTTTAACATAATAATTTAGTGGTGCTTGTGATTTTTTGGTATTACAAAGTTAAAAACGACGTGATTAGTATTTGTATATCTTTATTTTTATATTTCAAAATGGAATTCTAAAGAAATCAGCACAACACAACCTGCCCTGTTTATGGGTGTCATTCCACAAAACGTGTCAATAGAAGTGTTTAAGATAGAAGATAGGTAGAAGTGTGGCCCTAGTGTAAGAAACTGTTTCTCACTCATTTCGCCAAAACTACAGTTTATCACACTTATTTAAGCCCAAAATGTAAGTAAACAAAAATTAGGGTACCTATTTCAACCCAAAAAATTCATATAATTAGCAATGAAGCACTTATGAGACGTTTGACTGCTTTTATCACTCTTTTTATCCTTTATTTCACCCTAACTAGCACATGAAGTCACTATATTTATGGCAGATGAATGCTAAATTGCTAGATGATATGATATAATGCAAAATTTTTACTCGTCTTCCTCCATATTTGTTTACAATTTGCAGCGCCCTCATCTGTAATTTGAATCGCCAATAGAAAATAATAATATTTCAAAAACTGATATCTATACGGCCCTGTGGGGGAAAATGGGGTACCACTTAGACCCGTGCTTATATCCTGATTTACAAGAGTTTTATTTCGCTACAGTTAGGTTTGTCCCAACTGAAACGCCCCGTATAATGCTGTTAAGATCCAGGAAAAACCTTAATTCCGTTCGCAGTTAGCGAAAAATTAAAATAGACGCGGAAGCCCGCCTGACATCGCGGACCGCCTAAAAGAACCCATTAAGACAAAAAAAAGCCAAAGCCCGAGGCGTAGCTAAGAGTCCCGAGTTACTTTGAAGAACGTAGCGAGCGTAATTAATTAAAAGGGCATTAAGTAATCCGTCACGAGGCGCAATTCGGTGGGTAATGGGGGCTGAGCGCCCCCCACTCAGGTTAAATCCTCCCTGAGTGGTGGGCCTTGACAGTTCTAAATCTTTAAAGCCAACCGTAAAGACGCCTCCGATTAAACTAAAAAAAATTTAACACTATTTTACGGTTGAAAGCTGCGCCTAGCTTTTCGGTTCCCATATCCATTTTAAATTCATGGATTCTGTGAAGTTCTGTTAGATTCGATTATGTTTGACAAAATGGTGCAGTAAATTTATTCATAAAAAATACCTACATATCTTCACAAGAATAAAAATAAATAATAACCATGCGGCACCTTCGGTGTGGTTACCGATGGATTCGTGACTTCGGTTCTAAAAGGAGACGTATTTTTGAGGATATTTTATTGCTTCCACAGACGTACCTAATCAATTTATATTTGTACGGTTTTGTTTTGAAAAAACGTTTTAATATCTTAACAATCACAACTTTTTAGATGAAATAAAACAATTTACAAATTTTGAATATTTCACAAAGCTAACCGCATATCGAAGTTTGTCATGCATAATTTTAGAAGTTTTAACTTTACGTCATTTTGTTGGTAATTGGCGATTCCAAAAATGAATGCGCCCTCTGCATGGAAATATTTGAACCTACTTAAAAGGTAATTTTTGGAGGCTTATTGCTGATATAATGATAAATAACACGTATTTGGGTTGGTTTAACGTAATAATAGTGGTGCTTGTGATTTTTTGGTATTACAAAGTTAAAAACGACGTGGTTAGTATTTGTACATCTTTATTTTTACATTTTAAAATGGCATTCAAAAGAAATCAGCACAACACAAACTGCCGTGTTTATAGGTGTCATTCCACAAAATGTGTCAATAAAAGTGTTTAAGATTGAAGATAGGTAGAAGATTGGCCCTAGTATAAGAAAGTGTTTCTCATTCATTTCTCCAAAAGGCATATAACAATTTAATAACTGAGAATACGTTTATTTACACAACATAACCACTTTGTTGGCGTTTGTCTATATTAGTCTTATAAAAGCAAAATATATTTTAATTTAAACATTATTTAACAAAAACAAGCACTAACATGATATCACCATACAGTTTATCACACTTATTTTAGTCCAAAATGTAAGTAAACAAAAAGTAGGGTACCTGTTTCAACCCAAAAAATTCATATAATTCTCAATGAAGCACTTATGGGACATTTGACTACTTTTACCACTCTTTATCCTTTATTTCACCCTAACTAACACATGAAGTAACTATATTTATGGCAGCTGAATGCTAAATTGCTAGATGATGTGATATGAAATGCAAAATTTTTACTCGTCTTCATCCATATTTGTTTACAATTGGCAGCGCTCTCATCGGTAATTTGAATCGCCAATATATAGGTGTACTACGAAAGAAAGGTTTAACACAATTCGAAGCGCTTTCGATTTGTGCATAAGTGGGTAAAACTTCAAGACGGTCAGAGCAGCCGTTTTTATAATGGCGATGTATGCACTCAGATACACATGCTTTCGAATTTTGTAGATAACGCACTCTAAGGCCATTTAAATATAATTTTCCTATCAAAAAAAAAGTTGTAGATCACACCACAGATGCCCCAAAACATGTCCTACAAGATGGTATAGGTTTCATCCGCTCCACTATACCTATGTATTGGGTCGTCACTCGATGGTGGCGACACCGCTGTCTTTTGACCTTGAACGAAAACTCCTAACTTGGTCCCCATCGTCCCCTGTGTCCCCGAACACAAACATTTCCATGTTGAAAAACGACATGATATTTCCATTAACGTTTCCATGATATTTCCATGTTAAAAAACGACCAACTGCACAGATATTCATAATTTAACACTGACGTAGTTTTCCACGTAACACCAAAACACTATACTGCACTCGACGCGCGTTTCGCCTATTTGGCTGACAAAACGCGCGTCGAGTACAGTACAGTGTTTTGGTCTTATGTAGAAAACTACGTCAGTGTTATCGTCACACCAAAGGTTCCAACCCTTTTCAAATTCATAATTTAGTTGAGTGTGGCAGTGATTATAATATCATATTACGATGAGTGTTATACTAGTTTTTAAAGTAATTTAAATGTATTTATAAAATTTTACATTATTGCCAATATTAGCATTGAAAATGCTTATAAGATCGCGAAGTTATATGGATATGTTTCGATGAAAAGTGTAACGCGATGAGCATGTCACACCGACATGGTTAGGTAGTGGGGGACCGAGTAGAGCGGGCGGCGTGGGCGCATAGTTTGGCATCCACATTCGTATATTGCAAATTGCAAGTCTGAGAATCTGAGCTCTCATGTGAATGTGATATACAAGGTGACAAAGACTGTAAGTCGCAACTGGTAAGTTCTCAAATTAGAAGTTAACTAAATTATAAAAGTTTCACATTCGCATTCGTATATTGCAAATTGCAAGTCTGAAAATCTGAGCTCTCATGTGAATGTGATATACAAGGTGGCAAAGCCTGTAAGTCGCAAATGGTAAGTTCTCAAATTAGAAGGGAACTTTTTCCAGCTTTCTATAGTTCCAAATCTCCTTAATTCATTTTCAATGCACTCCGATGGTTGCAAGAATTGCGATATATGTGAATTTTTGTATTATACCTACCAATAAATTAGGACATTACCTATTTTAATATTTTCATACTCAAATAAGTGTATAATTTATCTTGTTATAAGATTTTTATGCTCAAACGAAGGAAGTATACCAACAAAACGTCAAAGGGACTCCTTCAGATATATCTTATGGATAAATATATGATCTACTTGAAATAATTATGTAATTTAATAACTTAAATAATAAATAGATTTCCCTATGTATAACACGAAGCGTCCTTGTAACAAACAAGCAGATTTTTCAAACATAATCGTTGGCATATAATACATTATTTTATTATTAATGCACTTTTGTCCTATCTGTCCCTAAAATTAATGATGAATAAATAACATCACCCTCACGGAAAAAACCCTGCGCCTCCCTAAAGCGTTTCATTAAACGGATGGGTGAATGCATTGGAGATTCAATCCAGGGCCAAGAGAGCTCGAACGAAATATTCAACCCTTATTTTTTTCAACCCTAACTAATTACGTTAGGGTTCTTAGAGGAATTACTTATCCTTCATCTATAACGAGTGTCGGCCCCCCCGTTCCCCTGCCGCCCCTCTCCGCCCGCTTATAGCAGGATCCTTTTTCGCAGGATAAAGAGATCCTGCAGCACGTAGCTCGCGACCAGGAAACTTCCTTAATCCCATAAATATTTAATGGGCGCGATCGGGGCGATGCGGATTAATTCTCTTCCTTCTTTTCTTGTGAGCGGCGGCGGTGAATGCGGGCGGAGGCGTACGGGCGGCGGGAAGGGTTAGGTAATGGCCGAGAACCTGTTTACAAGAAAACAGGGCTGAAATAGTAAGTTGAGGATGACCAAGGCGCCCATAGCAAAACTAGTATAGAAATTGGATCAGGAAGAGTAGTGAGTGATTCAATACTATACATGGAGAAATCTATTGGTTACTTAAGGGAACGTTTACACTCTCTTGTCGATGAAGCAGTCAAAAGATGAATTAAAAGTATTCAGTGTGAACTTAAGCAACCGAAACATAGATGTCGTACTGAAAATACAATTGGCCAAACAAATTATAACATTTTAATCAAAAACCGTACTGATGAACTGCAATTTAGGGGTTTTGCACGTCACACATTTAGTAGCCTTATATGACACAGTCAACGTGTCCCGTTATTAAATTTATAATTGGCAAAAAATAATTGGGTCAGTTTGCAATACGTTTTTACTGTCCTTAAAACTGTTAAATCCTATGTCCCTCCTCTACAGTAACGCGCTAATCACATATTCAGGTCGATTCTGTTTGAACATAACAATATTGTTTTTGACTATTGTAAAAAGATATGGTTATTTCTTAACCAGATATGTAAGCTACTTATTCTGTTTGATAAAGTTTAACAAAATGATTTGTCATTGTCAACATAATATCTTGCTATTATTTCTGGTAATCTTAGCAACATCATTTTAGTGCTTGCTTATGAACATTGCAATATAGTTAGTGATTATATTTAGTGTTTAAAATGGCCATAAATCCATTATTTCTACATTTTCAACTGAATTTTCATGAAAAGTTTCAAAACGTTCTAAATCAGTAAGTACCTACTTATATTTAAGTACAATTATTTTTATTTGTGTATTTTGATCAGAAATGTGTACCTAAATTAATATTGAATTTTAAAAATTTTAGAAAACAATTAAGACTTGAATTCAAAAGTAGGTATCTCTTAGAGATGCAAGCAACCCATTTGAGGTCCCGAATGAAAAATTTTCAAATTATTTCGTTAAGTAAAGGAGTGGTATTGAAATTGATTCAGGAACTGGAAATGTTTGTTGATGAAGCTACAATACCAGTTCATTTACAAGTGATACACAGGGATAATTTAATTAAAATTATCAATTCACATAAAAACTATTTTTGTAGGTTTTTGCAAGCTTGGTAATGGCAAAGAGGATGATAAACGTTTTCTCTATGGGATAAACTAATTCCTCTTCACAAATCACATATAGGTAAGTAACTCTTTGGTAAACGTAAAGGTGAAACGCTCGTGAAACCAAATAATATTTCGTGATGAAACGGTTAGACTTCAAACTCAAAACACGAAATTTGAGGTTATACCCCACTGTAGTCTTCTTCTTCTAGAAATATCCAATGAATATGACCCCGACACGCACAAACTTATAACAATATTGTTGTCTTTGTAAACTTTAGCAATACTATAACTCTCCAAAAGGAATACCAATTTTGAATAAGATCTTGTTACCACTTAAACTTATAACAACATGGTTTACATAACAAGACTCTTAGCAAGATTCAAACAGAATCGACCTGATTATCCCTAAATAATTTAGTTACTTTTTCTCCAAAGCAAGACATCTCCTTTGGTGCTAATTGACTTCTTCGGATTGTTTATGAAAAATTCACATGAAACTCAATTTTTGTTTTCTTAGTTTAAACAATTATCTCTGAAGGGACATAGTTTTTATGTGAATCTTTCAGTAAATTTCGTAAAATTGTGTAAAATGTGGTGCGTGTTGAATGAACCGGTCGTAGCACATCATTTTTGGAAAATATTATTCGACAACTTACGACAAAGAAAACTTATCGACATTTTCAGGTATCTGTTTCATTAAGAACGCCGAGACTAGTAACAATTTCATCGTTTTGTTTTCAAGAACAATGCCTTCTATAAATGGGAAAATGGACGCAACATTGGCGGTGACAACGTGACCTTAAGTACTTAGTACTTATACTTAGGACATACTTAGTTTGAGTGTGAAAATATTCAAGTTAATAAGGTTCTAATCTCACACCTAATTAACTAGGTACTTGTTTTAATAGATTAATGTATTATTTCTTAATTGGAAAAATCAACGTTCAATTGATGTCTAGATAGGACCGGAGTTTATCTGATGAAGTAATTAAAATTTCCAATTTCGTAGAAAATCGTCAAAAACCTCTGCGCAACGCTGTAGTAACGCAACGCAACGGTGGTTTTTGAGGTCAATAAGCGTTCACTTTGGTCACGGGAATTGTTTGGGTTTCTTAAAATTGACTCTTTGGATAGCTCAATTTCCAAAGGGCAAAACCTTTTTACGTCATTCACCGATTCTGTTTAAAAATTGACTCCTGCACAAGTTGCCGGCGCTAACTTTTTCCGAAACCCACCCGCCACGCAAAATACTCGAGTGATTACAAACTCATTAATCTTCCGGCTGCATTCAATAAAAAACCAATTTCCCTAATGAAATTAAATTAGCCGATCCATCAGCCCGCGAAGGAGCCTACATACCCCGAGTCCGTACAAACAGCGACCACTTAAAAAAATAAAACTCGGTCGGCGGTGAGTCACCGCGCCGAAGAAAAAAGCGAGTATCGGCAGAGCCGACTTCGCAGCGGACTGGCGAGATGCTAAATGGCCGTATTGACAGGGAGAGTTACCCCTTCCCTTCCCGCGTCGGTCGCCAGGCACGTGGGACGATTATTTTTTATGCATTAGGCCAGGCCTGGGCTATATTGCCTCGGTGTTTAGGGATGCAGCTAGCCAAGGGCGCGCTGGAAGCCGCTGAAAAGGAGTAGCTATTTTTTGTAGTTTTTTCATAAACAAAAAATAAGTTTTTATTTTCAAATAAGCCAAATCGGATGCCAAATAAATTTTGCTGTAATCTGCCACTAAAAAAATTCACATATTTCGCAAATCTTGCAACCATCGGAGACATTGGAAATGGTAACACCATATATGAAACATAATTATAAGCGCCGATCGTCCTATCAAATGAGACGCTACTTCATTAACCGAGTACGGTATTATAACTGAATACTCCCCACTACCCTTCACGCCGCTAACCGGTTATCTATATTAGTAGTGTAAAATTTAACTCGCCTCTTTCTAGGGGTAGACATCTATAGAGGCACCAGTTTTAAAGGCGATGTATGTACTCAGAAACACATGTTTTCTAATTGTGCAGATAACGCACTCTAAGGCCGTTTAAAAAAGTTGTAGATCACACCACATATGTCCCAAAACATGCTGTACAAGATGGTATAGGATTCATCTACTCCACTATATGTATTGCGTCACTCGATCGCAACACCGCTGTCTTTTGGCCTTGAACGAAAACTCATATTTTGTCCCCATACACAAACATAAACATTTCCAATGTTAATAGGTCGTAATTATCAGCATTTCCGATCAAAAAAGTAATTTTTCATGCTTCTTAAGGCTATGCTTAAAACGATTGTTGTTTTCTGCAAGTCTTATGATGATTGAAGAAAATATGTGGGGGGTTAAAAATATGTTGCAAGATTTCTTGCGATTGTTCTTTAGGTCAAAACAAGACAAAATGTCTTTAAACGGTAGCCGGAAATGTTTCGTTACTGAGATATATACAGGATCTAAAGATGTAGTAGGGCAAGAAAATCATTCTGTTTGTCAGTGTTCAAAATTTCAATGTGACATCTTTTACAGTCTTCAAGATCTCTAAAAACATTTATTTTCCAACTTCGGCACGTTGTTAGTAATGAAGCATCTCCATCTTTTCTTTTCATTTTGACCTGACGGATAATGACATCAATTATTTAACATATTTGCTGGATTACTATATAATCTGAATATAAAAAAAATAAATCCCAGAAACAAATAAATAATATTACCCTAAAAGTCATATGAGCAACTTCATTTTAAACTATAATTAAAAAACTGTGTGAAAACTTATGTATCTCACTGTATATTGAATCCCTCCAGTCAATACCTTCAACTAAAAACAAAGTTGACATCGATACTAACGCCTTGCTGAGATTACACGTTTAAATGTACAAATTTTTCTTTAAGATAGTGTAAACAATAAGTTTCGTCTGTACCCCTTACCCCAAGCCTACGCCTGTGCGCTCACCCCGCGGCAACGCCACCCCACGCGATTCCTCACAAAAAAACGCTCGCCCTCAGTTTTTTCACCCCGCGTACTTCATTCCACGTATCTTCATTTAAATAGCTACCGGGGCTTTTAAGATAATCGAAACAACGGCCTAGCGAGCGGTGCTCCTTCTTTTGTTTTCGGCACTGGCACGCTCCGACTGCCAAGGAAGTAATTAATAAAGAAGAGCGACGTGATTATTTCTGCGGGAATGCATGAGATTTGTCTTTGCTTTGAGGATTAAGAATTGCTTATGCTTGTATGATTAGCATTACGAAATATAGAACTGCTAAAATGAGGTACCTGATCTTGTCTAAATAAACAAAAAATGTTGTGTGAAGATGTATAACTACTACTCCGTAGTAGTTATGCACGGCACTTTTGCTAGTACACTTACACTTTTTGCTACATTGCCACTGCCTAGAACACGCTGTAGGTTTTGGCGATCCTGCTATCCGCAAAGTGCGCAGTTTTGAACTGTTTCTGTTCTCGTCAGTGTGGAATAAACATACTACAGTCGATATAAAGAGTTTTGGTAGTGCTTTGAGCGGCAAACTACGAAAGCGTAGAAAGAACATCGTGTGAAATAATTTTATAATTGCCAGTTTAAACTGTCAATTATACATAATTGCCAGATCAAACTGACAATTATCTATAATTGACAGTTTAAACTGGCAATTACGGTTTGATCTGGCAATTACGTATAATTGACAATTGACAATAGCAATTATAAAATTATTTCACACGATGTCCTTTTATAATTGCCAGTTTAAACTGTCAATTATAGATAATTATCAGTTTGATCTGGCAATTATGTATAATTGACAGTTTAAATTGTAAATTATGTATAACTGACAACTATCTATAATGGACAGTTTAAACTAGCAATTATACATAATTGCCAGATCAAACTGACAATTATCTATAATTGACAGTTTAAACTAGCAATTATAAAATTATTTCACACGATGTCCTTTTATAATTGCCAGTTTAAACTGTCAATTATAGATAATTATCAGTTTGATCTGGCAATTATGTATAATTGACAGTTTAAATTGTAAATTATGTATAACTGACAACTATCTATAATGGACAGTTTAAACTAGCAATTATACATAATTGCCAGATCAAACTGACAATTATCTATAATTGACAGTTTAAACTAGCAATTATAAAATTATTTCACACGATGTCCTTTTATAATTGCCAGTTTAAACTGTCAATTATAGATAATTATCAGTTTGATCTGGCAATTATGTATAATTGACAGTTTAAATTGTAAATTATGTATAACTGACAACTATCTATAATGGACAGTTTAAACTAGCAATTATACATAATTGCCAGATCAAACTGACAATTATCTATAATTGACAGTTTAAACTAGCAATTATAAAATTATTTCACACGATGTCCTTTTATAATTGCCAGTTTAAACTGTCAATTATAGATAATTATCAGTTTGATCTGGCAATTATGTATAATTGACAGTTTAAATTGTAAATTATATGTAACTGACAACTATCTATAATGGACAGTTTAAACTGGCAATTATAAAATTGTTTCACACGATGTCCTTTCTACGCTTTGGTAGCAAACATCACGCTATATTGTTCAAATTTGTTCCACATTCCACATAATTTTATATTGTTCCAAATTTAATTCTCAAATTTCTCTATCTAATTCGATAATACTATATAAATGTTATTTATTCTTACGATTATCATTAAAGAACATTCTAATTTCATTATATGAATCTTAGAAGGGCCTACTGAACTGAACGACATCTATGACAGGTTCGCAGTATCCCTTGAAAACCGACCAATTTGAACCACCCTGTACAATGATTTCATTGTCGCCAGGTATAGTGTAATCTACTGAATTAGGAAGACAACAATTTTCATTTCAATGAAACCTTTGTTTCCGCAATCACCAGACCCGGTTGCTCCGCTACCGTCTCCATGCAGGTGTCTCAGCCCAGAGCCGCGAACGCGGTGTCACCCGCCAAATTGGGCGCCTTAGGGGGAGCGCCTCCTCATCGGCTAATGTATCTCTGCGACGCCGCCCGCGCTATCCGTTACGCAACGGCCTTGCGGGGACGCCGAGGAAGATAAATTAAAAAATATAATTACGCCGCTCTTGCCCTGGCTCGAGCCACCCCGCGGGTCGCGAGTTACCCACAAATCGAGTCGGTGGTACCCAAACGGTGGCCTTTGTGGGGTAGACGGTTTACTTGCGTCACAATGCGCGGATATACGAGGGATGTTAGTTGTAACAGGATGGTTCAAATTGGTATGTTCTCGAGGGTTACTCATAATCTGTAACAAATAGAGCAAATCTGACGGACGACTCCTATGCTCTTTTTTCGAAAAAATAACAAAAGGGCAAACAGACTTCTATCTCTTACTGTTTTAGAACTACAGGGTGTTTCTCGATTTTTTGCAAAACCGACTGATGCCCTTTTCTCATTCATTTAAAAACCATAAATTGTGGTCATAACAAGAAAACGAAAAATTTAATCAAATTTATTTTTATGCCATCGAATCTATCTAAAAAGTGCCTGTAAATTGTTTAAACCATTATAAGGTATCTTAAAAAGGAAACGAGAAAAGAGCATCAGTTTTTTCCTCAAATGGAACCCCCTGTATATTTCTACAATAGATGTGTTCCTTTCACACATACGGTGAGGACATAAAGTCCGTCCCCCCCGCCCTCTATTTTTTGAAGCGCTGGGTATATTGTGATGAAATTTGGAACGATAATATATGACTGAATTCTGTATTTTTTGACACATCAATGACAGCTCTGAATGTCAAAGTGACAGCTGGGCACGCAATAGGAATATTTTTTTAAATGGAAATAGGGGTGTAGTAATAACTCATTTTGAAGCTATTTTTATGCTCAAAACATCCCCCAATTTTGAGAACATTTGGTTCAGTAATTTCCAAATAAAAACCAGTAATATCAGTTTATAACATAATCTTTTTACCACATAATCTTTATAATAGAACTTACACATGAAACATTTATTTGTCAGGAGATTGATGGTGGTCATTTTCAACATCTTTTGAAGTAACACGTGTTTTCTAAATTTGTTTCTGCCTCTACATTCATTTTAAATTATTTCATAACTTTTTAATTTAGGTTATTTTAGGTTAGGGATGGTTTATTGTTATTTGTTTACTTTTAATTTTTGTTTTGCTTTGA
The DNA here is from genome assembly GCA_963924545.1 of Pogonocherus hispidulus. Taxonomy (NCBI): domain Eukaryota; kingdom Metazoa; phylum Arthropoda; class Insecta; order Coleoptera; family Cerambycidae; genus Pogonocherus; species Pogonocherus hispidulus. The sequence goes on along the minus strand of OZ004695.1, from coordinate 67,420,874 downwards.
ATAATTTACAATAACTTGTAATATCTATGTATGTAAAAATTTGATATAACAGAAATCGATATTACTGGTTTTTATTTGGAAATTACTGAACCAAATGTTCTCAAAATTGGGAGATGTTTTAAGCATAAAAATAGCTTCAAAATGAGTTATTACTCGATCCCCATTTCCATTTAAAAAAAGGGTCCTATTGTGCGTCCAGCTGTCACTTTGACATTCACAGTTGTCATTGATGTGTCAAAAAATGCAGAATTTAGTCATATATTATCGTTCCAAATTTCATCACAATCTACCCAGTGGTTCAAAAATTAGAGGGGAGGGGGACGGACTTTATGTCCTCACTGTATGTGTGAAAGGAACACAGTAAATATGTCATGTATAATTTTATTTTGTATCAATTCATCTTATGCAATTCCAAAAACTAAAAGAAGGCAAAAAAGCTCAAATTACGCTCTTCCAAAATCTTTCTCTTTGATCGAAAACCGGTTAAAGTGTGTGTGTATATGTCGAAAACTATTGACGACCGCTGGGCGTTGCAAACTGCGAGCCATAAAACGCACGGCCCCCAGCGAGAACGAAAGGGTAGCCTTGGCGGATCGCAAAAAATTTGCATAAAAAATACTCCGTGTCGGAGGGCCATTAACGGACCGGCCCTTGTTCGGCGGCCCAAATTAATTTGGCGGCTGGGCCCCCTCCATCTCGCCCCTCGATGAAACAAAGGAACAAAAACACCGCCGCCGACGACGACTTTGTTTATGTAAGATATGAATTGTATGAAATATTCATGGAGCTGAATTGGCCTGACGAAGAAACCGGGAAAGCAATCGTATAGTGTGGCGTTTAAATGGGTGTTTTGGTTTTACAGTCAGCCCAGATAAATAGCTGTCTTCTGAAAAATCTTCTTTATAGTTTCTTTGATTCTTTTTTGGTATTACTTAAAAATATTAACTATATATTTGTATCTCTCTCTATTAACAAAGTTTACAGAAATATATAAGTTACCTCACTTTCAACCACGTGCCACGCTATCTATTCCGCCCTCCTCACCCCCGTCTCAGGTACCCAGAGATTTACACAGTGGAACCATTTTATAGTAGCACAACATCAGGGGGATTAGTTGTACCACAGCCTTCTTTAGTACAGAAGGCTGCGGTTGTACCCTTTAGAAATATCGTGGAATTTTTCGTAGTAATAGAAGATATTTTTATTAGTAAATTTGAGAATTTAGTTTGCCATGAAAACATAGAAAAAACACTAAAAAATTATTTCGTAAATTTACCTTTTAGTCGTACATGTAAAAATTCTCCTTTTGGCTGTTTTATTAATTTTTATATCAGAACCCGTATTTATTTAATAATACATTAAAATGTATCTTTTTTGTTTCTTTAAATAATTATAAATAAACATTTTATTAACAATATATTTTTGATTTTACTTTTAGACCTATATAGATACTAGTTTACAATAGCGTCTCATTTTTTACCTAGGCACAATTTAAATATAAGTAATTATATACCATGATATATTTTTGAACATGGTCAAACTACCTACCCATTGAATAATTTTAATTTAGGTATATAATTTAATGCTGTACGTTTGGAAAACCCCAGATAATCAAATATTGTCGGCGCCAAACAAAAGTGCATTGGTAACGTTCCTCGTAACACAGTTAAATGAATATATGTAATTCATTTAACTGTGCTCATAACGAAGAAGTTTTGCTATCGACATTGAAATATAGTCAAAGCTATCGAACGTAGATAGTGACGGCAGGCTTGTGATCTCGAAAGATGAAAGTTCCGACGGAAAGTGGAGTAACTAGTATGTGATATTCTGTAAATTTTGCTATTAACGATTGTTTGTAATCTCAGTGTCATTGTAAAGCAGAAAACTATTTTTTAAAATAGTCCTACAATCATGCATACTTGGAATGTTTCTCAATGTTTACAGGTGTCTGCGATATTCTTTGGTTTTCAAGAATATTACCAACAAAATAGAAAAGATCGGGCAAGAGAGCAACAACCACTGCAAATCTAAAACATTCCTGCTGAGCACACTTTAAATTAGTAGTCTTCAACTATAAAGGAATCACTTGGGTCGTCATCAGTCGCAATTCTTTCTGGAATAAGTTTGTAATTTATAGGTAATACAAAGACGTCACTTTAAACAACGGAAGCGCAGGAACGAGGAGAACCAGGAGCGCCTCGGAATCGTTATGAAAGGTTAATTTTAATAGGCGGAGGAGCGCCGGGTGGTGGGGAGAATCCACCTGCAACAATTAGTTGGTGGGCGGAAGCCGACGGGCGCGTCCTTTCGCAGGATCGCAGGACTGTTTTTATGTCTCCTGCAATTAGCGTTTCCCTGCCGCCGGGATGTCTCGCAAGGGCCTAACTCTTGCTCCTTCCAGGACGAAGCGTTCCCCTAAGACCTCATCGTTCCGCAGATCAGCTCTGTCCGGTTAGGACAGAGCTGAGTAATGGAGGTCTACATTTTGAGCAATAACTTACATTTTTCCAATAAGTTTATAGTAGATCGATCTAAAAAGTTTTGATAATGACTGGCAAACAGCAACAAACGTCCCGCTGTATTGTTGTCACACTTTATTCTCTAATTTTCTCTAATTACCTATTATAGTTTTACTTATCCAACAATAAAATTCTAATACTAAAAAAAAATATGGAAGATAAGTTTAATAAATTTATAAAACTTATGCTTCTCAGTAAAAGATGGCATGCTGCTATGAGTAGAACTATAGTGCCGTTATTAAAGAATGGCAATAATTATGTGGCTTCTTTTTTAATTCAAAGATTCGACCACCAATGGTGGATAGACAGAGTGTTAGGATATTATCGTTACGAAGAAGGACACCGTATATGCAGAAGTACAGTGCTTTTACACAAAAGTCCTAGTCATAACAACGCGGCATGTCTTAGTAAATAGCATAAGTTTTATAAATTTGCGCTTCTCACTGATAGATGGCGCTTTCCAAATCGGGACAATTGCTTTTAATCCAGTCATTATAAAGCCACTTTTCGCATTGACTTTTCACGACGACTGAATTTCTGGTTTTTTTGCGTCTGTATTCACTATCCACACCTGTGCTTATCTAACGACGATAAGAAACCTCGACTGCCGACTACTAATTTTCCACGCCGTGACATTTTGAAATATTTTCTGGGGCATTACCCCATAATAAGCGCCCCACGCGAGGGTGGGTTATTGTATAATTTTTTCTGAATGCTAATTTTCCTTCCTCTAATTTCCCTCGGGCAGCTCCTTACCCTTGCTCTATCCCGTCGCTCGCACAAAAGATAAGACAATAGGGATGATACGGGCCCGGGGGTGGGCAAGATGGATGTTCTGTTGGCCTTTGAAATTATAATGCGGGTGGGGGCGGTTTCGGCGGCCGTATATTAAAATTAGCACTCTGGAAAGACATCAAACAGCTGTCTTGTTTTCTCTAAATGACGGTTTAGCTCAATAACGTGCCTCTAAAGTATTCAAAAGCCGCAAAAGGCGTCAGTAAATGTACTCATGTACAGGGTATCGACAGTAACTCCTGCAGTGGATTATACTAATCTTAATACTGAGTGAGAAAAAATTGTCAAAATTAAGATACCAAAATCAAATTAAAGAAACTGCAATTTAATGGTTATGAGCATATATTTAATGGTTATTAGCAATGGTTATCATTAGGAACAATATTGTGAGATCAAACGTTGCTTCCACTTCTCTTATTTGACTCAAAATTAAAATTTGATGTACTGGAACGTTATTTTCCGCTGACCATTTTAGACAGGTTTCAAAGTGTTTGATGGCATCACTACCACTATGAAAAGTACCACTTTCTACTGAAGTATTTATCAAATCAGCCAAAACACATGAAATATCAGGACCCAACTGTTTTACTACTTTTGTAGAAATGCAATCCGCACCCTGAGAATTTACATCTCTCAAAGAGTTTACAGCATCCAAAACAACCACAGATAAAACAGGCATAAAATAAAACATATCCCCGACATACATTGTAGTATAGTAAAATTACTGAAACCAAAGCAGGAACATTATTTATTTTTAACACAGTTCGACATTTAGATGCCTGGATTGAATATTACAATCACATAAAACTTTATTTCAGGTTATACGTAACCAGCAGAAATCACAAAAGCACGAATAAAAATGCGCACGAAGTCCCCTAACCGTGCTACGCACCTGGAGTCCGCTCAGATGATGGATGAAATCAGTAAGAGACACACAATATTATCAATGAGTTGAACAGAGACACGTTATATCTACTCCCGGCATGTTGGGCGGTGTTGCCACCTTTTTAAGCAAAGTCGTTCAGCTCGAGAAACTGGGAAATATAAAATTTAGTCAGTAAATAAAACATTTTCGCATTTGACAGAAAAACGGGAATTAACTCGGCCTATGCGACTTGTATGCACAGTATTACATCAATATCGTAATATAGTACAACGCAACTATTATAGTAATTGTATGAAGTGTACATATACAACATTAATTTTGGATGTGAGTGGTGTGTATAAACATTTTCTGTGATCCCTTCTATTCATATAATGATTTTTTCAGGATGATTAGCATTAAAATGTGGCAATGTGTGTAAAAGATAAAAATCATTGGTGGGCATTTCTGTAGAAATTAGTACACGAATGTCGTCGGTTTGTCAACTTTTTAATTTAATATTTAATACCGTTCAGTTATGTTTAAATTCCTTACTACGTTTCTGACAGGGTATCCAAATTTCGATATCTATTTATTGAATTAGTTTTCGGAATTTCTTAGGAAATATTCGTTTGAAAATTAAATTAATTTTATACATAGAGATGATTTGGCCTATCAATTTTCCTCATTCTTTCACTAAAACTAATCTGAGTTGTTCTAGAGCGCTAATGCGGCTTACTCATAATAATAATATGCCACCCACGCTCACACACACGTATCAGAATTTCAGGTCAATTCTTCCGTTTAGAACGGGGGGTAGCGATATATTACTTTACTCTTTATATAAAGTAGTTACTCGAAGCGGATGGTTCTTTATGAAACATCGTGAAAATAATTGCTTTGAAAAAAACATTGATCTCATTTAGATGTTCCAAGAAATATATAGAAAACACTCTATATACTAGTATTTCGGCTTATTAGGCCCTTTTCAATAGAGTAAATATCTATTACTTAAATGTTTGCAAGCGCGTTTTCGTTATTTATTTGTTTACGAGCACCTACCCCCGATTGATCCTACCATCTGGTAAAGCCCGCGTTTTTAGTACCTTTTCTAAGAAGGGCGAAAGTGTAAAATCTATCTGATCATTCGTAGTACAAGGATTTATAATTAAAGATTTTTTCATTTGTAATTGCTCTAACAGATCTAAGCGCTTTCCTTTCTTTTCACGATGCAGTACCTTTACATTTTTCTGATCTATAAAATGATTGTTTTCTATACAATGCGTCGAAAATCCTGAATTTTTTGCGTTATTTAGTATGGATTTTTTATGTTCTTTTACTCTAGTTTCAATACTTCTACCGGTTTGACCCACATACGCGGCATTACAATCCACGCAGTTAATTTGGTATACTCCCGATTGTTTTAATTTATTAACCCTTTCTTTGTTGATTATCAAAATCCTCCCAATAGTACGCTTGTTGACACTAATCGTTTTACACCCGTTTCGTTCTATTCTGTGAGCTATTTTTTCACTATAACCTGGGACGTGATTAATATAACTACAGGTGGCTTCTTTTTCCCGAATATCGTAAAACTCCCGACGAATTAATTTCCTCGTTAAAAAAAAAAAAAACAAAACAATAATTACTCTTTCGTCGAAGATGGGACAGGCTCGTATTTATCCCGATACATTTATCAAATCCGGGAATATTGGCATAAAGCGAATCCCGCCCATTGGAAAGTCTCATCCGTTATCACTTTATAGAGGCCTCCGAAGGACGCTTCTTGTTTCCGAAAAGCTGCGCGTCTTCCTGGAGGCACACGTCCGTGGCATATGTAATTGGGGACACAAGAAGTTAAGTAAGGAGCTGGAAGTGACATGATATCTGTGTTGCGTGTTCGCTGGCACCTGCTGTACAGTTGCTATAGTAACACTCATCCGGGGATGAAAAAAAGCGAGGGTGAAAAAAAACCGTGGGGTGAGTCAAATAAAAAAACGGATCAATATTAACTCTTTTCTGTCCCACGCGACTGTCTGATTGTGCCACTGCCTAAAACTCTTTACTTTATTGTTATGCTCCGTCGTTCTGAGAGGCCGACGCTTTTCCTCCGTGGAAAATAGACGGGGAAATGGGAAAGTCTCTCATTTACTCCTAGTTACCCAAGAATTATTATAAGGATATGATTGGCAAGGCAAGCAAGTGCATTACTTATAGTAGTGTTGGTACATACCAGGAAATTAGGGTGACTCTATACGATGGATGATGAAAATATAGATTGAGACTTGAAAATTGGGTGTAATTAAAATGAAAAATTTTGAGTTTGGCCATTGCGATGGTAAAATATGCAGAAACAAAAAAGCAAGAAATTTTTGTGGAATTATTTTTATGATTCAAAAATTCTTTAGGGGAAATACACAGGTTGAAAAATAATGAAACATGAAGTAATGAAAATAAAAATTGAAAGCGCATATCAACGCAAAATTCGAAAATTTGCAAAGAAAATAGTTAACCTTATTAATAATAGATAATAATAATAATAATTAAATAACAAACCTTAACCAATAAATTTCCTTAACCATGCTTTAACATACTTAAACACAAAAGTCCCTAAACAATTTAGTTACTTTTTGACAGCAGTGTCATCTAGTAGTAACTAACCGAAACTATTATGCAGTTATGTCCAAAGCTAGAAATCTTCTTTGTTGTTAATTGACTTTTCGCATTGTTTATGAAAAATTCACATGAAACTTAATTTTTGTTTTTTTAGTTTAGATTAGTTAGACTAATAAGAATTTCATCGTCTCTTTTGTAAGTGACAAAATGAAACGCAACGTTGGCGGTGATACTGAAAGCTATTCTATTTATGACTATTATTATATTATATATAGACAATATTTTTTATTATCCTGTAAGTAATTTTTATTTATTAATCTTCATTGCAGGGCAGCACTTTCTTCGGTTACAGTTATGTTCTGTATCAGTTGAATAAGATGTAGAGCTGAAAGAAAACTCATTGAACATTGGGGTGTTGTAAAATGTTATTATATCCCTGTTCTCTGAGTTGTGCAAGCCCGTTCCCAATCCGAGCTTGAGTGCTTGATTGTGGCAATGGATAAAAAGGGATTTCGGGTGCACGTGACACCCTGTTTGGGGTCGTTTAATTAATAATTATGTCACACAGAGGATTAGCTGAGAGCACATAGTTTTTTGTGAAATAAAAATATATTTTTGGTATTTAATGACGAGGGAAATGAGCAAGTAAGTACACATAACGACAGGGTAGAAATATTTTTCACTGGCTAAAACATAATAGTATACCTTGAGATATATATATAAAACAAAACTATATAATAAAACTATGTCACTTTCAATGAATTGCATTGAGTCAATGTAGAATATTATATTAATATTAGTCACATAAAACTTTGTTTCAAGGTAAAGCACAAAAACACGAATAAAAAATGCGCACGAAGTACCAAATCCCTCATACGCACCTGAACTCAACTCAGGTGGTGCTACTACTCATCTATAGTAATAGCACGGGCTAATACTAATAATACTAATAGCACGTACAAGATCAATGTTGGATGTGAGTGGTGCGTATAAATGTTTTCTGTGCGCTTTTCTAAGTAATATACTCATCTATAGTAATAGCACGGGCTAATACTAATAATACTAATAGCACGTACAAGATCAATGTTGGATGTGAGTGGTGCGTATAAATGTTTTCTGTGCGCTTTTCTAAGATTCATCTAATGAAATTTTAATGTTCTTCAATGATAATCGTAATTATAAATAACTTATATAGGATTGTCGAATTAGATGGAGACATTTGAGAATTACGTGTGACAACAATGCAGCGCCATGTTTGTTTATGTTTACCGGTCAATGTCCTATCAAAACTTTTTAGATCCACCATAATTCCCTTTAAAAAACTGAATAAAGTGGCATTCTATGTTCATAAACGTATGCTTTCTAATCCTGGACACGATCTACGAGTTCCTCTATCCCTCCAAATGCATTAGATAGTAAAAAAGGGTGCACCTTCTCCTCGCCCTTCACCCATTCTTATTCGGTATCGATTGAAGGTCAATGCCACGGCGCCGATGGCTCGATTTTTATGTATGCACTCTAAACAAACATTTGCCGAGCGATTACGATGATTTATTACAACAACGGCTGTACAATAGAGCCATTTATTTTGTGATTTAAACGTGCACACCTCTTGTGGTATTTGGGAAGACCATACGTGCAGGCACAAGTAGACACCAATTATTGCAAAATTCACCTTGACAGCTTTTCGACATTGTGGGTTAAATGCAACTGGGCAAAGTTCGTTCACTCTCGTCTTTTAATAAAATAATTTTGAAAGCCCAGTTGGGCACATCCGTTTGTTCTTCAACTTAATAATGTAAGGGCGCGTTTGCACCCCCTTCGATGGAGCAGTCAAAAGATGAATTAAACGTATTCAGTGTGAACTTAGGCGACCGAAACATAGATGTCGTACTGAAAATACAATCGGCCAAACAAATTTTAACATTTTAGTCCAAAATCGTAGTGGTCGACTGCAATTTAGTGATTTCTGTGTTGCACGTCACAAATTTAGTAGCTTTATATAAAACATTCAATGTGTCCCATTATTAAATTAATTGGCAAAGATTAACTAGCCCAGTTTTCAATAGGTTTTTAATAACCTTAAAATAGTTAAAATAGGTTTAGGATATTTTAGGAACCGCCCTCAAGTTCCTGAAATATCTAAAATACTTTGAAAACACCAATGTATTGCCTACAAAATTGGGTCCAATTATCCCCATAACCGATCTTGTATCTATAAAAATAAAAACATTAAACGTTACCCATGTAAGTATACAGTGAGGACATAAAGTCCCCCCCCCTCTAACTTTTGAACCACTGGGTAGATTGTGATGAAATTTGGAACGATAATATAAGACTTAAGACCTATTCAAGCGGTCCAAAAGTATTTACCACAGTTATCCCTTAGGTTATAGAAAAGTTATACCCTTTTGTCCCTTTTGACAGATGTCGGTAATTACTTCATAACCGTAACCTCACTTTTGACGTTGGGGTTGCGTTATAGAGTTTCTTATCTATGCGAAGAAGTCAGAAGAAGTATGGTATATATGTGAAAAGAGAGGGGATAACCGCCGTATAACTACCTCCTTCACCCAGGTTATTACTCGGGTTATACAAATATTACAAATGTCATATATGATGACGTAGTTGCCCTTCTTGATGACGTCACTCTCTTGTAACTTCTGTGTAACCACAGCGCTTGAACGAGTTTGGTAATTACCATTCTGCTTTGGTAAATACTTTTGGACCGCTTGAATAGGTCTTAAATTCTGCATTTTTTGACACATCAATGACAGCTCTGAAAGTCAAAGTGACAGCTGGGCGCGCAATAGGAACATTTTTTTAAATGGAAATGGGGGTCGAGTGGGGGAACTCATTTTGAAGCTATTTTTATGCTCAAAACATTCCCCAATTTTGAGAACATTTGGTTCCAAATAAAAACCAGTAATATCGATTTCTGTTACATCATTTTCTTGCATACATATTACAAATTATTGTAAATTATCAAAGCAAAACAAAAATTAAAAGTAAACAAATAACAATAAACCATCTCTAACCTAAAATAACCTAAATTAAAAAATTATGAAATAATATTAATTTAGATATTAAATTAAACGTAGAGCCAGAAACAAATTTAGAAAACACGTGTTACTTCAAAAGATGTTGAAAATGACCTCCATGAACCTCCTCACAAATAACTGTTCCATGGGTAAGTTCTATTATAAAGATTATGTGGTAAAAAGATTATGTTATAAACTGATATTACTGGTTTTTATTTGGAAATTACTGAACCAAATGTTTTCAAATTTGGGGGATGTTTTGAGCATAAAAATGGCTTCAAAATGAGTCCCCACTCGCCCCCATTTCCATTTAAAAAAAAATTTCCTATTGCGCGCCCAGCTGTCACTTTGACGTTCAGAGCTGTCATTGATGCGTCAAAAAATGCAGAATTTAGTCATATATTATCGTAGATAATGGCCAAGCTGTATATTAAACAAAGAATTATCGCACACACGAGTTAAAATAGTCGTCTGCGATTCCAGACAGATCGTGATCTCATTTATTGCTCTGTAACAACCCTTTTCTACCCACTGAGGGGCCTGACGCATATTTTTTTTCCTTTTGAATCCGTTCACAAATGTCAGTCTATGTTAGGTTAGTCCTGTAATTTGTTAGACAAATAAATTAGGACTCTAGTGGCGGCGTCGCTTGGGATTAACTACCATTTTCACTGGTGTTTACAATTTTCTCGTATAGGGTGCTCTACCGATAAAATAAGTTTTTACACTGTCGTGGAATTCAATTATTAATATAGGGCCATATGGAAAAGGTAAAAATAAGTTAAGTTTTGAAATTACTTCTTAGTTTTTCACGTAACGTGAGCAAATAACGTCGATGCTCGGTTAACCTGAGATTCGGATAGTTTGTAGTGAACATTATTCGATAAAATTCATCAAGATTTGGATGAATCGGCTTTATTTTGCTACTGTAAAGCCTACGAAAATGTCAATTTGGATTTGCTTATTTGGCAATTTATATATACCTCACAATGATTTTGTAAATTTTATGTCGTTGCGTGAGTTTTATTTCATTTAAACTTTCAAAGTATTGTTTTGGTTACTAAAAGATTTGAAAACATGTGTAAACGCGTTAAATTTGTACATCCATGGAAAAAATTTCTCAAAATTATTTAATAAAACTGTTTGGTAGAGTAAAACAGTATAAACAGAAACTTAAGAATGACAAAAAACAAAATCCTACTTATAATTTTGAAAAATCTATAAACGTTATTTTCTTCATATAAATAAGGTCATGTTTTATTACATCTAAATAAGCTGTGTACATATAAATGTTACTTTCTTACATCTTGCAAAAAACCGTAAAAATATACATTAATTTGGCGCGTCTATGGAAAATCAATAAAATATCCTTTAAAAAAACGCCTCTATTTTGAAACCGAGGTCACAAATGCATCGGTAATCACATCAAAGATGCCGCCTGCAAGATATTTTTCTGGTTATTTATTTATTCTTTTGACTTGAGTGAGCCCTACGAGGTCATAGGCCGAGTTGGACAACTCAAAAACTTTTTCTCAAAAAAGATCCACGTTTTTGTTATCTGTATGTTAATAATAATTGATGCACCTTGCATCTCAGAAACGGCTCATACTCACTGGTGAGTTCTACCATGTTTTCCAATCTATTTTGTGTCATCTAACATGCCTTTAAAACGTTTTCCACTTTTATAACACTCCTATTTGTCATTTATTTGGGTTTATAGGTTTTTATGAAGCATATATTTAAGTAATACTTATCACATGTACATGTAGGTTTTTCAATTCATAACTGAAAATACAAAATATATACAGGGTGTCTCATGGGGCGGTTGCGTCTTTGAATTCTATGCAAAAAATTTTACTAGTGTAGGAGCAGTTACTTTTCTCGAATATGAGTCGCTTTCGAGATATTAGCCATGAAATAAATCGACCATTTGCAGGATATTTCAAGAAATTGAGGGCATTCTTCAACATTACTGAACACAGCAATGCATCGGCACCAAAATTGTGCCCAATTTTTCCCATTTAACCGATCTAGCATCTCTAAAAATAAAAAAGTTACCCATGTACGAAGATTGATATTGTTTATGTGAACTTATTTTCTGTTTTCAATAATAATACTTTAATCTTGGGAATTCCGTCAAAAATATATACAATTAACTATAAATGAATGATTGTCTATTATTTGTGAATTAATAGGTAGGTACTATTTATCGTTATTCGCGTGTATTATCCACATTTATTGAAGAAAGTATCAAGTATGATATATCACCGTGCTTGTAATTTTTTCTGTATTTAATGAAGTAAAAATCCAATATGGCGCCCATAAGAATTACAAAAGTTGAATATCGTTGTCGAAAAACTAGTAGGCCTAGAACATGTTTTAGTATGGCAATCGAAAGCTCTCATCAAACATACCAAATTTCAAAAGTCTACATTTATTTCAAGAAAAGTTATTTGACATAAAAGAAATTGCCAAATTTTTTTTTTTCCGACATAACTCCCGAACGGCCCGGAATATATTAAACGTGTTCACATATTTTGAATCAGCATGAAATTGAGCAACTTTTTCCTAATTTGAGCCACGTTGTAGGTATCTTTTACCGTTTCCGAGATACCAATGCTGAACATTAAAATTTTTCCCGCCCTGTATAATATAAGTATAATAAAATAATAATAATAGTAATGTGTCTACAGATTGAAGTTATAAGGACTCTTTAAGGACTGTTAAAACGTACTGCTTCGTGTAATTTTTCCCCGTAGCGAGAATCAAGAGGGCGTGCAGTTTCGCAGATAACGAAAGGGTCTGTTTAAAATGTGGGCCATCGGTGCAGGCAGGGTTTCCAGAAAGCGAACATATGCGCGTCATTATCTAAAAGAATTCCGGGCAAAAAAGGAGTAAAACCCTAAAACACCGCCTAACGGGTGTTCGCAATCTTACGGCTGAAGGGACGGTTCTTTAAAAGTGTGTGTGTGCCCTGTTGCCGGTAGGCGACGTTTGCATTCAGTCTCGAGTATTTTAGAGAATACAACTTTTTTATTAATGCTCTTTGAAGTTATTGTAATCGCTTACACAGGCAGTATAGCGATGGTAAACAATGAAACACTGAAATTAAAAAGAAATCGCAACAAAATACAAACAGTTATTGATTAAAAATGTATTTACCGTATTCTTAAAACAGAAAAATGCCTTCATTTGACAATCATGGCTGGTCAAATCCTGTTTATAAACTTTAAGTCCTATTATCGTAAATAGTGCTGTGCTACAGTGAATCTAAAGTAGAGAAAATGTCTATCTCGTTTTGACGTTTTATTCCAGTCCGATAAATTTTGCTTTAGACAGATTAAAAGTAAATATGTATAAAGTGATGGTAATGACATTGTGTCACAAATATCCTATTAACTCCTGAGGCGGAACTCTAATGACCTAAACCATATGCCAATAATATACACTGAAAAAGGCCAAAGTAGACTAGATTCAACATATTCATTGTGTATTTATAATCTCTGTTCAAGGAGACTGTATCTCCTAACATTCCCAATAAGACAGCAGCATCAGTTGTTCAGTTTAGCTTTTTTAGGTAATATATATTATATTATCATTCCATGTTAGCTTTTGATCTACATAGAGGCCATGAAATTTCACTGCAATAACATTCCCTATCAATTTTCCCTCCACCGATTTTCAGATTTGAGTCTACAGTGGTGTTTTTGGTACAAAACTTCATCCCTATAGTCTTACTGGTATTTAATTTGATACCGTTATGCTCACACCACTCTGCAACATGATCTGTACCCTTATAGAAGCAAAATGTGGAATATCTTTTTTGATTTTTGAGGAAACAAATGTTGGTATCATCTGCATATAACAGAACCGTGTTATTTGGCATGTCACCAACAGGTAGTTGGTCATTAATAAACAGCTAACTAGTGTTGAAAAGTTTAACACAGTGTGGTAAGTATATGAAAAAAATGTATTCTGACTGAAATTACAGAAGCACTCGAAGTGAAGCATATCGAGCAGTTTACGTATACGATATTTTTCAGTAATAGAAAAAGTTTGGGAAGAAAAACTAAAATATTGTTGAAGTTATGTTATACGTAATGGTTCTGATATGTTATGTTTCTTTGTGTGAGGCAATGTTTTTGACCAGCGATTGATTTACCAACAGCTAACGGGTATCCAGAGTAGACCAACGTCCAACAATTCTACAAGTACACCATTCCCACGACTTGGCAAATGTTCACAAGCATCAAGTTTTTGTCCAACCCTTGTCATCTAAATCCCCTTACCCGCGACAGCCAATTAGACTCTGATCTGTGGTCTTTGCCAAAGGGTTTTTGATAGCCGGCAACGCTGCACGGCGTGTGTGCGTCGGGCCCTTCCTCCGTTCTTTCACCTTTTGTTATCAGGCGAATCGGTTGAAAGTGGAATCGCGCGAGTCAGATGACTTGCGACCGCCGGGGACATGCTGTTATGGTTGCCGTTTTTTTACCTCTTTTTATGGAAAAAGCGAAATAGGTCACTGGTTGCACACGCCCCGGTCGCAGGTATACGATTCGTGAAATTTAACCCGTCGGCGGAGAGAGAGAGTTGAGTTTCCATTTTCATCATCTGTTGCGGTCGCGGTGAATGGGGCTTTTGTGTGTTGGGTCTTTAGGCCGTAAATTACTGTTTTTAAGGGGGTAATAAGTCAACAGTCTTCGATTTCAATTACATATAATTTAATTTCATTGTGGAGAATGAAAGACAAGACTGAAAAGCAACCAGAGCGTGGACGTAGAGGCAACGCAGACTTTTGATGACTGTTTGGGCACAAAATATGTTAGTGGTGTCACTAGCCATAAAATAAAATATGGATATTAGATATAAAACAAGCTATTATCCTAGAAGAGAAAACACCAGAAGAGGCTTGACTTGAATGTTCCAAATTCAGTGTCTACTCCACATAAGACTCTTAATGGGCCTTTTCCACATCTTTTTTTTATTTGCTTATAAAATATATACTGAGTTATGCCTAAAAAGTATTTTTATAAATTTTTTTTCTTCGCCAAATATATTTTGAAAAAATTGTTAAAATTACCATATATTTCAAATAACGCGCCATTGACGTCATACTCCAGTTCGTTGTTGTCTGTTGGCTTCCCTGCATTTTGTGTTCTGTCAAGTGAAGTGTGCTTAACCTAACTTCGTCTTGTGTTTTGATTAATTTGATTTAAAATGAATAAAATTGAAGAGGGATATCATAAGGTTGATTCAGACAACCTTCCAAGAGTTGACAGTGAAATGGTTAACGGTTTCTACGTCACAAATATGAACTTTCTAAGCGCTGAAGTGCGCAATGTTAAGGTTAACAAGAAGGCTCGTTTTTATAACCTAAGTTATCAAATCATCATTTAGTTGATTCTAGCATAGATCGTGCAGTGTTGTCACCTTTAGCGAAAAATACCTAAAAATGATTTTGCCTAAGTGATACATTGTAAAATAATCATGTTGATTTGCTTTAATAATAATTTATGGTAAATATTTCACCTAAAAATACATATTTTCATTTCGCAATTACCATTTCACCTAAAAATACATAATATTTTCATTTCAAAATTACCAGAATGTAAATTTAATCGTTGCCAAGAAAAAAGTAAAATTTTATGTGGCAACGTGGAGCCGTTCTTTAACTTGTCTACATTTTATTGGCTACTGGAGTGTGATGTCAGCGAACCGCGCAATTTAAAATGATTCATCAAGATCGGTCACTTTGTACTTTGATAACTTCGCTTAATTACAATTCTTTAATAAATTAGGTTGATTCTACCTTTACTTATGTACCAGTATAACGTTTGATATTAATAAAATAGTAAAATTCAATTCAGTGGAAAAGGCCCATTGCATCCGAATATTATGTAGTTGAAGTCATTTTATAGAATCTGTAATTTTGTTGTGAAGGTGAAAATGCTCAAGACTCCTCTGGTTGAACGGTTATCATCACCATGTTTAGCATAATAATATAAGGGTTTTTGAAGCTTTTGGTGTCATTATGCTTATTTCGTACCGTCGTTTTTTTTTTTCATAGCTTATGTAATGAAATGCGGCATTGGCCGTGATAACGTGACCTTAAGGACCTTTAATTACTCTAAGGTAGTAAAGCCATAGTTTCATTAACTATGAAGTCCATGAAATAGTCTTAGAGCCTATTTCAGTTTGTACTCTCCTACATATATTTTTTTGTTATAGTATAAAATAATGTTCGGAAAAGAGACTACGCCTTATGTGTTACCTTTATAGATCCTACTTATTTAAAAATGCCATTAGATGAAGCAACACCGTGAAGGGATTTTGCTGCTTCTGGTGTTATTATGCCTATTTTGTACAAAGGACGGCAAAAAGGTGCGAAACTGCGGAGTTAGCGAATAGCGGGTTCACCATGCAGAGAACACCTCTTGACATATTAAATGCCTGGTCTTATGGGGGATAAAACAAAGATACTATTGCTAGACGTTCATAATAAACTCAATATTTTCCAGAATTTGCCATTATATCTCTTCATCAAACTTGACACAGTTATCCTTCCCGCATCTTAACATCGTCGCAAGAAGATATTCGATTTGAGTAGTCGCAAATCCAACTATCCACGTCCTAATTTTTGTACTACCTCCTTCCCGGCACGCCACTGGCTTCTCACCCCACGCGAACCGACTTCACCCCACGGAAGAGTTATATCGATCCCTTGTCTTGTGCCCAGAGCGGCGATAGGGTTACCCACGCGGGCTGCTCTTCCCGGAGAACGAGGAGCGCTGCATCCACCCCACGGTAAGGACGTCGCGACGCTCGCAACTCTCTTTAAAAACCCTAAAAAAAATCGATAGCGCGCCCGTAGACGGGTGAGGGACACCGCAGTCAACCCTTTATCCACTTGTCGATTGCTCCAGCGTATGTATACGGTGTGTAATTGGAACTCGTCTCGTTCTTTCAAGAATCAAACATTTGTTTGTTACATTATACAGGGTTATTCAGAACTTATCTGTAAAACTTTAAGGATATGTGCATCCTTAAATAAGAAATCGATACCACCAAAAAAATTTATAATAAAAGCCTTTGGACTTCCCGTAAACAATGTTAAAAGTTATACCATTATAAAGGACTACGTAGATGGGCAACTGTACTTCAACGACATCTGATATACCACATTCCTACAAAAAAAGTAAACAAGTTTTTGTATCTGGAACGCCTGGTCAAGACCGAGCGAATAGAGTTGTAGTGGGGATAATATCTCTATTGTCTATCTGTGTCGCTCTCTCAGTGCCGGTGGTAAACAAAACGAGGTCCAGCCCAGCCTAGGTACTGGGTACATTAGAAACAAGAAGTCAGTACTGTCCTTTGTTATCTTATTTATCGTAGGAGTGTTAAACTTTAAAATTTTCAAAATGGCTCATGTGTACAGTAATGCTGAGTTAATGGACATGATTCTTATTTATGGTGAAGTTGGAGTGGACGAGATGGTGGCCCGGGACGACCACAACGTATTTTAGCAGCTGAAAAACAAGTGTTGAATCTGGTCCGTGAAATGCGCGAATAAGTACAAGTCACCAGGAGGAACATTCGCTTTAGTGCGGCAAAATTCGATAAGGCGTCCCCAAAAGTGTGTACAAGTCGAGGGACAAAATTTCGAACACCTTTTGTAACAAGGTATGTGCAAATTTCTTATAAATTTGAAAATTGGAAAGAATAAGAATCTTCCCACATTGGGTTTACAGTGGAAAGCTTCCATAGCCAACGATTATTTTAAACTGGAACAAATTACGACTGAGTTTTTTCCACCGAAATTACAGTTACACATTACACAATATTGTAACTTTTCCTGTGTGCATTATAACTTCCAAACACATTCCACTCGATGTCCTACCCCCCCTCTGCGAATTATAAATTCACATCGAGGCGACGCGTATACGGGAAGCTATCGCTTGTTTCTTATGGGTTCGATGAGAGAAGCATCGAGCGGCAAGAAGGGGTAGTTTGATTAAAATTCCACCCTTGCGGCTGGGCTGCGAAACTCTTACTACAAAATTCAATTTAATTAGAGTACCGAAATTGCCGACGAGCTTGGCATGCCGATACGGCCCTTCCATACGCTAGTTTAGTCATTTCCTAAATTTACCCCCCGGATGAGAGACTGCATCGAGTATGGGTTTCAGCATTTCGTGGTTAATTGACATATACAACATAATTGTGATAACTTTTCATTATTTAATTATGTTAGGAGATATGTTCTCAACTAATTTATTTTCAATATTTTTGTTTTTAAAACATCCTTTTCACAAATAAAGGATCGAACTTAAGTGGAAAGCGAACTAGAGATAATATCTAACAGAATCATTGGAAAAGTTAACTTCCACAAGCCATTCAAGGTTCAAATACAGAATCTCAGTCGGATTACAGACTGGGAATCAACTTGAATTCTCTAGAGGCTTGGGGCCTCGTATGGTCCACAGATGACTCTAAAACACACAGAGGAACATGATCTGGAGTGGATCTAGGCTGATACCTAGATAGCATAGAAGAAGCTATAGTCAGAGGACTTATCCCACGGTATACCAAGCAGAAATTTTCGCAACAGTGGCGTGTTTGGCGGAGGATATGAGGGGTTACACACATAAATTGATGATTGACATATTCTATGAACTCAAACAAGATTAGTTCGGGGCTTGTTTGGCGAACAAGCCCCGAATGACCTCCTCCAATGCACCTCCAATGACTAATTGAACTGTCAAATACCAATACGCAGTAAGACTGTTGGGTGCCAAATCATAAAGGCATCGAAGAAAATGAACATGCAGATGAACTAACTAGAAATGTACCTGAAATAGCTTTCATAGGACCGGAGCCAGGTTGTAAAGTCCCTTATAGTGCTAACAGAACGGCTTTGGGAAAATGAATGGAACTAGAACATAGGAATTACTGGTACCGGAATCTATAGGACGAGACCAATAACCAAAATCTCAATAAGTCTAGGCAAATGGGCAACTGTTTACGGGCTTAAGTAACAGCCATACAATGCGGATAATCCTTCGATTGTCATTCTTTCCGAGAGCCAAGGGGCGATACGGGCAATAGGGTCCTCACAGGTTACGTCAAAACTTGTGTTGAATTGTCTGAATACCCTAAAAGAGTTATAGGGAGTCAGAATAGGGTGACCCTACAAGCTTGGGTACCTGGGCCCGAGGGACACAAGGGTAATGAGGAGGCAGATACGCTAGCCAGAGAAGGCGCATCAAAAGACCTCATAAGACCAGAATCCTTCCGCGGCATAGCGAAGCCACGCATAAAAACGTCCTTGGAGGAATGGATAAGAAACAAATTTCGAGAATGGTGGAGAAATCTGCCACAACTGAGATAGGCAAAGTTATTCATTAAAGAACGGTAGTCTAAATTCACAATAGATCTGTTAGGCCAGAATAAAAAGTAGTGGGTCTCCTAATAGGTCACTGGAGGCTCAATAAGCACATGAATATAATGGGACTGACAGAAGAAACAATTCGCAAATTCCGTCAAGAAGAAGAGAAAACCTCAGTACACGTACTGTGTCAGTGTGAGGGCCTGACGAAGTTGAGATTTCAAATACTTGGGGAAGTATTTTACACATACGGAGCCCCTATCAAGGCAATGAGTCTGATTCAAAGGACAAAGCTGGACAGGGTGCTCTAATACACGCGTCTCGTACCACTAGGCCACCATGCCACTCCAAATTTTGTGGGCTAAAACAGTTATGTAAACTGTTAAATTTAACATAAAATCAATTTTTAATATTTTAATTGAAGAAACATTTCGCTTCAGTATTTTGATAATCACAAGTGTTTGGTGCTCAGTAGATACTATCGATTATGTTAGCAATATTTCTCATAGTGTGCCTTGGGAATATAAAATTCAATGAAATGTAATAGCCCATGCTAATTGACAGATGACAAGAGACCTGTCAGAATCCCTGTATATGGCGGAATTTCAAGAATATGGCGGAGTCGCCGATGTTGCAAAATAAGCAAGTAGGTACCCTGAAAAGGATGCCTGTCTCCATGAATTCTTGTCATCAATATTATACAGGGTGTTAGTTAAACATGCGGCAAAAATACAAGAGGTTATTGCTTGGACTATTCTAAGGATATTTTATCCTTTGATGATTTTTGAAAAAGCGCTTTACTGCGAAGATATATAGGGCGAATTAACAAAAAACTCCTGCATCCTTTCAATATAAGGCGTAGATACTCTAATTTTGACAAATGCGTTGAAAAGTAAAGTTGAGGTATCATAGTTAACGAGGACCTTGGAATTACTTATTATAAACCCTAAATTTCTATTAGCATAAGCAACAGTGTCATTTATGTATCAACAAAAAGCACGCATGGGAGGGATAAGTGGGAGTGCCACAATAGATCTTTTAGGTAGCTGTGAATCCATTGTAATGATACGGATCAGTGGCGGCTAGTCATAATGGGCACAAGGGCACGTGCCCTATGCGTAAGCACATAAGATTTGTGAATGTTGTGATATTTTATAAACTTTTATAATTATTATAATTTGGTGGATTTTTTTATTAATTTTTCATCATGAATATTGAATCATTTGGTGCATACATATCCGTCTAGCGTCTAGACCGCTTCACGCTTCACCGTGTGTCCACTGGGCTGGGTACAGCCGCTGTGTGCCTGTTCTTTTTTCTTTTCTATTTGCATGCGCAAGAAAAGGATACACAGCTTCTATTTTTCCAGCGCGTCTTTTCTAATGCGTTCTGTTACGTCATTGAATGGGCGCTGCCCCGTCAACCAGACGTACAGAGTACAGATACTTTTCAATCAGTTACAGGGGCAATCAATTACAGGGAAGACAGTTAGACTCTAACAGTATTATCTAGATGATAATACTGTTACTGTTAGAAATAATTTAGACTCGTTTACAGCTGCTATACAATGTCTAAGAAATAATACAGAAGAATTAATAAATAATGCTGACATTTTAACAGAACATTCCGAGGAACATTCTGTGGATAATTTAAGAAAAAAGAGAAAAGTTACTGTAGGAGACTCAAAGGTAATGCAGTGCAAAGAAATATGTGACACATCATATTAATGAACGTACGTGATAGATTTCAATTTACTGATTTTTTAACTATAGCCAATTTATTTGAAAAGGAGAAATTTAACAACTATAGAATAGTTTTTCCTCTGGAACATATTAAAACTGTGTGTGCCTTATTTCCAAAGATCAACATTACAAAATTAAAAAATGAGCTCTATATAATGTATTCTAGAGATGATTTCATACAACATAGTGGTGCGGTTGCTTTATTACAAATGTTAAATAAAAGTAATTTACTTACGACGTTTTCGGAATCGGTTGAACTATTAACTATATTGTGCACAATTCCTATGATTACAGTCGAAAGTGAACGTGTGAAGTGAAATATGGAAAATAATTTTTCCATATTTCTGTCAATCGCATCAAAAAAGGGGATATTTGCCTAACGAAACCTATTTCTTCAAGCAAATATTTTTGCTCTACGAATTTCTAATTTTTAATTTTAAGGTGTTTGACCTTGAAAAATGCTAAATTTTCGCCTGCGGCGCATTTTTTCCCTATGCCCCCCATTCCCAAACTTCACCAGCCGCCACTGATACGGATATATGTTATAGTACACCTTTTTACATATTTTAAAGTATTTAACACTATTTTTAAACTTTTTACGACGCCCTGACTTCGCATCCAAATGTCGATCTCTATACTTATAAGTAAACATGTCAACAACACTTAAACGTCAATCACGCACTAACACTACACCCTGTACATAATTTCTTTCCATATTTAAGTTAATGAATTCATACTAGATGCGAACATGTGTTGATTTTACTGATTTTGTGTGACTAAAGAAACCCTTTATATCAGATGGCTGTCAATATCACTTGTTAACTCGACCTAATTGTTGGATTGAGACATGAACCTAACAAAATTACGCTTTGGTTAAAAAAGAATCCTTCCATAAGTCGTTATTAGATTAAAAAATGATATAATAAGTGTTTCGATGACGGTGCTAAATTTTGTTTGTAGACTTGATAAATGGCGTTTTTTTATTGGTAACTTTAAAGCTTTGAGCGTCGCTCCAGTACCTCAAAATTTTGCAGTTTCAATTGTTTGTTAAGTTTGCCAGTGTTTTGAATTAAATTTTGTTAAATAGCTGAACTTTTATCAAATAGGTTAATTTATATGCCAAGAAGTGTCAAGTGATCGCCCCATGATCCTTTTTACTTACCATCCAATAATGATTATTACTTATAATGAATGATTTATTGATATATTATTTTATAGATGAAAAATCGATATAAGAATTAGATATAGATGGGAAAATAATAAATATTTGAGAACTTTTCGCTAACGACAGTGGCGAGTATGTCAAATCCACTCATTCGTTCGCCCGGAAAAAAATTGACACGCTACACTGGAACTTCGTGATTATTTATAGAATAATAATTCTGGTCGCCGTCAACCCTGTCATTATGTTGGTGCTCTAATGAGGGGTTATGTATTTTTTCTCGTTATCCGTACTAATTGCATAAATCATAATATACCTTATAGTTCCATATATTGCTTAACAAGCATACTGTGAAATTATATACCTACTGGAAATATATAGATATCATCATAAACTGAATCTAAAGTCCCAAACTAATCTTAATAAACTACCAACGCAGAATCCCCTAGTTAAAAATCGCTACATTATTTCTTTGATTTATTTTCCGGAATTCCCTGATATTTACAGTTTGACGTAATATATATTTCTTTAATTTTTAATATTTTTTATTAGTATTAATATTGCCAATATATACATATATCCCATATATATATACATACAGGGTTATTCACGCAAAGCGGGTATTAGACGTGTTTAGGGTTCTCTTAACGATAAAAATCTGATTTTTTTTATGGGGGAGGTTCTCGATTATTTCCGATTCAATGAAAATATTTTCAGGTTTGCATCACTTCCGATTATACCGGAAGTAGACCACAACTTCGTTATTTCAAATGGAAGACCCTGTATATTATTGCAATTTTGAACTCTACGTGATATTCTAAACACATTTCATGTAGGATGTCCTATACCTATCTTCAGCTGTTTTAGAAATATCGACAGGTGAATATTGACATTTTGCAACTTTGACACCCTGTAAAATCTAAACGGTTAGAGATCAAGCAAAACGGTTTGCACATTCCTATCTTAACTTTTCAAAAGCTATCGTTTGATACTAATTTCAGATTTAACCAAGAGATTAAATTTAATCGAAAATTTTTTATTTCTGGATAATGGATGGGGCCACAGGAGCCCTAACGGGGGCCCCCTTGTGGGGCGGAGCCCTGGCTGAATCGCCTCCATACCTACCATAGACCCATAAAACCTTACATCACCGAAGCTTATAGGCTACAAGTGAAACATCCCACATACTATTTGAAATACGACATATAGATGTGTATCTAACAGTCAATGAAAAAAGATAAGTTTATAAAAAGTTTATGTCTCTTTTTCTGTAGGCCTTTATATTTGACAAATTGAACCTTCTGTTTACCTCATTAATAATGGTGCTTGCATACCTCAAAAGCAAATCCAAAATTACCCAGGCCGACGAATAGCCCTTTCCAGGAGTTTATCAGAGAATGGGTGTTGTTAACCCGGTTAACAATGGGGTAGGACAATAAAATTAGTAAAATCTATAATAAAATAATTAAAAATAATGTAGACAAGATCAAAGGACCCAGACCTTTAATAGACCAAGGAAAGTAAAAGTGATATCGACTAGGCAAGGGCTTCTCTGTGAGCGATTGGCGATTCCAAAAATGAATGCGCCCTGTGCTTGAAAATATTTGAACATGGACTGCTTTTACACTGTTTCTATCCCTTATTTCACCCTAGCACATGAAGTCAGTATATTTATGGCTATTGAATGCCAATTGGCACTTGGCAATTGGATATGTATACCTCAGTATATAAGTCAATCAATTTAAGCAAATTATGAATGAATTGTGTCGGCTAGATTTTAAAATACCCCTTCTCTCGAACAGTGCGTACTTATGAATGAAGTCGCTGAAAACATGGCGGATACTAGCTAGTATCCGCGTTATTACTATAGGTGGCGGAGTTTGACTTCAGACGACATCCTTACATTTAAAGCATAACGAATAGAGATTATTTAGATTTTTTCCGTTTTGATTCAAGCAAAGACCGCAGAAATTATTTTAGATTAACAGTTTAAGTGAAACCGATTCCACCTTCCGTGGAGGGTGGAGTCCAGAGTTCCCCCTCACGGGCCGCCACTGACTGTTTATAAATAAATATTCATAATAGGGAGATCTTGAATCCCTTAAATAGAAAGTTTTTGAACCCCTTAAATTCTAGCACGTCGTTATCATTATCGTTACTCTGCGCATGCGCAGTGCCAAAAATGATACCCTTTTAGACACTGCGCATGCGGCAAAAATGATATCACTTTTGGCACTACGCCTGCTCAGTATAACGATTACGATAACGATAAAGTAGAAATTAAGGGTGTCAAAATCTTCCTAATAATTCGAGATTAAGTTAGATAGTATAATATTTTTCTATACAGGGTGTTCATTTATGTCATGTCCATACTGTAGGAGCTAATTCCTTGTCCAATTTTATGACGAAGAGTCCAAATAAACGTGTGTCTTAAATTGCCTCATTTTAGACACAGGGTGTCAAGGTTTGTAGTAACTTGTAGTTATTATTTAGGTTTTGTATCTTGCATTTTTTCTAGTGTTTGTAGTTACTAAGTTTCTGCTATAAAAAAGGGGACATTTTTTTGCTTTTAACATAATAAACATTTAGACATGCAATAGTTATAGGTTACCCTCCTGGACGCCACTGGACGCTGAGGCTGTATATTTGTT
The DNA here is from genome assembly GCA_963924545.1 of Pogonocherus hispidulus. Classification (NCBI taxonomy): domain Eukaryota; kingdom Metazoa; phylum Arthropoda; class Insecta; order Coleoptera; family Cerambycidae; genus Pogonocherus; species Pogonocherus hispidulus. The sequence goes on along the minus strand of OZ004695.1, from coordinate 67,396,098 downwards.
TCTTGAAAATAGTTTTTCAAAGCTCTTCGATTATTCAGCTGCAAGTATTTAAAATTACTTCATATGCTCAACTGTGTTTTCATTGATAAAATACCCTGAATAATGCGGTTCTTCTGCACTTCGCCGTGAATTGTCGTCGGCCAACGTCTATCGCACCTGATCGCTACTTCATTGAAGGCTCTCCCAATTCATCCGAATAACTCGATTAAATCTACTCGGCAATGGATGAGGTTATTATGGAATAAGTACACATAATTATTAATCAGGTATGCAAAGGGACCGGATGTAAAAGGCAGACCCCCTAATGAGGGTGCAATTTGAATTGTAAAACAAAATGCAGCAGTGAAAACCAAGCAGAAATCCAAGCAAAGGGATTCCTTAACTAAGTATAACTCGATTTAATAAGAACAAATAATCTGTCATTGTATACGAAATTAGATTGTAGGTGGATTGGATATTCTTCAGATTAATCAGAATCATCAGTCTTCCCTTTGTTTTGCATTTTCCCAAGCAATACAGAATGCTTAATATACGTTTAAATTTCGTCTATACGAGTAATATACGTTAGAATGCCCTCGCAGTAAACGTATATATTTGGTATATTATATGAAAAATATAATATTTTTCATATTATATTAAGTATTGGCAAGTATGCTTCTCTGTGCTAGTTTTATATATTTCTGAAATAGTCGTTTATGATACCCTACGTATAAAAAAACTAATGGCGAATAAATATTTATAATACATGTTTAAAAACCGTTTATCAAAATTTGCAATATAACTGGAAATATACAAACCTGTATACAATGTAACTGCTTCAAATAAATAAAGTTTTGAGTAGTTAATTACTGTCCAAATAGTTCTTAGGAATTTGGAGAAAGTAATCTATCACATACGTATAAATAACGTTTTGTAGATAAACGTATCTCATAGACGTTTATTAAATGAATTATAACGAAATTGAAACGCTAATTTCATTGAATAAACGATTATTAAACTACTTAAATACTTTAAAAATTATTATTTGTTATCTCTTTTGTGTTGTAACCGTGTATTGGCACTTATATTTATGTATTGATTATTAATTATTGTTTTACCAATCCAGTATTTTCTGTGACCAGTTTTGTACTTTGACGTTTAAATTGTGACCTGCTTCAAATGTTGATGTAAACATAACGTTGTTAATAAACACTATCTATTGTTTTTTATATGGAAATCAGTTCAAATCAATTTCAAAATTACATTGCTTTCAAATTTTTCTTTTATTATAATTTTTTTTTAACATATTAATTAGAATATATGTAGAGTTTGATAATAATATCGTTAGTAGTGGTGAGAAAAACACGTATTGCCCTCTTTGCCCGTGGAGTAGTTGTTTTCAGCATCTCCTTCAAACAAAGAAAAAATAATAATATCGTTTTATTCAATATGCATCTGGTTGACAAGACAAATAAATAAAACACACTGGTAGTTTTTATAACGAACATTTTTTAATAGTAAAATAGGTATTGACATAAAATTACATGGAATATGTAATCATAAATTTACACAGATCGAGAGAAAGAGATCACAAATTGGTTTCAAGGGTTTTGGGGGTTCGTACACCATATCCATATAATAATATCGTACTTAGTAGAGAGACACAACAAATAGTTCATATATCAAGTAACGTGTGATCCAATTTATCCAGGAGTAACCGAAAGGGAAATGGAAACCTTTTCGTTGTCCTTCAGAGAGATTAGAAACCTTTCATGGTCGGAGTAAATCTATAAATTTCGTTTTTTGTACTTGTTCTGAGGTAGTGCCTTTTTCATTAAATATATACACCTAATAAAATTGAGTTCAAATATATACTGACCCGGAGAAACTATTTACATTGATCCTTGTAAAATCTCTGATACAATCTATAATATAGAATCTAATAAAAATCAGTCTTTTGAGTGTTGCATGGAAAGTAGGTACTTGGAGGTAGATTTTGCAAAAACCCTAAGAAGATGCCGTTGGAAAATCAACGATGGCTCCCTCTAGGTCTATAATATAACAAAAAACTGAGATCTACCACAGAGGGCACCACTCTAAAATATTTACAAACTAAAAAATACATTTACCCAGTGTGGCAAACCCAGTTCTGGTATACAAAAATATCAACTGTGAAAACAAAATAAAAAACTAAAAAATAATATAATCTTAAATCATATATATTTGTCGTTTTGGTAACCCTGTATTATTTTATTAATATAATAAAAACACTATCAATAAAAAAACAAATGGCACATAGTAAAATATTTCTAACCGATCAGTAGAGGCAACTATCCACAGTGTTATTATTACATTGACACCATGGACGGACAACCATCATAATCGTGGTTTGAAAAATGTCATAACTTTATGTTTTTTAAATCAACATCTACGTCTTAGTTCGTAAAAAGTAGACGCTGATTTATCATAGCAGATACATTATATTTACATAGCAGCATATTTATTTAACTCAATTTAGTTCTGAATTTCAGTAAAAAAAGAGATTTCGACAACTTTAACCATTTTTTCTTAACAAAAAAAGGCATGGGTTATGACTGCATATTCTAAATAGAATTATTTAATCAAGTAGCAATCGAGTTGTCTGCAAAAACAAAAGCTATAATCTGCCCTGCAAGTATACCAACGCTGATTAAACCAGCTTTTAACAGTTAAAAAACTATGTTAAATTTTTCGTAGACAAATTTATTATTTTGGCAGCTTGTTACACAATTAAACAGAATTTTGAAAACTTAAAAACTGTGTTTGTGAGAAACTTGATGGTCTTGAGAGCAAAATTCAAAAAAACATCCATTTTACGCAGTCACAATTAATTTTTTTGTCAAGGAAACTGTTAGAGTAATATAAATTTATCAAAGATACCAAATTATTTTAAAAATTCTTCAACTTTTACAGGTAAATAAGTCATGTATACGAATAACTAATGCGTCAATCAAATAATGACATTTAGACTATATAGTATTGTAGACATTTTGAACTTGACGGTTAGTGCTGGGCCCTGGTAAACGCGCTAAAACCTCTACTGATCACTATTTCCACAAATATCGTGTGAGAATATCGTCAAATATTGCATAAATTTTGGACCATGTACAGACCTTAAATCTACCAGATCAACAAATAAAATTACGTAACAATTATTACAAAAAAACAGCCACCTTTTACATTTATCCTATAGGTACATAAAGGAAAACAGCCAACCACACATATACATTCATAAAAATCGATATGTATAGACTATGTACAAAGGGAAACTTGTCTGGAAAAAATTCTCATTATACCGGGGCAAATTGTGGAACGTACAACAATATAATGTCAATTATAGCTCGACAGAAGAACTTGTTTCAAACGGGTTGTCGTTTGGTGGAAGGGTTCAAATGTCAAACGCAAATTCTGGCCTAGCATGCTAACCCTGTGGGGTTTCTTTCGCGTGTTACATTTATTGAAACGGACACTTGAACAGAGACCAGAAAGTACAGCACCGGACAGTTGCTATAAAGTCGATGTTTAAATGAGTGTTATCTCTCTTAAATCATTCTGTATAGCATCTGTGGTTGTAACGGTTCCTCGTATGTCAAAAAAAGTTTTATCATGTCGATTATTTTTTAATTACATGAGCTGGAATCAGGATCAATAGAAACAAGAGTCGCGGGGATGATGGCTAGTGACTTTTTTAAAGATACTAAAAAACTAAACGTGTAGGAATTTTGTCATTGCATAATTTTAATATAATCGTCTGCTTGAAAAAACCATTAACAGGACCCCTATGGAGACCACAGCCCTTGCCAAACCAGCCGTGGTATCGATAATATTCGGCAAAATTCCCATTAAAAATAAAAACCCGTTTGCCCTCGACCAGTCCAAAGAATAAAAACTTTTCTATCCAACAGACCCAGTTAATTTCCAAGCCAGTTAATATTTTGCCACCTGATTGTAACTTTCAGTGTTTTGATTACGAAGACTGCAAGATTTGCCGTTAAGAAATAATTATTATGTCGTTTTGATTAGGTCAATCGAATTTTTAAAAAATACCTTATTGATTTTTCTAGCGTAGTGGTTAATTTATTAATTAATCATTTTTTCCGAAGTTTCAAAATACCCATTCCAACAAGATTGTTAAAGAATAAATACATATTCAATTTAATAAAAAGCAAATGTAAGTAGAAACATTATTTCGATGTTGACCTGCATACAAAGAAAATGTTAAAACTACGCGGTTTGTTTTAATGTGTGGTGCTTCTTTTTCAACCAGCTTAATTTAAATAGGTATTATCCGTGTTTGCAAAAATCACTTGTGGCAGAGAATCCTGTCTCCTACAAATTTACACCCACAGAAAAATATATAAAAATAAAAATTTGAAAAGGTATACCTATTTATTTCGCAAATAATTTTAGTGATTTAATGCTAATTATAAAATATTTACTTTGTGTAAATATAGAAAACTAATTGCCAGAACTAGGTATAGTAGGTTGAAATAATAAAAATAAAAATAATGATTATGCTATGCTACATGTTTATGTAGCTCCCCAAAAACTGTTGTAAAACGCTGACTTTGCAAGCAAGGCAAATGGCGTACTAAAAAATGAAATTTTAAGGGATTAGCACCCTCGTCACTCTTAAGAGGACCTTCTCGAGTCTACTTCGTAAACAGGCTGCGGATATGTGTCTAATAACGGGATGGAAACTATGCTGCAAAGTGTTGGAAGGACTTGATAACTTTATCGTTTTAAGAAGAAGTGTGGTTATATATTTACGGTACAATTTCGTTACTGTCAACAGTGGCTAAAAAAATATTTATGGTTAAAGTTTTTAACTTTTTTAGTAAAATGAACACATTGTAGTTACTTTAAATCTGCCTTTCAGACTGTATGTAAGTTCGAGATATATTTAAATAATATTTAATTTGGTTACAGTCCCAACAGACAAGAAAATGGCCAAAACTAATTGAATGGTCGTTCAACGCAAGTTGTGCTAACATTTGCCTGGGTCTTTAAAATGCCTCACAATAGAATTTGCAGTTATCTAGAGCAGCGACACAAAGGCAAAGGCCTTGGTGATGGTGCCGTAAATTTAAAGATATGCAAATTTTATTTGGACCGTAACAACCTCAGGTACTTCCCAAATGGTATTTGAGAATATGCTTCTTATGCAATTTGCCGAACCTTCCCAGAAGTAGGCGAATAAAACTTAAAAAATAAACGTAAAAGTACCTTAAAATAAATATAATATAAAAATAAATATCTCGGCCTGTAAAACTGGAAGACTATTTACAAAAATTATACCTTTAGGACGTTAGCCGTGTCTTTGGATACCTAATTTAAACATCAACAAAGCCGTCTGCCGGTAAACAGAAAAATATATGAAGAAATAATATATACACAATCACCTTTGAGGCTCTGTGCCAACAAAATCAAACTAGACACTTTATTTCGGAAAATCTAACTAAGGAATGACAGGCGTTGCGCGTCATCCCACAGCTGATATTCACAACGCCACTTTTGATTTTGTCGCTTTGAAGTTCCACAATTCGCCGCTATCCTGTTTTTGATTGAAACTAAATCCATGCACGCTTAACGACGATCTAACTAGCTATTTTGTGAGGAACTTGCATACCAATAAAAGTTATGATACAAATAAAAATAATACTAACTATCCCTGCGGCGTTGGAATAATTTGACTCTGGCGGAGACGTACCCGTATGCTCCGAGGATGAGGTAAAGGGACTAGGATTGACCGGCGGTCCTGCTCTGCAGAAAAATCGCCGCCGACTCCCGGGGATCCAGCTCATCATCTTCGACGTCTTCTCTGGAACTTGGACTTCGGGCGGGGGAACCTCCCGTGCTGCTATTGGAGGTCAGGCCTGTGGTCATACTTAGGTCCTCAGGTTCTGTTTGCTCCGGCAGGGCCACCTGCAAGGGAAGCGTTATCAGGGGGGTGGAAGGTGGGTGCAGGACTCTCCTTCGTCTGAGGTCGTCGTCAGGCTCGTCGGACTCCGGAGTCATTTCCTTGTCGGTGGCTCCACATTTGTGGTGGAGTAAGTGGTGCCTCCGCCGGAACCTGCAGTGGCAGCGCTCGCAAGAGAACGGTTTCTCGTTGGTATGGATCAGAACGTGGGCTTTGAGTTGATTGGAGTCTGAAAACTTCGCTGAACAGTGCTCGCAGGAATATGGTCTTTCCCCGGTATGCACTCTGAGATGCCTTCTTAGGTTCGCGACCTGCACAAACTGTCTATCGCAATGTTCACAATGGTAAGGTCTCTCTCCAGTGTGCAACCTCATGTGAGTCTTCAAATGGTGATCCCTGGTGAACCGCTTATGACATTCTGGACACTCGAACGGTTTCTCGCCCGTGTGGGTCCTTTCGTGGTTCTGTAAAACGTGTTTATACCCAAATGATCTGTTACAAACTCCGCAGGTGAACTGTTTGTCTCTACTAACGTCCTTGACATCAGATCCGGACGGTGGCGACACGCTAGACGTCGGAGAGGGCAGCGGAACCGCGGCTTCCTCTTCCACTTTCCACTTCCTTTTTCTCGGCTCGGCCGTCGTGCTGCTACTGACTACGTTGTTGTTGTTGTTATTCACTTTCCTGGACTTGAGGGCTGGAGACAGGGGTTCGGTGCTGGCAGGGGGTGAGGGGGGCGAGTTCGCAGACCAAGGCATGGGCAGCAGGCCGTGGTGGAAAAATGCGGGGTTGGAGATGGTCAGCCCGGTAGCGGCCATGAGCTGACTGGCCATGATGATCTGCGATGGAGTAAACATGGCGGGATTGGTGAAGGCGGGGTAGCCGAAGGTGCTCTGGTGGTTCTTTAGGGGAGTTTCCTCTTCCACCTTCATGGTTTGCCCGGGAATGAGATCTGCAACAAAAGTAGGATTTTCTAAGAATGTAAAACAGTGTTTTATAGGCAGTAAAAATACTAAAGCGCAGTGTTCAGAATACCAAAAGTCTGAATGAAACACAATTTGGTGTGGTAATATAATAAAATTGCTATGTCGAATATTGGACTTAGTTAAAACTGTTAGGTATTCATTATGTGTTTATTACTTTTATACTTAATAATACTTCTGCTTCACCTGTCTCTACACAGATGGAGCTTGAATATTATGGAGTATACGTGAAATATGAAATTAGAGGCTCCTCACTGAGATCTCAAAAATGATTGTAGATAAATAGTGGCCAAGGGGCAAGAAATCTCAAGTTGTTTTTGAGTTATAATAAAAAACTGCCATATTCCATATTTTCCAACATGGTAGATCAATATTTTGATTACAAAATTTTGTCAGGCTACCGCCATCTTCAACATTTATTTCAAATACGGGCTTACACCTTTTTATTGAATTAATTGTAATTTTTTATTCTGATTCCAACAGTGTATACCTCTATGATTTTAGTAACGCGTTTAGCTTAAATAAGAAGTTTGATAACAACTTTTATTATGATTGTTAATGAAGTTTCCTAAAATCATAACGAATAAACATTTGCAATAATGCGATTTAGATGTCAAGAAAAGATGTTTTATTCAAATTTGCCCACTCTATACGTTTAGTTTCTGAACATATCGTATACGCTTTCTAATTATTTTAGGTTAATTTAACCCAAAGAAACCGTTCAAACATTTTGCTATCATTAAAATTCCAAAGAAACATCACTTCGCTCCGAAATCCTACATCGTATAGCACTTAGGTAAAACCAAACAATCTGTACATCCTTTCAGACACCTGAAATTCCTTATTCGAAACCCGTCAAACTCTTAAGACGACCCGTACCCCGATACTTAATGGCAACATCCTCAAAAATTGTTGTGTAATGCATCCACCGAAACGCCTCGAGGCCCAAAATGTTTGGACAAACAATCGAGACCCATTGAAATTTCGCAACACAAGTAAACACCGAAATGATAAATATATGGGCCGGCATATGTGCCGATCGTTGTCCTATTGAACTCCAGTCTAGCGGAATGTCTCGGAGTGTCCTCGTAAGACGTTCGACAATGATCCGCATACATTCACAATGCCAAGGAACGTCTCAATGGGGGCCTATCGTGGCCTTGTCCGTCGCTTCTGCACGAACGCATGCATATATCGGCGCCCGGGTGCGTAAAACCATTCATTGTATGGTATGTGGTCCCGAGTATGAGTGTTGCGAAGGCGTTCAAAATTTAAGGTGTATTGGCAGATTGTATTTTCAGTGCGACATCTATGTTTAGGTTGCCTAAGTTCACACTGAATACGTTTAATTCATCTTTTGACTGCTTCATCGACAAGGGATTGCAAACGCGATCTTAATATAAATAATTTTGTTTTACTTGAGAGCTTGAGACATATCGAAAAGTTCCTGTTTGTACAGGGATTTGCAGAAAATACTTCGGTAGTATAATACAATGACAATATAAATCCTGAAGTCTTAAAACTGGCGAACTTTATGTTCATCGATAACTATACATAACGCACCTGTGAACTACAGTCTACCTGATGTGCTAGACTCTGGCGATAATTCGTCCTTTCAAAGTTAAATCAAAGTACCTATATCTACTATCTTACTTAAAAGACACACTTTAGACTCCAAAAAGCAAATTAATAATTTTATTGCTCTTCCCAATAATAGGGTGTTCTCACATATTTTTTTTAATACCAAAAAATTGAGTTTTCCTTCCCTATTATACATATGTCTAGTTAAAAAAAATTACAAACACTTGCATATCCGAAAAAAAGTGAGTTGAATTTAAATTCAGCATTTGGCGCGCAAATGCGTCTACTACGGCAGACATATTTGTGACGTCATCAGGCATATAAACAAACAGTTTGACAGGAAGCTATCAACATCAGTCATTATATTTCCATTATAATAAAGATCAGCGTGTATGGTAAGAAGTTTTTTTAAGTTATTTTATGAAGTACTAGTTATATTGTATGTTTTAAAGATATATAAAAAGTTCCAGTTCAAAATATGTAATAAACAAACACTAAACGGCGGCCATTTATATGCTTAATGACGTCACTTGTGTTTTGGTTCCCGTTTAAAATAGATCCTTTTTAAAATTTTCTAACTTCGATTTTATTCTGAAAAATGCAAAATTTGCATTTTTAACAAACTTTGTGGATGTTTTACTAAGCATGTATAGGTTTATAACTTGATTTGTCACATACGGAAAACACCCTATTAAGGCTGATACAAATAACTGCAGATAAACCTAGTAATGTCTTTCAAGACCTAGAATTAAATTACAGGCTTACCTAGTACACAGAGTACAAACTGACTAAATCGGTAGTCTCTCAAGGAAACACAGGTGTCGCCTGGCGGTGTTTCTTGTGCCAAGCCTATCACAATTGAATGGAATCCTGCAGCGTGCGCGATAGTTTCACGCAACCGGTACGGATGCACATCGATGCGACCGTCATTTATTTATACAACATTAGATCGAAGCCCGTTTGATCCCCGTCAATAGCCATCGTTTCCCGATGTTCTTTCAAGCGATTTCACACACAATGACGTTCGCGCGCTTTCAGTCGCCTGACTCAACATTTACCATTCAAATTTTCTGGGATTCCATTTTATTTTCGTCGCATTATCACGTATCCTATTCAGGACTGATATTAATATACCTTGTGATCGATGAATCGACCCTTATAATGCCCGGCTATGAGGCTTTATCTTCCCGGGGCTGTAAATAGTTTAAAGATAATGTGGATTCCACTTCCAAGCTTTGCGGCAGGCGTTCTCATTCAAGTTTAATGAAATTTCTGCGTTATTGTCATTATTAACGCTAAAATTCCTGGATTTACCACATTGTTATTAAATTATTACGTACATTCTATTAGAATTTACGGTGTGCAAATCGTTTTTTTTTCGAAGCACGACTGTGTCAGTTAATTTTCTTGTACTATAGGGTTGAAATGTACCAGCATTTACTTTAACGTCTATTTTAAGATCGTTCGTTCTTTGTTATATCGGAAGTCATTTCTTAAATAGGAAATTTATTTTCATATAGGTAAATACGAAGTAGGCAGTAATTACAAACGATCACTGCTCTTGTATTGCCACAGTAGGAGAGTGGCAGCACACAGCTAATGCTATAAACATTTCAAAAAATGTTTTGTGTATTGCTATTTTTATTTATTACGATTTGAGCTATGTTTCACTACAGTACGGAAATTAACTTTGAAAGGATTTTTATCTCTTTAAGGTACAATGTTTTTTCCACTGTCGCACATAACAAACGAAATTTGGACAATACGTTTGTTATAATATAACTAAAACTGGGAATATGAGTGTTTGCCAAACACCACACCGTGGGATACTGGTTTGAACGTAAAATGCGTCTTTCGAGGATGCCTGAACAGACACGAACTCTGATTCATTATCAAATTATATACTATTGGACTCTCCTTTACTTTTTCCAGATAATTTTCCCATTAATTGAATGCTATATCTATTCGTCTAAATAAGACTTTACACTATAAGTTCCATACAAATAACGACAAACGTGCCCTTTGCAATTTATAACTTCAACTTTTACTTTTATCTGAAACCAGATTTGATCGATGTGGGGCTGCCGAAGAAATCCGGAGCGCGATTCCCGTTGTTTTTGTCAGATTCAAGGGGGGAGGCGCACTGCGGATAAGTTCTACAGGAGAGGAGATCCTTCAAAGGCATCCCTTACATGCAAAGTAAAAAAATAATTAGAAAATAAATTGAAAGAGATAAGCCCTTAAATGGGTTCTCTCTGCCGGCAGAAGGGGGGTGGAAAGCGGGGGGAGGGAGGCCGCCCCGAGAAGGGTTAAAACGGAAGACGTTGCTAATGAACGAAGGGAGGAGATAATGGCAAAGGATAATGGCTCGCGTTTGCGCCGACCGATCTGGGAGGAGCAGCAGGACTCGTCTTAAGGATTCATTATATTATAGCCCTTTTTTTTATTAAGATCCCTAATGGTCTCCGTAACTTATACGGTAGCGCGCCGTTATTTGGCTCTAATGCCTCTGGCGCACGGGGGATTTATTAAAAAAATGCCCGCGAGATGGAAAATTTAAATTGGAATCGACCGGCGGGGACCTCAGATATACAAAATTTACGTTTTCCGTGCGCTCCGTTCTTGAAGAAAACACAATTTTTTTTTTCTTTCTGTATAATCTAATTTCTGCTTCACAGTACAGTCCATCTAAAATGTATATGAAGTTCACTGACCGGCAAAACGGCGAAGATCAGAGCTAGTCATGGGCGTAGGCATTTTTTTATTTTTAGGGGGTTGAAAATAGGTTTTTATATGCATATTTTAAACACCACAGATGATATTGAATGCAAATTTTCACACCACTCATGAAGTATTGCTTTCGGTGCGTTACCATTTTTTAGTGGGTGGTTCACCAGTAGCCATATTTCCCTTAAGAAACAATTTTCCGCCCTTCGTTTCGAAGCATTTTTATTTTTCGAAGATAATCCATCTGCCAAGCAACTATTTCATATCTTTCTATGAGAATACTCTTTCTGTCTACTTTTCCATAAGTAAAATTCATGTCTTTCAAAATTTTTGCCAGACTAACCTTGCACATTTTAGGTATAATATCATTTTCTCTTATACTTTGCAGCACCTTATCTAAAGTTGGCAATTCGTTCTTTGTAAAGAAACCGTGGACCGTTCTACGTACCGCAATTTTTGCATCTTCTTCCACTACAATCTTATTTCGACCGCTTTTTGGTTTCGGTGGCTGTACACTTCCATGTATCTTTTCTTCTCTTAAAAGTGTGTATATGCTTGTCTTTGACTCTTCTGTATAATCCGAACACATATCCACTAATTCATCCTTGCTGCGATGAGGATGATCTCTCTGTATGCAGTAAAATACTCGTAAAATAATTTTCTTCTCGGCTACCGTTCGATAGAGTCTACGTTTTGCATCGGCGGCAGATGACGGCCCTGAAATACTTTCCATCGTTCACTGATATTATCTTGTATCACAATAACAGTAAAATAGCACTACACAATCGCGAATACCTACACACGTCTTATGGAAATTGAAATTACTGAGAAATTCAACTCTTAAAATTAACCTCAAACGATTTTCCTATTATAGTAAAAAGTAGATACTTACGTGTTCCTTATATGGGTTACATTATTAAATCACTTACACTTATTAAATCACTTCCTATTAAATCACTTACACTTATCTACAGTTGCACTGCACCAATGTCGAATAATTTATATAAATTCCTTATGTAAATAACAGAACGACAATAATTGCAATAAAAAACGCGCACGAAACATATTTCCAACCCGCCACTGCCAGGCCAGAGCATTTATGTATTCTGCCGAATGAAAAAAGATAGCACGTCTTTCCCATAAGTTAAAAAGAGATATATGCAACGAGCTGAGCGGCGTTGTCGCTTTTAACTATTAAGATAGACGTTTACGGAATTGTCATAGTAAAGTAGACGAAAATATTTTCAGAGTAAATGTAAAAATTACTAATATCTTGGCGTATACTAAACTATTGTATTTCTTTTATGACATTCATAAATAATATATACAACTATTATATATTGTTTTGTGAAATTTGATATTTTAATTGAATATTGAGAAATTTGAAAATTACATGTGACAATAGCGATTGTTCCTTTAGGCGGTCAGTGAACTTCGTATACATTTTAGACGGACTTTAATTGAAATAACTTTTCAAAGATTATTTTTAATATTACACCTCTATTAGACATCTTCAGATGTTTACGAATTGATTGGCGGTCAAAACAATACGCATAGGTACCTATTTTTTTATTTTTTTTTGAGTTTTTTATCACGAGAATTGGAGTGCGTTTTTAAAATCAGTTGTAACGTTTTTGCTTTATTAGATCTTCATCATTTGATGTTTACAAAAAATGGTTTTTAAATTTATGGACAATCATTTTTATTTAAAAAATTGGATTGTCCAACAGAACAGCATTTTAGGTAAACGTTTAGGAAAAAATTGACAATTTTAGGAAAAATGTTTTTATAAATACCTAGATGGCCAAAAAGTCTTATGTTTCGTATACAGTGTTAAAATTTCAAAAAAAAAATTCGGTTGCACAAGTTTGATTTTTTGCTTTTTTGCTTTTCTGTTTTTACTTAACGGTCTACTATGAAACTCCAACTGCTTTGTTTCTCAGAAGAATTTAAGAAACCTAGATATTCTTTAACACTCAAAAATATTAATAAGAATTGTTAAAATTTAATGAAAACTCCGTTGAGACTTTTTATTATATTTTTTCGCCCTACAGAGGAAGTAATTTTTTAATTATATTAACAATTAATTTGGAGGTTGGTGGTGGTATTATTTTCACACGGAATCTACCGGAATATCAAAAATTATCTTGGTCAAGGGTGGTTGTGGAATGTAAAACGTGTGTTTTACTTTAAATTTGAAATAATTATGTCACTGTCACACTGACATCATCAATAACCTACAAATTTCATACCTACAATAATGAACTACAAATTATGAAATAACGGTTTTAGTAACAAGAAAAACTAAATTAATTTTGTTCGATGCACAAGTTGACGCGCCTCCTGCTCATGCTGTGAAAAGCGTTTTGCAGCATTTCTGGCGTTATGGTTGCACATTGCTGAACAATTCTTTGTTGAAGTTCTTGCAAATTATTTACCGGAGTTGCGAAAATCTTGTTTTTTAAGTAAGGAAATATAAAATAGTCCATAATTGTCAAACAAGGTGATCTCGGAGGAAACACAACTTTTGTATGCAAACTTATCAGCCGGTCATCAAAAAACTCGCGGAGGAAAGCAATATTTTCTCGTGTAGTATGTGCTGTTGCACAAATTCAGCCAAAAAGTTGTGTCTGTACCTTTCTGCGTTGACGGTGAAATCGAAAAAAATTGGCCATCTCTTCTGCGAGAAACTGCCATCCAAACACCAATTTTTTGAGAATGTAGTGGCGATTCAGTAAAAACATGAGGGTTATCATTGCTCCACATTCCCATATTTTGAGAATTGATGTATCCCGAAAGGTGGAACCACGCTTCGTCAGAAAAAAAAAGTTAACAGTCGTCATTCATTAAATTATTGACAAACCAATGGCAGTAAGCAAGGCGTCTGGGGTGGTCTGCGGGCAGAAGAGCTTGATGTGCTTGCATCTTATATGGATGCATGTTCAAGTCTTTCTTTAAAATCTTATGACATGTTCCATAAGAAAGTCCAATTTCCTGAGAAAGACGTTTTCAAAGGTTTTGCAGGCTCCTCTTCCATACGTTAACGAACGTCATTGACAACTTCTTCTGTACGAACTCTTGGTCTACCAGCACCTTTTTTATGAGTCACACAACCAGTTTCGCGAAACACTTCAACACAATTTGTAAGGCACGCATAAAAATTGTTCGGTAATATTGCCACGTTTGGGAAGTGCTCTCGAAAATTGTCCAAACACACGTTCGAAAATAGGCTTCAATCATGAAAATTTTGTGCTGTGTGGTAAGAGGCATGATTCAAAAACTGGATTAGAAAATTTCAGCACAATGACTTGACAGATTCTGACACAACAAAACATATTCAAAAATTTAAAGTAAGACACACGTTTTACATTCCACAACCACCCTTGACCAAGATAATTTTTGATATCCCGGTATATAAATTAAATGCGGGTTCGTTGGTAAGCGCGAAACTTGAGAACGGCTGGACCGATTTGGCTATTTTTTTAAAGTATTCTTAATAGTTCGAATAAGATTTTTAGGAAAAGAAAAATTGGAAAAGTTGCCCGGAAAATTGGAAAAATCTGGAAAAACTGAAGTGACTTTTTCTAAGGAATTTTTGTGTGAACTCAAAACGACACACCCGACAACGTCTGTCGGGTCAGCTAGTTAATAATACAAACCAAATATTTATAAACAATTAAACTACCGGTGAAAAATATTATACATTATTAAAAAAATTAAATCTGTAATTATAAATATGCATTGAAGGCACAGAAATAGGTTTTACAGAAATATAAAACCTATATTATGAAAATTGACAAAATAATGAGCGATTTAAAACTCTTTGTATGTAAACTACATTATTAAATCTAAGATTACACGATCTATTAAAGAATCGGTGTTTTTGTGCAACATGATTATTTAGCTATATATTGATAATGTTTAAATTTGTGAATTTCAAAGGCATATAAATTATATTAGAGATAATAAAAACAATCCCTATACTCCTGATTTATTACCGCAGGTTATTGATGGACTTTTTGCTATTCTGTGCCACCTTTTGTATCACACACTAAACATGAACCCTCAGCCGCAGAACACACTGTGTATGACGAAATATTTGCAACAAACAATAAAACGAAACTGAAGTTGTCGTACTATGATCACACTTTATACATTCATGTCGTACACTATTTAAGAATATTTAATTGGTTTTGTGTCGTAAGAACTTATGCATATTACACCAAGTAAAAATAGCTATTTCTTTTTTCCAACAGCCAAAATTGTCTCGGTAGATTACAACAATTATCCATGCCCTAATTCAGGTACATATTAAGGCGAGCTAATCTATTTTTTTTCTACTGCTGCATAATAATAACTTTTACCCGGCGACTAGAGCGAATGAGTTAAAAGTTTTTGAATTCGGTAATTGCACATGTTTTGTCGGTGTCGTAACGTTTTAAGTAACAACTAATTAAAACAGTTATTAAAAATATTTCCTGAATCAGTTTGTTGGCGCTGGACGCCGTAAAATGTTTACTTTCCAATTTTTTTCGCTCGATGTCGAGCCACTCACTCGATAAAAAGTCGATTATTCTTTGCGCCGCTGTACGTTACATGTTGGTTGCAAGTTATTGTATCAAATCGGCGATTGAATTGTCGGTTTTTGGCAAAATTGCAGACACGGGCTGGCCCCAACGTCGCAACGGCCAAAAAAAAAAAAAAAATCTACACAGTAGGTAACGTTGTTAATAAAATATATCGGTATGTTAAATATTTTATAGTGTTTTTGTTTTAAATAATTCTGTTTTTTGGTGAATTTTTAATAAAACGTTAAAGCAATATTATGGATAGTGTTGCTTAAAATAAATAATCAAACAGAAGCTTTTACAATTCAAATCAAGTGTTTAAGATTGTTGTTTGAAATTCCAACATTCATATACTGGTTACCCCTCTGGCGGGACAGGATAACCCAGGAAGCTATGCCTCTTATCAATATGCACCAGCCAATAGCAGTTCACACACCTTCGCCTCAGCAGAAACCGGTTATAAAAGTAACAGTTTCCTGTTATTGTTCTATCATAAGGTCAGTTGTCGTTTATCCCCTTCATAAGAATTGGGTTACGCCACTGGATAAACTTAAAAAACACATTTTATTTGTGACGGGTTGTAAAAATGGCGTTCTTGAGAAAATGTTTGATGACATACTAGCATTTTTGGACATATAGAGTTTTAAATTAAAAACATTAACATCAAAATTGGTAAAAATAAATCATTACTAAGTATATTTCTATGTTCTGTCGATTGTAGATATAATGTAAGCACCACGTTCAGAAAATCAATTTCAACACTCGTCTGCAGCTCGCTCTGAAACGTAGGTATCTGCCTTCTAGAACCTAAACAGGCACTTTTCTATTTTGGATAAAGAATTATCAGAATAACACTATTTTGTAGCAAAAAAGTAGGTACTCTTGCATGTTGTAGGTATAGTTTTTTATGGACTTTTAAACTGCAGAAGATCTTGAACTGACTGGCATTGGTGACATTGGATTTAACGCGAAATACCTATTAGGGTTGGTGCATTGCATATCCTTTTGAATTTGTCTTTAGTGCATGTGCAGTTTTTTTTATATTTTAACATATATTGTTCTATGCTATGAGTTTTTTCACATCAAATCAAATTTACAACCAATTTTTTTTTACAGTTTGTTTCTAAAATATGATAAAACTTTTAATTATTGAAGCATTTTCCTAAATCAAATACATAAAAAGTCGAACCGTTAACTACAAAATTTATTAAGACGTTCAAGTGAGTGAAATTGAGATTTTAGACATCGAATTGGGCATAATTAGCATAATGCATTTGATATTAAGAGACCATTGTTATATACGACACAAATATTAACAAGATAGATTTGTAGCGTATATATTATATATATTGCGATATTCAACAATCAGTGAGAAGAATGTTTCGTTCAGATTTGCAAAAGACTACCTCTGAAGTAGCATGCAATTTATACTAAATTAATAAATCAAGGCAAGACATTGCAGGAATATAAATATATGCACATAAATATTGTAATCAACAGTCTTAACTCTAAATCTTTATACTCGTATGAACTACTCTCTGATGATGGTTTTTTGTTGAAATTACTTAAAACTAGTGGTAAAATAAATACATTTTATACATGGGATACAAAACCGTACACCATTTTCCAACTTGTGCTTAATGTTACTTATATTTTCCATTACGGAACAAATTCGGTGATTGGATTGCTATTTTGCAACAAAATAACAGGAACGGAACGACCAAAATTAAACTATACCTACCTAATATGACATTAAAGAAACAATATAACGCCTGCACTAATATAGTGATTTTTATATAAACTATTAAATAACATGGTTATGTTGTGCATTTATTTGTAAGAGAAATTAAAGCTAGAGTAGGTAATGTTTTATTTTATTATTAGTTCTAATTGATTTATCTATTATTGTCCAGGAATTCATATATACCTGGGCTCTAGGTATACATGAATTCATGGAAATTTGAACATTTTGAATAGTGTCAAAGATCTAGGTATATTACTAGCAATGTTTGTGTGACATTTGTGTAAAATTAAATTAATTTAATTTGGCCACCCTCTCGAACAGGCACGCCTACGCCCTTAAAACAATGGAATTTGGTCTCCAAAATTGCAGTATGTTTATTTAAAATTTGAAAAAATAAATACTAGGGCCGGGTTTCATAATAAAAAATAAAGGAAGTTCGGCTGAAGTTACCTAAATAGATAAAACTGATGGTTTGTAATTAAATTTGAAATTGTTTTCTTGGGAATCCGCCATCAATTAGGCAAACAAACATTGTATGTATTTATTTATAACATTTCGGTTTATGTTGTACCAAACCTTCGTCAGAATATATTATTATTTTTAAATTAAATTTAATAATAATAATTTAATATAAACTTTACACCACCTAATCTGACAAAGGCTTAGTAGTTACAGAATAAACCCAAACATAAATAAATCGAATGTTCATATAATTGACGACCTATTTACTAGGAAACCACCCTAATTACCTTTAAATACTTTGGATAGTATTGAGACAATCGTATCTAAGGTAGGTATTTATTTAAAAAGCAAAATAGTAACCAAAATTTCTTAAACTTAGATTATGAAAGTGGCCCCCAGTTGCCAGTAAGTATCTGAAACCACATGTGTTTGTTACCTTGAAAATTTCAAAATGCTTCCCTGTTTTAAAGATCTCAACGCCTCTGTTGGGTGGACTTTTCTGAGAAAACTTCACTCACCTCTCTTGGGGGTGCTTTCCTGCAAAAGCGGCATATTATTTCACTGTCTCTCCACAAACGACATCTAGTGAACCCGGAGCACTGTACACTAGCACACAAAAAACAACTTTCGGACCAGATACCCTCCCCCCAAGGTTTGTTTATGTCATTTACATAAACCTACGTGTTATATCAAAGGGAAAGTATCGCGGAACAACTATTTCTACTGGCATCCAGTCGCCAACTGGATGGATTCGCGGGCACGAGGGTTGACCTAGCCTAACGTGCTCTCCACCCCCTCCACGCACTCGGGGGGTGAGTGGAGGGGAGAACTGGAGCACCCCCTAAGAAGAAAGAGGAAGTCCAGCGTGGAATTCGGTCTCGCAGTTTATTATTCTACGGTATTATTGTTAGATTTGCACTTGCGAGGCCGGGGTTGTAAATTATCTCTGAGAAAGTCGATTTGGAAAGCTGAGGGGTTGGTTTTGCATATTTTTAGTATCCTGCGACGGAATCTAAGGATTTCGTCCGGCAGAATTTCCGACACATATGAGAAGATTGTATTGAAAAGTTTCAATACTACACTTGCAAACATTTAAATGTATACAGGGTGCAATGATAGAAATGAAAATATGAATACGACTCAGTAGTAACGTATGATTATTTGCTAAATTTGCTTATACAGCAACAAAACTGTTATTTGAAAAGTTGTTAAGAATTGGAGAAAAGTCTCAAACACGAACTTTATTTAAAAAATAGAACATAAGCATATTAAAATTAATATGTGGATTTCTGAAAACACACACACATTTGAATCACCCAGTAGATACATACAAGTAACTAATTTTGATAAAACGTAAAATACTGTACAAATAAAAAAGCTAAAGCGCCCTTTTCATTCCCAATAAACACTCAGTATTACAGAACGTACTGTTTTTTAACGATATCTATGTCGAAATTTGAAAAAGACAAAATATGAGCTATGAATTCGTCTAAAATGGCGTTCATTTTTCCTAATCAAAGGTTTTTCTTTAAAGAAAGCAATAGTATTTAATTTTTTGTTTTTTATTCTCCGGTTTCGTTAGATTTGCATTTGGGGATCGAGTCGTTTCAGGGGCTGGAGTTGTAAATTATCTTTAAGAAAGTCGATTCCGAATACTGAGGGTTTTTGCATATTTTTAGGTCTCTACTTGAGAAGGGCAGTTTTTATGAGTTTTCCAATAGGGTAATTCTTATTTTAGTGATTTTAGCTGTTTCTCAGAAGAGAAATAGTTTCTTTCAAAGTAGAGAATTCTGTGAGCTTATTGCACGATGTAAAGTAAATTGAAAAATCTTCTACCTGCCTTTCAGTTTTACGGTCGAATATAGTTTAAAAATATTTTATATAGTCTTATTTAATAATATTAATAATGCCTGTAACTTATTTAAAATATTTAGAATAATCAAAGCTAGTTTAGTAATCGATTTTATTGAAGTAATTATTTTATTATAATTTGTATTTAAACACGTATTTCTAAATATTACTTCTATTTCTATTATATAATTTTCGTAAAACTAAAAAAAAACTGATGAAGGTCTAGTTAATTTATCAAATATTTACTATCTACTCTGCTGCAATATTATATAGTGTTATATAATGTTTAAAATATTATGTTCTGATAAAGGAAAATACATCTTCATATCTCATCAAGAAAGGCTATGCGTATTCGGTTTAAGAAAAAACCGATAAATATTTGATTTTTCACGTTTGAAAATTTAATTTTCGCATAGGCAAAAATAAATTTAAATAATAAAATAATAATAATAAATAAGTTTATGGAAAAAAATTGTGTATTAAAGCAACAATATAAAAAACATAAGGCGAAGTCTAGCATAAATCTACCTCTACTCAATCTTAATATCATAAAATTATACACATTGTATCAATTTTGGTGTAGAAAAACAATAAAATAATAGCAATAACAATGAATTATTATTTTATTAAATACCTGAGTTATTTATTTACATATGTGGTCAGAAGCTACTTGCAAGACCGATTGAAAGATGGCGTTAGGGGCTAGAAACCCTTAAATACATTTATATGAGGGATTTTACCACCCCTTGGTGCTATTACAGCAATAGGCAGTGATATTGTCTAGAGTTCTAGAGGTTACAAATAGGAACATATGTACTTTTGCTAGTTTTCTGAAGTAGAAAGTATATTTTATAAACAATGGTTTATACCTTAGATAATATATAAATAATAAAATCACTAGTGATTGTGATAATGATGAAGTATCTATACATAATGTAGAATATACGATGAGGAGTACCTATAATTTCATGAACAAAAATGTGAGTTAAGTTCATAATTGTTTTTCTTTGATGGCAAACAATTTTGATGAAATTATTTCTTATATTTTTCCCATTAAAACATTTGATATCAAAAAGTTAGGCTGTTATCGCCTTTATCTATTTGTTTTTTATATTTAAGTGTACTCTAAAGTTAATTAATCCTCTTTGACTGACCTATCTCAGTATTTGGTGTTATCATAAAGATAATAACTTGAAAATTATTAAGTTTTTAAAACCGTTGAACTCCATAAAATGTTTAAACATTAAGGGAATACCCATTTCTAATGACATCTATTGTTTAAGGCGACGGAACAGCAAATATTTACATTATTTCCAACTCATTATCAAATCTTTATCATTCCAAAAATGTTTACCCATCAATTAAGCCACAGTTAACACCAAAGACTGCCCAGGCGTCGATACTGTGATTACAGCCATTTGTGGCTGATTAGAAAGAATGTAACACAATCAGAGAGTTAACCATGCATCCCTATCTCTCCCCTAAGTGGACACGGTGAAGACAGTGAGAAAAGACTGGGAAGAGTTTAATCACTTTTACGTTTACGTTCAACTGGACCCTAACCTACGAAAACAAATAATCGTTGACCCTGTGGTGGACTGATGGGTTCTTGAAACAAATTAGATAGCACTGTCACGTGTTTCGATAATGCGATTAGTTGGAATACCCGGAATTGAAGCATTTTAATACTAGGTGGCAAGTACATCGGTTATTGTATAAAATGTATTCAAAAACAGTGGCGCAATTAGAATTTTTGGGCCCTTGTGCAGAAATCTTCTCGGCCCCCCTCCCCCTTAATTAATTACGCAGTCGACGCAACGCGAACTCGAGATTAGCCAGCACCTGACCGAGTTGCAATAATTAATTTCTTTATTTCGCACTCGGACTTGGGGCATTTGTGCGTCGTACACTGCCGCACCAGCGTAGCTACGCCACTGTTCAAAAACGGAAACATTATTCTGAAAATTTCACACCGCCATCTTTTAACCAATCAGAGGTTTGTTTTTTATTCAGTTACCATGCCAACCCAAAAAATTTCCGGAAGTTTTTTACGTTGTGTCAAATTAATAAGTGGAAATTTTTCTGTCAATTAAAATGTCAAAATAAAGACGCGGGAGTTGAATGAATCAATACATTTCCTATGCTCGAATTTAAGTAATATTCTCAAAATTAAATTATGTTCCACCAATATTAGTAGATCAAAGAAAAATATAATATGTTTTTAAGTTATATATAAAAAGTTCACGTAACTAAACTTGGAAAATGGTATGTTATTTCACAAAGAGATTTCGCATTTTATTAAACATATAAATTTTGAAGTAGATACTTCAGAATAATTATCAAAAATAAATGATGTTCCACCAATATTAGTAGATCAAAGTTAATAAGAAACAAAAATATAATATGTTTTTAAGTTATTTGCAAAATATGTATGTAACTAAGAAAATGACATTTTATTTCACTAAGAAAACTCACATTTTATTAAGCATAATATTTGCAATGCTCGAAGTACTTCAGAATAATTATCAGAAATAAATGTTTTCTTTCCAAAGCGGAACATTTTCAAAAATACAATCCAATAAATCAGCAAATTGCACAAACACAATGACACGATGACAACTGGTAGAACTTGACCAAGGTACCGTACTTGACAGTCGTTAAAATTTTTGTTATTGCTCATGGCTCACTATGAAGAATGAATGTTTGTCATTCGTAATTAAAATGTTCAGTTTTGGCATAATATTTATAAAGTAATGGTGTGAAATTTTCTTTCAGAATATCCCACGTGCTTAAATTAAAAACCGGAAATTTTTCCTCGTTCATGCATATTTTAAGAAAATTATCCCTCGCCTGCGGCTCGGGATAATTTTCAAAATATTCATGACATCGAAAAAATTTCTGGAAATAATTTAAGCACTAGGGATATTATAAGTGACAATTTAATTTATATATAAAAAATCGCATATGCCATAGTGCAATTGTCATTTGGACAGCGACAAAAGTTACCTGCAACTTTTACAGCGACAATTGCACTAGTGGTTTTTTCACTTATTCATTTTTTAATCAATTATCGCGATGTCCGTAGCCAAAATAAATAGTTTGACATTTCTGTCAACAAGTTATTGAATTATTAAACACTAGCAATGAATCGATGCTGAAATAAAAATATGTTTATTTTTAGTGTTTCATAAATAAAGTTTGCATTCATATGCTTCTAAATTTCTTATTCATTAAATTGTCCTGCCTGTCCTAATCGATGTTTGTATTGATACCGGATAAATTTGTATCGTTTAAATTCTAAACTGTTTCCTTTAGCAATTTGACTCGAAAAACTGTCAACCTAAAAACGGTCCACCTTCGGTGTCGCGTTTTTAATAGTTGACAGTTTTTCTCGTCTAATTGCTAGGCAACAGTTTCTCATTAAACAATCCAAATTTATCCGGTAAAATACAAACCTCTTGTGCAATTATAAGTGATAATTTATACATATCTATCTCCAATGTATGTCAGTGTGGATAGTTATTTTCAATTTTTAACCAGACAAAATTACACAGTTACACAAATCAACTAAATTCTATTTGAGTTGTAGAATAATATAGTACAAATTAACCGTACTGGGTGTTAAGAACGTTAAGTGTTAAGGGCAGATTCAACAATTATTTTAACATAACAAATATATTTTTGATATATGTATCTTATTTTGTTCTTTTTAGTCTTAAAAAGTTATAATGTATAGGGGTGGTACTTCCACTTCCATGGAACGCATATAATGCGCATCATTCATACTGCCATGTCAACTATATACTTTCTGACCACAAATTCGTAATTCGTAACCCTGAAAATTATCAAATGTCGATTTTTAGCGAAATCGAAACATAAATGGCCAAATTCATACCCCATCTTAAGAGCTACCATCTTGAATATTTCTATATAAAAATATTGTATATCGGCATGTAAAACCTATAAGTTAGCAAATTTTACCCCAATGCACATATCTGTAGCTGCTAGAGAAAGTCGGATATTAATTATCGGACACCAAGCCGCGTCTTCTTTTACGTACTATAACGGATGTCAGCAACCCGCAACACAAGCGGCGCTGGCCATTATAAGTGGCCGACGCTGTACGTATACTTGGTATATACAAAAGTGGAAAATTCGCCACGTGTTGACAAATGGTGGCTGGTTACCTTGGTAATAATCCCTGTTTATCAACTGGCGAGGGTCTTAAACAACCTAAGAATAAAATATTAATATTAAGTACAAAGCCGTGACTGCGAGGCAGCTCCTCAAAGAGTTTTAATATTCTCTTTTTATTTTCCTCCTGCAGCGACTACCTGCCGTATTTTTAATTGCCCTGGAAGTGGAGCCAGCGGATCGTGGATAATTCCTCTTGAGGGCCTGATGAATTTTGTAATAAAAAAATCGTTCGCTCGGCGGAAGGCTGCAGTAAAGCGTCCTGCTCACGGAAAGTCATAACAGTAATCCCTTAAAGGTCTCGTGTCAAGGTCGAACGCACGTCTGTAAATATTCATAAAAAATATATCAAATCATCCTATTGTTACCAAAAATACTTTAGATAAACATCTATCAAAAAAGAACACAACCAGCGAAATTCAATAAAACATTTGAACATTCAATATATGTCAAGGCTATTTTTATAAATGCGCAGTATTTGACTATACCAATACCAATACTATATTATACCAATACCAATACCAATATATACCAATACTATACCAATATACAGGGTTATTCAGAACTTATCTCTAAAACTTTGAGGATATGTGCATCCTTAAATAAGAAATCGATATCACCAAAAAAATTTATAATAAAAGTCTTAGGATTTCCCGTAAACAATGTTTAAAGTTATACCATTATAAAGGACTACGTAGATGGGCAACTGCACTTCAACGACCATCTGATATACCACATTCCTAAGAATGTGGTAAAAAAAAGTAAACACGTTTTTGTACCTAGAACGCCTGGGCGAATAGAGTTGGAGTGGGGATAATATCTCTATTGTCTATTCAGTCATCAGTCTATCTGTGTACTCTCTGTGTGCCGGTGTTTTATTTATCGTAGGAATGTTAAACTGTAAAATTTTCAAAATGGCTCATGTGTACAGTAATGCTGAGTTAATGGACTGTTACCAGTGGATTATCAATTACGAGTTAGGTTTGGTGAGTGGTTGTTGCAGCAAAATGCTGAAAATCCCCAATTTACTTAATAATTTGCGTTTACAAGATCAGCAACCAGGAGGAATATTCGGTTTAGTGCGGCAAAATTGGAGAAGGCGTGCCCAAAAGTGTTTACAAGTCGAGGAATATTATTTCGAACAGCTTTTGTAACAAGGTATGTGCAAATTTTTTATAAATTTCATGTTTCTAATACCTAGTAATCAAGTAGCGCAATTCTTCAAAATTAGTGTAACAAAATTTTATTCATTTTAAAGACACGTCACTTTGGTCACATCACATCTATCTATCTTTAAGTTTATTTTAAAGTAAAAACGCTGCAAATCTTTTTTGCGCCGGGTGTCGGTATACTCTCAGAACTTCCGAAGTTGTTTTCGTGCTAGCCAGTTTGCATTGTCAGTCCCAAGGTCACTCCATTACAGTGGACCAGTATCCAGCCGTGCAATGAAAAATTTTTAAATAGTTTTCAGAAGCCGATAAAAAAATTTTTTTTGCACTACCACATTTCTACATGTATGTCGAACATCCCCAAATTTTATTATGGATAAGTTCTGAATAACACTGGATACGATGAATTTAGGTAAGGTTTGTTATTAATCTTCCCCGTTTTTTGTTAACAAATTAGTTATTGTTAGGTTATTGGTGATTATTTAATGTAACTTTAAAACAATTATGTCTGCCTTTGAAATTATGTCTAATCACAACATTTGAGACTACGAATATGGGGAAATAGTTTATACACTTAACATGTGTACATGTGTGTGTCCTGTATTCGAATTAAGACATATTATGAAAAATGGTTCCTATATTCGCGTTTGAGAAAATGATGGTAGATGCGAAACGCAGTCTAAAAAAAAATTGAGAACTTATCATATCGGATAATCAAGGGAAGAAAGAAAAGGAAACTCTAATAAACTGTTTGTTATTTTTTAAGTATAAAAGCACTACATTAATTTCCACATTTTGTACCTATGTTTCATAAACGCTTTGATGAGTCATGCAGATCGTCTGTGCGATTTTACCGTGGTTCATGCTTAATTGCATACGTCATTTTTAACAGATGGCATCTTCAGTGCTTCTGGTATCAATTCATTTTTAACTGCTGTATGTAAATTGTCACTTTACCACACTAGTGCTGCAAACTACATCATTGTGACAATAAAGTAAATTTCCTAAAGTTTGACATTACATATTGAAAGTAGATACATTTTATTGTGGTGTAGCACCCTACCTTTGACTAAATCCTACAACATTATTCTCTTTTCATTACATAAAACCACCGCCGCTATTAATTTTATTAATTTAATCCATTCCGCATCGCGGCATTGTAAACCGGCGAAGAAGATCGCTGTGTATGGTCGGCTTAAGCACTGGACTCGCGAGTAAACTGGGAAAGAACCAACTGCGCACCTAATTAGCAAAGTTTTCCGAATAAAAGCTAGGAGAATATGAAATTAATAAAACGAGATTCCGTCTTAATAAGCGTCGTGGCGCGGCGGAGTGAGGGGGGATAGGGGACTGTAAAGGAGCACATCAAAAGCGTATTGTCCGTGACAGGGCCCACTTTGATGTTGCTTCCTCCTTTTGCCGGTTAATTATTAACAACGAGGAAGCCGTCTAAGGGCAGGGGCGTGCGGGAAACGGGGTTTGCTGGGATTAGATGTAGCAGAATTTATTCGAATTAGTTATCTACACTCTAATCATCCAAATCACGGTAGAAAATAGTTATTTCATGAGTACGATACCAGATAAAATCACTTGGCATACTCAACGTTTTGCTTCAAACAAACATTTTTCTAGTTGACGTGTAAACGGTTGTTAATGAAGTCCTCTATCATGGCTCGCTATACGAATGCCGAGATGGCTGGCATGCATTTTATTTATGGACTTGCTGATGACAATGCATTAGAAGCTAGGCGACTGTACATTGAACGATTTCCTAACCACATTGCTCTCGATAGAAAAATCTTTCAAAGTGTTCATCAACGTCTTCGAGAAACGGGAACATTGAAGCGAAGTGGGGGACCAGGAAGGCCAAGGACTGTAAGAACGGTACACGTAGAAGAGAATGTGCTGAACATGTTAAAAGAAGATCCAGGTACTTCTACGCAAAGAATTGCAAATATTTTGAATGTAAGTAATTGGACTGTTTGGAAAATTCTGAGAGATAATTTGTTGTACCCATACCAACTTCTTCCTGCGGATTTTGCTCCATGTATTGTATTTTGTCAATGGCTTTTGCACACATTGGTTGAAATCCCTCAACTACTTACGCTGATTCTTTTTACCGATGAAGCCAGTTTCTCGCGAAATGCTATAAGGAATTTCCACAATAACCATGTGTGGACTGACGAAAATCCACATGAGATTTGTGAAGATCGGTTTCAACATCAGTTCTCGTTAAACGTTTGGGTTGGAATTGTGGGTGACTGGCTAATTGGACCGGTATTTCTACCAGGAAGACTTATCTGCGAAGTATACCGCAACTTTTTGGAACAAACGCTACCTCAGTTTTTTGAGGATGTACCATTGGCTACAAGACAGGCAATATGGGTTATGCATGATGGTACACCACCTCATTTTAGTGTAGTTGCTCGAGAGTTTTAAACAGCAACATACGGAGATCGCTGGATTGGTCGAGGTGGACCTCACGTATGGTCTGCTCGATCCCCGGACTTAAACCCCCTGGATTATTTTCTATGGGGCCATCTAAAGTCATTAGTTTATACTAGGCCAGTGGAAGATGTGGACGATTTAAGAGATCGGATAATTGTTGGGTGTAACTCAATAAGAAACTACCCTGGTGTTTTTGAAAGAGTTCGGAGAAGTCTATGAGGAGAAGATTGGATGGTTGCATCTGAGCTGGAGGTAGCCATTTTGAACAATTCTTGTAGATTCAGAAATGTTACATGTAATTTTTAGTAATAAAGTGTTATTTGTTGAACATTTTTTTCGCCCTATATCTTCGCAACAAAGCGCTTTTTCAAAAATCATCAAAGGATAAAATATCCTTAGAATAGTCTTTTGTGCCTTTTTAAGGCTAAAAATACGTAATTAATTTTCATAAACTATAGCAAAATAATATTGCCCTTGGATGGTGTCTTTATAACCTTTAAATCGCGTAGTGTAACTCAAGTATTTTGTACGAGTAAAACAAAGTCGGTACCTATTTTAAAATTTATTCCAACTTTTGTAGGTATATATTATTCAGTATAAATTTAGAGGAGGCTGAAAGCCATTGCAAGTAATGCCGTTCCCTGAACCGGGAGAGAACGTATTGTAATAACGACGTTACGCCACGCTAATGGACGCCGCAAACTCCGTAATGCCTCCTGACGTATATACCTTCGCCGAAGTTTTCCTCTTATTCCTCGAGAGGACATGTTTATGACAGAGAGGAAATCTGGCGGGTACACCGGCTACGGCTTAATTTAGTTCAGTGCCTTAATAGCGTTTTGTCGGGCACAAAGTGAATGTTTAATATCTTGCCTTCTTGATGGACACTAAAGGCTGGAGTAGATCGTCAATTTATTAAATGCAAAAGTTGTAGTAAGCGGGTTTGTTTAATCGCACACATTTTGAAGTCTCACTGCGTATGGCACAGTTTTCTACAAGGTTTGATAGCAACAGCCAAAAATCGTAGCAAGGTCAGTGCCGGCCTTGGGCGCGCGCATTTTCCGTACTAAATTACACTGTTTCTTCAATTAATTACGCTGAACCAGTGTATAATATTATATTAATATTACAATCGCATAAAACTTTATTTCAGGTTATAAGTAAACAGTAGAAAGCACAAAAAGACGAATAACAAATGCACACGAAGTACCAAAACCCTGCACTACACACCTGAACTCAAGTCAGGTGGTGGATGAGACCAGTAACAGACAGACAGCATTTTCAATAAGCTGAACAGAGACATGTTGTACTCCCGGAATGTTGGGCGGCGTTGCCACTTTTTTAAGAAAAGTCGTTCAGTTCGAGAAATGAGGAAATATAAAATTTAGTCAGTAAAGAAAATATTTTCGAATTTGACGGAAAAACTAAGATTCATATAATTAAATTATATGCAATTTTTGTTGGAACAACAAACGATGCGTATAAGTATTTTAGTTGCCTAGACCTAGACTATCTGTTGAGCTTTTATTACATCCAAAGGTCTCTATTACATAACCTACTCTCTGTTTGGTAATTTTCATTTTGTTTTGCAAATTAAATAGGATTTGTTATTTTACTATTACATTTAAGTGATGAAAAGTGAATGTTGTTTTCTAAAAAAATGTGTGCATTTTACATTTAGATGATATGGATTGTCTTGATTTGATATAGGAGCTTGTGAATTTGTGATGAGAACTCGGGAAAAGTTGTACTTGGTCACTCAACTCTCAACTCTCGTAGTTATCAAACTGTCAGGAAACTCTATTGGAAGATTCAGTAACGTGCAGCGCAGAATCAACAGGTATCCTGTGTTTTTTTTTTTGAAAATGTAATTCCTTAGATTGAAAAACGTTTAAAATCGCTGTTTTATGCGTTTCAAGACTAAAATTTATTGAAGTACTTTTTAAAGCGCTGCAATCAGTTCAAAAACGTAACCGCCTCGTCCTCCTCCCATTACCAACCTATTTTTAAACAAATCGCTGCTCAACAAAACCCGACTAGACAATCAATCCTTTCCCCCCGTTCTATTTCCGAGTGTGACAATCGTACATGTGTATAAAATTTAACAGTCCACAGACGCACAAAAAACCACCCTCTTATCGCGTGTGTGCACGTTTTTTAGCGTAAAAACGTTTCCCTGTTTCGGGAATTCGGCGCTCGTACACCTGGTGGTTTTGGTTCAGTTTCTGCGCGTGCTTTGTTCACGTGGTCGCCAGACTTCGGCGATGTTGCGCGCGTGTAAAAAACACAAAGTGCCCGGTGATCCTGTCTTTATCGCTAGCGCGCGACGGGCCAGGGTCGGGGTAGCGCCAAAGGCTGATTCGCTACGAGACCAGACAAGAACCTAAATGTGTAAAAGTCAAAAGATCTTTTCCATCATAAGTTATTTTGTCGTTTTTTCCTAATTAAATATTAATTTACCATCCCCACTGTTCAGTTGGGTAAAAATCTGCACTGCGCGATGGCCAAAACGAACTTAACTTAATTGTTTTGAAAAAAACATTAGTCTCATTTAGATGTTCCAAGAAATATATAGAAAACACTCTATATACTAGTATTTGGGATTATTAGGCTTTTTTCAATAAAGTAAATGTCTATTACTAAATGTTTCCAAGCGCGTTTTCGTTATTTATTTGTTTACGAGCACCTACCCCCGATTGATCCCACCATCTGGTAAAGCCCGAGTTTTTAGTACCTTTTCTAAGAAGAGCGAAATCTATCTGATCATTCGTAGTACAAGGATTAATAATTAAAGATTTTTTAATTTCTAATTGCACTAACAGATCTAAGCGCTTCCCTTTCTTTTCACGATGCAGTACCTTTACATTTTTCTGATCTATAAAATGATCGTTTTCTATACAATGCGTCGAAAATCCTGAATTTTTTGCGTTATTTAATATGGATTTTTTATGTTCTTTTACTCTAGTTTCAATACTTCTACCGGTTTGACCCACATACACGGCATTACAATCCACGCAGTTAATTTGGTATACTCCCGATTGTTTTAATTTATTAACCCTTTCTTTGTTGTTTATCAAAATCCTCCCAATAGTACGCTTGTTGACTAATCGTTTTACACCCGTTTCGTTCTATTCTGCGAGCTATTTTTTCACTATGACCTGGGACGTGATTAATATAACTATAGGTGGCTTCTTTTTCCTGAATATTGTAAAACTCCCGACGAATTAATTTCCTCCTTTTGTTTTTTATCATGTTATCTATTAGTTTTTCTTTATATCCGTTGTTTCTTGCAATTTGTTTGATTGACCTTACTTCTTTTTCAAAATCTGCTTTATCTAGCAGAAACATTAAAAGCCTATGTATTAAACTATGGAAAACCGACTTTTTCATTTGCCTTATGGAACTTAACTTGCCTTATGAATAAATTAAGTGACTATTGGTTGAATGTGATCAACAAATTAACCAGAAACGGGGTTGACAGTTCTTCAAGAATAAAATCCGTACCTATATTTTATAACTATTACATATAAAACGAGATTTTCGATTGAGAAAAGGGTTATTTAGAAATTGAAATTATTATAACATCTCTGAACACAATCAGCAGGATTCAGTGTCCATAAAGATGATTTTGTCGTGACACAAAACAACATTGAATTCCACATTTTTTAATATTTTTTGGAATATTTTCCTCAAAATCTCGATAAAACATATGCTGCACATGTTGTTTCCCGTTGCACACATTCTGGCGGGCGCTGCATAATCCATATATACTTTTTTAATCACAGCAGTAAACGGCGAACTTGTAAATGACTTGAAGAAAAACAACATATTTTTGCCCAAGCGAGTCTGAGGAAGAGGACGACGTAGTCATCTATGTGGGAATATGTTTTATCGTTAACAGTGGTCATTCGGATAATTCTCACTTCCCAGCTGACAAATGTTTGCTGCAGAATGTTAATAAGGGTTGTTTAATCTTGCATCCGAGGGCAGTTTGACGTTCCTGATAAGAATGTGAACTCGTTTGAGCCTTATCGCTGCTTTGAGGAAGTTTAAGACAGTTGTTGGCCTCCATTTATAATTTGCGCTTCCTTTCAGATTATACCATTATGAGTGATGAACCACAATGTAAACTGCAGGTTATTACAAAATTCGTAGTCGAAAGCTATGAAATAAAACTGTTTTTTTTTTTTTGTAAAAATAACCTATTATATCTATATTACTGTTGTTCTTGCAATTATTCTGAAAATAATTTTTATAGTGAAATATGGAACAGTATTTTACGTTATAAGTCCAGTAAGTGAGGTATTCATACAGTACGAATGTTTTTAACGTATGATATTTTATTTCATACTGTTGTCGTTTTAAATTAAAAATGAATTCTTGTAAATTTTAAGCCAATCATTAAAACAAAATATTACAATAGCATCATTATCTTAACAACCTTGACATGCAAGGTTACATTAACATTCCTTTGACGTATCATAATTTCTTTGGTTGTATAATAAGCAGTGCCCAGAGGAAATTTTAAATAAATTCCCTAACATCGTAGCTTCACTGAAATGGGTAGAAAAGCATTATTTATACTTACTTGACTTTTAGTTTTACTAAATTAAAAAGCGGATAAATGTCAAGAATTGATTTAAACTCAAAAACAAACATAGCTCCATAGCTTCCTAATAACAATCCGGTAAGGTGTTGCTAGACAACATACAGTATCAAGTACTGTAATGTTATATTTACCGGCCGCAAATCAGTGCAGGGTAACTAGATATACTGGACAGTATGAAATAAAGTTATTTTAGACGTTTTAGATAAACAATTTGCTTCTTCTTCCTGATTGTCATCTTCAAATGTTTTTCTGTCAAAAGTTAGGTAAAGAAAGTTACATTTTGATTAAACAATAATCATTTTATGTATACTCCTATTATGTATTATTTCGATTGAAATTCAGGAAAATCCATCATTTTTTCCACTGTCTTTGAATATTAACGTAATTTCCACTCCTCAAACCAGTTCCACTAAACTGATTGTAATATGTATTTTACGTGACCGTATCTCCAAGGTAAATACAAAAGTAGTTTCGTAATTTGTTTTTGATTAACTTTATCAGATGTTTGTTCTTGACCTGCCTTATCGCACATCTGCCAAAAATAGACGGGTTTTATTAGGTACGCTGCCATGTGTAAACTAGGTCTCTCACACATTCAAGTCATAAAGAAGACTATTCAGAGTATTTGGCTTGCTCGCACAATGGAGTTCGTGAGTTTGAATAGGAATAATTCATATTTTTTTACTGCAGGTACTGGAAAAACTAGTAACAATTCATCTATTTTGTCGTTTCTTCTTTCTCTGCATGCTTTTTCGTCAAAGTAATCAGTTTTCAAAAATGGTGTTTGAAATACGGTCAGTTTTATGACTTCCTGTCCTCTTCTCTCCTCACCCACCCGTTGACTTTAAGTCAATTCTGATGCAAGAACTAGAATATATTTTGGAAACGAAAGGAATTTAGGCGTATAAGGGCCACAGTAGTAATTTTTTTTAGGTATTTCCCATTTAATCTCGAAATTTCCGACTTTAACTTGGAAATTTCGAGTTAAAGTCGGAATTTCCGACTTTATGTTGTAATTATATTTAATGTCGAAAATTCCCACTTAAACTCGGAAATTACGAGTTAAAGTCGGAACTATACACCACGTAGACTTTCAGTTGGCCGTTTCTAGAATAGGTTTATACGGGGGTTTCTCGCAATTTTCTATAGATTAAAAATATTGGCGTTGAGATATGACGTCCGGATCCACCAGAAGTCGATATGAACTCGCTTATTTCAAATGGAGTATACTATTTTTTATTTCGTTTTTAGATCCCACTTTGAAGGTAAGTTTCATGAGCACACCCTATCCTTCATTCTTAATCGTTTTCGGAGTATTTTGAATTTTTCAAAAATTTCTGAAAAAACATAGTTACATTTATCCCGTTATATTTCTTTCAGTTTGTAACCTAACCACTTGAAATTTTAAGGAAGTAACACTGAAATGCATCGAAATAGGCCGACCAATTGTGACAAATTAAAAACCCAATAACTCGCTTATCGTAAATGGAACACCTTGTGTTTTATAATGCTAACCTATGCACATTTTATTTCTATTGATATTAACATTTCCTATACCTAAATTCCGATTAGAAGATATTTGGATATTATTCCAGGAACGAGAATAATCTTTCAGTTAGCTGTCAGGTTGGCTATGAAACGAATCATTCTAGATTCTAGAATTACTCCTTTAAAATGTCAAGTGTTTGGGTTATAAACTGAAGGAGATAGGACGGGATAAATGTAACTATGCTTTTTTTTTAAATTTTTGAGAAAATCAAAATAATTCGAAAACGATTAAGAATAAGGATAGGGTATGCTTAGGAAACTTACCTTCAAATTTGACGTGGAATCAAAAAACGAAATAAAAAATAGCATATTCCATTGGAAATAAGCGAACCTCAGTGTCAATATTTGAATCGATAGAAAATTACGAGAAACCCCCGTATAAAAATTTTCAGAATTTCAGTACGCATAGTACACCCTGTATATTTCTTCTGTGGCCCTTATACACCTTCGTAGGAACTTATTTAAAAAACGCAACATTTGTTCTAGGATTATTCCCATAATCCACTCAAGTTTTTCCGGGAAATGAAACAAGTAGCCAATATTCCTTTCAAATAAACTTGTAAAATCCTAATCTATATATTTGGAGATTCGGTTTTTCCGGTCAACGTGGGTTGATGTCGACTCGGAAATGCTTAAAGAAGACAAACTATGTGGAGGAAATGTTCTATAAATATTTTATACGAATCATTCTCGAGAAAACCAGTCGTCTTTTGTATCAGCATCGGTTTATCTCTATGAGATCCTCATTTTCGATTGAAAAGCGGGACGGCAACGCAAGGGGAAGCCCAGGATAGGACGGACCCAAAATGCTCTAGAATTTAACGTAATGTACGTTTATCCTCTAAAAAAATCCTCTTTACTCATACCACGTATAATAAACATAGATCCGTGATTAGAAACGCAGAATACTTTCCAAAAATATGTAAATTTGTAGAGGTATATAAAAACAATAATATATTTCAAAATTACTTAAAATAATAACTTAATTAATGTAAATAAATAAATATTATAATAAATAATAATACAATATAATAATACACTCATGGAAATTGGAAACGACTCACCTTAAACTATAGTCATTTTTGTACGGTTATATTTTCTAAACGGTTTTATCAATTTGACCAAATTTTTTTTTATTTCATTAAGCCAAGCTTAGTCTGTAATGTAGGGTAGGTCAGTTGTCATATAACACGGTTATAGAATATGTACAGGATGATGTGTAGGAACGTGTTTTTTTACCAAAATATAAGCAAGTATCTGGGATGCACACAAAGTGGGGAAATAAATTTTATTGTGTCAAAAGATAGTTTTATTTGTGTTAAAAAAAATGTTTTTTGAAAATCCTTTCTACCTAGATTGGTTTCCAAATTATAGCAATTTTTGTAAACCATTGCATTTGTGACTGATCACAGGTGCCGATTTTTTAAAATAAAATAAGTTGGTTTTGAAATGAAAATTTATCACCTAGCAATAATCTGATTATAATTAAAAAATTATATACAAAATTTAAGTTCTTATTTATTAATAAAATAAAAAAACATGAAATAGAAATGTTACAAAAAAAAAATTGGACTAATATGTGGTGGGGCCTCCACGAACTCTTATAATTTCATAACATCATCCTGACAGGTGACAGGATCGATTTTCATTTCAAAGCCAACTTGTTTTATTTTAAAAAATCAGCACCTGTAATCAGTCACAAATGCACAATGGTTTACAAAAACTGCTATAATTTGGAAACCAAGCTAGGTAGAAAGGATTTTTAAAAAACATTTTTTTTAGCACAAATAAAACTATCGTTTGACACAATAAAAATTATTTCCCCAATTTGCGTGCATCGCAGATATCTGCTTACATTTTGGTAAAAAAACACGTTCCTACACATCACCATGTAGATATTCTTTAACCGTGTTATATGACAATTGACCTACAGTCCAATAATGGCTTAATGAAATAAAAAAAAATTGGTCAAATTGATAAAAGCGTTTAGAAAATATAACCATACAAAAATGACTATAGTTTTAGGTGAGTCGTTTCCAATTTCCATGAGTGTATTAATAGATAAATAAATGATTAAGCTCTGACCATGAAGAACAATACACGTTTGTAAATGACGAGATGGAGAGCAGCAATGACTTTAAACTATATATATATCCCTGGATAAAGAATATACAACAGTGTTTTTCTACCTGCCCTCCATCGATACACTCCCTGTACAATTTCTTCAATATGCCCACATAAACGTAATCTGCTGAAAAAAATCCTTACTCTCTTACGTCGTCCAAATTCAACATTTCGTATTAAGCATCTTTTCTTTTTCTGGCGGCCCTGTCAGCCGTTCGATTGGGTCCCGGGTAATCTGCGGAGGACGTTTTGGCCGGACATTTCCAAATAAACAACTTAATCGGATACAGAAATTGAAAAAACATCAAAAACCGATGCCGTATTCATTGTTGATGAAAGACGGAGGTGGGGTGGGGCAATCTCGAGCTGTCACGGACCAGAGGTGGACCGTCAACAACTTCAAAATAATAAAACGTGAACATGTGAGTTGTATAGCAACAGAAGTGGCGGGAAACTCCGCGCCTTCTGACATACAGGGTGTCCCAAAAGGGCATCAACGTTCTGTATACAATACCATAGTTATTATAGATCTTTGAAAAAATTATTTTACGGAAACTGTGGTGTGAAAAAGAGTACATTTAAAAAATATATAATTATAGAGTCACATTGGAGTGAAGATAGATAGATTTTGTTTGTCGAGATTTTTTAAACCGCTCACCCTGTATATTTTGTATGTTCGAATGTGGCCTAAAATCCATTTTTTATCACTCAGCATTCAATCTCCTAAGATCGAATAACTTTTAACCTCTGTATACAAAAATTATTATAAAGTGCCAATTAAAAAATATAAATGAATATACTGAGCGTTTCATTTGAAAACATTTGGAAGAAAATGTTTATATCAGCCTTGTGTTTTATAGCTATTTTCATCTTTTCACTGACTTTATTTTTGATATTTTGAAACAGTTTCTGTGAAGTCCTCTTAAGTTTGTTTCTGCATTCACCATTTCAAAAATTCATCGAATCTTTTTTCGTATGTCTTCTCAGATTTCAATTTGTTCGGCTTTATCTGCAAGGCAATAGAAAAAATTCACAGATTATAACTGAACACTCCCCACTGCGCTGCGCTATCTATATTATTAGAGTAAAATCGCCGGTCTAACTCGCTTCTTTCTAGAGGTACCAGTATTCGCACTCTAAGCTTGAGCACGCCATATTGAATTCTGATAAACGCGAGTGCTTTTCAAAAATTCGAAAACGGTTACAGATATCAAACCAAACTTGCCCCTAAACATGCTCTCAAAACAAGATGGTACAGGCTTAATCTGCTCCACTATATGCGTCACTCGATCGTGACACCGTTGTCTTTTGGCCTTGAACGAAAACTTTTAACTTGGTCCTCATATACGATCATAAACATTTCCATGTTAAAATATGTCCAGAACCGTATTTAGACTTTTTCCGTAAAGATGCATATTATAAAATGATTTTATTTTCCAATAACATTGCCTCAATTTCACCAACTTCGTATCTCTTATAGTTTCCGAGATCGCCGTGCAGAAAATCGAAAAAGAACTAGTACAACAGAAGAAACAAAATAGTTCTTCTAGTTCATTTGTTATGAGACTCCCGATATTTCTTCCTTGTATCTTCCACAACTTCTTCCGAATATTCAGAGTATTGTTATTAAAATTGTGTTTATATCATGTAGCCCTGTGACTTGCATTTTTCTAAGGAAACCGAATCTGTACGCGTTCGAGCATGAAGTCGAGCGCCCCATATATGCCACTCGACTCCATACGACTGGCGGTGCACCCAAATTAAGCGAATATAGGATGAATAAACCCAGAGGTCTCCACGCATTGTGGTTTGACCCTCTCGATCACAACAGCCTCCCACATACCTCGGAAATATCAGAAAAATCGCCAGTTGAGTGTCCTCGATGAAGCTCGATTTATCATCTCGCTGAATGGGCGCCATCTTGAATTTTTACGGAGCTGGCATGCCGGTGACAAGCCGGCGTTTTGTACGAGATGAATGGACTGTAAAAAGATTATGTGGAATCATTTTAATAGGATTCTATTATTCCTGGTATACAAAACAACGTGTTTTCCGTCCGCCGACGGTTGTGGGGGTGTTTCGGGGTTGCGGTCCTCGTTATTAATCGTGGGCTGAAGAAGTTCGCGTTGGCCTCTTCATAAATTTTAATTTTCGGCCGTCGTTGGAGTCGTTCGTTTCTTTGTCTCTTCATCTTTGCGTGATTTACTTTGCTTTATACATTTTCATAAAGTCTTCTTGGCTCTGTGCTGTCATTTTTATAATATACGCCCGGCTTTGTGTAATATGGGCATAAATGAATATTGTATACATATGTATGTATACAATGCCGATAGGGTGGCACTGAGAGTAGGAGGGAACCTCCCAATCTTTCTACAATTTGTGAACTATAAATTTGGAATTCAGAGACTGAAGCGTTAAATATCAAAACAGTATCAGTTTGGAAACAGTTTGCGGGATTTATTTATCCAAATGCCTTATCTGAAATTACTAAGAAATTAAAGTAAACTCTGCTTCTGACGGTCAAAAATCAGCATTCAGGTAAAAAATGTAAGGACGATACAATAAACGTTTCAAAAATCTGTCTGTATATTGTGCAATAGAAAATGCAAATAGGTTCATTTGCCTGCAGTAAAAATATTTGTAAAGTAATAAAAAGTCGGTTTAAATTGTAATTTTACGAAGCCTTCTTGGACTGGTCATACCTAGATCTATTTATAAAACCATGTTTTGGAAATTTGCGTTATAAATCAATTGTGTTTATACTTATCAGGAATATTGTAGGTATACAATTCTATGACTTTTTGAAACAGCGCAATAAATCATAGAAAACTTTGTGTTGTAGATACCTACACAGAAAAATGGAAAAAAACCAGTAGAAAACTTCTGTAATATGGCAAAACTAACATGGGTTTATGGAAAATAAATAAGAGAGTTATTAAAGATATCGGGAGCACTCGATATTTTGTGTTGTATATAGATGACTAAAAAATTACAATAAATTTTATTTGTAAATATTAATGTAAGCTTATTGGAAGGAGATGCTGAAAACAACTACTCCACGGCCAATAGATTCAATTTCAGCATCTCCTTCCAATAATTAAGTAGGATTGTCTTCCTTAAAGACAATAGAGGTCGCTGTAATGGCATCTGCTTTTCTGCAGATCGTTATCTGTCTGTCAATTAGACAATAATTGTCAGACAGGTAGTAGCAAAGACCCAAAGAGGGCACTGCAGTGTATTTCACTGTATCTCGCCACTACAAACATTAATGTAAGCTATTTTTTAAATGCTCCGTTCGAGAGAAGGGATATTTTCAAATGTAGCCGAGACAATTCATTCATAATTTGGTTGAATTTCCTCACTGATTGATTTATATACTGCGATTTCAACTAGAAAAAAATATATATGTTTAATTTTGGGACACACTGTATATTTGAAGAAGGCATAAAAATAAATATGTTTCTTTTTCGACCACAGATCAGAACTTATCATGTGTCTATAAACTGACATTTGAGTTATACTTAAAAAATCTATAATCTTTGTAATTCCTGATATAAATTAAATTCAGATTAATATTCCTGAATACTTTTTCAATACAAAGAACAAGATAAGGGTTGTAATATTTATTGATGTTGAACTAGAAATGTGGGAGATTCTTGAATGGTTCTTTTAAAATTTACATTTTCTAATTAACTTGTCGACTACAGATGGATACACCCTTAAGGAATTTTCTCTCCGGTTCAAATCTGCCCTTGCTGACAGGGAAACTTCGATCTACAAGAAAGAACATTGGTCATGGCACACGAATAAGGAAATCTTTAAATCTTGATTTCTGCCCAGATGATTACCTATTATGAAACGCCAAACATTACATTATTGTTGACATTTCGGAAATGGTTTTTTTATATTATCTTTTTAATAGCTTTAGAAAATTAGCTAAATAAAAGGAAAAATTACAAAACTACTACAGTAAAGACCAGAATTAAGCAAAGTGAAATGACCGGAAAAAGAGTAGATCTGTGTTGTCACATTTATTTCTAAAGTATTCTTATTTAAAACAGGAAACGTATTAATTACCTTATTTACCCATTTTTTTACTTGTCTGTAACATCCCTTATCCCTATTGTACTTTATTAAAGCAAACACAATGTTTAATTTGTCTTTTACTTAATAATATCACAAGTATAAAGATATAATATATCTTTATGCTTGTGATAATATCAAGGAATTTCCGAATATGTGGCAACTGCGAAAGTCGTAAAGTTGACGACAAGCTGTTCATCCTTATTTAACATACATATTCTTGCATTTACGATTTCTTTTCTCTGAGTTCCAACGACGTTGACTGGTCGAATCAGGAACCAACAAGCGACTGCGCTCGAGGTAGTAGGGAAACAGTGGCGTGATGTTGGATTATTTCGCGCGCGTTTCTTAACGGTAAAAATTGTATATAAATTGAAAATAGGTACCTATATTACATTTTTACATGTATACATTAGTTTGTTACAGTTTTCCACTGAAATTTTTCGGTAATTATTTACTTTAGCGTAAAACTATCATAATTTTCTGAAATTTTGTCTACCACCCTTTTCGTAAATACTGCTATTTTTCCTCAAAAACTACATTCGTCCACAAAAAATAACTTTAGATTTGTATTCAGCATACCCGAAAATAGGGGGATAGGGAAAATTTCAGGTCAATTTGAGAGTTTTACGCTAAGCAAATAATTTTTCACCTATTGACAAATCTAAAAATGTCTATATTAACTAGACATTTTTAGATTTGTATTTTTTTACCACTTGGCACATTTCAGTTAATATATACTAGAAGTATTCTATAGAATAGTATACGAGTATATATTAACTAAGATGTGCCCAATGGTAAAACAGAATACGCACGTCCATGCATCACCGCATTTTACCAGATCGGCGAGGTCATTCCACTTTGCTTAATTCTGGTATTGACTTTACATAATACCACAAATAAATAAATATCAATATCCAATACAAAATATCCCTAAATAATTAAATTACTTTTTGACAGCAGTGTCATCTAGCAGTAACTTACTGAACCTATTCCGCAATTATTATTTCTAAATGAAGATTTTGTAAAATTCCGGTTGTAGCACGTCATTTTTGGAAAATATTACTCGACAACTTACGGCAAAAAAAATTATCGGCATATTCAGGTATGTGTTTCATTAAGAACCCCAAGACTAATAACAACTTCATCGTTTTGCTTTTTTAATCTTAATTCTTTTTCTACTTTTTCCCTCCGACTACAGCCCTGTTTACATTAACGTGTGTGAGACCTCAAGATCTCGTTGGTCCACGAAATGTTCTCAAGCCATCCCGGACAAACAAAAACAAATAAATACGGATGTAGTAGAGCCATAGTAACCCGACACCCCTGAGCAAACCGAACGGTTACCCACGAGGTCCAAATGTCCGAGAGAGAGCCCTTCGATGACACAACATTAGGTCAGAACTGTACGACGACTTCCCTTTCCGGCGCGCACCCTTCATTTTTGCAGAATTTAGGGAAAATCGGGGCCTTACCCCTTGTCCGTCTTCCCATTTACTCGTTCCGTAATTCGGAATTGCGATCGCCAGACGCACAGAAGGGTTCGGCTTCTCTTTTAATATATATCTTTATTGGCAAGGGGTGGATGCTGCAGAGGGATGAATTGGGGTGAAACGCGTAATTCCCGGACTCGTTTTTGCACATTGTCTTAATGTGGGAAGGGGGTGGCTCGTCGAGGGTGGATTTATCCTTTTTTGTCTCGGATCACGCCGGCGAGTTTTTCCTAGTAATTGATTCGTCGGTTTACGGCCATTTTTGTACAGAGCGAATGTCATTCTGCGAGCAAGTCGAGATTTTACTGATATACCGGGTGTCAACGGATCTATTAGACAAGCCATAACTTCTAGAGTATTGGATGTATCAAAATGAGATTTGGTATAGGTAAATGGTAGAGGAAGAGGAAAGTTTTTGCATATTTTTCACGTTTAG
This sequence comes from Pogonocherus hispidulus, assembly GCA_963924545.1. Lineage (NCBI taxonomy): Eukaryota > Metazoa > Arthropoda > Insecta > Coleoptera > Cerambycidae > Pogonocherus > Pogonocherus hispidulus. The sequence goes on along the minus strand of OZ004695.1, from coordinate 67,354,140 downwards.
GTAACTTCCGGTTTCACCGGAAATGGCTTCAATTTTGAATTTTTAAATGGAACACCCTGTATATTTTTACATATTTGAATTTCTGAGACAATTTTGGACTAGAAAATGATATTAAAACTTTTAAAGTATAATACTCGTATACGAATTTATTAAAAACTTCACTGAAGTAAATGTATTTTATGAGCTTATTTTTAATCCAATCACAATGAATTTAGTATCGTTGGATTCGCAAAAAAAATCCCTTTTTGAAAAGTGCTTGTCTAAAAAGTGTTGCCATTTGAAAAAATATAGTTAGATATAAAAAAGTAATTTTGCCAACTTGTCTCATTCCTATCTATCATACTAATCACTAAAACTTTGCGATTACATTTTTCTGACATCATCTAAGGCCTTCAGATTAGTTTGCGCTCAATCATGGCCACCTAGATGCAATATTAAAAATGGCTCTAAAAAAATCAAGTAGGCGAAAAAACTTTTTAAAATGTCATTTTCTAGTCCAAAATTGTCTCAGAAATTCAAATATGCAAAAATATACAGGGTGTTCCATTTAAAAATTCAAAATTGAAGCCATTTCCGGTGAAACTGGAAGTAACCTAAACGTGAAAAATATGCAAAAACTTTCCTCTTCCTCTACCATTTACCTATACCAAATCTCATTTTGATACATCCAATACTCTAGAAGTTATGGCTTGTCTAATAGATCCGTTGACACCCGGTATATTTTCTTACACAATCCCTAATAACCTGAATTAAAGAAGTTATCGTAAGATATGCCATTGTAATACAATAGTGAGAGATGCAAAAATAGTTCAGTTCAGTATAATCCTATACAAGGTGCTTCAAATGCTTGTCGGTGCTTATCGATGCAATACATGGGGATCTCGGAAACGGTAAGAGATACAAAGTCGGTTAAATGGAGGCAAAGTTGCGTATTCAGGGGGGCAACATAATGGTGAAAAGAGATCAAGGCTAACTTGATTAGTTTTCGAAATATTTTGAAAAAACCGAAAATTTTGATTTTCGTTTTTGTTTTTTTGTGGGCCTATTTGATGAGGTATTCAAAAATAAAGACCACTTTTCTATAGCAACTTTTTGCCGTTTTTCGAATGGTATTAGTGAATTTTCCGCAAAACGTTTCATTTCCCTGAAACCAACATCAACTTAATTTTTTTTAATACGGACCTGCAATTTTTTTTAAATTTTTTGGAAGCATTTTTGTAACTTGATAGAATGCCACTATAAAAGGAACCAGATTTAAACGTTTTGTCTAAGAAAAATCCATCATTAATAATTTCCCGTGGTCCTCTTAGATTTAGTTTTATCTAGGCAAACGTTTCTATGACAAACACATTTCAATGTTGTGTCAAGCACTATCGGTACTTAAAAACGGCTTTCAGCAATCTAGAATTTTTTAATTTTATTGTGCGCACTACTTAAATGAAACATTTCCAAACAGATGGATTGGAAATCATGGTGCTATAGAATGGCCAGCAAGAGCTCCTCATTTATCCCCATTAGATTATTTCTTATGGGGACGAACTATTATATAAGAATCAATATAATAACATTGAGGATTTAAGAAATGCTTCTGTGTTCAAAGTGTTCAAAGTGTTCTGAATGCAATACCTGCAAGGGAAATCGAAAGATCTATTCAAAACTTAAAAAGACGAATACGCCTCTGCATGAATAATGACGGAGGATTATTTCAACATCTGCTTTAGGGCTTTTATAGTTTTAACATATTTTGTTGTTTTATTCATTGTTTATTCAATTACATCAAAGTTTATAGTTGTTAATTCGTTGTTTTATATTATTAGCTTTTGTTTATTTATCGTAAATAAAAATGAAACCTCAAAAATATTATTCAATATCTAGAATTAACAAAAGTCGAAACAAAAATAGTAATGATGGATTTTTCTTAGAGAAAACGTTTAAATCTGGTTCCTTTTATGGTGGCATTTATCAAGTAACAACAATGATTCCAAAAAATTGAAAAAAAATTCCAAGTCCGTATTTAAAAAATTAAGTTGGTTTCCGGGAAACGAAACATTTTGCGAAAAATTCACTAACACCATTCGATAAACGGCAAAAAGTTGCTATAGAAAAGTGGTCTTTATTTTTGAATACCTCATCAAACAGGCCCGCAAAAAAACAAAAACGAAAATCGAAATTTTCGGTTTTATTCAAAATATTTCGAAAACTAATCAAGTTAGCCTTGATCTCTTTTTACCATTATGTTGCCCCCCTGAATACGCAGCTTGGCCTCCATTTAACCGACTTTGTATCTCTTACCGTTTCTGAGATCCCCATGTATTGCATCGAATTTGAAGCACCCTGTATACTATCCACCACATTCAAAAAGCTTTCTCAACTGTCATCATCATTTATGAAGTTGGCAGATGTTGATTAGAAATGTTCAAATACCTCCTTAGGAATTATTCAGATTCATGAAATTCTCTTCTAAAATATTTCGATATAAACACTAATAATAATTTTAAACTAATCTTTACCCAAATTGCTAATTCATTTCAGATCATCAGTGTCTGTTTGACTGCTTTATTTTAAACCTTCTTAATTCTGACTCGGAAAAAGTAGCGTTGGTTTAATCAAATTACATTACATCTGAAAAGTCGACAGAAAAATGTATTTTTCGATAAAGACACAAAGGTAACGGAAAATGTTCAATTTTCATCAACTTCTCTAACATTTCATCTAGCGATTTCAAACCTTGTTCATAAAGTATATAGAGGACGTAGATTCTATTTCTCTCATCAGACTTGACCTAAAACCTATGGTGCAGTCACAAGAGGTCATCCAACTTAAAAAGTCCTCGAATGACCAAAACTACTAACTCCATGTGAAAATAGATGCTACCAATTAATTGTATGACACCCATTTAGCTGCAAAAGCCCAACCTGAAATCTACCAGGAAAAGGCGACCAAAAAATTACTTTTTTCAACAAAGGTTCAACGATATCTGTCACAATTCACCTGGTGATACCATATACCTTGCCTATAAAGTAAATCGAAATTTTATTTTCCCCATGTAAAAGTCCAATGCCAGTGTCTCCATCTAGTAAAGCACAGATTTTTTTAGAGCAGCAGTTGACATCGTGGTGGATAGAGAAGATTTCGGCCACGAATTCGCAGTTGAGCTATATTTGGCGGATATGGTCTCGACGTTGATGTCCAATTCCGAGACAGTATTTCTCTTGCTGCTCTTTTCATCATGACAAATAACACAAGAAAATTGTTAAGGAAATTACACTACATATAGACTATATATTAACAGACTGTAAAAGATATTTTATTACCAGAAATCGCCTCATGTAATTTATTTTGCTTAATTGAAGATTTCATCAATAGATGCCGCTGGTAAATGTTACCTACACGCCAAATAATACGTTTTTAACAATACTACTACTAACTACTAGAATATTTTTAACACCCAATATACGAACAGAAATTAATTTATTTTTAAAACAAATTACTTCAATATCAACAAAATGTTTACTGCAATATGAAATTATTGCATAATACAAGTAATAAATAACACAGAAAATAAATTTTATAGATAACAGTATTATCGTGTCCATCTAGTCCTTCTAGAAGATAGGCCAGTTCTCAGAATCCAATTTGACCGTGTAGTTTAAAAAGTTAGTAAGTCCCACAGGTCTTCAGGTACTCCCATCGCAAATGGCAGTTATTTTACCTAATAGGACTAGGATTTCCGACAGAAGGGAATGATTAGCACCAGCCTAAATATAATTATTATTCTCCAGCACTAAAGGCAGTAATTTGGCGGTAACCGACAGACTTACGAAAAGAAATAGATAATTTTAATAGAATAATTTAACAAAAAGATGGATTGGTTAAATATGGGACGGCCCAGCATGTGTGTGTTCCTAGAAACTACTTTGACCCTACCTATTAGAGTGTCATACTATTTATTTTGACCCCAACCATTATAAAAATGCAATATTTAATGCAATAATTATTTTTTTAAACATATATTTTGCTTTACTTTTACTATGTATTGTTTTTATATATTTTTTGTAAGCATACTGGTGGATACTTGTTTGTATCCTTTGTAATATACAGGGTGACCCATTAAGAATGGAAACACTCGCGTTCAAAATTTGTTTATATGTAGACCAATTTGAACCAATTTTTTTTTTAAAGATAGATCTCCAAAAGCTTTATGTTGGTTGATGCAAAATTTGAAGACGAAATTTTTTTTTAAAATGAGAAGTAGCAATAATTTTGTTAGCGATTTTTTTTATAAAAAATCTGACTACACCACTGGATTTAGGAGCCCCTCGAATGCATTTCTACCAATTTTTACGAAAAAAAATTTGTTCCTAAAAAAGTTGACAATATCGGCATCGCCAGTGTTTGCCTTTATCGGTGAACTTATTCTTTTATAAAATTAGAATAGAACCCAAAGTGAAACAAAATTAAACAACTTAAGCGCTGATGTAATTATTAATAAGAACCATAAAAACCAGTATACACAAAATAACTAACAATTACTCTAATATATAAACAACAATTGATAAGACAGTTCGTCAAATTATTATTATTTCGTGGTTATTATGCCAAAACTTATAATATTACCTTCTTAGATAAAAAATAACTACATTATAATTTTTTATTCAAAAAGTGTGAATTAATTTGACCAGACTCCTTTTTGCATTTTTAAAAATGTAATTTTCTAATCATTACTTTTTTGTATCAATTGTTCTTTATATTAGAGTAATTGTTGGTTATTTTGTGTATACTGGTTTTTATGGTTCTTATTAATAATTACACCAGTGTTTAAGTTATTGTTTAATTTTGTTTCTCTTTGGGTTCTATTCGATTTTTATAAAAGAATAGGTTCACTGACAAACACTGGTGATGACGATATTGTCATAACTTTTTTAGGAACAAACTTTTTTTCGCAAAAATTGGTACAAATGCATTCGAGGGGCTCCTAAATCCAGTGGTGTAGTCAGATTTTTTATAAAAAAATTGCTAACAAAATTTTGCTACTTTTCACTTAAAAAAAAATTCGTAGTAGGCCTTAAAAATCAAAATTTAGTCTTCAAATTTTGTACCAACATAGAGATATGGGAAATCTAACTTTTAATAAAAATCCGGTTTAAATCGGTCCATAAACAACTTTTGTTCGCGAGTGTTTCCATTCTTAATAGGTCACCCTGTATGTATGAATAAATAAAACACCTTTTAAGTTATTATTAGCCTTTAAAATCTTTCACAAATGACGAAAATTGAAAACATCAATCATCATAACAAAGACAGCAATGCCCGTCTCGTTTTACAAAACACAAAATCTGTTTTGCATCTTTTCACCGGAATCGACAGAAAACTGGAGGACAACAGAGCCACGTCACTCATTTCTCCATCGGAGCGAAAAAACTTTTGTCACGTGCTGCGTCGCGGCATCTGCCATTTTTTATGCGTGCGTAACAAGAAGTAATCTCGGTAATTTTTCCCGTCGCCGACGTGGAGCGTGTGCTGTAAAGCGTAAAAAATACAACCGAGGTCCATTATGGAATTTTAAGCAAATCTGCCCGATGGCCAAGGCCCCACAAAGGAAAAAAATCAGGTTAAAGGTAAGGAGAAATCTGTTACACAACACAAAGATAGCAGATTATTATATTCAAAGGCGATCGGGGAGTGATCGGGAACGGCCACTGGAGTTTTTATAATATATATAAGGGAAAGGTCTTTCGATACACCTTTTGTCCACTTCGAGGCTTACGATCGGTTTCTTTTATTGGGGCAAGAATCTCCGATGCTAGGTTGTTTTGCTCGGACGCTGGACAGATAGGCCAGCGGTTCATCTCAATTTATAGTCTTCAATCACCTAATCTTCAGTTAAAGCGAGTATGTATTTGAGAATGTCTGACTGTCGATGATTCAGTAATTTAGCCTCGGTTTACGACGGGTTTTAAAATCTGGGACAGATGAATGGATGTGTGACCCCTCAACGTACCAATTTTCATCCCTTACACATCTGCAGCCAGATGAAAATCCTCTGGCTATACGAGGAAAATATTTCAGCACCTCATGAATATCTAGATTGGCCCACTTGGTCGAACTACGATCCCTGACAATTAAATGGAATGAACACATCAATACTCTGTTTACATATTTATAAACTGATGGTTATTGTCATCTTCAAAAAATCACCCATAGGGCGTGATATACTGAATTAAATGAAGCTGCCGCTGTTAAAATGCATTCAGTAACTCGTCACTTTATGTTTTGAAAAAAGTAGCCAACCATGGTTTCGTTTTGTGATCCTGACATCGACACTATTTTCTTAATGGAACTTTAATGGTTCATTCCATGTTTTTAAGGTTTTGTTTCTGGGTACTACTGGAAGCACTAAGTAGCATCTTCAGTAATTACATTGTCAGAAAAGTACAAATGCGGAAAACAAATCAAATGGCAGCAGATGAGTCAAGATCTTTATTACTGTTTCACTATAAAAACTCAACTTCTTTACAGTAACTCTTGTACTCAGCTGTCTATCAGGTATCAGCAGTTGTGGCAATTTTTCTATAATTTCACGCATTCGATTGAGTTTGTGGAGGTCCAAATCTTCAATAATCTTTTAGGTCTTCCCGTTTTCCGTCTTCTTTTATACCACGTCTTTTAAACACTGCAGACTTTCTCATGACAGCCTCACCATATGCCGCTGTTCGTGTTTTCCAGCTTTGATGATGTTGTACTTTGACACCAGAGACTATGAATTTTTTATGTGATATACAGATTATGTTATTTCATGTAATTAATTGTCACACCACGTGTAATAAAGTCTCTAACTCTTGGGTTTATCTCGAGCCCAACTAGAAGGTTAGCTGCTGGTCTATATAGTTGTTTGTGCGGACACGGTGAAGATAAAGTCCTCGATTTCCTTGGCGTTTCGGTTATGTGTCTGATCAGATAATGTGCGGACAAAGCGAGTATTTATTTGAGAATTTCTCCCTTCTCGGTGTTTCAGGAATTTAGCCACAAAGAAAATCTTACTTTTACGGCGGCTTTTAAAATATTCAGCGCGATATTGTTTTTTGCAAACAACACATCAAAGGCGATTCTGGACCCTGGCGGATTTTGGGCTCAAACGCGGCAGGTTCGTTTGTGTTTTTTCTCAAACGCACCGGGTGTAAACGAAGAACAGACGCTCTGTTTTAGTTTAATGTAATTTTAATTAAAAAAGTAACAGGCACGTTAATCGCATCTCATTTGTTCAATTGTTCAACAAAAACGATTCAGTTTTATGTATTACGTGTTATAGTTGAAATGACAAATAATTTTATATCTCACCAACTCTATAATATTTTGAAAAAGTTTTTTTGTTTATATTTTCAAGAATCGCACAAATTGCTATCAAAATATTGCAATCTGGCGTGTTTAGTTACTTATTTTACAAAAAACAAAAGAAGAACTGATTAGTATCACTCTGTATATGTGGATTTATCTAATTACCCGTGCAAAAGCCCATCAATCTAAATTGTCCTGTCAATTTTTAATCAAATATTAGATTGTACAGATATATTTATATCACTGTATATCCCATGCAAAACGTTTGGGTATTCCTCAAAGTTCTGCTTTGAAGCCATACAATTTTTTATAATTCATAAACGTTCTTTACAAATCAAGAAAAATGACAGGCATTGTATACAATGCCTGAATTGTATAAAATGCCTGACAAATAAGCATGACAATTCTAAAGGGAGCCATTTTCATGTTATATTTTTTTCAAATATATACAGATTTTTGTCAGGTAAATCTAGCAAACACGGTAGAAACCTAACCACAATTGTTTAAAAGGAGTATAGAGTATCATTAATTTTATTAAACATGTATTGGGATAAATTAAATACCATTTTATTGCACTTTTCTTAGTAATTTTGCCCCAATATAATTTGTATAATGAAGTTTCTATAGCACTAGCCATAAAAACAGTAGGTAATTTGCTTGGAATCGGATTTTCGACAAGAAATGGTTACCTATAATGAAAAGACTTTTCAATGCTGTTAATTCTTTCCAATTATTTTTTAACACTTTCGATGACTAGGTACTTTTTAACAAACAGAGAATCCATTAAGCCCCTTAGTTCTATAATTTAACCACAAATTGAAAATTTTACCTGCCCGAAGTGTTTATGTTCTTGGCACCAATCCTTTATGCTCAATAATAGCGTTTTAGTGGCGTCTGTTGCAATTTTCAGTGGAATGTGTGTCATCATCTGTTCAAGATGAAAAGAACACAATTTTAAGTCAGTCTTAAATCTGTACCACAAGGAAATACAGTGTGTTTCAAATTAGATGCAACAGCATGGCAATTGGTATCTTGGAAATCGTTAGAAATATTCCTAAACACATCAGGAACCCGAAAATCAATAAAAACACAGCCCTTAATGGTCGGACTTGTATTTAACAATGAGAATAGACTATTACATTTTTTAGTCGTCCAAAAATTAATCAAAAATATCCAGAGACGGACTTAATACTAGAGTTGAAGCGCTTCCAAGCACTCATCTGCAGCCACTAAAAACCGGACAAACATACAAGCCTACTTATAATAATTATCAGAAAGCACCGAAAGCAATCTTCTGCTCCATCTACACACAGGAGCTCGAAAAACAGTTGTTGTATGTCATACAAGTGATGATCCACCCCACACTCGAACTCCATTGCGAGCTCACTCCCCACTGTCATCGATAAAATGCACAATGAGGCTTCATAAAAAATTGTAACAATGGCCAACAATGCCGGTGACGCGTATTGCGCCCCCTAGGCCACAATGGCGTGCGGCGCGCCGCTGACGGCGTTTAAGGTCTCTATAATTTATGGCTTTACTGCTAAAAAATGAGGTGAGCACAGAGCTCACCTGAGTCATTATAGAACATCTAGTTGCAGTTGTAGCGCCGAGAAATGTGTAAATGGGGTGTTTTCCTATTTTTTTTTTACATCGGCAATGGAAAGTAGTTGGAAAAAGAAGAGATACGTATTTCTTGAATTTTAATATTGGGTTCATTTAAGTCCATAAATTATTTTTTTATTGTGCGCGATATCTGTGTGACGTCACTAAGCGAAAATTTAAAATTTGCGCCATTTTTTAGTGATTTCTAGGATATTTTCATTTGTGTGGTTGGTGTCACTGCGTGACAACGTTACTTTTGTTTATGTTTGAAATGTTTGGTTAGGGTAAACATCATGGTAAACATGAGACATTGTTTTTAGTTTATATTTTTACCTGTGAATTGCTGTCTCTGCCTGTGACTGATTACAAGTGTATTTATTAGTAATGGAAAAACATCGTAATTTGTAAAGGTAATTTTTGAATATATTTAATCGACTTTGCAGTAATATTGTTAAGTTAAATACTAACCTTACATTTTTCACCCCTTTTATTTCTGAAAAATCTTTATCATAAAAGGATCTATAACCGGTAAATTGTCGGACTTGAAAACCTTGCTTCATCTTTCATAAAATTTTACTTTACAAGAAAACAACAATGCAACACGTCAAGTTGTCAAGCCAAACACAAACAAGAAATTTCAAATGTCAATTATCGAAATGTCGACTGTCGTCGTTACAAACTGAATCTAGCCACATATTATCAGTGTGGCCTCTTTATAGATACATATTCCCTAGTTTTCGCTTAGTGACGTCACGAATATAGAATAAAATTTCAAAATTGAATTAAAAATCTTCTACCGATTCAATCTTAATAATTTTTATCCTAATAATTATAAAAAAATATATATTTTATAAAAATACAGGTTTCCACTTTCATTTCGTTTGAAGGAAAATAACCCATTGAGACATTGGGGTTTTGTCATTTTTTAGATAGGATTTTTTTCGTTCGGATAACCACATCAGTTAAATAGACTGCATCTCCATAAAGAACGGCGTTAGACGGAGACTAACACCGTATCGAGATAATAATCTAAGAATAAACATAAAGTGGTTAAAAAAAATACACAACGACGTTGAGGTGTTAATTTTCTGCCAAATTTTAAGGTGGCTCAATATCGCGGATAAAAATGACACTCCCGTATATACTAATTAATTTTCTGTCACAATTCCTCAAGCCGCATCAGTCTGTTGAGTCTGACCGAAAATATACATCAACAAGTTGACCACATGTTCAGTTGATATATCGTGTTAGGTGTTCTACCTCAAGGTTCGATCTTGGGCCCATTATTGTTCACTGTCTTTATTAATAACATCACCGATAGATATATTAATTTTTCAAATACAATTTAAGTATCCATTGATAGAAAGATGTAATATTAACAAAAGAAGATACATTATTAAGCATCCATATCTATAGTATCACCTATTCACCATCGAATCTACTTCTAGACACAATTTTATTCGTTTGACAAAACATGAAAAAACAGTCGGCAGATTCAGATTCTAGGTAAAAAATTGCCTTAATGATGTCTCAAAATTAGAACAGTGGCTGTTATAATAAATAAAATAATTGAGAAAAAGGAAAATACAAAATTTCCTTTGACAACCTATAGTGGTACCTCGGATTTCGTTTTAGAATATAAATGTGCACTAAATCCCCTAATTTAACCGAGTTCGTATCTTTTATAATAACCGAGATCCCCATTCTTAAGCTCGAAATACGGGCACCCTGTATAATATGTGGTCTTACATACGACTCCATTTTGTAATTTTTTAAAATAATTTTGTATAGTCCTCCAATATAATCCTTCAGATTAATACGAATTCTTCTAAACATTGTAATGTACTCTATCCCTCTCTATAATTGAAAATATCCTTCTGTGGGGTATTTTTACTTAATAAAAATACATTTATATTTCAAGATTTCCATTTTTTCTCGTTATTTAGTTTACCTACCTCTGGACCGTAAGTTGTTCGCTGCATCTCCATCAATCGTGCATATTTCCAAACCTATCGAATTGTAAACAGTTGCGGTCGAACAAAAAAATGCGGAAGTCCTTCAGAACTCCCACAACCGAAAATTTTACATTTTGAAGAAGCCCTCACCGAACAATAGCAACCCATAAGCATCTAGAACATGTGCAACGCATACGCGTCGTAAAAAACGAGAAAAGGTCCATTATTTGCACAATCCACAAGAGGTCAGTGCACCAGAAAAGAAAAAACATAATTTAATATCGGCACCTTTGTAGCCCAGTTCTCACAAAGGCTGAATTTCACGGGAGAAGGATACCATTCCTTGCATCCTTAACGACTGCGACAGTAAGGTTCAAATTCAGCACCCACCGCATGAAAGTGAAAAATGATTCTTCCAGATTCCCTGTCCAAAATAAGAAGACAGTAAACGATATCTGTTCTAGGTAAGAGCCACTATGCGTATCAGTGTGAATAAGTGTTGGGATGGCCCCATTTCTACCGGGTTGCGCGACCTTCAGGTAGGCTGCGAAATTCGAGAGCTGAAATTATTTAAAAAACTTGAAAAAATGTTTGGTTTGCGGGCTGCCCTTCCAGGAAACGATTTAGGCCCATTGTCCTTCTGCGGTGGTGTTTTAGCTAATTTTTCATCTTCGGCAGAGGGTATCGGAAACGTATTAGGTAGATGCGATGTTCACGGTGCCTTATGGTGGTGGGTTTTTTAAAAGAAATTCATTAGGAAACGAATTTTGGGTTTTATTGTGAGGCTTTTTCGATTTCAGTTGTAATTATTTTACTTCTGTTTGGTATTAATAGTTTTGTGGTCAAATGGCTTCCGAAGAAGCTTACGTGATTGATGTTGGAGAACATACATAATATTCGAAATGCTTTAATTAAAATCTACGGGTGTTCAACACTGTAATTGTCGCAAGGAATTGAAAAATTATCGTTTTTTCATTTCTAAGCACTTATAAAAAGTGTTTGTATACAGGATCTAACATAAAAGTTGTTTAAAAATGGTTTTATCATTTAACACATTCCTTGTAAGTATACAGGGTGTCCCGAAATTAGTGTGTACAGGGTATTCGCGTATATTTTGACCCCTACCTACAGGGGTTATTAAAAAAGTTAGGAAAAAAGTTTAAATACAAAAGTTGTTTGGTTTTTCACGTATTATCTTTTGGCTAGGTCGGAAAAAAATTACATGTCGTAAATTTGAGGAAACCAATTGAACATAATATTTTTAAATGGGACACCCTAGCTGTTACACGCTTGGGTAAACATTTATTTCCTGATTAAAAAAAAATTTTTTTGACATTTGCACTGACAGTTTTCGAAATCTTTAATATTTATTGTTTGCAAAAATCATAAAAAAAATATTAAAAAACCAAAATATTAGAAAATGTTTAAATAACTAAGGAGGTTACATTGAAAATCATTAAATATTTTTTATTACTGTTGGTTTCTAACTGATAAATATTTTTAGTTCTTTGTATTTTTTGTATTTTTTTATGATACTCGCTGTCGAATATTTCGAAAACTGTCAGTGCAAATGTCAACAAAATATATATTTTTGAAATCAGGAAAAAAATGTTTACCCAAGCGTGTACAATTATACAGGGTGTCCCATTTAAAAATATTATGTTCAACTGGTTTTCCCAAATTTACGACATGCAATTTTTTTTCGACCTAGCTAAAAGATAATACATGAAAAACCAAACAACTTTTGTATTTAAACTTTTTTTCTAAATTTCTTAATAACTTCTGAAGGTAGGGGTCAAAATATACGCGAATACCCTGTACAATATTTTACCAGTGCGTTTTATGATTTTTTGCTATGAAAAATGCTTCCTTAAAATTTCAAAATCGATGTTATATCAAAACGGTGCATTTTTTCGATGTTCAACAAGAGTACCTTTTTTACCTAGAAAACTCTAAAAATTTCATATTTTAATGACAAAACCAGGGAAAAGTTACATACAAAAAAAGTTACTACATCTCGTGTTATCGCATGTAAACAATTATAGCGATTTTGCTCGAAAACGAAGCATCCTATCGATAAGAAACAAGCGTAGGCACCTTTTTTATTAAAAAATATTGAAAAGTTGAAAAAGCTAAAGCACGAAAAAGTTGCGGTACCATTTACCACACTCCCTCCCGTCTAGAACGTATGTGATAAAGTTATTTAGAAAAAATCGGCATTAGAATGCCCCCATTTAAGGGGCTGTAGCCCCCGTAGGAAGCATTTTTCGATCCATGTTTATATGAAGAAAAAGTCCTCTTTTTAACCATAGAACACACTGGTAAAATATTGCACACTAATTTCGGAACACCCTGTATTTTGCAACATTTATTATCACATTAATGAGTCACCTTGTATACAATTACTCGACTGTTTGGATTTGGTGCCAAACGGCGTTTAATTTTTAAAATCACTTATTTATGACTTATAAATTATAAAACATATTTTAATTATAACTTTGCATTAAAAAAACCTTATTTAGGTGCTAATCTTACTGCAATAATCACTTTCTGTAGTAGTTGCAGGTAAAAATGGTTTCACGTGCTTTTACTACTACAAAATGTTCCACATTGTTGCAAAGCCTTCATAAAATCATAAACATCTTTGAAAATCTAGTCGTAAAAATATAAAATATAAATAAAATGCCTCTCTGCATGACTTCTACCAACGTTTAAACAAAATTTTGGCGGTTTCCACAGCTCCGCCCATGCTCATTGTGTATGCTTGATAATAAATATGGATTTAACAGGATTAATAATGACCTGTGAAGGAATACACAAACACAGAGTTGTTAACCGGTGGGTAAACATAATAATTACTGATCTGGTAGGTTTTGCCTCGTGGGACCTTAAAGGATTATGTAGGTAGCCGGAAGGGCACCAAAGTGCAAGTGCTAGTGTACACAGAGAAAATGAAAGTGTCAAAATGTATATTTTGTAAATAAAGATAAATGATCTATAAATGTCCTTTGTCCTGTTTGTTTGTTATTTCGTTTTTTTTTTTTTGTATTTTTTAATATTAATTTTAAAGAAAACAGCTGTGGGAAACTGTGGCAATGAAAACATGATTGGGAATTACCATTTTTGCATATTTGCATACAGTAGAAAATGCTATTAAATTTTATTTGGACATATAATTGAAAATATGATTTGTAATATTACAGAATTTTGTATAAAATTAAAAAACCACTAATGAAATTTAGTTAATTTATCAAATAATTATTTATTGCACATTATGCAGTGGTTTTTTTAGAAGTTTGCATTGATACTGCCCTTTGAATATTTAATTTGTATACTTCTGGTTTCCTGCTTTTTGTTATTTTACAGGTGGTGTAATCCCAAAAGAAACTATGAACCATTTTAAAATGCACTTGTCAGGCATAATTATTTGTATTAGCTATGTTGTTCTTGTTTTGCCTTACAATTGGCCAGTTTGTTGGTTGATATTCTAATATCTGTCGTGTAACGCGGTAGATTTATTAGGCTTATTATTATTATTTGGTAGTTATTATTATTATGGCAGAATGTAAATTTCTAAACATATTTCCTTTATGTTACCAAACACGTTATTATCTGCATCTGATCTAACGAAATTAAGCAAGCTTGATCGCTCTTCAGAGTTTCTGTATTTCTGTACCCCTCTCAGGTGTCCGATGCCCATTATTCGCCGGGCAGGATTGAATGTGTGGGATTTTTCTATAGATTTTATACAAATCGACAGGAAACCTTATTTACATTGGACCTGGAATAGTTGAATGAGTCGAATAACATGTAATCTTAGATGATTCCGCTCAAATAGCGAAGGTCTTTGCCCTTCTCGATGGGCGCAAGGGATGCAGCCCTGATGGACAGTGGTCCATTTTAACGTCTCTTCAGGTAATAACAGGTTACGTTCGATGGTCTAATGTTTCTGCCTTTACCGTGTTTTCTTCAATAAAGGCACGAAAGAGCTATTAGCTCGAATTTGAAATGACAAAATCATATACAGAGTGAGTCAATGCAGAATGTCCAGTGACCTGGAAGACCGGGAAAACCTGGGAAAGTCAGAGAATTTGATTGAACAGGGAAAAGTCAGGAAACAGTCAGGGAATTTGTATAAAATATTTGTATAAAACCCTATATTCTGGTGTTGTTTGTTTTCAATTTATATGAGTTTAAATTTTGAAAGCCTTTCTTGAAATATTACAATTTGATTTATTATTTTTTCAAAATTTTCCATGAGACATCGCTGGTTTGTTGGATGGCTCTGATTTCGACAATTCGGGGAAGCGCGCAAAAAATTTGCGTGGCGGATGCTACAAAGTGTATAAATTTCTTATTTATTTGAACAAAAATACAATTTCAGATTTGAAATCCGTTTTCTGTCGATTTCTATTCCTAAGAATATAAAAATCTTGATATTATGTTCCTTTCATAGTTTAGTCAATTAGATCACAAAATATTTATTCAAATAAATTTTTGTTTAGATCTCATTTCCTATGTGAGATTTCGTTTTCATAAAAGCAAGTCCTGAATTTCATTTACTATTGTAGTAGCTTTTATGCTATGCAATTATTAGAAATTATAAATGATCAATTTTTGTTTACCATAAAATAATGTACGCTCCTTTGTCATACAAAGCATTTAATTACTGGAAAAAATAAATATTTGTCTGGAGAACCTGGAAAAGTCAGGGAATTTTATATAGGCATTATGCTGGACACCCTGCAATGGAACATTTTATTGCTGTGTACCTCCCTTTTTTGGGGCACCTTGTATAAATCTCAATAATATAAATGTTTTCCCCTTCAAATAAAAATGGATCTGTCCGACGATCTTCCATAGAATCATTTGACAGATATTCGAGTGAAACTTTTCGTTGACTCCCCTTTATATATTGTACCTATATAAGGTGTAGATTAATTAACGCTGTTCATAAAACAAGTGTCGTTGTCGGCAATTAGCTGCGTCTGCATTTTTGGACATACACGCGTTTCATTGTATATTACATAATAATTATATAATCTAAGAGATATTCCTGAGGAATTATAAAAAAAATATTTATAAATGTTCACCTACTTTTACATTATTACACATTGCCTGCGATTGCACTGTTTTGCTTAAACACACTGTGTATTTAGAACTAAGCCTTATTATGTGACTCATAGGGGCGGCTTCAGTTCATTAAATTCGAGCTAATCTGGCATTAATGACCGTATGGTCCCATGGGAACCGTGGAGAAAGATATTGAGATCAGTTTTGTTAATACGAGCAAAAGGCGTTACCAGGAATAGACTTACTAATTACTTTTTATGGATTTTAGGTCTTTACTATAGTTATATCTATTAGGAGAGCCACTTAATTTGACTCGCCAGTCTATAAACATACAGGATGTTTCATTTAGGAAAGGCGAAATTGTATTTTTGTAGAACCTTGAAGTCTATAAATTGTAATGCAAGAAAGTATTTATTTGTGTAATTGTTTAATTACTCTTATTTATTTGGGCTTAATAATCAACCTTTGCGCCTAATTTTTGCCTAATCAAGAAGTGTCACACTAAAAAGCAGATTAACAGTATATAGCAATAAACACATCACTTAAAAACGATTATGTTTCGAAAACTTTTCCGTTTTCGTTATCAAAACTTTAAGTTTGACTGACGTACGTAGTATGACAGTTTGTAATTTATTTTGTTTATCTGCTTCCATGGGCATATTAGATATTAGTCGATTTTCAGTCTATTTTGCCTTACCACGTCTTTCAGAATTGATAACCAACAGCTATCAAAATTTACAGATATACGCGATTCATTTTAAGCTCGTAGCGCCAAAACGGCAGTAACCTATACTAACCTACGGTCCCTGACACTGACGTTTGAAATTGTATTCATCCAAGGTTTGTTGTCGAGAACTTTAAACCAGGTAAAAAGCTTGTAAAACTATTTTGAAAGGGGTAAGTAGTGATATAAAATTAAAATATATTTCAATATTTTTCGAGCGTTCAATCTGAAAATGAAACTTAACCTCAAAATATGTCAAATTCTTTATTGGGCATACGGCATACATACCTTTATGGAAATAGTCATTCTTAGAGAAAAGTAAAAAGCACACACTCTACTTTGCGTTCTTTAGCTTCTTTATACATACTTGTCTCCTGTAACTCGTTAATGCCCAACTTATAGTTTCCACGATAGCTCCAGATTTTCCCGCTTTTGGAAAAGTATGAAACTGATCTCGGGGTTTTTCTTTGTCTAAGAGGAACAATGACGCTCACAACAATATTGATTCATATCTAATCAAAGCAATTAACTAATATAACGGATATTTCAAAATTCACAATAGACATACATACGCAAAACTGAACCAAAGGCCCATGCGTTAGTTGTGCGTGCCACCAGTAGGTAGCGTATTGCTTAGCAAGAATCGCGTATAGTGGATACACATTTGTCTCCATTTAATAAAATTATCCCGAATTCTTTAATTTTTCTTTTTATACTGTTTTGTTCTTTATCTAAAATTGGATCTGACTCCCACTGTACCCTATGGCCATTTTCTCAAAATTTAGGATCAAATGGCCAAATGTTCGCAAATTTTTGACTTTTCAAATTATCTTCTTTTAATATAATCATTGTGTTCTCCGATCCGAACATTTAGAGATCTTGATGTGTTTAATTTAAAATTCAATCGTCTTAATTAACATTTTTCAGGAGTAGAATCGTTTTTGGTGGCTTTGCTAAAAACTAAGCTGACTAAAAAATATTTAAACGACGCCTTTGTGTCTGTAAGTTTGTAGGATGTTTTTCTTAACCTCGAATAGTACACAGGCCGAGGCAGTGCATTTCTCGGAATACCCATACAAAAAAATAATTCCACCCAATGCACAAATATGTCTAGATCGAGTTTTACGCAACATCCACCATGCAAGACAACCAGAACCTTTTCTATTTAAAAGAAAGGCTAGACTTGCAAATACATTATTCCCCAGGTATATCTCGGTAATAGAATATTTCTCTTCTGACCAGGTAAGTAGATGAGAAGCAAATTTAGTCGTCCCTCTCGCTCTGGCTCGGGAGATGACGGCTAAGCATCGACGAGGACGGTGCGATTATTATTTTGGTTTGTGTGCATTGTGTAAAATAAGGCCCAGATTTATGTAAGATTTCGGATTTTTGTATAATACTGTGAACGTGGGAACGGCACACCAAATGGGTTGGATGGACGTAGGATGACGTTTCGGGGTAAATATAAATACGCAACTGATTGATTTGGATGTGCTGCAAGTCGTGGGAAGTTGTGTGTTGCTTAATTGTCCTCGGCGGAAAATATCGGTGCATAACGTAAACAAGTTTTTAAATTTATCAAAATGTAGAACCGGAGAATGGCCGTTATTGAAGTTACTGTAGGAATTGTAGTTAGGAAACGTTCGATTCTTCCTAACTAGTGCAGGAAAAATTTTCCCCATGCAAAAAATACATCCTAATTACTGAACTAGCTATTCATTTATCAACTTAAATCATTTATTATTATAAATTTTAACTATCATCACCAAGTAGCTTTTATCATGTGCTTCTTTCAAAAATTTGTCATCTTCTGATTTTCTTAAAATACGGGACTTCCTGGATCTATGTCTTACCTATTTACGTTTAAGGAAAGCAATTAAACTTGGAAATTTCTTTGTCAATATTCTTTTTCACTGCCAATGTTGTTCTTATCATTGAGTAAAGACTCCACAGCGTGGAACTCTGCTATAGTTTGAATTTTTGTTCAAAATAGACTAGTAGAAATACTAGCCTCAGTGATAACAGTTACTCCCTTTTGATGACTCCAATCTTCAAGTAAGCGATACGCTTTTTCATATTTATCTTTGGATTTTCTGGACAATAATGAATGAATCGCCATTTTTGCTGATTCTTGTATATCATCTTCCTTATTATCGTTTGAAGCAGAAGATTCAGACTATTTTCGTAAATCACTGACACAATAATATTAACGAAAAGAAAACCTAATAAACAAACTCGTTTCTATTCTATCAGGATTCTTGATTCACATTTTTGAAATTCACAATTTTCAATAAAAAATTATGATAAATATACTTAGTTATTTGAGCTATTTTCAAAACACTATTAAGAAAAATCATCAGTGCAACTCGTAGGAAAAGTGTATTTTCCGCATATGACCTATCTACGCCTACGAGACACTTTTTCTAACTTATTGCACAAATAGCCATATCAAAACAAAACCGTAAAATATAAAGTCAATAGTCAAAAGCAATAAAATATCCTCGAAAATATGTGTCTCTTTTGGCACCGAGGAATATTTAGTTGTTTTAAACGTGTGCAACCATTTGAAATGTGTACAGGTTTATGGTTTTGACATTTTGATAGTTGTACCACCATTTGGTTTTGGTACAGTGGTATATTGCATCGTTTTTATGCATTAAACACGTATCTATCATAAAAAATAAGGCAATTATTGTGGAAAAACCACAGAAATCATAAAAAAATATAGACTGCCAAAAGCTATTACGTGACACATCTAAAAATAGTCGATCTGTGCAGAACACCCGAAACCTTCACTTTAGGGAATTTTTGTGCCACAGCTTAGATTAGAACCAAGCATGTGTTGGTAGTATTGAAAAATCTACGCGACGCGACGTCAACTTCACGTCGACTGCGGATTTAAAATGAACAGATAGATCTTGTGGCATGTCTTAACTGCGTTTGTATATTTGGTGTTTTTACTGTTTTTCGATAAGTATTACAGTATATTATGAGAAAAATTCAAACTCACTGAAAATAATCCACTTCATGTGTAAAATGACACCTGATTTTCGATTTTCCCGCCAGGCAGTTAATGCAAAGCTATACGCGATTCTTGCTTAACAATACGCTACCTACTGGCGGCACGCACAACTAACGCATGTGACTTTGGTTCAGTTTTGCGTATGTATGTCTATTGTGAATTTTGAAATATCCGTTGTTATATTAGTTAATTGCTTTGATTAGATATGAATCATTATGTTTGTGAGCGTCATTGTTCCTCTTGGACAAAGAAAAACCCCGAAATCAGTTTCATACTTTTCCAAAAGCGGGAAAATCTGGAGCTATCGTAGAAACTATAAATAAGTTGGGCATTAAAGAGTTACAGGAGACAAGTATGGATAAAGAAGTTAAAGAACGCAAAGTAGAGTGTGTGCTCTTTACCTTTCTCCAAAAATCACTATTTACATAAAGGTATGTATGCCGTATGTCCAATAAAGAATTTGACATATTTTGAGGTTAAGTTTCATTTTCAGATTGAACGCTCGAAAAATATTGAAATATATTTTAATTTTATATCACTACTTACCCCTTTCAAAATAGTTTTACAAGCTTTTTACCTGGTTTAAAATTCCCGGCGACAAATCTTTGATGAATACAATTTGAAATTTCAGTGTCAGGGAACGTAGGTTAGTATAGGTTACTGCCGTTTTGGCGCTTCGATCTTAAAATGAATCGCGTATTTAGCTACTACTGCAACCATGTCTACCAATACAGAAAACCAAAGCCACAAAAGTTACGTGTTTTCCATATGGTGACCATTCTCAATCTCCATAAAAGCATTATATATTTTTTATAATTTCTATGGTACAAACGTACAAAATGAAAACCGCTTTACTGATAAATCAAGCGCCGTTGTCTGCCAAAGGCGGATAGGCTCCATTAAGATCCAGGCAAGGCTCACATAAAAAAGTATTTAGACGAGTGGTAAAATCACCCCCGCCTGCATAATACATGGGACATCGAAAAACTCTTCGGCGGGGCGTTAGCAGAAATCGAAAAAGCCGATAACGGCGCTCAAGGCCGCATCCATTGTTCGGATCGCGGCCGAAGAAGTGCTACACGGTGTCTCCGATTTAGGCGTTAATACCCCGGCCGTGAGCGGATCGCAGTTGGCGGGATTTGTAAATACAAAAAGCAGAGGTCGTTAGCGATTTAGCTTCCAGGAGGATGTGTTGAGGGTGGATAGAGGTGAGAGTAATGGAGAGATCGGAGATGGAGCACAGGGGTGGAGTGGCTCTTCGCAATAATCTGGCCCTTCATAGGTGTGATATAACTTGGTACTATAATTGATACGAGATGTCAACCGATAGCTTGATCAAAGATGATCATGAAATGAAAAAAAGACAAATGTTGTCAAGTTACATCGTACATGTAGATAACATATAAAATTTATAATCTCGTCAGAAAAATAATAAATATCTAGAAACATATCTGGCTATTACGCACTCTATTCCTTCCCGTAACCTCGATGCTCGGTTAACCTGATATTCTATCCTGAAACGGTCAAAGCCGTAGTGGCTCGAATGTTAGTAGCAAATTATTTCTTCCTCATTGGGTTTAGTAAGACATATTTTATCTAGTTTCTTAATTATAGTGCCTTAAGGGCCGGTCTTTCCATCTCTTCATAAAGTTGCTTGTAACTAAAAGAAACTTTAACAAGTGAATTTATCTGGCAGTTAAAAAATTCCGTCTTTCCAACACAATTTAACTGCTCCTTTGTAAAAAGACCGTTTGATGATATTGGCAATACTGATTAAATAAGAAAAAGTCTATATAATAATGTGAGACAGATGAAATTTGTCAATCATAATCAACAAAATGTCAATTATGACAACATTACCTAGCTAAATATAACATACTGTGGCTAGAACCAACTATGTATAACTTTTTTAAAGTTCTAGTCATGTCTGGGATCTCTAGTTTAAATTACTCAGAAGTGTAAAAATGTCTTTCCAGGATGATACAGTAAAAAGACTTGGAACCAAATTGCCTGAGAATTTGAGGCCCTCACTAGTACAAATCGTAGCAGTTCAGTCCTCATTTCAAAATATGATTCAATAAAACGTGTCATAAAATCTAACAAATACGTAGATATCATTTCTTTTTTATTATTAACCTGTTAGTGTGATGCCGTAAATGTTGCTCAATTTCTTCTAAAACATTTAACACCGTTATTTTTCTGAGGTTAGAAATCTCTTTGTAACTACTTATAGGCCAGTAAAAGTGACCGATAAGTTAAAGAGCAGATAGAGAACTTTAAAGACAGAATTTAATTTAAAACACAGTGAAAAGACCCATTTTGTAGTTACAAGGAAGATAAATTTATAAAGATGTTTATAAGGAGATGGAAAGACCGGCCCTTAGTTTCGTTAATTTTAATTATTCAGTTTGTAATTAAAACGGAATTGCAGAAGCAAAATGTTAGAAACGAATTTTGTAAGGTATTTTGCAGGGTATTTAATCAAAAAAGTCCCACTAAACATACTTGCGATGTTTTTGAACAATATTCTGAAGCCCATCAAGATTTGGATGAATCGCCTTTATTTTGCCACTATAAAGTTTACGGAAATGCCAATTTGGATTTATTTTTTCTGAAAGGATGAAAAGAGTATGATTAATCATTAATTAAATCGTTCTAAGGACATACATTTCCTCCTCTGCATATGACAGGACCAGTGGGCCGGTTCGATCCTGCCGCAATCGCAACGTTTGAGGCTTTTCGCAATTTTGCCGGATTATACCTCTGTAATCACCTATTTAATCTTTTTTTAAAGCCACACGTGGGTAACTGATTCTGGAGCAGATTTATCTCTCTTTTTTTTGTTCGACACCAACGCGTGTAGGATTACGCATGAAACTGGGAATTGAGTTATACCTTTTAGAGATCTGATAAAGACATGAAAGAGACATAAAAGGCATGGTTTTTAATAGTTTCTTCTTGCCGCAGTGTCACTTTACGAATGTAGGATATGCGGATCGGACACGAAAGGTATATTGAAGAAATATAGTGTATTTAATAGAATTAAAACGTCTAATAGAAATAAACACTATGTCAAACTAATTAAATTAAAACTAATGTTGTCTTCTCCTTATATATCTCTTTAAAATTTACATACTACAATTTTATTGTTAAGTTCGAAAAAGAATAAAAAAAAACTGGTTTTGTTTATTTTAACAAGTGCACATCAATTTTAATTGGCACTGCCAATTTGCTACATTTAGTTTGCTAATAGGAGACTGACTTTCAAAGGGAAAATAGTATATTATGTTACTAGGAGTAGAAGGCGAACATTATTTGTTAAGCCCAGAAGCTTATACAGCCGAGGCGTTAGCCAAGGCTGTGTAAACTGGGCGAAACACATAAAGAGCTTTATACTCCGAGTGACATATATTATTCTTTCTTCAAGCATCAACATTACAACTGCATTTCTTAGTGTGACATTTATGCGTGTTTAAAAACCGATTTGACGCAACGTCGCATTTCAAACTGACAGATCTGAGAAAACAGGGCTACATAACTATCCTTTTTAATCCGTTGTTATGGTTACACTTTTTCTTTTTTGTACTAGTATTAAAATGAGAATATTTATGTTTTCATAATACAATATAAGTATTATTATATTATAAGCTCGAAGAAAAATATATATTTTTTTAACAAACTGATATTTTAAGGGAAGCCTTAATAGATTCAAGTCAAGTAGGCTGACAAAATCATCAAGTACCGCCATTGCACGAATCCAGCACCCCGCCATCTCGATCGCGGCTTTCATTATCGCATTAATTACTCCGGGCACACCCTTACCCCTTTCCCATTGGCTCCAGCCGCTGTTCACCCTTTCCCTAACCCGTTATCCGAGTCAGGTCGTTTACCTTTCACTTGCTCCTCTCTCTAGCGCCTCGTAACCCTTTCCCTCTCGATGGAATCCCTACCTGCCGGCATTGGTTGGTTATCCCTTGCATCCTGCGACGTAATCGACCCTCGGCAACCCTTTGCCTTTACCCCTTCCGTGGGACTGTGACAGTCGGGTCCATGGGAATCACAATCTGGATTTGCAAGTTTGTACAATGGCGAAGTACGCGTGGGAAGTTGCGTCAGTTTGGGCACGTCTTATGTGATGTTTGCGAAATAAATGGACGTTGTGGGTAAGTGTGTGAACGTGACGGCAAGGGTGAAACCGGTGGAATGAACAATAATTGTACTCACCTGTTGGAATTCTCTTGGTCGTTGTGTGTGGCTACTTTTAGGATTTTATGGGAAAGTATGAAGCCGTTTGTATTCGGCTCGAAAATACTTTGTCGATTCATTGTAGTCTTTTTTGGAATTACACCACCTGTAAAATAATAAAAAAAAGAAAATTAGAAGTATTCAAATTAAATATTCAAAGTATAGTATTAAAGCAAACTTCTAAAGTTTGCTTTAATACTACACTTTGTTCTAAATAACAAATTTGTTTAATGACACAAATAAATATTTTTGTGCGTGTAACGTTCCATCGTTCCATCCATCGTGACGTCCATTTTTGAGTTCCTGAAACGGTAACGTTTCACGTGATGCACACTGTATGATAAGAAATAATAGTTCCAGCCTATAAATATTAACCTTTGGCACTCTCTCCGAAAAGTAACTCATATCGCCACATTTGATGCAAAAAAAAACCGAATCAATCGTCTAAATTAGTTAGAGCCAGAGCATATATTAATGCATTTCAGAGACACAAAAGGCCGCCGATTATTTCCGGCAATAGAGAGTCCCATTTATCCTCGACTGGCCATTATGCGCGTACATATGTTATTTCCATATTTTCTGTGGGTCCATTCAGACTGTAAAACACTCGCCATTCACCCCACCGCTTCGGCCACCATGTTTGTCCAACCCGTATGACTCAGATCGAGTTAACGGTGTTTTTTTTTGCATTCGAGGAAAGGAAGGGTCAGTCCCCATGGACATTGGGGGAGCATGTTACCCTAGCGGCTCGACAGCCGGCCAATGGTAGTGCAGTTAGACCAGGGGTCAGGCCAGATCGATAGTAGACAAGATTAAGTGACGTTTTTTGGAAAATACTCGGCTGGTCGCGTGGAAAAGGCGCGAAAACGAAGACACTACGTTCTCGTTTTCTAATATTTGTCTAAAAAACGTTGACAACAAGTTTTGTGAACTTAAACTATCACTTCTATGCAGCCATCTGAATGGTAGTAGAAGTAGAAATGCTTCACTTCACTAATCACTCTTTTTTTTAAATTCAAATAATACCCTGTCCAAGTTACTTCGCAATCCACAAAAAACAATGCCATAGCTAAGTTGCTATCATCAAAATTTCGTAGTGTTTGTACAGTGTCCAGTAGAAAAATGATATTGTATGTATGAAAAGACGCTCAATATAAGTATATTTTAACTTAATGCAATATCAATATATCTACACGTCGAAAAATTTAATATTCGATACCTGAGTTATAAAATAGATTTATCATTTTTTAATACCTATTCCATATAAAAAAAAACTTTTTTGTGTACCCGGTATACATAATTTGCCAGTACAAAAGTGTTAGAATGACTGGAATCTACATAAAAAATTGTATAAGACCAGTTTCCAAGTTTTTTGTATCTATCAATAATTAAAATATTAAGATGGGGTTTACTTTAGAAAACTAACCCTGTACAAGCTGGAAAAAAATTCCAAAAAAATTAAATAAGAACACCACCCCTATTGCAAAACACCCACAAGGGTGTCGAATGTGATTTTTTAATTGGAGAGTTAGGAGACAGCCCTCCATCCACCCTGAAAAAATCAACTTGTCCGCATTTATTTTTTTGAAAAATGATATCTTTTTGTTTTGCTAAAGCGAAAGGATGTTATCACAGCCAAGTCGATAGTGCTTCTAGTAAGTCTAGTAAAAAGTCATGTCCAGCTTCTAGACTAGACTCTTATCTGAACGTACACAGATTTATTAAACAAACATTTAACGGATCCTTGCCGGCGCCTGAACGTATTATTTTCTTTACTGGAAACTGGAAAGGTTTGCATTCCTGCGTTTCTTCCCATATATCACCCGGGAGTATGAACAATGGCCGATATTAAATAATTCGAGATCTCTAATAACCGCCGCGTCAGCCGGGAAGATTAATGACTGGCCAGTCCATTGTCTGTCGGAGGCTGCAATCATTTAGCGAATATTAGGGGTATCGGTATCGGAGATGGTTTTATTGAAATAGCGGGATCGGTAAACCAACAGCCGAAAGACTATTGGGATTCTTTATGTTGATATTGATGCATGAGTTAGTTGTCTGCATGTCTTGATTTCATTAGAATATATACCTACACTTGGACAACTGGATCTTTACCCGTACGTCATCCAGTGTATAACATTTTTTTTATATTAAAATTCTTTGTTGGAGAATCTTATTTCTATTAAAACTGGTCTGAAGACCAACCATTAATTTTTTTCTAATAATCTTACAAACTAAACATTTATTAACTAAAGTTCATCCAACGACGTCCTTTAGAATGTTCTCTTCTAACAATTTCACTGGCGCACTATCTCCTGCTTTTACACAGCACACTACACCAGCTCAAATGGTTTGGGGTTTGGGTCTCTTCAATCTTCGAACAAGATGTTGGTTGTCCAGCAACTGAAGAGCTTCTGCATTGATGTGGAGGTGAAGTCTGGCCTCATGTCTACCAGCAAACCTTTTGATCTCATCTTTAACCATTGGGATGTTAAGGTCTCGATGCAAGTTGCGTATGTACCATGGAGCGTCTACTATGTTACGCAGCACTTTGTTCTGGAAAGTCTGAATGGTTTTAATATTACTATTTCTGGCACAACACAACCCCAAAGTTGAATACCGTATAACCAAACTGGTTTTAAGATCTGATTGTAAATTAGTACCTTATTATCTATTGTCAACTTAGAATTTCTTCCAAGCATCCAATAATGCTGTCTATATTTCAAACCAAGTTCTTTCCACCGTAGCTTGGCATCCAGGGTCATGCCTAGGTACTTGGCGTTATTCTCATTGGGTACAATAGTACCATTAATATCCAAGGACGGGGGTTAACTAGTCTTTTGTTGGTAAAGTTAACATGAATTGATTTGAGCTCATTTAACTTGATCTTCCATTGTTTGGTCCAATGAAGTATTGTGTTACTAGCTACTTGCAATCTTCTAGTGGATATTCCTTAATCTTTACCGACCGCAAGAAGTGCAGTGTCGTCAGCAAATGTAGCCACAGTGGTCTCTTCTAGTACTGGCATATCACTAGTATATAGCAGGTAAAGGATAGGGCCAAGTGTATGACATGATAAACAACAAAACCCTTAAGCTTGAAGGGGGTTGGAACCTTTGGTGGGAAGATGATAATACTGATGTAGTTTTCCACATAACTCCAAAACGCTATAAGTACTGCACTCAACTAGCGCTTCGCCAACCAAGTTGGCATCATCTGGAGATGATTACAACTAAACCTATGCTAACACTGTGTCCTATTTATATGTAAACTATCTATTTTATGGTTGTTCTCAAACGCATCTTGAGCGACACTAGACTTTTCTGTTCTACCAGTCTAGTATTCTAGTCTAGTGTCGCCCAACATGCGAAATTGACATTGGAAACTTAGTAAAGACGGCTTCAATTCAGAACTGACTGAATATCCGTTTTTTTTACTTTATTTTATTGTAACATGTTTCTGTTACCTATTTATGGTACTAAAACTTTCAACACCAAGATTTATCAACTGTCCATGTCCACTGCTTCTGTAATCTCAATTCATTACACATAAAAACCATCGAGATATGAGCCCAGATCGTCAGCCACGTCACGTGACATTTTTATCGTAACCTCTCGCTCACTCGGCAAAATCGCCGACAGCAGTTCGGACGCACTCTAGATAAAAAACCGTGAGGCGTCCGTGAATTATAAGTCATCCGGCAGATAAAAGTAATCCGGTAGATTGGTCGAGGGGCGTCGGTTATCGCCACAGAAATGGGCGCCGTATTTTTTAAGTTAATGTTTTCTCGCGTGCGTCGACGGACGACGTCAGTAATAAAATTTATCGGCTTTTCGGGGATATTTCACGCGGGGGACCTGCACCGGCCATTTGCAGACGAGTACTTGAGATAGACGGGCGCCTGGACAGTGGCGGACGCGATTTTTTATCTATAAGTGACGAATTTAAGCAGCTCCACACCCAATGTCGGAAATGTCAATTTCATACAAAGAAAAAACTTCTTGGTCTAGAAAAACATGTATTTCGGGAGAAAAATCGTAGATTTTGACTGTATACATAACGTCAAATTTATAAGATTATAGGTAAAGGTACAAAATATACTTACTATGGCGATGAAACTCTCTATCAGGGGTGAGCAGAGTGAAGTACGGTAGGTTTTTTATTAGCTGGCCAAACTTGGGCGCCATCAATTGATCTTTTTTGATGGTACAGAGTAAAGGTATATATTCCTATCCAAGTGAAGACAATTGCAAAAAAACACTTGACAAGAATAAAGTTAATTTTTAATATAATCCTCTCAACTATAAATTTACGAACGGTATATACATAAAAGACACACCTAAATCTAAATATTAGGACACACTCAAATGTACAAAAATGAGTTAAGGTTTTACAGCAATAAAGCTTGACAACAAAATGTAGTTTGGCTGTACTAAAGATCTACCAAAAAATGCAGTTTTTAGATATTTACAGTCCGCGAGGTAACAGTAAGGGCCCTTAAATTCATTCGCACACACGACCTATGCATAGAGTAAGTTAGTCTAATTAGGCACGGTATACGTAACATGGTTTAAGATGCACTTCCAAAATAAGTAATAAAGTACTCACATAAGAACAGTTCGTTTCGGGGTTAACGTTGTTCATACGTTCTGCTGCCAATTCACAAATCAACGTGCCGAAATGATTATTTTCTCGTAATCATACTACTGAGTAGTAGGATTCGGTTACTAAGATTAATTAATCTTTTATATTTGCTTTTTCCAGCTTTTTTCTTCAAACTTTGGACGCTGCCCAATTCACCGAACTTGCTCGCCAATCCCAATTCTCGCCATCTTTTTCTCCTCCTCCTCGTTCCCCTTCGTTGTCCATCCGCTCACGTTCGTAACACGAGATGGCGTCACTATATTGTTTTGAACTTTAGATTATGCAACTCTAGGACTATGTATTGAGATAGACCTAGCGCACAAACACATAGAGTGAAGTTGGGATTATAATCACTTAATATACCCCGAATACATATAATACTTTAAATACAGGATTGGTGTTTAACAAGAAGGTAAAAACACAGAATGAGATAAGAAATATTAGTTTAAATCAACTAGAAAGGTACTTTATTAGGTATTAAAAAACGAGACCGTTACAATACAGTAATGAAATTTTCAACATATCACTAATTACCTATAGCCTTCGTGCCAACTACCATAGTAAAACATTTTTTGATTGATTTACGTGGTGTTGGCATAGAATTTTTATAGAATGGTCTACATCTGTCAATTTTTTATTAAAAAAATTAATATCTCGGAAGTAAACATCTCCTTCCGGTGTAACCGGAACTGATAGAACTGTCAAAATATTTTAATCAAAAAGATCACCCTGTATTTGCCACAGTTTCTAAATTTGAAAATAATCGCATACCTAAGTGGTTTCCGAGATACCGATAGTGTAAACTCGTCGCTGGACAGTTGGACACCCGTAATTATTTTTCCCGGTCAACGTACTATCAAAACATTTAAGATAGAACAGCTACATAAAATTTTATAAAACAATTTCTTTGCAACTTTGTCCTATGCACATTGTGGTGCATTCAAAATTTAGGTATGACGTTTCGTCTGTCTGGAATCATCACTCGAAATGGGCCGGTTGACTGGTTTTCACGTCTATCTGCACTGCGGGCAGAAGTTTCACTAATTAAGTGAGAATTTTCGGGACATTATACAGCTACTTATTGCTGATTTAACCAAGTATATCAAATCTAAAATGCGATCCAAAAACGAACTCGACATATAAAAAAAATATATCCATCGCAGTCCATGCCTTCGAACTGCATCAGCCGATAATTCCATTGTGCAGTATGCACCCCAACATTACGGGGAGTGTCCAGCCAATGTTCTTTTGGACGACGCCATGCGTGTCCCTTCGCACTCTGACCCTTCCAACTCACTCATGCCGTCGCGGCTGGCACAAATTCTAATAAATTGCCGATCCGAACACGGTTCTATGCCAAAATAATTAGAATTTGCTTCCCCACATATGTCCTGTGTGCGAGCCACCCTTCCCGGTTGCTTCTCTATTGATAAGTATTGGATTACCGAATTTGCGGAAATTCATAGCGTTTGTTTTCTCCGTTCTGTCTGCTTCTTGAGTAGGTTGGCTTGCGTTAAGAAAGAACGAGGCTTGGGTTCTTTGTTGTCTAAATATTATTAAGCGGGATCGGGTTTCTGCCAATTTGGAATTATGGATTACCCAGAATGGAGAAAAAATAGTTCGTTCGGCTTTCATAGGAGCAAGAAAAACGGAGCGCTATTCAGTGGTTTTTTCCCTGAAGCATTCAGGAAGATTTGATTTAAAAAAAAGAGGATTTATTTTTTTCACTGCAAGACATTGTATTTAACTAACTTAAAATTACATAACAAACAAAAATAAATTCGATTATCCCATTATAAAAACTACAGTAAATACCAGAATTAAGCAAAGTGGAATGACCTCGCCGTGCTGGTAAAATGCGGTGATGCATGGGCGTGCGTATTCTGTTTTACCATTGGGCACATTTCAGTTAATATATAGTCGTATACTATTCTATAGAATACTTCCAGTATATGCACTTCCACTTTTTTAACTAACACAAATAAGTATAAACACTGACACAAAGAATAAATACACTGATAATTTTACCACAAATTTTTACCGTTAATAAACGCGCACGAAATAACCCAACATCACACCACTGTTTTCCTACTACCTCGAGCGCAGTCGCTTGTTGGTTCCTGATTCGACCAATCAACGTCGTTGAAGCTCAGAGAAAAGAAAGCGTAAATGCAAGAATATGTATGTTAAATAAGGTTGAACAGCTTGTCGTCAACTTTACGACTTTCGCAGTTGCCACATATTCGGAAATGCCTTGATATTATTAAGTAAAAGACAAATTAAACATTGCGTTTGCTTTAATAAAGTACAATAGGGGACGTTAAAGACAAGTAAAAAAATGGGTAAATAAGGTAATTAATACGTTTCCTGTTTTATATAAGAATACTTTAGAAATTAATGTGGCAATACAGATCTACTCTTTTTCCGGTCATTCCACTTTGCTTAATTTTGGTCTTGACTTTATTAAACTATTAAGAAATTAAGTGGAGTAAGAAAACACCATAAATCTTTAAAACGCTAAAATATACGTTCAGATATTTGATAACGATTTCAAGACAAATATTTCCATCATGTGTTGTATAGTCAATTCAGTATGAATTAATTTTTGGCACAAACCATTTCGTCTACATCAGAAATTAAGTATATTATGTTTCCTGTAGCAACCACGGACTAGTAGGTAGCCAGAAAACTAAAACTACCCCCTTCTGTCATCCACAAGGGGTTGTCGCGTGCCTCGGGACCGTTTCAGTATCTCTAACCGTTTCCGGCGTATCCTATTTTATAAAATATACGGCTTGTAATGCCATAAAAAAAAAACCATTTTGCTGCGGCGAACTCCTAAATTATTGGATCGGGCCCCCGAATTAATGCCATCGAAATACGAATTAAACTTCGGATTACTTTTTATTTATGTCGCTCGCAGAGATAAAGGCTTTGAGGTTGAGGCAAAGGAAAATATTATTTGCTCGGTGAAAATGCGGCCTTGAAGTAATTCGCGGTAAACAGTAGCTGAAACATCGAAAATGCTTTATATACTTATAAGAACCAAAATTGTGCTCGATAATTGTGGACAGAAAACCCTGCCAATGGAGTGTTTCCTATTTTTTTTTTTACATCGGCAATGGAAAGTAGTTGGAAAAAGAAGAGATACGTATTTCTGGAATTTTAATATTGGGTTCATGTAAGTCCATAAATTATTTTTTTATTGTGCACGATATCTATGTGACGTCACTAAGCTAAAATTCAAAATTTGCGCCATTTTTTAGTGATTTCTAGGATATTTTCATTTGTGTGGTTGGTGTCACTGCGTGACAACTTTACTTTTGTTTATGTTTGAATTGTTTGGTTAGGGTAAACATCATGGTAAACATGAGACATTGTTTTTAGTTTATATTTTTACCTGTGAATTGTTATCTCTGCCTGTGACTGATTATAAATGTATTTATTAGTAATAGAAGTTCTGTTAATTGAAACATCGTAATTTGTAAAGGTAATTATTGAATATATTTAATCCACTTTGCAGTAATACTGTTAAGTTACATAATAACCTTACATTTTTCATCCCTTTTATTTCTGAAAGGATCTATAGGATCTTTATCATAAAAGGATCTATAACCGGTAAATTGTCGGACTTAGCATCTACAAAACCTTGCTCCATGTTTAATAAAAGTTTACTTCACAAGAAAACAACAATTCAACACGTCAAATTGTCAAGCCAAATACAAACAGAAAATTTCAAATGTCAATTGTCGAAATGTCGTTTGTCGTCGTTACAAACTGAATCTAGCCACATATTATCAGTGTGGCCTCTTTATAGATACATATTACCTAGTTTTCGCTTAGTGACGCCACGAATATAGAATAAAATTTCAAAATTGAATTAAAAATTTTCTGCCGATTAAATCTTAATAATTTTTATCCTAATAAATATAAAAAAAATATATTTTATAAAAATACAGGTTTCCACTTTCATTTCGATTGAAGGAAAATACCCCATTATAGAAATATAATAACCTACCTATATTTTAGAACAGTTTCTATTCTCCAAGTGTTTCGTCTACTATAAACTTATTTCCTTTTTTAATAATTATTAATTCGTTTTCACAAAAATGATTAATACCAGAAAAACAAAAAGATCAACAAGAAAAGCAAATTGATACAGATTAAAAATGTACCTGGATACCCTAGATACCCTGGTACCCTGGATACCCTAGAAATATCCCCTGTATATTTATTTCTACGGTATCTGATGTACCGTACTGATGTTTTTATTTTCTGTAGATCCCATTTATAAAAAAAATCTTTTGAGGGTTTGAAGTTCACCAAAGTTCGTACTAAATTCTGAGCTCCCTCTATATAATTAGGTAACTTCTAATAATCTAATGTTTTAATATTCCGGTTTATTTGAAATTCTGAAAATTTAATATTAGAGTAATAACCTCAAATTTTCAGAATTTCAAATAAACTGGAACCTTAAAATATCCTAATGAACAGGTTACGTGAATGACCATGTATATATGTATCATTCTAGTTTTCTGAGGATAGTTGTAAATAAACCGAAATATTAGGGAAAAAATGACGGCGATCGAATTCCCAAGAATAAGTAAAAGTGTTAAAAATCAAGTCATTAAAAAATGTAATAATATCTAACAATAACTTATTTTTGCTGCATCTCTGTGACTCATCTTAATTTATTTTTGGCTTACACCACTTGGTATTGGAAACCAAGACTCCAAGTGTAATATCAAAGCATTTTTTTTTAATTTCCATCGAAAAGCATTGAATAAATCTTATTTCCCGTTTGATTATACAATTGCGCATGTAAAACTAAAAAATAATAAATTGATATATATGAATATATCAATTGAATTGTTTGATGAATATATTGTTATATAATATATAACAATAAATAATATAGAGCACGTTACAATAATTAAATGTAATGTGCCCTTAATGGTGTGTCTAATACAAAACGCACTGACAAAATAGGTGTTGCCCATAAAAAAAAGGAATAACCACCCTAAAGTGTATATGAACAAAAAAAGTTATAACATAAAATTGCGCAACCCATTGCCCTTGACACTACTACCTTTTTACCTGTTGCTGTGACCCTTTTCTCAAACACAGACACCAGATAGAGAATGGGTTAAATTCACTATGTAACAGGCCCGTTTCCACATTTTAATGTATTCGCATTGTCAAGCTACATAAGCTACCTGCCAAAGGGTTATTGTTGCCCACAAAGGGTTAGACCCAACTACAGAATAAAAATGATCGATCCCTTTCTAATATTTACCCCAACAATGGTAATGATTTCATGGTGTTAAAGTGAACAGGGTAAATTTGATGATGATTACGTCGATGGGGATAATTCTTTCCGTTCTAGGTATAAAAAATTGGATTCTAATGGGTTAAATGGCAGGGAGGGTGGTTTCGGCTGTAATGGGGTTTTTAAAGGGGTATTTATTTGGATAATTCCGTTAAAATTGATGGCTAATGTTGCGGTAACTGTGATATAAAAGATTCAGGTTATCCTTCGAGCAAACATAATGGGATGGATACTTGGAGGAAATTAATTTATTATTTATGAATAACCCTTTTATTTATATGAAATTTTTATCTTACAATGATTGAAGTACAATTCTACCAAAGTGTGAAACAGCCACAGTAATTTCTTTGTTTTTATAATGCTTAACTGACAGTTGGAACTGAAAATTAAACATAATTTCAATAACTGGTAGCTGTAACTACCAATTTTACTCTACTATTTTATATACAGGGTGCGTCAACAAGGTGTTTGTCTTCGATAACGTTTAAATTATAAGAGAAACAAGTTTATCCAAAGGTATAGTCTATATAATGTCAGTTGAAACTGTAAAAAAAATCCGACAAAAGAAACACCTAGACTTCGATGGCGGCCTCTTTGTTTACGCACGTGTGTCGTTTGTCGGAATTTTTTATGCAGTTTCAATTTAGATTATAAAGACTATATTATGTATCTATGATTTTTTGATTAGTTATACTCGAAAATCTATACATTTTCGGAAAAATTAAAATAACTTGGCAACGCTGCATTAATATCAAAAACAAAATATCACCGTACAGCATATTTATTCTTAACGAAAAGGTGCTTTTACATACAGGGTGTTTCATTTAGAAAAGTATACTTCTTCTCTATAACCAAGAAAACAAACAACCTATTGATGCCTAAATAATTTTAGACGATAGATTTCATAGAACTGAATAACTTTTGTATTTAAACTTTTTTTGTACCTCTTAAAGTTACGCATATGCATTAAAGAAAATTTGATGTCATTTTTAGTCTTAGTGTTAGGAGTTACACTAATCAACTTTGTTTTCTGTTATAGACGCCATATTTAAATGTTTTTTCTGATTAACGATCAGGTGCATGGTCTCATGTCATTGTGATATAGTAAATAAAAAAAATTGTCTTGGCAAGAGTGCTTTAGGCACTCTTATTTTCATAAAAATAGGAGTACATACAACTACGTAAATATATACAATAAAGAAGAATATGGTTCATAGGATTTTATCGTATTTTGTGATTGTAATTCTTAACCTTTAGGAAACATCTTATGCTTTGTGTATGTGAAGTTCTCACTCAGTCTGAGTGAAGCACTTTGTGCAGTTTACAGTACGTCTTAATGACCTTTAAAATATTTAAGTTCTGCCCTGTACAGAAATATAGTAAAATATCCCTAAATAATACAATTATCTAGTTACTTTTTAACAGCAAATAAATACCTCTAGCAATGAATTTCTGAATCTACTTGATAAACATGTCTGAGAAGGAATCTCGGGTTATTAATTGAGATTTTTCATTTGCAACTAAAAAGCACTCTCTTATTAAAATATTGGCTCTTCTTCTTAAATCACTCTTATCAAAAATACCATATTCCGTACTAGGCTTCAGTTGATAAAATAAACAGGTAAAGTACCTTGTAAAACAAGTTAAAAAATTAATACTAACCTCTGTTTTTCACTTAATGCAAACTGTTTATGCATGCGAGGACAAATACTCTTTTGTTTGACTTCCCTCGAGAATGTTATTAAAGATAACACTCCAATCAACCAAAACAACCCTTGCCGTCCACAAAAAAGGGGTAAAACAAACAAAAAACCCCTATCAACAACACTTAGTAGCTTGAAATGTTTGTATTGAATAAGTATTAAGATACCACAATAAAGAAGTAAAACTGTTTTTTGTACCGTTTTCACCCTTTTTTCAGCCATGAAAGGGCACCTGCCGTGCGGAAGGGTGGAATTAACCCTTAACCGGCCTATTACACCAGTTACGCCACCTGTCTTCCTCAGGGAAGAGGTAACGGTAAAAAATTCACTTTCTATGCAGTTCTTGTGCAACACGATGCTTTTATGCACTGTCTCTATTATTTTTTTTAATAAAGCACATAAGCAGAGAATTTCGGTGCATATATTTTTAAAACTGAGGATATAAAGAGGTGATATTGTTCAAAATATATATTAGATAACACCTATTGGAGGAATAACCTTATTATTTAAACGAACTTGCCCCCCAGTATCAATTCAAAAATGCTTCCTCGAAATTGCAAAATCGATTTTATATCAAAACAGTGTATTTACAGATTACCAACAAGAGTAGGTATGTTTTTTACGTAGAAAACTCTAAAATTCCATATTCTAATGACAAAACCAGGAAAAAGTAACATACAAAAAGGTTACATACCTATACGTCTCGTGTGGTCGCATGTAAATAATTAAAACGATTTTGCTCGAAAACGATGCGCCCTATCGATACGAGCCAAGTGTACCTTTTTTAAGTAAAAATATTGAAATTTCATATTTCCTAATCAAAAGTTAAAAAAGCAAAAGCACAAAAAAGTTGGGGTAATATTTACCACACTCCCCTCCATTTGGAACGTATGTGATACAAATTTTTAAATTTTATTTACAGCAGCGGATTCAGCATATAAGACTTGGGGCAGGATACCGAATTTGATAAATTTATATCAACTGGTTTCGGAGTTATTTAGAAAAAATGGGCACTAGGACGCCCCTTTTAAGGGGCTGTAGCCCCCGTAGGAAGCATTTTTCGATCCTTGTTTAAATGAAAATGTCCTCTTTTTAACCATAGAACACACAGGTAAAATATTGCACACTAATTTCTGGACACCCTGTATATTAAAAAACAATCAATATGTATGTACAAACACACTAAAAAAGCATTTTATCACATACAAAAACAAACCAATGTCATGTCATGTCATGTCATGTCAACCACTTGTCATGATTGTAAACTTTCTCAAAAACTGTCTCACGTTGCATACATATTTTTATAGTAATATTCTGAATATTACAGTACCTACTATCTAATATTCAAAATACTTAGTAAAAAAATGTATGTTTTAGGGGACTTATCTCCCTCCTAGAGCCTTATGCCAATTGGGTCCCTCCTAGAGCCAATTTATAAACCTTTATGTTCTCATAAAGGTTTATAAATTGTATAATGATCCCAAAAATTTGAAATTACTGAATCCTACAACTCACAAAACTAAAAACAAGAAATATATTTTAAATCAATGAAGTAAAGTAGCTCGTAAATTAGGTATTCTATATGTTTTGTAATTGAATGATAGTATTGATAATGGGGTGTTTTCTTATTTTTTTTTTCACATTAGTAATGGAAAGTAGTTGGAAAAAGAAGAGATACGTATTTCTGGAATTTTAATATTGGGTTCATTTAAGTCCATAAATTATTTTTTTATTGTGGGCGATATCTATGTGACGTCACTAAGCGAAAATTCAAAATTTGCGCCATTTTTTAGTGATTTCTAGGATATTTTCATTTGTGTGGTTGGTGTCACTGCGTGACAACTTTACTTTTGTTTATGTTTGAATTGTTTGGTTATGGTAAACATGAGACATTGTTTTTAGTTTATATTTTTACCTGCGAATTGTTGTCTCTGCCTGTGACTGATTACAAGTGTATTTATTAGTAATAGAAAAACATCGTAATTTGTAAAGGTAATTTTTGAATATATTTAATCGACTTTGCAGTAATACTGTTAAGTTAAATACTAACCTTACATTTTTCATTCCTTTTATTTCTGAAAGGATCTATAGTATCTTTATCATAAAAGAATCTATAACCGGTAAATTGTCGGACTTAGCCACCATGCTCCATGTTTAATAAAAGTTTACTTTACAAGAAAACAACAATACAACAGGTCAAGTTGTCAAGCCAATCACAAACAGGAAATTTCAAATGTCAATTATCGAAATGTCGACTGTCGTTTCTCGTCGTTACAAACTGAAACTAGCCACATATTAGTGTGGCCTCTTTATAGATACATATTCCCTAGTTTTCGCTTAATGACGTCACGAATATAGAATAAAATTTCAAAATTGAATTAAAAATTTTCTACCGATTCAATCTTAATAATTTTTATCCTAATACATATAAAAAAAAATATATTTTATAAAAATACAGGTTTCCACTTTCATTTCGATTGAAGGAAAATACCCCATTGATGTTTTTTATCGTGTTTTTTTGCACATCATTAACTTCTCAATTTATTACTGGTTTATTTTTCTTGTGGACGATAATACCAAGTGTAACAAGAAATCATTTTTCGTTTAAAAAGAGATCTTACTGTATTGCATGTACGAAGTAAAGGTGCTTTTTGTGACTGGGTTTATACACTTTCGTCCAGGCTAAGTTGAGTGAGGTAATTACTAATAAGTATAGAGTGACCCCCATACCCTTCCACTTGCTTTTCTACTTATATTTTTATTCTCTCCATGAGTTTGGGTGCAGCATTCTGTAATGTTAGTTGTGTTCTTGTTTGTATATTTATATTTTCTATGTCTGTCGCTAACCATTTCATCACACCAAATGAATATGTTAGTATTATCATTAATATTACTTGGTAAGTTTTCACGGCTGACATCAGATGAATGAAATAGCTCTTCCCGGGGATTCTGCCCCGTCAATAGTTGCCGCTGCCGTGTCAATTATGCAAATGATACCGTAAGTCAGTATTCCCCGCTTCATTCAGTCGGCGATACGACAGAACTGCCCAGAAGATCTACTTCATTACCTACTAAACCGCCACATTACTAAATAAAACCGAAAGAAACATCCTTCAATTAATAAGATATAAAGGAGGGTTGCCTCCTCCGCGTTCACTAAATACCAGCGCGTGGTACAACAGCCCATAACCGCTCATTACACGGTACGACCCGTCGTCGGCAAAGCACCAATTCATTAAAAAACCCTTCCCACCGATGGCTAAAAAACGGAGAACGGCACCCTTTCCTCTACCTGGGCGCGTGCCGCTATAAAGCGCTAATAAGCGGTTAGCTCCTGATTGCTTAATAAAAAGAACCACGAGTCGTCTTCCGAACACCCGACTGGATCTGGTAACCCTTGCGACGGCGTTTTTTTGTCGGTTTTTTTACCTGTCCACGCGCCTCTACTACACATTTATAGCGGTGCTGTAAACCTCTCCCACAAATAAAGGGTGAATGGGGTTTATTTTTATTATTTATACGACTAATAAGTGTTTGTTTGTGTAGCGAAACCCTTACTGCGGTATACGGGGTTTGCCTCGAATTTTTTTTGGAGGCTGTGAATAATTCGGGAGATGACGTTGGCAAATAAACTAGTGCGAGGTGGTCGTAAATCCGTTTAGAGGTTGTTTATCGTGTTGGAAAAGTCGACGCGATTTCGAATTGTTTTTGTAAATAAAGCAATGGTATAAAGTATAGGTACTACTTTATATGATTTGCAACAAGTGGACACCAGAGGAGATAGAAGTTCACACTGAATATGTTTAATTTATCTTTTGGCTGCTTCATCGACCAGGGAGTGCAAACGCGCCCTTAAGTGAATCATTTTAATGTAAAACCAATTACAAATAGAGTCATATTAATCAATAATTTCTGCATATTAAAAGAATCATATTACAATGGACTTAGATTCAGCGCCAATGGCGGCCATTGTTACTGGATATATGCTGTTTGATTATCCTTCAACTGTTTCAAGTCCTTGTAAAAGAGTAATCAACAGGAGTCAGATCAATACTTACACTCATATAAGATTTTCTCACATCATGTTTCCTTTTGTAAATAACCAAAATATGCAATATTTTCTGTTGCATATGGTGTTCCACAAGGATACAACCTTGGGACGTTATTATTTTTATAGTTCATCAACGATTATACAGACATAACTGGTAGCAAAATGTTACTACATGCTCTTGATTTAAACCGATTTAGATATTTTTGACCACGATGATTGTATAATGCTTTAAAATCGACTATATAGATAAATTAAACAAAAGCTGCAAAAGTTAAGAAACTATATTTGATCGTATTTAAATCGTGCCACTTTATAGCCTGGGAAATAACCGATTTTTTACCCACTCACAACCGACATGTAACCAACCAGAAAACCATATTACCTACGTGTGCGGGGTCCTTTATATGCACATTTATTGAACGTGTTGTTTTTTTCAGCCAAGTTTTAGCATATTTTACTGATACATCAACATTCGCGACTCGCCGACCGCAGACCAAAGTCCAACCACAAAGAACTTCCCTCTCGGACTGGCAAGGTGCCTCCAAATTACCCCCACCAGCTAATTGCGGCCAGGAAATCCCCCAAGAAGCCGTCCGCGACAGCCACATGTCACAAGACTCCGCTCCGGCCGTCGCATGCCTCGCAAATGTCAACGAAATCACTGATCGCAAAAATGATCGGTTACCAAATTACTTAATGATCGTTTATTATCGCTGCGAACAGTTTAAAAGGAAAAAGTGGACTCTGAATTTCGGTACATTAGACCGTGGAAGTGGCCGCCTAGTTCCGGTTCCAAATTAGAGGTTTGGCTTCGCCTTTTGCCGGAGAAATAATAGGCATTCGTTTCGGTGATCGCTATTACTTTACAAAAGTAGTCTCCGCCGTCGGCGAGTATCTAGTTTCTGACCCGAAAATGCACCTATTGATTATCGACGGATCAACAGATGCTTCCTTTAATTTTTGGTCTAGCTAGTTACGGGAAAACAATTGCTGGAGGTGGGCGGACTATGTGATCGTGACGTTACCGGTACAGTCTGAGAAATAATGTTATAAAATATACAAACATACACTGACTATTCTGTCTGAAGGAAGGAGTACCTAAGGAATATTATATTTTTTTTTCAAAAGAAACTGTGGTGTTTGTTATATTTCCGTAAGACATATCTGTTTATTTATTTTTGCAGGGTGGATCATAAGTTAAATAACTCTGGACAACAACAAATTTTCTGGTTCTAAATGGAATATCCTGTATATTTTTGAATATTTTAAGAACATGACATTTCTGATGGGAGATAAGCATACGCTATTCGTAAACTCCGCTATTTCACAGATATTTGATATTTTATAAATATTTTGAGTCACAAGGGTTTAGAAGACCATGTACAATTATATTAATACAAGGGATCCTGATTGATAACTATTTGAACTTTATATATAATCTCATAAAAATGATCTCAAGCTGTATAAGTATTATTTATAGTATTTTTTTTGTTACCCTACATCAGTTATTCAGTAAAATAACATCTACTGGCCCTAATACTGAACACTGCGGTACACCAATATGCGGCACCGATAAAACTTGAGTAAAGCGATTTAGGGGGCTCATATTTTTTAGATAATCCGAGAGCCGTCACCGAAAACGTTAACGGGCACTATACAAAGTGTCGCGTAATGTTTCACAGGGCGCGCTACTAAAAAATGCATGAGTCGCTTCTCATCTCACTTCGGTTAATAAAAAATTCCCGCGCCGAGAGTATCGCGGGATGCAGATATCCACTTATTTCGAAACCCGAGGAATTATTCATCAGTCTTTTAGGGCAAATTGCAGCGCACCCTTTCCGAAAGCCTTCTCGCTATAGCTATCATTGATTTTACTCAAAAGCATTAGAGATCGTTAAAAAAGAATCGTTTAATATTAGATACCTAGTTGATTACGATGTAGGAATTTGTAAAAACGTCATGTTCTGTTCTTTACGTATGGTACTCTCCACTAAAATAGATAATGTCAGCTTAAATTTTGTGTTTTACTTGATCAATGACATATATCATATAATAAACACCTTATTTGTGACAAACCAGTGGCGGCTCGTGAGTCAGTAAATAGGTGACGCGGACTGCGGATTGAGGTGCGGGCCGCAAGTTCGGAAATGAAAACAGCGCCGCAGGCGAAAATTTGAAGCAAATTCAAGATCATTGCAGTTGTCTGTTGCTTGTGAACTTTATGATAGTTGAAGCCAGACAAATACTAAGCGGCGAATTCGCCATCCAAAAGTTCTTTACAATTTCCACGATTGTCCGAACACTCCGATGCAATGTGACCTCGAAATGCCAACTCTTGTCTGCCTAAATAAATCGCTGCGCGAATAGGTAATTGCATAAACCGTCTATTTAGAAGGACGTCATCGTTAAATTGTTTAATATATAGTCTAGAATTTTCCCTCATAGCGTCTTCGATTGTATTGAGGTTTTTTCTAAATTCTGCGAACATCAATGCACACCGTATATGTTCTAAAGAAGCATCGTGCTTACGACAGAGTCGCGTAACATTCCCAAAATTGTTAAATCCCTCCTTATTCCACGCGCCTAATTTTTTTACACCCACAATTAAACACGGCATACAAAAAAGTTTTTTTAAATAAATACTTCCACACAACCACTTATACTCCGAATACCACTCATTCCGAAACTTCCGAACGAACACTTTGTCTTTTGACTTTAGGTACCTTTTTTTCAAAATCGAAATAAAAATCTTTTTTGTACTCATTTTTCCATCTAGAAAATGGTGTTTCTAATAAAACACAAACTGGATCAGACATAGGAAATATACTGTACTGGGTGGTTCAAAGTTGTGTGTATTTCAGCGGTTCTTGAGAATGAGTTTGATACAAAGTGTCCCGATATCCTAAACAATAATAAACAATAATCGCGTCATTTCTATTTCTTTTAATTTTCCAGTCAGTTTTTCAATCCTCTTGGATAGTGTTTTTTATAAAAACAACACAAATTGTCATCATATTGGCTTGCTTTACGACAAAAGAACACTGAGCACTTATAACCTATTCTCGGAAATAATAAAAAACACACGAATTTGAACCGAACTGCAGATTCTGCAACAAACCGAATAAAACTCATTTTGTAATTTAAATATAAGTTAATATAATGTAACATATGTAGATATAACACATTTATATCACACCAATACACATTATTAACACATCACTTAAAAATCAAGGCATCAGATGGATATTCTATATCTCTA
Source organism: Pogonocherus hispidulus (assembly GCA_963924545.1). Classification (NCBI taxonomy): domain Eukaryota; kingdom Metazoa; phylum Arthropoda; class Insecta; order Coleoptera; family Cerambycidae; genus Pogonocherus; species Pogonocherus hispidulus. The sequence goes on along the minus strand of OZ004695.1, from coordinate 67,311,195 downwards.
AATAATTTTAAGTCATCTGTAAACATTAAGGACAGACCATCCAATTACTGAAGCCTAATCATTAGCCATAATATTAAATATGAGTGGTCCTATATGCAACCCTTGGGGTATACCCGATATTACACCTATTGGAAATAAAATATATCTGCCCTATTTGACATATTGTACTACTAGTAAAGACAACCTACACTTCTTCCATCAATCAGTGCCGTACAGGTATCAGTGTATCTGTTTGATTAAGAATTTTGATATTAAATAATATGTTAAATCAAGAAAGTTCGGATTGCAAACATACATACATACATACAGTTCTATTGTTTGCAATTCGGTGACGTAAAATTTCGCTGTCTTTACTAATAACGAGGGATCCCATCTGGCCCAAAAAATATGTAGCTTCAATTATGCATTCATCAAAGGCAAATACATTAGATATAACGAGAAAGAACCTCGTTAGGTTGAAACCGAATCCACCCCAACGTCACAAATCATTTCATACAATACTTATATTAGGTATATATAAATTTAAAACATTATTTTCACAAAAGACCCACCGTCACTCATCACCTATAAAAAAAGCGATACATCTGTTGGTAGCGCTTTCCTCTACCGATTATCTCCCGGCATAATCTTAACCTTATTTAAACCACCGTAAATATCACGTAAACAACAACGATCTCCCTGTTTTCGGCGTGCAATCTGCCTAAAAGCCAGAGCGTGCCACTCGAAAAAACCGCCGGGTCTTAAAAAACCGAACATTATTGAGTCTTTTGTCGCAAAAATGACCGGCTGCTCCACAAAGGACTCGTGCCGTTTTAAAAAACTATTCCGGAGCTCCTCGGGGGGCCCGATAATATTTAAATTATTGTCCTGGTTCGGACATCCACTTTTTTCTGTGGGGTCGCAAAAAATAAACAGATGCGAAGTTATTTTATGGGAGGGGAGGACGCTAGCACGTGGATTGGATGTGAAGAGGGGTAAAAAGTTGAATTTATGTATTTAAGTGATTATGAGCGGAATCGGTATGGTGTGCTAGATCAGGTAAACATGTAAAATAAACAGAAACTGAGTTTTATGATTGTGATTATTGGTAATTCTATTTTTATTTGGATTTGAGCATTGGAGAGGTTTATCCTTCTTAAGTAAGTAAGTAAGTAAGTATAGTGGTCTAATTTGGATTTTTTAGAAGGCATGATACACGATATCTATAAGAAGATAAGTAGGGATACATTCTTGATATCTTTTTCTTCAAGAGAACTTTATTGGTGAACACGAAATTCTCTCGTCTCATTTTATTGTCGAATTATTTATAAAATTGATTATTCAAAACTACAAAATCATGGTCAGTCATTACAAATTCTTACATGTGAAGTGTTGACATGAAGTTGTGTCTTCTTTCAAACAGAATAAGTATACTGTATATTTTTGATTTTCTTGATTTACTTCAAATAGTAACTTTTTAAGTTACACACCTCTCAATAAAACAAATACCTGCCTTGCTATGTATTCAAATCAAATTTAAAGCATAGTCGTTTTAACGCTTACAGCATCAGATTTTGAATAAAGAAATCCCTAACATGATTTCTCGATTATTACGGGTGTAAATAAACCGTAGTAAGCCGTGCAACAACATCTGAAATATGAAAATATTGACCGAAAATAGGGCCTTCTATATGTAAGCATTTTTCTACTTACGCTTTTACCAACTTTCATCCCATAATTTTGACTCAAATCGCTGACTGAAGATGAAATCCATCAGTCAACGTTCAAACAATATGGTCGAGACGAATAGCTTTGAGCAGTATTTCTGCCCGTCCCCCGATATCAGTTTTCATTTACTACAAATCGACCCCAAAGCATTAACTACCCCCTCCCTATAACAGATGACGTTAATTTGTGTGTGTACAACCCCGATTTACTATGAAAATTCTAATTTCAACCCTCATTTGGCCAGATGCACGGAGATAAGGAAATAACCTCCCTCGCCTTAAGATTGATCAATGATTCCAAGATGGCGGAGGGAAATTAATTATTTATCCATATATATCCCGGCACGGTATATCACTCTGATGTCGAAAGTTTAATTTTATTACGATCGGTTCGTTAATGAGACCTTTGAGGTCGAAATTGACATTCTTAATCTTAAGTTATCCAAGTCCCCGTAATTTGTCAAGATTTAAATTAGAAAGGGGGTGTGTGGGTGGGGGCGGGTTTATTTTTCTATATATTAATTCGGGAATTTTCTGCTCGATTAACGGATATTCTGAGCTTATGGCAAAAGGCATTAGGTCAGAACGTTACAAAAATATATGAAAGTATTTATAGGTCGAAATGAATAGAGATAAATTTAAAAATATTGAAAACAGAAGATGTAAAGAAGAAATATTTTTTCTGCTAGGTTATTTTTTATTGAAAATGGCTCAGACTTTTTTACAAAAAGCCAAGTAGAGACTATTATACAATGGACCTTTTCCACTAAATTGAATTTTACTATTTTATTAATATCAAACGTTATACTGGTACAGAAGTAAAGGGAGAATCAACACGATTTATTAAAGAATTGTAATTAAGCGAAGATATCCAAGTACAAAGTGACCGGTCTTCATGAATCATTTCAAACTGCGCGGTCCGCTGACATCACACTCCAGTATCCAATAAAATGTAGACAAGTTAAAGAACGGCTCCACGTTGCCACATAATTTTACTTTTTTCTTGGCAACGATTAAATTTATATTTTGGTAATTTTGAAATTAAAATATTATGTATTTTTAGGTGAAATGGTAATTTTGAAATGAAAATATGTATTTTTAGGTGAAATATTCTCCATAAATTATTACTAAAGGAAATCAACATGATTCTTTTACAATTTATCCCTTGAGCAAAATAATTTTTAGGTATTTTTCGCTAAAGGTGACAACACTGCACAATCTATGCTAGAATAAACTAAATGATGATTTGATAACTTAGGTTATAAAAACTAACCTTCTTGTCTTAACATTGCGCACGTCAGCACTTAGAAAGTTCATATTTGTGACATAGAAATCGTTAACCATTTCACTATCAACTCTTGGAGGGCTGTCTGAACCAGCCTTAAGGTATCCCTCTTCAATTTTATTCATTTTAAATCAAATTAATCAAAACACAAAACGAAAGTTAGGTTAAGCACACTTCACTTGACAGAACACAAAATGCAGGGCAGCCAACAAACAACAACGAACTGGAGTATGACGTCAATGGCGCGTTATTTGAAATTATGGTAATTTTAACAATTTTTTCAAAATACATCTGGCGAAGAAAAAAATTTTAAAAAAATACCTTTTAGGCATAACTCAGTATATATTTTATAATAAGCGAATAAAAAAAAGATGTGGAAAAGGCCCAAAAATATTAGTCTCCGTTCTGTGATCAAAGCGCAGAAAATTACTACTAATTTTGGGATAATGTTTGCGATAATGAAGCTTGCAAGGAAATTTTAATGTACCTCGTTATCTCTTGTACCTCGTAAATGAAGCGTTCTCCGACAATTTTTTATATGAAACACCCTCCTTAAGTTTTCTAATCAAGTGCCACCCATTAAGTATAAAATATTCCATATACCTAATAACTGGGCACCACTATAGAGTTGGAATCAACTGTTTTATTTTAAATTTGCGAATACACATCAACCAAAATGCAAATAACCCCCGTACAAAATCCAGCAGGCAGCTGCACGATAATAAACCGAATCAGCATCCCTTGAATTCCCAAAATATAACATTTTATACAAATTGCATTCAAATCAGCTCTCCTACCCCGTCGTCCCACCCCTAGCTGTGGGGTAAGATCGCGCTGCCCGGTGCATTGTGAAGGGTGCATTGTGTTGCGATGCATTCACAAAAAGCCTTTTTCGACAGAAAAACCGTTCGGGCTCTGCGAGTGTTTTAATTGCACGGACAGCTTATCTATAGGTATGTCTACCATTGGTTTGTTGTTATATGAAAATGTTATAAAACCAAAACAGAAAGTTATCGCGAGCCAAATATCTCGTTATTGTTAAGTGAAAAAACCCTTTTGTGTCTAGAAAAATGCCGGGCATTGCTCTGCATATCACTTTTTAACGAAAACGCAGAACGGACATACATCATTTTATTTGTATATTTCTCAGTTTAACTGTAAACTTTGTTAAATTCCCAGTTCAAAGTATAAATTTTGTTAAATTTCTAGTTTAAACTGTAAGCTTTATTAAATTCCAGTTTAAACTAAAAACTTAAACTTCCGGACATAATATGTCCGGTCCCTTCGTTTCCGGACCGGATCTGTTTTTGTTTATATCTTGTAAAACGGATTCACCAAATCAATTCAAATTTGGTACAGGATATTAGTTAATAAGTCTGTACAATATCATTTTGGCGATGATTACTGAGATATTTTAGGGGTGAAGATTTAGGGGTGTCTTCATGTTTTTAGCATTAATTCTACGTCACTGAAACTTTCACATAAGTAATATCATTTTTTGAAAGAACACGGTAAATTGTACACAGGAAAATGTCTATACTTATAACATGTTTCTACAATTTTTCATATAATTTAATATTATATCTAGTTGTTTTCGGAAGAAAGGGTACCTTGTACCTTATTATTATGGCGAAAACATGCCCTACAAGCAGTTTTTAATTATTGTCGTTATTATGCGAGGTTCCATCACCAAAATTCTATCTTCCTACTGAACCATACTGTCAATTATATCCCTTTTTCCCTTGACATAGTCCACATTTGTTTTAGAACCTTGTCAATATTTCTGCACTGGCTTACATCCGATCATCTTCCTAAACGGCATTCTTTCTCACAAGAAATGGCCACTCTTCTTCCATAGGCGTACCCGACCAATTTTATCCTGTCAAAAACTATGCATATGGCATATGTTTCGAATCTTTTTCATTATTATAATAACCTAACTATAAATATGGAGTTATATAAAATTACCTAACCATATTTAATAAAATATGGTGATAGATATCCAGTACGGGAAAGCAAATTATACATATTTATTTAAAAAAATCACAGATCTTGCATCTTACGCAAATATCATAGGCGTATTGAAAATACCAGACAAGTATTTTTGTTACGCACTTTATGCATTTCATAGTCCATTATATTTATAATTTATACAGAGTGTGATACCAAAACCTTTCATTTGACGTATCTAGAAAACTAAATCTTTCAGTTTAGAGATTACTTACTTATATAATGAATCACCCTGTATATATGTTAGTCTAAAACCTGTTCATCCTATTACAACGATCAGTACATACCAAACGTTTATTTTAGATTCAATATTAGTCCATAAATCACTGTAACATGTACTGGGAAGTTTTTTATTCAACGTGCTCGAATTATAAGGGCCCACTACCGTGATACAACCAATCAATCTCTGTAAGTCAAGGAACCATGTAACCCAAACATAAACATAGACTGCTTATTATAACAACACAGCTAGGTCGTCTCCATGAGCACGTCACCATGTCGAGGTTGCTCGCATTTGCATATCGCTAAGCGTTAATATTTTAAGAGACAGCTCCCATATACACGCGCCCAGAAGTATTATCTATACTAAAAATTCATCGAACATGTCATTCGTGTTTCTAATTATTATATATTTTGATTTAGGCATATTCTGATAAATTATAGAGAGTCACACAGATGGTAAAATTGGTTGTTGAAAAATAGAAAAAAATGTACAAAAGAAAATAACAACAATATCTTTACCCTTGGTTCTAATCGTAGAATTAGCTCAAAAGTATTGTACTTGATGGGGAAGATATATATACTTGGGCATACATAGGCGACCATGAACTACTTAGGTTCATACAGTACACTAACCACCATTTAGTACAGGAATGTGGAAACCTGGAATACCTCTTTATTTAGTAAGACAGGCAATCACACACCCATCATTAATCTCTCATCCTAACTCGCACGCACAGCTGGTTGTCAATCCATCTCACCAAACAAGCCTTATATGGATAAAAAATTTAACGGTAAAAATCGTCGGGTCGAATTTTTAAAACATTTCATGAATAAAATGAAGATAGAAAAAATCTACCACTATGCGACGCCAATGCTCGTGTTAGTTTTCTTAATCTCTCTAGGTAGCACATTAGAGGAAGGCCATCGAGTTAACCCCTCTGCACCCTCAACCACCCCAGACACAGGAAATCCACATGTGACCTCACCTAAGAGCCTCTGGGCCGATGTCTTTAATTTGTAGCTGCAAGCGGGTAAGCTTCCTCACTAAAATAAGCAACAGGGCCAATAAATATCGATTGTTATGAAAACATTTTCGAGTTTTGGATGAGTTAGTGGCAATGGTTGCCGCATCTGATGCTTTGCCGACTTTTTATAAGTTTTATCTGGTATAGTTTGTAGAAAATAACCTTAAAAATTGGTAGTAATATGTTTAACGGGTGTGAAAGCACTGGCTGTTCCAGGATAGAATCTCAGATTAACCGAGCATCGAGGTTACTGGAAAGAATAGAGCGCGTAATCCTGGTTGTTTTATTTATTCTTGGTTTATAGATATAAGTGATTATCCAAATGTAAAATTTCCTAAAAAGAAAAACTTAAGGATAAATATAAAAATAAGATTATTAATACGTGGTGTCCCATCGAAAAGTATCATATTTCGCCGCCTTTATATCTCGAAAACTACAAGAGATATCGGGATGGGGTTTGAGCAGAACGACTTAAGTTTTTGTAAGTTTTTTTGGCACTGTTGTCAAATCTCCAAATATATTGGTAAATTTTTTTATTGAATACGCTCCTCTTCGGAGTAAAATTACTTGCTTATATTAAGTGGAACACCCACCCTGTATATTTTGCCATAGTCAGAAAGCCTAATCACTTTACTTTTCAAAAAGGTATACATCTTTTACATTATCCTGAGAATTGGAGCCACAAAATTCAGTTTAATGGGAGCAACTCTTACTTGAACAGTTTATGAAGCTGGTCTTCGTTTTCACAGTAACCATGAAAAACAAAAGTACAATAATAAACTGTATTGTCAGTTGTGTCAAATATTTGAAGTATAGATATAAAAATGTTCACATTAGAAGGATCACACACTTGATCATTTACTACTAAGGATGCACAAATGTATATTGAAGTAAATGGTGGGCAGTTAAAACAAATTGTTTTCTAACTTATTCAAGTAGTTTTTATTTATAGTTATTTTGATTATTTTATCTGTTATTTTTATTACTGTCATTGTGCCTTGTTGTTATTGTTAACAAAACTCGTTCCTACCGATTATTAAAGAATTATTCTTTTCCCTATCTATTTTCATTTAAAAAGCAAATGCAGTCAAGTTCCACATCAACTTTGATAAGAGATTTTAAAATGATAAAATATATAGGGTATTTTATTTAAAATAAGTGTACAAAAACTTAAAAATAACTTTACAAAGAAGGTATTTTTTTCATTCGTAATAACCCAAATAAGAGTACTTCTAACAAATTTAATTCCAATTCTCAAGATAATGTAAACAATGCATACCTTTTTGAAAAGTAGAGTGATTAGGCTTTCTGATTATGGCAAAATACACAGGGTGTTCCATTTAATATGAGCAAGTAATTTTACTCCTAAGAGGAGCGTATTCCATAAAAAATTTACTAATATATTTGGAGATTTGGCAAACAGTGCCAAAAAAACTTACAAAAATCCTTCTGAGAAGGATTTTTGTAGACAAAAATCTACAAAAGTCGTTCTGTCCAAACCGCATCTCGATATCTCTTTTAGTTTTCCAGATATTAAGGCGACGAAATGTGATACTTTTCGATGGGACACCCTGTACAAGGGAAGTCTTTTCTTTACTAATTCTTAGGAGCCTACCACCAAGAACGTGAATATACATTCATAATAGTGAAAATCACATTCAAAAACAAACATTCACAGAACAATAATTGTGATCCCTAACAATATTGAAGATAAATTCGATCAAGCTCAGATATGTCGAAAGTAGATACTTGGCATCACCTGTGAAGATCCCCGGTTCTTTCCTTCAATACAGATTTAGAAAATGTACCATCTAGGTGGTTGGAAAACAGCTCTATCACTTCGTTTCTTGGACTACTAAACACAGGTAAATACACGGGACACAGCTTTAGAAGATCATCGACATCCCTTTTAATTGGTGCACGAGGTGAAATTTGTAAACTCTATATTATGGTCGTTGAAGATCACGTCAGTTGATGAAGCGTATGTAGAAAATTAAGTTGAAGAAATATTAAAAATTGGAAAGAGATGGTGTGACATCTATGGATGCAATATTTTTCTAACATGTGCAAGGGAATATGTAAAGAAAACTGAAGAAAATACGAAAATCTGTAACAATGTTGCTAATGGTTAAATGATGCCTCCTCTACCAACGCCTATCTACGGCAAAATCGACACAGCCGTAGGCCCACGCTCACACTATCAACTCGAGCACACTTTTTCAATCATCAGAACACCTGTAGTCCTGCAGTTCCTCTGTATAATCGGAGATAAGGCGAAGGCTGCAATCTGCCGCAAGGACCGTTTTCGCAGGTGAACCGCATCTATTACCGATTTTATTAATGAGGGCTCGCCGGGCGGATTTTAGCGCCACTATAATAAATTTGACACGTTATGGAGGTCGGAGGACCGTTTGAATACATTCTAGTGCAGATGGTCCGTGTATTATTACTCCTTAATAAATATTTGCAGCTCGAAAGGCGATTTGTAGCTTTTACGACTTCCTTCATATAAATACCAAATGATTGGTTGATGGTCGTACTTTATAGAGAAGGCTACACGATACACCCAAATTTATTAGCACTAAAATTTGAACTAATGTAAGTCAGATTAGTCCAAATTTAAGTGTTAATGAATTTAGGGGTGCCTCAAGGATTTGTTACGTGGCCAGTACTTTTTCTGATTTATGGTTTTTGTTGGCAGATACGTTACCTACAAAGATATTGATTTCATTGGTTCGGATTCTGCTTCAAGAAAGCCAAGGTTTAAGTTTCAGATGTTCTAAGTTCATACCGCTAGTGTAGTATCTGGATGTAATTGATATAAGTACGAAAACCTACTTTTCTACATGTTACATAATTCGGAAAGGTGTCAAGCTACATTTCAACATATAGATGGGAAAAATTTTGCGCATTTTGAAAATTGTTTTTGTAATTTTGAACACACCGGTTTTGAAATTGTACATTTTACTTGAAAGGGGTTGGGTTGGGTCAGTTTTAATCATCTTCAGATGATGTCAACTTCGTTAGAGGGCACGCGTCGAGGGCAGTATAGTGTTATGGTGTTATGTGGAAAACTACGTCAGTGTTATTTGAAAAAAATTGTCGCGAAAAAACGAAAAAATACATTTAATCTAGAGCTCAACCACAGCTACCTCTTGCATGTCATTATGTTGGGATACATTTGGGATTACAGTATGTACTGAAAGAAATTATCTAACACGTTTGTAAACACGTGACAAGTTAAACCATAAAGGAATTCTGCAACTATAACACAGGTATCTGTCAGATGAGCATTGTCAGCGAATCGCCCTGTACACACGTTGCATATACATCATCCGCGGTGCTCTCCACTACAAAAAAACATGGCAATACATCACGATCCCATTACAAAATTCGAAAAGGAACACGAAGTGTGCGATGGACACACACACTCACCCTGAGGGTTGCAAACCATCAAGCGAGTGACCCCAGCCTTCTCGGCGGCCGAGGGACGGTTGCGAGGACCCTCGCCTGTCCACCAGGAGCTAATTTATGGCACCGTCGGCTGGACGTGGTCCACATAAAGGGTGCAATCTGCAGCTGGCCCATAAAAAATCGCCATTTTCGGTGCACCCCATCTCTCGGCTATCGATAATCTATTCAGTTGTTTGAATAATATACTGGCCGGTTACTGCACAAAAAAAAATGTTTTTTGTGTCCTCGGAGTCGGACGCTGGGTTAGAATTGGGTCAGAATGGCTTATGCTCACTCGCAGGTTGACCAGTCTTTACTCTAATGCAGAAATGCAGCTTTTGGTAACGGTTCTTGGAAAGGGGAGGAGAAAGTTTATACCCGCTCGAAAACTTGTTGCATAACTTACTTTCGTAAATCCATCTTTTTGAGAAATGATGGATTTACGAAAGTGCGTTTTTATTTCAAAATAGGTGACATAAGAGTAAACTTTCTATCATGGTGGTTTATATACAAATACAGGTTGTTACAAATTCGCTTCTCACCATTGGGATCTCAAAAACTGTACGAGATACGAAAAAGCTTAAACGGGGGCAAAATTACGTAATTACGGGGCCAACATAATGACCCAAAAATATAATAGTGCGAATATAATTTGCTCTGAAGTGGTATGTTATTAGGGTAAAGAAGATTTGCAAATTATGGTTTCATAATTCCAGATCCATATATACAGGGTGACCCATTAAGAATGGAAACAGTTGCGTACAAAAGTTGTTTATGGACCGATTTAAACCGGATTTTAAAAAAAAATAGATCTCCAAAAGCTCTATGTTGATGCAAAATTTGAAGACGAAATTTTGATTTTCACGGCCTGCTACAAAATTTTTTTTTAAAGTGAAAAATCGCAAAATTTTGTGAGCGATTTTTTTATAAAATATCTGACTACACCACTGGATTTAGGAGTCCCTCGAATACATTTGTACCAATTTTTGCGAAAAAAAAGTGTGTTCTTAAAAAAGTTATGAGGATTTCGGCATCACCAGTGTTTGCCTTTGTCGGTGAACCTAGTCTTTTATAAAAATCGAATAGAACCCAAAGAGAAACAAAATTAAACAACTTGAACACTGGTGTAATTATTAATAAGAACCATAAAAACCAGTATACATAAAATAACCAACTATTACTCTAATATAAATAACAATTGATACAAAAAAATAATGATTAGAAAATTACATTTTTAGAAATGAAAAAGGATTCTGCGTCTGTCAAATTGATTCACACTTTTTGAAAATAAAAATTATAATGTAAGTTATTTTTTATCTAAGAAAGTAATATTATAAGTTTTGGCATAATAACCACAAAATAATCTTGGTTTTGTCTTGAGGAACTCAAGACAATTTAGAGAAATTAAAACGGTGTCCTTACTTTTTAATGCATTGGTACTCCCAAAATTAGAATATGCCTCTCTTGTGTGGGACCCAGGTTATCAAATTCACATCAGAAAATTGGAACATATACACAGGAAATATGTTAAATACTTATGGTTCAAATCTGATGATATTTATCCACCCCGAGGAATTCCTCAAGAAAATTTACTCCAACGATTTCAACTTAATGATTTGGCCACTCGTCGTATGTGTAATTCGTTGGTGACTCTTCACAAAATTGTAAACAACAGAATTGACTGTCCGGATTTGTTATACTCTCTATGTCTTCGTGTTCCCCACCTTACCACTCGGTTTTCATCATTGTTTTACTTTCCGACACCCAAGACCAACCTATTAAAATTCTCTCCGCTGTACAGAATGGACTATTATCATTGCAAGGTGCAGAATTTCGTTGACATCTTTCGTGATACTATACCATCTATTAAAAAGAAAATTTCTGCTACTTAGTATCCGACATACAATTTTATATCCTTAGAATCTTATTATTATATTTTGTGTCCTGTTTCTACACTTTATTCACTATCTATGTTAATTTAATTTGTTATCTATGTTACTTATCTAGTGTAACAAGTAACTTTGTTGAATGTGAAGAGAATATGCGTAATATTCTTTTTTATTAGTATTGTATGTTTTTATTCCTTCATCTTATTGTTCTTTTTTTAATATTATTATATCTTTTTGTAATTTTTACACTACTCCCACCCATTAATTGGCATTGCTGTCGGGTGGTGTACGCTAAATAAATAAATAAATAAATAAATAAATAAATAAATAAATAAATAAATAAAATAATAATAATTGGACGACCTTACCTACCTATCAATTGTTGTTTATATTAGAGTAATTGTTGGTTATTTTGTGTATACTGGTTTTTATGGTTCTTATTAATAATTACACAAGTGTTCAAGTTGTTTAATTTTGTTTCTCTTTGGGTTGTATTCGATTTTTATAAAAAATAGGTTCACCGATAAAGGCAAACACTGGTGATGCCGAATATTGTCATAACTTTTTTGGGAACAAACTTTTTTTTGCAAAAATAGGTACAAATGCATTCGAGGGGATCCTAAATCCAGTCGTGTAGTCAGATTTTTTATAAAAAAAATCGCTAACAAAATTTTGTTATTTTCATATAAAAAAAAATCGTAGTAGGCCTTGAAAATCAAAATTTCGTCTTCAAATTTTGCATCAACATAGAGCTTTTGGAGATCTATCTTTTGAAAAAAATCCGGTTCAAATCGGTCCATAAACAAATTATGTAGTTTCGATTCTTAATGGGTCACCCTGTACATATAAAAGAATTAAGTTGGTGATGGTTATGGAAAAACGAAACATCATATTGAAAATCAAAATCTAAATACCCTGGCCAATGGAGGGCAAAAAGTTGCTTTGAGGTAGTTCTCTTCATTTTTCAATGAATTGAGCACATTTTTTTTTATTTTTAGAAAAAATACTGATCATTCTCTGCTTAACTATAACATGTACATTACATTCTTAAACAATAAAAAAGATGAAAAACAAAATAAAACCAACCCATACAATAAAATTAAAATAGGAAATTGATATTGGCTATTAGGTAACCTTGAAAAAGTCCGAAAACTCTGACGAAACGTAGGATATTTGTCCATGTATCTGCCTGAAAATCCTCTTTTGTTGTTTTTTATTGAAGAACTAAATTTTATTCTTTGCTAAAGCAGAAACTCTTCCAGGAAACGTTGCGGAATGATTAATTTGCCTGGTTTATTAGTAGAAATTGGCAACCACCCGCAATTATCAACGGTCAGTCGGCTGGCTCAAAGGCTTTCGAATTTCGAAATGGGGTTACCACCCCCTCACTCCGTGAAGCAAAACTGGAGCAAAACGCAGCCCTTCCCAGAAACCCTTACCGGCTTTCTACCTAATAAAATATCGGCTTGTTTTGCATATCCTTGCAAAATTTTTATATTTATAGTTGGACTTTGTGATGCCCGTCATAAATATTGCACAAGAGCCTGCAGAATTGGTGTTTATGACGTTTTACAGCGGGCGGACTGCTGGTAGATGTAAAGCTAGCGATGGGCCTTAGGTAACTTGCAGCCGTTATTTTACGGTGATGGGTACTGAGAAAATAAGGCTAAGGTAGTAGTCAAGGGACTTGTATGGTCACATTTTCATTCTATCAGTGGTCTGCTTCGCAAAATTTAAAAATAACTCGCAAAAATTCATAACATTGCTCCGAAGAGAAAGGGTTAACCATTTTACCGCAACTTGTGGCTAGCGGGACCATTCCAAGGGTGAAATGGCCGGCATGGCCCGTAATTACTGGGGTGGAAGAGTTGAAAGGGTTCCCTTTCTCTTCTTTATGCCTGCCAAACAAGCGGAAAACTATTCCCAATTATTACTTGGACCACCACTTGCCATAACGACATATCGTCAATATTTTCAAAAGGGGTAAGGCTTTTATACAGAGTTTAGCCCTGTTTGTAGTACTTTATACGTTTCAAGGGTGGATATTAGATATTAGATGGGTTAATAATTGTTAATTGGGGTAGGTAAGGGTTTAATGGAGTTGAGAGGTAGTATAAAGGGATGGAGAGGGTTAATATTTGGACGCATATGGGAAGCGCAGGAGGGTGGCTTGCAATTTATTTTTTTATTTTATTTTATATGCCCGGTATTTTAGTGTAGATAATAACTTATTTGCCTTCTCCTGGGCTAAAGTTAATTTTAGGAATCAGCCCCTGCTACTAGGAACTCTCATAAAAATATTAGCTCAAATGGCAAATATTTTTTGCATAGCATAAAATAATTTAAATAAAGACCCAGATGGGCGATAGTTTCAAGACGAGGTGAAATTTAGTTTTACTATCTCGGTACCTGGAAATGTATTTGTTATTCGTCATAAAAGAAAAAGTGGTTCTATAATGCACCGAAATCATGCAAATTCTAGCACATTTGGGCCTCGACCTCCCTCGGTTGTGCAATTTGCGTGCAAGGACCCTACATAAATCACTTTGTTTATTATCGCTTTGCACTGCTCCACTTTAAAATGTTTATTTACTAAAGTCTGTTTATTTGTTGCATAATGGCAGCAAGCATTGTCACGATTCAAAAAGTCCCAGTATTTGACGGATGAGGCCTTAGCAATGATACATTTAGTAAATAATAATAAATTTGAAGCTGTAAAGTCGTTTTTAGAACAGCTGTCGGCAACTACCTGCTTAAAAAAAATCGCCTTTCACTCACTTGTAACAAAACTGAATGCAAATTAATTCACAATGTGTAATGAATTGCTTACAAAATTACTAAATCATGAAAATTTTTAAGGCCACGTTGTCGCCGCCACAGCGATAAGTTTTCTTTGTCGTAAGTTTCGAATAATATTTTCCGTGATAATGTGACCTTAAAAAAGAATTAATCGCCTCAACTCTCTAAAGGTCTAATGAACCAGTTGCCTGAAAGACCGTGTATAAATACTCGATTTACGAAAACGGTTTAGCTGTGCTGTATCCTACGGTTGTGGGAAGAGAAAATAGGCTGCTAGTGAACAGGTATAAACCGGATAAAAATAGAGAATACATAGGACAGAGACACATCACATCACATATGGGATGAATGGCAAAGGAGGATGATGTCACGCACTTTGACGTTTCCTAGACTAGAAGCCGGTCGGTGGTTGCGCTTTTATCTGTGACGTCACATCCCGTTTTGACCTCGGTCAACAAGTTTCCCTACGACCTGCCCACGTGTGCTGCTCCTTTTTGCGTAAGTCAATACGGGGAGGCAAACTGAAACGCACAAAATGTGTTCACATTTTGAGACTACAGAAAATACGCGGCCTTGTGACAAGGAAGCTTGATTGGGGTGATGGTAAATGAATTAAATTGACGGCTATGTGTATTATTCCACGGTATTTAAGATACGTTAGTTATAGTATTATTCATTTCTTTTAGTTCCTGTATTGTCAATTAATTTATTATAGATCTCTATCAGATCGTCTGTATTTATGTGAAATCTACTAACGCTTTATTGGATTAATTGTGAAAAAGGAAACCGTTCATTCGAAATAAGTTAATCCTTAAAAATTATACTGGTAGGTAGGTACTTGACGTTATTGTCTGAGTTCTATTTGAACCCGTCACTGTGGAACCAAGTGAATGACAAAGCAATGCTATGTTTTCAATTTGATCCAATCAAAGGAATAGTGTAAATAGAAAATTGCTAAGCGGGGTACCCATTTTCTATCTCTGTCCGTGGATAAGACGGATAAGTAACATACAGGGATGTATCAGAAGGTAAAATACATTAAATTAGAATTAAAAGTATAAAATATTACATACCAGGTGAGCATGCAACAAACGGTGACAAACCGTTTATGAGATACACAACACAAAACAATAGACATATAATATGTACATTTAACACGAGTTCATAAAGTCCCGCATAAATTCATTATTTAAAAAACTGTAAAATTTTTGAAAAATCCCTCGGACACGTCGATTTTCTTTTATTTCTGCATTTATTTTACGTGTTTTAAATTTTTTACAGGGCGACTCAATGACGAGTGACTCAGGGCGAATGGAACACCCAGTACTGTTTTACATATTATTTGGTAAGAACTCTTTTTTACGAATATCTACGGTCATATAAGGTTTTTGGGTCTATATCTAATAATAAATGAGATATGCCCATAAAAGTGTGTTTATAAGAGCAATGTGCAAGAAAAAGAATATCGATTCGTTGCTAGGCACAGTCTTCCTCCAACATATTGCTCTTATGACACACTTTTTTGGTGCGATAAATGCAAGTATCGAGCCAAAATCAACGTGGAGAAGGAAATGAAGGTGACAATGTCCAGTTTAATTCCACGATTTGAGAAAATGTGCAGTGATTTGCAGGCTCATCCATGGCATTAATTATTAATTTAATGTTAATAAACTAAAAAAAATAATGAAGATAGACGAGTTTTATTTATTTTTATATCTTACTTACCTACGAATAGTCATACTTTTACCAAAGTCTACATATATAGAATATATGTAGACTTTGCTTTTACTTAGGGTAGAGCGTCATACTAAAATTTTTATTGCAAAAGGCGCCACGACTATATAGGAAAAGTTTGAGAACCACTACTGTAGCGAGCTAAACGAAAAGTACGTTTTTTATGCAAAAAGTTGTAGTTTTTCACATCTAATGTCAAAATTACTGTATTCACTTTGATAAAAAAAGTTTTGTGAAAAATTACCATCTATCCTATGAAAACTGCCCTGTAAGAACTTTCACGGCTCTTTTTACTATCACCCTTCGCTTTGGCACACAAATTTATGCCAGAACACCAAATTCCAAAAAAATTGCTTTGCGATTGTTCCTAAAAATAAATAAAAACTATTCTTTTTATCCACCGTTTAAAGAGCTGTAACCCCCTTAGGAACCAGTTTAGGGCATATGTTCATAGGAACTTTTATTACCCCTCAGGTACAGAATTTTTTACACCCTGTATAGGTGTGTTTCATGTAAAAATGTTGTTTTTCCTACCAACGATCTCACAGAAAATTATATAAGTGATTGACCGCCCGCAAACTTAAAAATGTTAACATCATTAACATCTACTCAAGACGATTACTGACCTACTGGGATCTAAGCAGTTTCACGGGGTGCAACGTGTCATACAGACAACTACACAACTGGACATTTTAATATCATCAATTTCTGTCGCCCAAGTCCTCGAAATAGCCGTATTAACATCATTTACCCAAGTAAATACCGAAGTAGTGCCCAGTGGCCGAGTTTGCTGCAACTGTCCAACAAAGAAGGCCATCGCTGTCACCCCAAAGGGGTTATAAATGGCTCCGAGTAAAAAATTGGACAATGGTTTCAGTAGCCGGGCCATTACTGGACAATTGGAAGTCATAAATGCTTGGGTTGAAGCAGTATTTAACCCATTGTGGGGTGCTAAGGAGCTTTTGCACATGGCCACTGATTGGGAACATGGGGACTAAATTTATGTGTTTCTGTGTCAAGTTTTATGTGCCACGGAGGCATAAGAAAGGATGTCCAAAATCCAAACATAAAAATAATGAAATATCAATATAATAATACAAAATATATCAGTATCATAATATAATACAAAAATATAATAATATATAGAGTGTTATATATAAAAATCGAGAGTTGGTATTACTTCCCTTAAAACGGGAAGTGGCAAAAATGTAATTTTTATGTCAATAAGTGGCCTTTAATAAGTAAATCCACCATGCCAAATTTGAAAATTGTATCAAACAAAATAAGGGGGAAAGAGGGGCAGAACCATGAATCTGTGTCACACTGTATATTATTGCATCAATACAATAATGTATTGATGCAATAATATAATGATGCATTATGTATAAACATAATTACATTTATTTATCATACTGTGGATGTCTCCAGTCTTTCAAAGGATCTTAGACAAGCGCGTTTCTTGCAGTAATGATAAAAATGACAATTGATGATAGAGAACAGAATAATGGATGTCTGTCTGGCACACAGAAAAATAAAAACTATAGGACGGAAAAAATATGTTACCATCCATATATTTTTTGTGACTATAACATGGCGTATCGGCCCGGTGAGGAGTCTGCGCATTGAGCAAAACAACCATTCACCAGTGACCACTGAATCCATGAGTAAGTCCGACAAGAATTTTTTAAAAATTCACTATGAAGGTCAAAGAAACACAGTTTTGAAGTTTCGGCGACTTCCGTCACTAAACGTGATGTCCCAGAATCCATCCTGGACTGAAACGTTTACTTCTGGTCTTCAAAATATCGCAGCACTTTCTATACGCGATTCTTGCTAAGGAATACGCTACCTACTGGCGGCACGCACAACTAACGCATGGTCATTTGGTTCAGTTTTGCGTATGTATTTCAATTGTGAATTTTGAAATTTCTGTTGTTATATTAGTTAATTGCCTTGATTAGATATGAATCATTATTGTTGTGAGCGTCATTATTCCTCTTGGACAATGAAAAACCCCGAGATCAGCTTCATACTTTTCCAAAACCGGGAAAATCTGGAGCTATCGCGAAAACTATAAGTTGGGCATTAAAGAGTTACAGGAGACAAGTATGGATAAAGAAGCTAAAGAACGCAAAGTAGAGTGTGTGCTCTTTACCTTTCTCCAAGAATCATTAATTTCATAAAGGTATGTATGCCGTATTTCCAATAAAGAATTTGACATATTTTGAGGTTAAGTTTCATTTTCAGATTGAACGCTCGAAAAATATTAAAATCTATTTTAATTTTATATCACTACTTACCCCTTTCAAAATAGTTTTACAAGCTTTTTACCTGGTTTAAAGTTCTCAACAACAAATATTTGATGAATAAAATTTCAAACGTCAGTGTCAGTGAACATAGGTTAGTATAGGTTTCTACCATTTTGGCGCTACGATCTTAAAATGAATCGCGTATAGTTTTTATTTCTGTGGTCTGACACCAAACAGTTCCATTGTATTGCCATCTTGTCTGAGTCGTATTTGACATTAGCATTTTATCAGAAAACAGTTAACAATATTTTTGTAAAACATAAAATACCTATTGAATTGAATCATTTTCCACTAAAATATCGGTGTGTTAGGTATTGAGCAAGATCACTTAACAACATGTAGCTAGGCACATGTTTTTAAAGATCTAAAGTTTCTAGACATAATTAAACACAGTCTCGTTTGAAATGTTTCCAAATATCTGCAAAGTAGATTTTTATAGAACAAAACACTTTCACTTGCAGCTCTAGCGCACTAACCTCACCCTATTTTGTACAGCCCTGGTTCCTAGCAAGGAGCAAGGGTAAGAAGGCCTTGAAAAGATTTGAGATTTTGCGTAAGAAGTGGTGATGCATTCAAAAGACGTACCACGTTCTCTTTTCAGCGTTTCCGAATAGATTATACTGAGGCAAACGCACGCTGTCGATGTAACCAAATTCTGCAGAATAACATATTATCGAACCCTTGATGAATAGCTGCCGGCCGTTGTATTTTATTTTCATTTTAATGCCCTTTCGGACGATGTCCAGGTCGTGTCGTTTTTCGGCAACAGGATGGGAAAGACGGATTTGTATGTAGGGGTTTGGCAGCTTTGATAGTTCATTTATACAAGCAAAAAGCAAATTTGATTCCAATCATCCATAAATGAAACGCAGCCTAACAATGGATTGTAAAATTCGGTTCCAGGTACCTACCTACCTATACCGGGGTGTTTTCCTATTTTTTTTTACATCGGCAATGGAAAGTAGTTGGAAAAAGAAGAGATACGTATTTCTGGAATTTTAATACATATTGGGTTCATTTAAGTCCATAAATTATTTTTTTATTGCGCGCGATATGTATGTGACGTCACTAAGCGAAAATTCAAAATTTGCGCCATTTTTTAGTGATTTCTAGGATATTTTCATTTGTGTGGTTGGTGTCACTGCGTGACAACTTTACTTTTGTTTATGTTTCAATTGTTTGGTTAGGGTAAACATCATGGTAAACATGAGATATTGTTTTTAGTTTATATTTTTACCTGTGAATTGTTGTCTCTGCCTGTGACTGATTACAAGTGTATTTATTAGTCGGACGACTTAGCCTCTACAAAACCTTGCTCCATCTTTAATAAAAGTTTACTTCACAAGAAAACAATACAACACGTCAAGTTATCAAGCCAAACAGAAACAGGAAATTTCAAATGTCAATTAAGTATTGTCGAAATGTCGTTACAAACTGAATCTAGCCACATATTATCAGTGTGGCCTCTTATAGATACATATTCCCTAGTTTTCGCTTAGTGACGTCACAAATATAGAATAAAATTTCAAAATTGAATTAAAAACTTTCTTCCCATTCAATCTTAATAATTTTTATCCGAATAAATATAAAAAATAAATATATTTTATAAAAATACAGGTTTCCACTTTCATTTCGATTGAAGGAAAATACCCCGTTCGGCATTCGCAGACGTTAATATTTATTATTTATTAATATTTACCTACTAAAAAGTAAGAGTAGACATATTTTTGTAGGTTAACGACGTCGATAGATAGGTTATAGTCTGGTTGGTTTGAACATGTTGCAGCTAAAAATGAGAAAAGGGCTATAAGAACGTAAGTTCTATGTTTACTGTTTGCATAAAGTAGGTCATGCTTTTTCGGCATGTTTTTAGATACTTACATCAGATAGTATTATCAATACAATATAATACAGTATAATACAGTATAATACAAATGACTACTGCTAATTTCTAAGTTCCTAGAAGAAGAAGAAAATAAAGTTCAAAATCTACTTATCCTAATCTACTTATATCCTATAATCTATTTACCTATATAAAATATTTTAATAGGTTTTCTAGGTAATACTAAAATATATGATTAGTATGTAGGTATTTAGGTATTCAGCTGACATAGGTAGGTACCTAGGATTACCTACAATAGGTAGATAATACTGCAATTCTGATGAAGATAAAATAAAAAATTATAATTAATTATGCACAATTTTTTATTTTCAGTGTTCTTTCTACTCACTGGTTTGCATCTGGTTTGTTTACTTTTATTCTAGCAATGCTTAAATGTTAAATCGGAAGTACCCACTGTCATGGCTTGTTAGATCATAATGCAGATATTTATTATTTTTATTACCAAAGTGTTTTTAATTTAACTAAAAACCTAATTTATATCCAATAGGGTGAAGAGAACAGAGGACACGTGGATTTCAGAAGAGTTTGAAGGGATTTCCTTTAATTTTCAACGGTAAAAATAAATAATTAATAAGCAAGACAACCGACGTAAAACAATTGATTATTGATTGTCCGCTAAAATTGGACTCGGTAGTGGATCTAACCGGGGTTCCATGGTTTTCGAGTAATTATTGAAAAAGACCAAAGTAATTGGTACCTTTTTAGATTTTATCGATTTATTTGAAGGCAATGCGATGATTTAACCTAACCAGAATTTGTTTCTTCAATGAAAAACAAAAAATAAGAGGACTTTCAGCCAGAAACATGGACAAATATATATTTACATCTTTCTTTATATAGGAATTAAGACAAAAAGTTAACAAAGAGATAAATTATTAATGAGATTATCAAATATTATGGTTCAATAAAGTTTTATATTTCCTCGTTACCTAGGTATGCAGAGGAATAACCATATTATTTTTTCGATAGGTCGCAAATAACTACTTTACGTGCAACATGCACCGACCAACATTGAATTACAACGGCATATCTTCATATAACTTTAACTTATTTAATACAATCTTCTTCTTAATAGTTTCATCTACATTTTTTAAATAATTAAATATTAAACAAGCATCTACATTACATTAAAAATAATTATTTTTGGCACACATGTGCCTGCAGACGCTGAAAGCAGAAATAAGTGTCATACATTAGGCTAAGGAGGATTGCTACAATTTCAGTTTTGTCAGTCTCATAAAAAAATGTTTCATTAATATTCAATACAGAAGGTATACCTAACCAAAAATTATTATTTTTATGTAATGTATAGATGCTTTGTTTAATATCTCATTATTTAAAAGATGTAGATAACACTATTAAAAAAAAATGTATACTAAAGACAATAAGTCGAAGTTTTGTCAAGATATGCCGTTGTAATTCAATGTTGGTCGGTGCCTGTTGCACGGAAAGTAGTTGTTTGTGAAATATCTTAAAAACAATAAGGTTATTCCATAGATTTATAAGTAAGTCTATGGGTTATTCCATTGAATATACGTAGAATAACAGGTAAGGAGCAAATATAAATCTTTATTGAACCATAATATTTGATAATTCCATTACCTAATATAAGCCTACATCAATTTCCTATCGTATCCTGTACCTAGGTAACATAACTATTACCTACTCTTATTACCTATAATATCTTTATCCGTATTATCTCTATTCTTTGGCATTGGTACAAAATAAATACTTTTTTTTTCAACCTTACGAATAAGACACTATAACATTAAATTATTTTGTATAAAAAGAGGGTCATTTCGGGACTGTTTGAGATCGCCATAGCAACTGTACAAAAATAGTTATTTGTTTTACTAGGCAGAAAAGTACAAGATTTAATGCCGCGGCTGGTGTTTCATAGCCCAGGCGTAGCCGAGGCTAGGAAACTAGCCAAGGCATTAAATCTGCTTTTCTGCCGTGTGAAACATATAATTTTTTCTCCAAATTTGTTCTAATTTCACGCAAAATCGTCTTTTTTATATTTATTAATTGCGTTTCATTATCAATATCCAAAATAATTAAATAATTTCAACAAACATAACGGGCTCTTCGTTACTATGTTTACCGCTGATGACGTTTGTAAAATTGTTTGTGTAATGTCATTGTCAATTGAAATTACCAATTTGATTTAAATTATTACCTGTAACGTTGCAGAGCAACGATGAACTTTTTCTGCCTAGGCAGTAAAAAT
The DNA here is from genome assembly GCA_963924545.1 of Pogonocherus hispidulus. NCBI lineage: Eukaryota > Metazoa > Arthropoda > Insecta > Coleoptera > Cerambycidae > Pogonocherus > Pogonocherus hispidulus. Next base: position 67,288,630 of record OZ004695.1, on the reverse strand, counting down.
ATAACTTTTAAGCCTGTCAAGTGTCATTTGGAGAAAAAGAGATTATTGTACAGTTGTACAGTACCGAAAAGTAATTTGACATTGACATTGCATGTCACATTATATATTGAAGTTTAATTATACAGAACAATAGAAACTGATAGTGACTCCGATGAATCGGTAAACTGGAGGTGCTAATTAGAAACGGTTGGGAAAAAAAGTTATGTTAAACTCGCACAAAAAATACGTTTTCGAGACTCGTAAACCCTTTCCCTCGTCCCGAAAACGTGTAATTTTGTTCTAATGAAACAAATAACTAATATTCTACTAATTCTGGTTTTCCGGATTATCTTAAATTAAGTAAATACTCAAAGCATAAAAATGCCCAATCCAAATGATCCTTTCTCGTGTTTTAAACGATATTTAATGGGTATAAAGCGGAAACGGTTCCAATATGTGTAATTGATGACGAAGATGTTGTGCAACGACCGGGGGTTGCGGATAGGGGGTGGCAGGGGGGCGAGGGGGCGGAATGCAGAGCAGCAGATGCGGGCCGAACCCGGATATGCGACGCAAACTGCCAGAAAAGTGGAATTTGAACACGACGCGGCCAGTGCCACTCGCCCACAAGGGTAAAATAAAGCTTTGGGAAGTAAATTTGTATCCCCATTTGCGCTGCTGCGGAGTAGTTTCATGATTCATTTTTTGTTTAAATAAATTTTAGTTTGAATACTATTGTGTGTTATTTTGTGTAATACTCATTGTACCTATTTCTTTTACTTGTCCTATATCTTTGCTGTAAGATCTAAAGGGATGAATAAACTATTATTATTATATTATTATTATCACCGACATTATAATAGGTACCTTTATTATATCTACAGTTTTAAATTGTTTGAGTTAGGTTTACCTAGTTAACATCATTCTATTATATCTGTTCTGTTCTACTGTTATCATGAATAACTAGATATAAAAATAAAGTAAAAACCAGAATTAAGCAAAGTGGAATGACCGGAAAAAGAAGAGATCTGTGTTGTCACATTTAACGTATTAAAAAGGAAACGTATTAATTACCTTATTTACCCATTTTTTTACTTGTCTTTAACGTCCCTTATGCCTATTGTACTTTATTAAAGCAAACACAATGTTTAATTGGTCTTTTACTTAATAATATCAAGGCATTTCCGAATATGTGGCAACTGCGAAACTCGTAAAGTTGACGACAAGCTGTTCATCCTTATTTAACATACATATTCTTGCATTTACGCTTTCTTTTCTCTGAGCTTCAACGACGTTGATTGGTCGAATCAGGAACCAACAAGCGACTGCGCTCGAGGTAATAGGGAAACAGTGGCGTGATGTTGGGTTATTTCGCGGGCGTTTCTTAACGGTAAAAATTTGTGGTAAAATTTGTGGTATTTATTCTTTGTGTCAGTGTTTATACTTATTTGTGTTAGTTAAAAAAGTGGAAGTGCATATACTACAAGCATTCTATAGAATAGTATACGAGTATATATTAACTGAAATGTGCCCAATGGTAAAACAGAATACGCACTCCCATGTATCACCGCATTTTACCAGATCGGCGAAGTCATTCCACTTTGCTTAATTCTGGTCTTTACTTGTAATGTTTTGTATCCTCAGATAGAGAATTTCAGGTAAACATTAATTATATTAATATACCAACACAATAATTATATTAATTTTATCACAAATAGGGAAGTAAGTATACTTACGTTAATTATAATCAATCAGCCTCCTTAGCTGGGCCATAATCGAGCTCTTGATTAATTTTTTACATAATAGCCAGTTATGGGCACGCCTATGTATTATATTGTTATTATTAGCTTAACGTTATATTGTATTGTATCTAATACACCAAAACTTAAATCTGGTAAATGCTTCCTTTGTTCCTAATTTCCCTGTAACCATTGAAAGGGTTATGTTACAAGGGGATACGCTTAAAACCCAGCTACTGAAATAGATATTGTATGGATTTTCGCGTAATGCATACCTGTTATGAACAACTAACAGATATAAGGGAGATTTTTAATCCCTTAATGCTTATCGTTATCGTAATTCGTTATATTGGGCAGGCATGGTGCCAAAAAGGATACTCTTTTTGGCGCTGCGCATACTGAACATACAATTACGATAATTATAAACCTAAAATTAAGGAGAAAATTTCCAATATGCGCTGAGCATCCGCAGTGCCAAAAAGGCGGTAACGATAAGGTAAAAATTAAGGGGTTCAAAATCTCCCTATTACCTAGGGAGGGATTTACCTCAATTTTTTAGTTACTAACTGTTAAGGAAGTGGGCTAAAAACCTTTCGGTGCAATCATAACAAACTTATTGAAATAGAAAATTGATGTCAAAAATATCCTGAATTCAAACTTACAGTTTAGGCTTATATGAAGATGAACTGTTACTCCAATTTGTCCGTCAACAGGCAATTCACCCTTAAGATGTGGAAATTGGTCCTGCAAATTAAACAACTATGCTATCTATTTTCTTCTTCGCCTTCAACTCGAGAAAAACTGAAGGTACAAATTCTGTAGGTACTTACTTTCATCTTCCACATCCCGACCACAAAAATTTGGCTTCTGCTATGTGATCTACAACTCCGATATTATAAAGAAACGTAAATGTAACAAGGCCTACTGTGTTTTATTTAATTGTCCGGCTGCATCTTTTCGTGATTCCGTGTTCTGTTAATCCATCAAAAATAAAAGTAAGTATTCAATACAGACTAGAAACAATTGAGCTTAATTTACGATTCTTTTTTGCCTGTTTTTTTAATATTATCATTTTTCACCCTTTATCTTCGACTATTTTTAATTTTCTGTATTTCTTACGATTCTGCCTTGTATTTAGTGGGGCATTATTATTTTTAATTGTCCTTGGGTCACCATAACCTTTTCCTGTAACCTGTAAGAAAAATGTATTGATATATATTTTTTCAATTAATAATAAACATGTATGAATATGAATATAGGCACATATGTCCGACGCCACTGGCGAGTTTTGCGGCAGGCCTGTGTGCACCCATCTCATTGTGCAAGGCATGTTTGTTATTATCGTATATTTAATCCTTTGAACGATGCGACACCCACAATGGGTGAAAACGTATCCTTTCGAGTCAAGTCAAGCGACTAAATATCAGTCAAAACCTTGTCAAAAAATTCTTTTCTTCTGTGGCCCACAACGTTTCTTGGCACAACGTGAAAAGAAACTATTGTGGATAAAGCATTTTTTATCAGTGTGCTGTGGAATTGGATATTACACCGCTATAATCGACAAATGAATAAGTTGAACTACAATTTGGTCGAAGGAACTACCATATATCGCATGCCGGTAGGGTTTAGTGTGATAAATTACAATATGGCTTCATAAATACAAAATTAACTTCAAGTTGATCGAAGTTGTCGTAACAGTCAAAGTTGCAAATTAGATGAAAACAAGTTATTATGTATGAAAGTATATGTTTCATTATATTTTTCGATATATTCAACGCAGTATCCTAACTTCTTATATTCTTCTTCTTCTTGCGCTCGTTAATAGTACTTAGTACTTATGTAGAAGATTGATGTTAACTTTTAGAAGTTCAGAATTAAATTTTATGAGACAATAAATGATAAATACAATGCCGCAAAATAGAGACAAAAAATGTACTGGAAGGAAGTGCTTTTAATTTCAAAATCAAAGCTAAGGAAATGGTTTTCGATCCACTAATTTACTGTCCAAGAAATGTATCACTATTCTGTACTTAATTTAATCTATTATTTATGACTTTCGCATCTTTTGCATTGAAATTATGACGCCTTGTATAACACACAATGGATGAGCAAGTTGTGAGCAATAAAAATAAACTTAACAATATTTTTTATCCCGGACCACTGACAACTTACACCAAAATTGCTTCACTATCACTTACTGGTCTTATTATCATCACTGGAACCATTGACATGAATAATAATAGAAAAAAGTTTGTGACAAATGCACGCCCCGAAATGTAATCCTTCTTGCAAAATCCTTTAATCCTTATTTGAAATCTGCAGGCGGCATCGCTGTGTAATGCGAACGACGTATCGCACAACGGGAATGACACATTCAAAAGATCTTTTGCGTGAAGATATTTGGGCGAACCCTTTGAAGAGGTGTCTCATTTTGACCCTTTCTTCCATTCGGGGGCAATGAGGCGTCGCCCATTGTCGTAAACAGAGGTTTTAAATGTTTAAAAATTATCACAGTCCAACAATTTCGTATAAAATGTCATAGGGGATTGATTCTAGATTACTTATGTAGACTTTGCTCATACCCTTAATATAGCACAAAAATTCTTTAATTTCACTAAAATTTTGAGACATGGAACTACTAGGTATAGTATGTAAAAGCGTTGAGTGAGTTGAGTGGATTTTTCACTCAACGGTAAAAGTTACCATATACTGATAACGATAACAGTGGATAAATGGGTACCTATATCTGTACCCTAGAGCCAGAGTGTATTAAGTCCATTTTTCTAAAAATTGTATTGCTCGCATTTCCCGCCTAAAATTTTATATTCTTTGTTATTGTAAAGTGTATTATGACCTAATTTAACTGTAAGGACATAATATACTTTACAATAACAAAGAATATCAAATTTTAGGCGGGAAATGCGAACAATACGATTTTTAGAAAAATGGACTTAATACATTTTGGCTCTAGGGTACAGATATAGAAACATAATAGGTATAATCCTACCTACCTACCTAAATGGTGATATCTAACAGCTTAGAATGTCTCTACTAATAACAGAAAAGCTTGAAAGAGCTGTTTTGTTAGGCTTTATATGTAGAACTGACCAAAGAAACATTTTATTATGTATAATAATTATTTGTTCCAATTAAAGTTGTATTGTTGAACAATCATTTTTAAAAAACTCTGTACGCAGAGCTATCTAACGGTAATATGGGAAATTAATGGATTTTATCTAACAAATGTATGGCAGAAATCTGCAGGAAGTGATTTAGTGACATCTATTGAAAGTAGTTGAAAGTGAATAAAATTTAGACACCGATTTCTATAATCACAGACATGAAATTTGTTGGTGTTCCAGATCAGTCTCATAGGTGTCTCTGTCTCTGTAGACATATCGAAATTCATAAATTCTAATCAAAAATTGTAAATAAAATAAAACGGGGTTATAAAAATGTCCACATTTTCTAGACTAAGTACTTTAATTCCACTAAGACACATTATTTCTAATTATGGCAAAAATTCATTGTATAGAAACACAAATTTACTGCGGCAAGCCGGCAAAAATTCTGGTAAGTTTGATTTGAGGTTATGTACAACATAGCAGCTTAGCAGTCATGCCTGTTATAAAATAAAAAATAATTATATTTCAGCTAGTTTGAATTATTTAAGACGGTTCAGTACAGAACCCTCCCCAAAGGAAGATGACTATCACAATATTATCAAAAATACGGAAAAACCAGTAGGTGAGATAAATAGCGACACTTTCCAACGATTATATATACTGTGTATAATCGTTGGACACTTTTTACCACAGGTCTAAATTTTCACGTTTTAGGGGAAACTACCAAGCATGAATTTCAGGCAGAAACACGAATGTTACTAGATATTGTGGCGCGGTCTTTATATTCAGATAAAGAAGTTTTTATTAGAGAACTAATATCAAATGCAAGTGATGCATTGGAGAAATTTCGATACGTACAAGTCTCTGGAGATGAAATAGCTGCAAAATTAAAAGATGTGGACAGGCCGCTAGAAATCCACATTTCAACAGATAAACACACCCGTACTCTAACAATACAGGTTAGAATTTCTGTTGGTAAATTTTAAAGTATTTAATTTTATTTTCTTTAGGATACTGGCATTGGAATGACTAAAGATGAACTTATTGCGAATTTAGGAGTCATTGCCAGATCAGGTTCAAAGGTACTTAAATAATGAAGTGTGTCACGATATTTTTTTGTAATGCTGAGAAATTTGTAGGCGTTCCTGGAGGAACTTAAATCAAAGGAAGCAAGCGGAGACAACAACATTATTGGGCAATTTGGCGTTGGCTTTTACAGTTCTTTTATGGTAGCAGATAAAGTCGATGTTTATTCCAGAGCTGTAGGGGATGAGCAAGGCTATAAATGGACTTCTGACGGGTATATATATCACAATACACAATACATAAATAAGTGTTACAATTTTCTATTTTTAGTACGGGTACTTATGAAATTCAGCCTGCAGAAGGCGTACAATTTGGCACAAAAATTGTGCTGCACCTTAAAACGGACTGTCGTGAATTTTCCGATGAAGATACGATTAAGAATGTCATAAACAAATATAGTAACTTTGTCGGCAGTCCTTTATATTTAAACGGAAAGAAGGCCAACATCGTTCAGCCCTTGTGGCTGGCAGATCCGAAAAGTATTTCAGTGCAGCAGCACAATGATTTCTACAGGTTTATCAGTGGGAGCTACGACGTTCCCCGATACACTTTGCACTATAAAACCGATGTTCCTTTGTCAATCAGGGCACTTTTCTATTTCCCTGAGGGAAAACCAGGTGAATAATATTCTATAGAATAAATTTATTGCATATATTTAAGTTATGTATGTTATACTATATTTTTAGGGTTATTTGAAATGTCGCGGGAAACTGAAGCGGGCGTAGCTCTATACACGAAGAAAATCCTCATTAAAAACAGGGCAGACAACATTCTACCAAAGTGGCTGAGGTTTGTTAAAGGAGTTGTCGATTCTGAAGATATACCGTTGAATTTAAGCAGAGAACTTTTGCAAAACAGCACCCTGATCAAGTAAGTAATGTTGTAACTTCATTAAAAATAAATTGAACCATTTCAAGTTTATTAACAGTTATTAATGTTAAAAGTGCAAAAAAACTTACAAGTATTCCCCTAGTAATTTTATTTATTTATTTTTGGAAAACTGGTAGAATAATTTATTTTCTTTAATGATTTAAGTGTTATTATAATCAAATATCTGTGGCAAAGGGAAAGGAGACGTGCAATTTTGTAAAAATATATATTCAAAAATACGTAATATAACAATAAACACTAAAGTTACAAAAATAAAAGATATTTCTTACAAAAGTATAAACATTTTTCTTATAGGAAACTACGTGATGTCCTATCATCAAGGATAGTAAAATTCCTGCAAGATCAACTGAAGAAAAACCAACAGGACTACGAGAAATTCTACCAGGATTACGGGTTATTTATTAAAGAGGGAATTGTCACAAACTACAACCAGGCAGAAAAGGTAAGGCTGTCGCTCAGTCATAAACCTCGCTCTCCACAGATCGCCGTGACGCAGAACCATCGTCATCGCTGACAACAACATCACTGTCATCTGCAGGCAACTCTTCCTCGCTGTTGTCATCATTATCAGTAACCACGGTGCTCTGCGATAGAATTTCGTCTCCGTGCAAGTCTTTATTGCGTAGGTTTCCCATCCAGAAGGCAGTGGTGCAGTTGTTGGCCACCAACGCCGCTTTAACCCTGTAGACTAGCGTCTCTAATGTCATCCTGAACTTCGGCACTAGAGCCATAAGACTCTTTTCCTTCTTGAGCTTAGAGTAACAGCATAAACTATGTAGGTACCGAGTACTGTTTTGCATCATCTTGAAAATCTCCATGATGTCATCGGGTCTGAACCGCAACATGATTTCTAAGATGGGTATTCCTTGCGACAGAAAAACATTAAGGATACCGATAGACTTCTTCAAGAAAGTGGCCAATATCGTGTTGGTCTCTCGAAGCTTTGATATGTACATGAGGCCCTGCATGGTTAACGCTACGGTACGCCATAGGACCAAGTGTTGGTCGTTTGTTAAACTCTGAACTTCAAGCTTGACCCTGTTGAGCAATGCGTTGCAGATCCCCGCGTAGAAAATGTGAAAATTCTGCTTGTCAATGCTCGCTAGCATATGCAGACAGTCTTCTTTCGTGTTTAACGTAGACGCTTGATCTTCTAGTGTTCCAACTAGCCCGTGTATAGTATCAATATCGGTTCGCTTGAGATATACTTTCACTAAAATGTCCAAGTTTGTATTACATTCTTTACCAGCGTCTAGGCTTCCTTTGGAATTGTACCAACGGTTGCTCAGTAACTTTTCAGCAACGGTAGAGATTTTCTTCTCAATCTCCGGAGTGGACCCGGTTATGGCGTACAAAGCCTCCATCGTTCTGACCAAACTTACAGCGTGAGGCAACTGCAAGCACTGTTCGTGGAAACCGGCGAGACAGTTCAGAAAATCAATTATTAATCGGTTAGCGGAATTCAGAGTTTGCGACTGATTTGGGCGCATGCTCTTGAGGATGTTCTTTAGTAGTTCTAGATTGGCGGAGAACTGAAATCCCGCCCAGTTGAAGGTGAGGTAGAAAATATCGAGGATGTAGCCAAAGCAGGTCTTTAGCTTGACGGCTTCCTCTGTAAACATTTCAGGTAGATCGTGCCGCCCATCAGTGGCTTCTAACAGCTTACTTATTTTCTTCAGGATAATTTTAAAGTGAGTATCGATCATTGGCAGTGTGTACACGGAATCCGTGATAATGGAAATAGGAGCAACCACATTCAAGTGAGAGAGCCCGATATTTTTACCCTCGGTTAAAGCCCGTAGTTTAACAACGTAATCGCCTAGTATGAATTTAACTTGGTCGATGTTTAATGAGCACGTATACGAAGCAAATTGCGAGGGGTCTTCTGTGTCGAACCTCAGAGGGTATCTGAGTAAAACGACCAGGTCCGAGTCCATTTCTCTAAAATTTACATGAAATTCTAGAGCCTTAATAGCCGTTTTACCTTTCTTCGCCTTCGCTGGCACTGCTGACATCGATGCCACTGTGTCATTACCGTCGTTTACCACCGCAGCCGATTTAAATTTCTTTTTGGAGTTGGTTTTATCCGACCTGAAGGGAGATGTCATTTGTTTCTGGACCTCAGTCAAGGAATCGAAATAGCTAATAGGCAGCTTGTGACCTGGGACATGCTCCAAGCACTCGTACAATTTCCTCTGCAAGTCTATAACATCTTGTAATCTCTGTGCTGCCTTAGCCCTCGTCTTTTTATTTTTCTGCATGACATATCCGTTAATCAGCTCCCGGAACCAGTTGATGCAGTGAAATAGGCAGTCCGCGACTTGTGTGGCTTGATCGGTGTCTAAATCTATAAAGTCCTGTATCTCGGGCATAATAACGCCACACCCCAACAGGCCGTCCATGGTACCCAAGTCGCCAGCTTGATATCTGTAATGTATGAGCCGCATAAGGCGAAAATGAGGTGCCAACAGTAAAATTTTACTGTCACCATCTACTGTCATTCCCGCAATATTGATTGCTACGGGCGAAAGCACTTGGTCGGGACTGTTCAGTTCCATCTGTTTGGAGAATTGTAAATTGTTTGCACCTTCCGGAACCTTTCCAATGGTGTACACGGCTTTGAATGAATTGGTGATGGTTTCATGAAGCCACGTCAAAAAGTATTTGTCGAAATGGCTGGTGACGATCAGTATGGATGTTATTTGATCATAAAATAGACCCATGAGTTCAGGACAGCTTGTGGTGCTAGTGTTTGCCAGTTCTAAGAGCATAGCAGCCTCACGAGGTCGACCACGGGGTATATCCATAATTGTCAAGGGTTCAGACGGTAAATTAACGTGTGTCTGCTCCTCGGACTTCAGCACCAAATGTTTGGCCATGACAACTGCGGCAATTATCCCTCTGTTCTTGACAATCCTCTTGGAGCTGGACAACTGCTTCCGTATCACCATGTGGATTTCGTCTTTCAAGCCAGACAAACTTTCTTCAGCATGTTCTCCGCAGGTCAAGGTGCACAGAATCTCGAACACCTCCTTCACGTCTTTCAGTTCTAGAGAATCCAGTTTCTCTAGAAGGCACATCAAAAGGGCAGTGTGCTGTCGTAACCTATCACTATCTTGTAACAAAGATGACAAGATTTTTAGGACATGACCCACGGATTTTTTTTCGGTCGTACCCATAAGTAATATCAAACTGTCTAACATCTCTCTGCGGTAAATTACTTCTGTGTACTTGTGAGTGAACAACTTGGTGAAAAGTGCACTCACGAATTCCATGATGACGTAATCTGTTGAGGACTGTAATAAGCTGCAGCCTATTTCTGTCATAGATCCGAAAAAATCATTGACCAGTTGTTGGGGAATGTACCTTTCAAACAGCTTCTCCAATAATCCGATTTTGAAGAGCCCAGCATGTAGACGTTTTCTAAAAATGGCCTCTATTATACGTTTCTTAGATTTAGCCACCGTGTGGAGCATGAACAGAATCAAATAGTCTACAGGTTTGTGGTCCGAGTGCACCCTAATGCCAGAAATCATGTTCAGCCATGCCTCTGTGATAGTTTTCGGAGATATGGCGAACGTTTGAAGTTTATTAAATATTAAAATCTTGCACGATTGGTTTTCTTTGCTCTTGTCACTGGAGAGCATTATTGTGTCCAAAGCATTTCTGATTTTCAGTAGCGTAGGCACCAAGTTTTGCGATTTAAAGTCTGTCAGAAGGAATTGGAGTAAGATCGGGAAGTTTTTCAATGACGTGCCGCTGAGAATCCTAGCTAAGATTTGATCTTGAACTTCCGCACGCATGTCGGCCTCTAAATTCAAAGCACTCAAGCAGTCTATTATAGCTCCGGACAATTCTTCATTGTCCTCCAAGAGTTTGCCAAGTTGCTTGGCCGTTTCACCATATTGGCTATCCGGTAGAATTTCTGGAATGGATTCCAATATTTCTAACCGCACAGGCAAGGGAGCAATATCGAGGATGTCCAATAATTTTGTTGTCAAATTTTCCGCTTCTTTTATGTAAGGTAAGTAACGCAAGGAATTCAGAAGCAGACGTAGCCATGAGGTATCCTGTACATCTTCGGATGCAACTGACGTTATTTCGTCGAGGAGTATATTTATTACGTCTTTTTGTATGTGGTTGGATTTTAGAAATATCCTGAAACAAACATCAAGTTAAGTTATCCATAATTTGTCAATATTTCTATTATAATAATATGAAACAAATCAATTGCCAAAATACCCAAACAATTTGATATTTATGTTTAGAAACCTCCGTAAAACGTGATCATCACTTTCACATACCTAAACAGGCTTTCTTGCTGAATTTTCACATTTCCTGCTAAACTGTCATTAGCGTCTGTATTCCGCTGAAGCCAAGTCGGTAACAGTGCCTTTTTAAAATATTTTTCCTTCTCGCACAGGGTCTTCAAACCTCTTATGAATTCTTCGACACTTTCTGGAGAACTGCTAAAGCATCTGTCCAAATCTCGGACAACCAGGGCCTGCTCTTGGCTTAATGTGTGAGGGTCATCGGTGATAGATAATGAAACACCGATAGCTGACAAAGTCTTTTTGAAAACTGTTAGTTGCGTTCTTAATTCTTGCGATTTTGATCTTGAAGTTTTTGAGGTTAAAATTTGCGACATTTTGAAACTAACAAGCTAGAAATTTGCTGGTATATAAAATATGATGTATATGAGTAATTTAAAGCGATTTGCTGATGTCACTGATACCTTTTTAAGTTAATTTGTTAACTTTGTATGTTTAGTTTACATACATAAAATATTCGCGGCTTCATTTTTGACTTTGGTATTCGCGGCGGTTTTATTTTGACAGATAACTGTCAAACAGTGAAGTTAAATACGAAATGTTACTAACTAATGGTGGAAAATTTAAATAAATGCTATAAAATATTAAAACTAGAATAAAAAAAGTAGTACTAAAATTATGTAGGTTATAGTTTGTTATACATTAACATTTATTAAAGTTTAAATTTTCAATTATAATCTTTTAAATTATTTATGCACTTCAAAATAAGTAATCATAATATTTATAGGAAGATGCAGCTCACTTGCTGTTATTCGAATCGTCACGTTTAGAATCTGGCAAGAAAATCACGCTGAGCGACTACATTTCTCGTGCCAGTGAAAATAGAACGATATATTACTTGGCAGCCCCTAGGTAATTTTTTAAGACTACTCTAACATATCTACTTAGGTCTAATCCATTTGTTTGCAGTCGAACTTTGGCAGAAGCATCGCCCTACTATGAATCTCTAAAAACCAAAGAGCAAGAAGTCTTGTTCTGTTACGAGCCGTATGACGAGCTTGTGCTGATGCAACTGCAGCAGTTCAAGGGTTACAAACTGGTGTCTGTCGAGAAAGACATGAGGGATGACAAAGCTGCCAACGATCTTTCTAATTTAGGTGAGTTTTTACATTGTCCTTAATTATTAGGTAGTAGGGTAGGCTGTTTTATAGAATATTTAGTAAGATTATATTTTTTTGCAGTTAAATTTCAACGTAGGTATATTCAGCTATAGAGAATTGTCTTTTAACTATAAAAAAAATTATCTAGGATTTCAGCATTTATAAGCTATGGCATTATTTCAGGGGAGGACAGCCTGAAACGCAGTGAAATCAATGACCTGTCCAGTTGGATCAAGGGCAAGCTCAGCGGCAAGGTGGCTTCAGTGAACGCCACCAGCCGCCTAGAAAACCACCCTTGTGTGATAACGGTGGAGGAGATGGCGGCTGCGAGGCATTTCATCAGGACGCAGAGCCACAGTTTGCCGGAGGATAGACGATACGCCATATTGCAGCCGCAATTCGAGATCAATCCGAGGTGAGTAGATACATTCGCAGATAGATTGCAGGAGCTTAGTCCTCGAGTGCCTGAAAGGTCTATTGCGATGGTGCAAGATGCCTGAAAGGTCTAAGGGCTTCTATGTTTTTTTTTTTTTTTGCAAAGAACTTGTCCAGGAACGGTTGTGTAGATTCTGTAATTAGAATTAGAGACAGACAGTGAAAAATTATTGACAAAAAGACAACACCGGGCATTTACAAGTCATTAGAACATTAAAAGAAAATATAGTGGCCCCAAGTAAGTTGGGCCTTTGTGTAGAACTCGAGTATTTTCCGATGATGCACTTTTACAGATTTTATTTGTTTTAGACATCCGATAATAAAAAAATTACATAAACTGATGACCAGCGACCCTGAACTGGCTGAACTTTTAGCTAAACAGGTAAGTACGAAGACTATTCATGTAGTATTTATTCTTTATAATAATAGTAATATCTTTATCCCTCATTCTCTTCGTAATGATGAACCCGAAAGTCAGAGGCTTGTGTGGGAGACGGGGTGGCATATTATTATTTTGCGGCCTGCTTGCGCAGGCTGCTTATAACTGCAGAAATTCAAATTAAAAATAATACATTGGCTGATTTTCTAAAAATGCGTCTCTTATTATCCCCTTTACTACAGCACTGGTAGACATGCATTTTATCACTTATCATAATTGCACGAAATGTTTATCGTCAACTTTCTCATCTTTAAAATTTTATAATTTTTAATTTTCCAATTGAAAAACCTGTAAAAATAATTAATTAAAAACATTCCGTCACCGACACAAGAGATGCCTATCTGACAAGATAAGTCTTTTATAATGATTAATTTGACAGAGTATTACATTTACATAGCTTAATTATTGCAGATATAGTTTTTTTTTTTTTTGTTAACTATAAATAATTAATTTAAATACAAGGACAGAAGGTACCGCAAATATTTTGTTTATGAATATAAACTCATCTTTAAATTGTCTCCATTTTATAATCTGAAAGATATACGTGACGTGACCCCTTTAATTTAAAATTTACAATAGAACTTGAATTTTTTATAGTTCCTAATGAGTGGTTTATCAGATAAAGAGATAAACCGGTAATTTCAATAGACGTAATCAGTCACACGGCTTGTTAGATATAATCGTTATTTTATTACTCATGATAAAGTTATATAAAAAATGCCTTTTTTTAATCATACACTTTCACTAAGACTTTTGAAGTATCTGCTACTTTCTATTCAGTATTAACAAATAATGCAAAACAAAATTATAGTCAAAAGACAAGGTTGTACAGGGTGGCCAATTTTGATGTTTTTATAGGGTAACTAGATAACTACATATATGAGAAACCAAAAAGTGGAAGATGCATGCTCCATGTCTTTTTTTCGAGGCAAGGTCAAAACCAAAATTTCTTATCTTCGATTGATTTCGAGTTATAATCAAAAGTTCGACTTTTCATCTTTTCAATAGTATATTTTCAAAATAGGATATTTTGGTTATTAGGGTAATGACAGAAAAATAATTTGTTCTGAGGCACCTTCTTAAGTAGAATCCATTGCCGTAGAGGAATTTTTAATAGGGACTATAAAATTTCGAGTTACGAATTAAAGTTTAGTTTTTTAAATAGAAATCATAGTCGGTTATGGTTTAGTTTGGCATTTTCCATCCCTTTCCAATAATATATAATGTGTTGGGCCTTATATGGTCTACACTCAGTTTATAAAGAAAACAATACTTTCGATAGATTACCAGCAATTTTTTTCTTATTTAAGACGTAACTCAGGATTTGATAACCTTTTATTAAAAATTTGTGTACACCACTGCATTATAATCAAGAAGGTACTCTGCTGGAACTTTTGTTTGACTCGAAATCAAAGAACTATAGCAAATTTTAATTTTGACCAATAAATTTGTCTCGAAAAAAGACCTCCGAATGTATAATCCATTTTTTGATATCTCTTAGTTACTGAGTTACCCTAGAAAAACATAGTTTACCAACCTGTATGATTGGTGTTGTGTGGTATGGCTTTATTTCTACATTCACTGGAAAGCCTAAGTTTTTCTAAACATTTTGAAGGTATTAAACATCAAAATCAGTCAGAAAATGCTTAGCAAACAGACATGGCTATAAATTAGTATTTTATTAGTATTTCATTTCATTTCATTTCATTTCATTAGTAGTGAAATAGTAGCTTCCTTATAGCTACTATTTCACAGATTATTATCATATTTATTGATTATTACATTTTTCCTATATTCTTGCAATAGAATAATTATCTATCACACAATTTTCACATATAACTATTGAACTTATTTGCTAACTGATTACACTCAATATTATCTTCACATATTGCGTTCAAGCCAATATTTTTTTTAGAATATTACTTGCCATTCTTTCAGTAATTCTGACAATTGTTTCTAGTTATTCGCCAACGCGATGGTAGGAGCTGGACTTGTGGAGGATCCGCGGGTGCTTCTGACGTCCATGAACGATCTCTTGGCTAAAGCTTTAGATAAACATTGAGTGTTTGTTGATTCTTAGCAAGAAATCGTGTATATGTTTCTGTATATATTTATCATTCCCTATATTTGTATGTTTGTGTTTCGTAAAATAGAGTTTTGAAATTAAATAGCGTGTCTTATTTTCATATACATAAGGCGCCACCTGTCTGAAAACTTCTGGACTAATTGTGTTGAAGTGTTCGGACAAAATACAGAGTGACTTGACGTGAGTCACTCTGTGACCAATTTTTTTATGGTCGGGTGTGTCATGTCGCCATATATTTCAATTCTGTATACAGAGTGAGTCAACGAAAAGTTTCATCCTGGATTATCTGTCAAAGGATTGGTTTCCATGGAAAATGCTTGAACGGGTCGATTTTTATTTGAAGGGGAACACATTTTTATATTATTGATATTTTATTTATACAGGGTGTCCCAAAAAAGAGAGATTTATCACAACATATATTTTTAATGGAACGCCCTGTGTATTTTTACAGATTTGGATAGAACGGCCTCTCACAAATACATTGACGTAGGGAATCAATTCATGAGAGAGAGATTCTATCTAAATCTGGAAAGATACACAGAGTATTCCATTTCAAAAATATAAGTTCTGGTAAACCTCTCCTTTTTGGGACACCCTGTATAAATATCAATAATATAAAAATGTGTCCCCCTTCACATGAAAATTGACCTCTCCGAGAATTTTGCATGGAAACAGACAGATAAATGAGGATGAAACTTTTTGTTGATTCACCCTATATATAAAATCAAGTTATCCGTTCTAAGACATCACTTGTTGCATCATATTTTGTTGAAAAAGTAATGTATCATTTAAAAATTGTTGATTTTACATTATTGACCTTGTTTTTGTTCAAAGTTTGTAACGTAATTTCTTCAAAGGTTAGCAAGAAGGGAAGCCTTTAGACGGACACTGTATAGAACAACAGTGTTATATAATTTGGACAGTACCACTTCTTTTTATGGTGGTTTAAGAACAACACGCAAACATACCCCTTTTGTTTTGGCAGTATTTGTTTGAGTATTTTTGCCAAACAGAAACTAACTAAACATAAATGGTAAAATAAAAATGTTTCTTGCCTATTGGATTCAGTGTTGGCAAGCTGGAGAAATTTCTGCACAGAAAATAAACTTGAATCACGAGTAAAAACGATGCTTTATTTGGACTTGACACCAACTGTCCTAACCATGATATAACGAAACAGAACCAAACACTATATGACAAAATATTTTGAAATAAACTAAACAGTATAAAATGGATCTTGTCATCTTCCCTATAGGTGGTGATTGGTCGATATTTGCTTGAAATAATTTAAATTTCCTGAAGAAATTACGTTTTTTTAATGAAGTGGTAGGCATAAATCATTGCCGATTGAATTTAATACAGACTGGACTAGAGATTTTCCGATTGGCTCTATTATTAAAGAGAAAAGGTGAATCATCTTATAACTTATTCCTTATGAAAGAGATAGTAAAGATAAAGGTGTATACCATTATGTATAGCTAAAAGGTGAAGGAGAATAGATTTTACTATAGTACTACTGTGTGCCCCTTCAGAAAATTCACCTGTATCCCCACTGGCGCAAATCAATTGAATTTTCAATTCTTACTGCCTCAATCACCCAGCAATGTTATTAAGTAATCCATATTTGAACAATTTCACCTTCAACAAGTGCCATATTAATTGACCTTGACTGAATTATGAAGTGAAATTATTAAAGGATTAATAATTTTCAGGTCTATTCTTTTTGTTTATTTAGGCAGGTACCTCCCTAATTGGCTTTAATCAATCCCTTTTCTACGATGTTTACCTGAACGGTTTTATACTGTTCTGTATCTGTAGATGCAAATAATCTTTTAGAATACTTATTTTTACAAATCTATGAAATGTTATATGTTTGTTTTAAATGTATAATTAAATTAGCATTTGTAACTGTTGACTGGATCAATTTCATATTGAAATTTAGACGTGAGGTGTAGATAAATAGTGCTAGTGTGTTAATTTGTTTCGTAATTCACTTTGATGACGTTTTTATCAGATAAATTTATAACCCGTGTGTAATATATCTCTTAAATATTAAATAACCTCGGGTCTTTACAAATTTTGAAATATATTACCGTCCAAAAGTCATAAATTACCTATTATATATAATTTCAATCAAGTATCTAATTCTGTTCAATTTACTTAATTAGGTATAAGTAGGTACCTACCTATAGATAGATACAATTAAAAAAGAAGGGCTATATATGTTTTCCCAACAATTTGTACTAATTAAATGTTATGTATGTACACTGGTATTTCTAAAAGGCTTTGTAATTTGTCAAAATATTTTTACATAGCCATTAGCCACTACCTATCTCTTGTTGGATGTGTAAAAATCACAAAAGTTTGTAGGTATTTACCTATTGATTATCAAGCGCTTCTAATAAAATAATATATCTACCCAATAAAAAACCACCATATTAATCAAAATTTCTATAAATTATGTAAGTATTTCTATTACTCTCACGATTTGCGATATCTTTTCGTTTAGCCGGCTAACAGGCGGTAATGACAGCATTTTGAATTTGAATATAGCGCCGCGTTCGCGCGTGCTTTGTAAACCGGATGAACCCCAAATCATGTGATTCAAGATGAGCTTTAACGGCGAAAAAAAACGACATGTCTACTGCTATTACTAGTAAGATACCTAACATAATTAATTTGCCTAATTTTGATAAAAAAATATTTCTCGTTGTTTGCCAAAGTACGTAATCCGCCTATTCCTCCACCAGCCACAAAAGTGTAGCGGATTTGACATCACAAAATTATCAGCGACGTCATGCGCTGATTGGCCGGCACTCGGCCTTAAACTCTAATATAACCAATCCGGTGAGTGGAAATACCCGCACTCCACCTGAAAATTTCTTATCGTCATATGACCCATTCTTGCTAGTGGCAGTCGTGTAAGCCATATTTGTCAGTGGGTTCGCTAGTTCCGTAGTGTGTTGTGCACCTTTTAGACCGTTCTGACCTGTAAATACTCCCCCAAATAACAAAATGTCAAGTTCTGAGACACATCCCGTCTACGGACCCTTCTTCGGAGTAATGGGAGCAGCCTCTGCTATTATTTTCAGTTGTAAGTAAAATTATATTCATCTCACTACTACAATATCGATTTATCCGATGACTGAGCCTTTTTACTTTTTAGAACGCTTTGCAAGGCTGTTAGGTCGTAAGACAGACACTCAACACAGTCCAGTTCATTAGTATTATGTGCCAGAATCGTTTAAATTAAGCAAATCTAACATCTAAACGAAATTATTGCTGTCTACATCCATGGGCGTAGTGCAGGTCATATGCCAAGATTACACATATATTTCGGGCCTTTGTCGTAGATAAAATCAATGAGTCTATGTGAAAAGTTTACCACCGTTCGAGTTTTTTGAAGAAGGACTGGTTTTACCATTTTTTCATTCAATAACAAGCTTTTAATGACCCACTTACCATGGTCACATGCTTTGACAGACCCACCCGATTACTCTACAACCTAATTTACTTCGAAACGACCAATAAACAACGAGACTTGAGTTAACAATGAAATTATCAGACCTGAATCTATGCGAATTTTTGTAATTTTTTTTCTTCCTCCTTTTATTAGACATACAACAGTTTTCCTATTGTCGCAATACCTATATTAATAGTACAAGAATACAATGAGAAAGACTACATTTTTTTGCTGGAAGAAAATAAAAACATTGATTTTCGCGCTTGATGATCGCGAAAGTTTGCAGTTAGATTTGCCTTAAATGATCTATGAGCTAGACCATGGTTGACATTTTGTGTCCATTTTTTGGACCTTTGTAAGACGGTATTTTTGCAAAATTTTCACAGGCACCCTGAAAGCAAATGGGTGTAACCAACCACCTGAGCAACACAACCATGTGACCTCAAGGATAAACAGTATAAATCACATGAATTGCAAATTGTTCAATGTTCATTATATAACCTTAATAATTGCCTCGTTTCACCATTGCCCTGACTTAAATCCGCTCATGCTCCAACGATTCCGCCATCCAAATTGGTTTTATCGAAAATTATGCTCATTTTTCAATCGAGCGACTGACTGAACGTTCCGTGTCTGTCCAATCGCTGGCTACCCAAACAGATTAGTCATTCTGCCCGTCCACATTTTCAAGCTAAGAAGTTCATTACGCGTGGTCAAAGAAAATAAATAAAACATTCGCATATTTGGCCCTCGTCCAGGTGGTTTTGTCGAGAGACTTCCCAATGCCAGTTGTACATACATGCTTCTGGTCTGACGAAAACAGTGACAGACAGATAGTCGTTTTAATCGCCATTAAAAAAAAATGGTTGTCGAGCGTTTCACGTGATGTCTATTTAGCGCTTATCGCCACTAAGTTAATTTAGATAAAGCAATTTATCTTCCAAATGTCATGTGATTGTTTGGATTGCCTAGCAATTGTTCTAATTTGTGTGAATATTTCAGGGAAAGTACGGTGACGCCTGGTTTCGGCCATCGAGCTAAATCTGGTATAAATTACTCAGATAGCAGATAACTGTTCTGAAGTATAATGTAAACAAACCATACAGTTATCAGTAATTTAGTTAAAAATACACGGTTACTCCTATGTACCTAATTTTTAAATGTTGGTTTATTAGAATGTAATTCTTAATTCGGGCAATCTATATCACGGGACTCCCAAGACTCGTGATTGTTTTTGCCGTGACGTAGCCATTCGTGCAATGAACTCCCGAGTTGAAACAAGAGAAAGTTCATTCACTCACTACTAGATCATAAAATGATCGCAATGTACGACGCTCAAATGGTCAAAATTATGAAAGAAAAATAATGACGACTATTATTCAAAAGTCACGTGTTTCTATTATCACGTGCAGTGAGAAAGATCATGTGAACCTTGACATATAAGCTGTACGAGGTTATGCGAAAATAGTTTATTTCATATGAACTAGGTCCATCTGTACTGTATGCCTCAGTTTCTTCGTTACTGACGATACTGATTTCTTTTTCATTACTTCCTTTACAGGTATTCTTAGAGGGAGTTCAAAATTCATATAAAAAATATATGTTTGTATTTGAAGGAGATGCCGAAAACAACTACTCCACGGCCAATGTGCCCCGACTAGCGTTGCGTTACTCCGGCATTTTCATTATTGTCAATTAGACAATAATTATCAGAAGGATACTAGCAAAGACCCAAAGAGGGCACTACGGTGTGTCTCACCACTAATAATATATTATGTCTGTGTTTAGATATCTAGTATTTGTATAGGCCAAAGTTCGTAAAAAATTGGGATATCTACTTGCAAAGCAAGTATATACCTAGATTTAAGAATGAATTTAAAGAGTGTTGGTGTTACAGAAAATTGTCGATATCATGTGACCAAGTAATATTAATTTAATTATTGTATTAGTTTTTATAAAGACCGATATTTTTCTTTTTGTAATTCAATTGTTGCTTGGGTAAAACAGATGGAAAACAAAACCCCGAATACCACGTATTTTCAGCAGAACAAACTTAAGTTGCAACATTTTTAGTATTAAAAAATATTATCGTTATAGTTTTTGTTAGTCGAGAACAAATGAAGATACTTTGGATTCCTTTCTGACACTATATTGGGCATACAGTTACGTTTTACTACAATTGAATCCACACTTAAGAGGAAGAAGTAGTATTTTGCATATTGAACACTAATAATTTTCTTTTCTTCCGACCAAGTCTTCCAGATATGTGCCATCCTAATTTATTTCCTTTAGCTTCGATGTACTGTAGAAAATCAAATCTCCGAAACATTATGAACTGCAAAAATTGAATATGCACATTTGAAATAGCAGGTTCAAGAATTTAGCAATAAATCTCTCATTGAGTATATCATTTTGTTGCTCCCGCATGTTCGGACGAATTCAGCATAGCATGCACGTACCTTTAGCGCTTTATTATCGTGCGTATTCGTCGTATTGTGTCGAATAACAAATTAAACAGCAGCGCATCAGTGTCCGTGTCCGTGTTCTCATTATTATGCGATATCAGCATGAGTAAAAATAAATAAATAGTAACAATTTAATAAATTGTACACCTAAATGATTGGCCTCGGTGTAGCATCTCCAAGATATAAAATGACAAATAATTGATTAAAGATTAAAACAATGCAATTATCGCGGCCAGTGGCGTATCCAATATTTTCCGATGATATTTTTAATGAAAAAAATAGTAATAATAATTGAAGGTAGTAGTCAACCAAGCTTGAGACAAAGACTGATTATGCATTTTTTTTGGTAATAGTAATTTAATTAGTTTTGATTTACATTAAGAACTAATTTGAAAATAAGTTGCACCTACCTAATATAAGGAAAGTGAGGTTCCAAGGAAGGAATTCATGTTAGATGAGGAAAAATTCGTTGCGGGTCTTTTTTGTGAGAAAGGGGAGAGAGAACGGTGGTAATGCCCCCTCCCCGTTTTAATTTAATAGAAAATTCAGTAAATAAAGTGTGTTCCATAAAAAAATTATATTCAGATCACCCTGTAGCTTTAGTGTCTTTGCCTTGTATCTTAAACGTTGTGTATGATTTTTAGAAGGTACCCATCTCTCTAGGACACACTGTATAATATATTCTGTGTCATATTCATATAGGACTGCCAAATGTGGAAATTACGTTGGCCTCGAGCATATCAAACATTATTTTTATGACATTCCTTTTTATAATTAAGTCAATCTGTTCAGCGGCGTGTAAAGTATTCAATTCCTTTGCAGTTTACATTTTTTAAAGAAATGTATTTCCTATATTATGCACCATATGCAGGTGAAACCATTCCTTCATTTTTCTATGTGTTTGACGGAAACGTACACATAAATACAATCTAGCCGATCATAAAACTGCTGCTTCTCTTTATTACTTCCTCTAAAAATCTATTATCTGCGTTCTGAGATCCTAATAAGAATTTTATCTATACAGGGCGATTGAGTGATTACCTTCGAAAATATGGAAGTATGTAGGTACACATTTTTAGAATAACTTAGTACATTGCTGTGATGGACAACTTTTTATTGTGGTAAAAAAACTTTCTGCTGTGATAAAAAAAGTTTTTATATGTAAATATAAATAAATTTTAAACCGCTTATGGCAATGCACAAATTTCCATATTAGATTATTTTTAAGTTGCATTATGTTTAATATTTGCATGAAAATGGATTATCAGGTTTCTAGTTATTGAAGTATTAAAACATACAGTTCATTTTATGTCTGTTATTATTGCAAATATAAGTGAACTTTTATAGAAAATAATGTTTTGAGATTTTAAAATCACTTCAAACCCGAGACAAATAACAAATACCTGTTGCGTGACGTAAAAGTAATTTTATTCCACGTCCTTCATCATCTTCATAACAACCAGCTAACGGAATGAAAATTGTGTATCGATGATATTCTCTTCAAGTATTTATTTAATGATGGTGGAAAAGTTATTATTAGTCTTATAAAAATTTCATACAAAATAATATTGTCTATTATTCCAAGACAGGCACGGTGGATGATGAATCGCGGTTTCAATTGATACTTTCTCTTAGGCGGCACATTTTGATATGCCTCCTGCGACATTATTATGAAATAACGCCGAAACTGAAAAGTCCTCGTCATGGCGCTTGCTAAAAATAATCTATCCATCTTTCTTTAGCTGCTAACAGGCTTCTTTATTTCAACCCAAACTGTAAACTGGCGTGATCAATACTCTGGGCTAGACGAGGAGCCCTAGTTTTTCCATCTACAGGGCGAGGAAAATTGTATGGCAATGCCGGATAGGTATCTCGGAAATTAACTCCAGTGAAAACTGCACTACACAACCTATAAAATTTTAATACAGGGACTGCAGTTACTGCGTAAAGCAACAATCGGATCGCCATGGTGATAGTGTTGGATGACTATGGCGTGAGTCAAATCGTGACTTATCGAACGGTACTTTCCACAGTTTCTTCTTGATGGTTCGCTTATTTGTCATTGAAATAACAAGCGCATAGCACGCTTGATAATGCGCCATGGCTAGTTTCAATTATTATAACGATGGCAAATCGTGGATCGTAGACTGCCGAGACTAATTCATTGTTTGGACGATGCAGAAAATCAAAGTCGGTACTTTATACAACCTATATTAAAATGGATGCCTGTTTTCGACAATCACCAGTTGGGTGTAATTTAAGAACGTATGTATACGTAAATAAAAGCAACTTAATGCAGATTTCTAGATATTATATAAAAGTGTAGTAGTATATTCTTATAAAAACCGATCAAGCACACTTAGAAAACACAGAATATGGGATATATTTTGAACCAAAATGCTATAACCATGTTCCACGTGAAATATAAAAATAGATAACCGGCATTACCAGGTTGGAAATAAGAAAATTATAGAAGCGAATGTAATGAGAACGTATAACATTATTTTTTTTAAGACATTGAATTTGCTTAATATATCGGTTGACGTGAAGGAGATAGAAAACATTCTGTACATGTATAAAGCCCTTGCAGTCCTGAGGTTGTGGATTGGAATATTTGATGCAAAACATACACTTAACCTTTTACGCTTTTCTATAGATGCGAGATAGTTGTTGTGTATGTTTAAAATCAATTAAACAAACAAGCAGTTAACAATTTTGGCGGCCTATATTTTGTTTTGTCTGTCTGAGCTAACGAATTAGTTGTAGTCACATTTATGATAAATTTATTAGAAAAATGTCTCGATAATTTTGATTTTGGAATTTTCTCGTCACATATCAAATGGTAAATAAAGCCTCAAATACTAAATAATAAGTTCCAATAACATCGATTATCCTATGATAAAAGTTTAATATCGTTTTAATTCGTCAGTTTTATTGATTTTCAGTGCTTTTATAATGGAAAATATTGCCATTTGAATTCCGATTATGCATAAATTCATTTCTTGCCTAACTATAATATTCTGTGAACAAAGTTGTCGGTATTTAAATATATTTTACCAATTACAGGCAATAAAATAAACAGTTGTGAGACTCTTGACCACATAAGGCGATTCTGGGAAGATAAGATAATGAGATACACACTTTGATTTCTGTAGAAATGAAATTTCCATAATTACCCAGTCGAAGTGTCAGCGCTGTTATTTTAACCATCTTAACTTATTTCAAGTAAAGCAACTTTACAATGTCAACTGTAGCTTAGAGATCTGTGGTTATTTTCACTTTAATTCGATAATTCAAGTTAATTTTTCAATTTAGTTCATGACTGTGTTGTCCCACTGCTAACATTGCGATCTCGTTTTATACAGAGTTGCTGTCTCGTATAAGATACCACCTATGGAGGCTTTTTATACATATATATATATATATAGTTCTTCCATCTAATGAGCGGTTTGAAAAAATAAGTAATAATAAGTAATATATTTTTTAAATAGGGCGCTCTATATTTCATGGTATAAATAGATAGACCATTCTAAAGACGAATTCAGACGTCTGGAATTTATTTTTCCTAACCCTATTGACCACGATATGCCTGCTGGTGATCTCTGGTTGCAACAAGACGGTGCCCTTCCACATTTTGGCCTCGATGTAAAAAATTACCTTAATGAAGTTTTCCCAAATCAGTGGACAGGCAGAAGAGAGCCACTTGAATGACCACCACGGTCCCCTGACTTTACCCCACTAGTTTTTTTTTTTTGAAGTTATCTAAAAACCAAAGTGTATATAAAGGATAGGATGTATAGGATACAACCGCGATATAATACATAGTATTTACTATGTATATAGGAAAAACATACAAAAGCGGTGTTTTTCGAGCGTTATGGGTTCTTTGAAATCATTTTCCGAATACCCACTCTTACTCGTTAATTGTTTGGCAGAAGGTCCTTAATCTGTATTGCTCGATACAGACACACTCCAAGAAAAAAATATGTGACAATACTTGGAAAACTTATCAGTACGTTAATGCATGGAAACAGAATTTGGCCGGGGTGTATTTGGCCTTGTGATGAGGCCTTGGACTCCAATTATACGTGAGCGCATCCTTTAAAAAAGCAGCTGCAACTTGCCACCACAATTAGAAACGGGGCAGTGTTTTTATCTGATTCTCATATTTTATAAATACGATCGACTACATTAATACCCATTTTTAGCCAATATAGGGTACATACATACAACAGAACAAAGTAAACTATCCGCCAAGTTATTTCTAGAGCAGGTCAGTGTCGCATCAGCAAAAAAATAATCCGGGGTATGTATGTCCGCCGAGCTAAAGGACGATCTGTAAAATATCGGAAACAAAAAAATAGAAAAATAGTGTGAGGTAAATGTTGCGTTGTGAGATATTCTGAAAGATAAAGGTTGGAACTGAAAATGTTATGTTTGTATACTTTTATATCAATAATTACTCCTACTAGTTGTTTCGCGCTTAGTTCTTTGCCGCTTTATGTTTGGTGTGCGTACGTATATTACTTCATATGAAATTTATACCTTCAATCGATAACTTTTCAAGTCGGCCTGAATGATCTAAATAAGTAATGGCCAGGTTTTGTTTACCCATTTGGCAAATTAACCACGCTACTGCACCGGTTCAGATGCATGATATAGCAGCTAAAAATACCAGCTCTACGTTATTCTAATGTTTTACCCCGTAAGTACTCCACTACTTATTATTAAATGAACAAAACTGAGTGCGAAAAAAACTCGACGCGCCAATTCAACGGTCCCAGAGCCTAGCTATGATGATCACAATAACAATCGAGCGTGTGCGAATGTTTAGGAAAGGATCTAGCAGTTAATTTCGCGGGGATGGCACCCAGCCAAATGTCTATCAAACATGTCTAGCCGGAGAAGTTCGACCGATTTTTATTTTGAGGTGGAGCGCGCGAGGCGCACTCGATGTTCCTTCCCGGATTAGAGATAGAAATTTGGCTTTGGTGCTCCTAGTTTCGTAATTTTGCGTAGTGGATTGAATTGGCATTATCCTTGGCCGTTTGAGGGCGCCACCTTCATATTAAGGGTATCTGGAATTACACCAATAAAAATTTAACATACATCTTTTTGGCGTTGCCATTACAATAATTCCATGTATAGTTTTGATTAAGCTGAACGATCCGCCATATATAAGCCGACTTGTATAGAATTTTTCTTGTTTTTTTATTGGTAATGAAATATTTTACATTAACAGATAAAACGTAGGAAAATCATTGGTACTTTGCTCATCATTCGCAATCATTTGAGTTCTATAATAGACAATAAAGTCTTAATATTTACTCCACTGTCCCAACTCCAACTACAAAACTTTGTCTACCTGTTTTTATTTACTTATTTAATTATGTATGTTGTTTTATTTCAGCGCTGGGAGCCGCGTATGGAACGGCAAAGTCAGGCACAGGTATCGCCGCCATGTCGGTGATGAGGCCGGAACTTATAATGAAATCCATCATTCCTGTCGTCATGGCTGGTATCATCGCCATCTACGGCTTGGTCATCTCTGTACTTATCGCTGGTGTCATCAGCGATAACACGAACTACACATTATTCCAGTAAGTATTTTCGTATAGAAGGCCTTAGCTGAAACGGTACTATTTGCCGAGGCGTTTCGAATGGTTTTATGAGCCGAGCCATGCGAAGGAGGCCGCGGATGGTCCCTTGAGGCACTCTCTCCCTCCGTGCCTCTCGTTGAAGGGCAGAGTGACTTCAATAAAAAAAATTATGTGGTTTTGGAAATCATAATAATACTTTTTTTATTTGATTATAAAAACGTCAATTGTCTTGACAAAATCGAAAGTAAAATATTATGTTCTAGTTGGCCAACTGGTGCATAGCCAACTTCCGGTAATGCAATTATTGTTTTTCCTATCTTCCAAATCCATTCTCCATGTATTTTACACTTTCGAACGTATAACGACTTGCCTATTAATTGAATGAAATTGAAAACATCGCGTGTCGATCATTCTTGCCTTATTGTTGTGGGGCTAATAATAAGTAAAGTTATATATCGTGTAGTTTCGGTAGTATTCCATAAAGTAATATGCCGGCCCAGTTCCGATGCGACTTAAATCGAAAGTCCTTGATTCCGCTACGAAAATAGCGCTTCCATTCTTAAATACATTTTATGGTTAAACCAAAAAACTATAAAACTAAAAATAAGCGATACAATGGGGAGCTGTCTACGCGGGTTCTATTTTACAAATAGTATAAATAAAATAGAAGGGCATTTGATATTGACCTGCATTTTATATTTCTTGACGTAATTGAAGACCTCTCACTGTAAAACGTCAATGCATTCATCAGTCACAGGAGGAACAAAAACAATCTCGACCTTATTGAATCAATACTGGATGATGACATCCACTGATGTATCAGATTCGGTTGCTCAACGTTTTATTATAAAATTCTTAATTCAATTAAGGTCTAAAAGAGACAGATTCTCCAGTGGCTTCTTAAACAGGTTGAGGCAGAAGTTGTAGTCTGCCTCAAACTGTTTAAGAAGCCACTCCAAAACAACTTTCCGTTGCCCAACAGCAAGGATGACTTGGGTCGCCCTACGAAAATGATGATGCTGAGTGACTAGTGTTTGCAACCTATTTACGTATATTTTCGTACAGAACAAAGCACCATTCTAGTGTTTTGAACCAATTTACATATATTTTCGTACAGAACAAAGCACCATTAATGCAGCTTGTTGAAAAAATCAAAAACGTAGGGACCAAAAGAGTCGGTCTTTTAAGCAAGGCGTTGTCATTTAGTGTGACAACACTTGCCCGTATACAGCACAATCTACAAACGACACATCGGCTGTGTTGGCCAATGACTTTCATCTATTTGGGCCACTCAAGAAGTTTTTAGGACTGTAGCGTGTTTATCCAAGAGTGTATCAAAGCGCAAGCTCATAGAACTTGCGCTTCTTACTAAGGTTGTGTTCCGATATTATCCGCGACCAACCAGGATTTCGGTTAACCGAAATATTGGTAAACCTGAAAAATGTGTAATTAAGGAACTGGCTGGTTAATCAACATGGATGATGAATTGTTTTTATTGGGATTCATTCAACCTTAAATACCTTCATATTCCGTGCTTAACTATTACTCTAGTCTTCAGTCAAAAAATAAATGAAACAGCAGATAATTTGGTATATTATAGTAAGATATAAGTAGTTTATAAGTAGATAAGTGTAGCTTTCAATCGACTTGGTCAAGTGGACTACAGAATACAATACAGAAAACTAGAATTTATAAATATTTATTGTAACACTTAACGCAAGAACACCACCCCATCTGCCTTCACCATCTAAACAAAATATAATTAAAATCGTTGAGAGAATTGATTTTTCTTCTCTCAACGCTAAAACCTAACCTGCTAACTCTTCGGTTGACCAATGCACCGCTCCCAGAGCACGGTCAATATTTTGACGTTTAGTTAACCTTTTTCAGGTGACGACAGTTCCAAAATTAAACAATTTTCAGGAATTTTTATTTAATGGAACGCTTAACCGGGATTTTGGTTAACCAAGTTTAATATCGGAACACAACCTAAGTGATGACGCTTTTCTCCTAGCTTTTAAATGGTGGTAAGAGGCATTCCAATAGCATGTAAGAAATGACCGCCATGGGACAAACTGGAGCGCTTACATATGTAAGGAAGAATAGTAGTCTCTCAAATTTTATTTACTGACATACATTTTAAATGGTAGATGTAGGATATATCTTGAAAATACTTGAAAGTGCAATTTTTTAGATTCTCTCTTTTTATTATTATTGAAGAAAATTGACCATAAAACTCATTCCAATCGATATTTCTGAATTCCAAGAGATTCAGCGTTATTTCAAGATAAGAAATCGTTATAGAATTTTTGAATATAAAGTATTCTCAGTAAAAATCACTAAAACTACATTGGGTGACCCACGGAACCAATTTTTTTCATGTATTCTGGAATGATAATAGTGCTACAAAGGTATACATTGTAATCACGAGTGGTTAGTGTATCATTTAACTTTTGCGTATTGTTTTTCTTTAATTTATTAATCTGTTTGTCCCGATTTATCTAGATTTCATCATAATAAAAGTAATAAAATGCGCACAATGACGGCGTACATGGTTCTTTTAAAATGTTTAACTGACTGATTTAATTATTTAACATAGATAATTTTTTAGTAAAACGTCAAAAAAACTATACCTAATCAAATTTTGTTTATCCTTCTATTCATTGTTGTAATCTGGTATTTTTTTAATCAAATCCGAAAGAGAATAATTTTTGAATAACTTTCGAAAATGTATGGTCTAATTAAAGGTTTCCAGAATGTAGCTTAACTTGTTTATTATTGGCTTAACCAGATAATGTCTATTAATAAACGCATTTTACTATCTCCTCTTGTAAAATAAACTGCTACATTGTTCCATTTAAGCTAACTTTATCGGAAGTCAATAAATTTCTTGACAAACGGGAAACTGATAAGGCGATTTCGCTAACGTGGAAATAGGCTTTATGCCTTGTCAATATAACGCACTTATGCAATGCTGTATGTCTTTATAAACAATAAATAATTTAGGGTCTACGCTAGTTTGTTTTATTGTTTTTTTATATTGCCATTAATTAAACGCCATTACTGTTTGTTGAGGAATTTATTAAGTGAAATATATGGGGGTGAGTCAGATGAATTGGTATGCGTAAATAAAATTTAGCAAGAGACTGTGAAATAACATCTGAAAATGATTTATATTACCTCGCGAGATGATGATAACGTGAATAGTGAAACTTGTCAGGTAGAATATGAGTGTTTTTGTCTTTTAACCATTGGTTTTTGCATGTTAGTCATTACCCTGTCGACTAAAAACAATGCCTTGTTTTGATTTTGTCTTTTGATGACAATCTTATCAGGATTTATGTTGATTACTGAATCATCTACTTGTAAGTATATAAACACTCGTAGTTGACAACATTATTTTCGATCCTTTTATGGCCATGTTTCAAAAAAAATCTTTAATAAAGATCAGTTTTTACTCATTTCTATTAAATCATAACGAGATTTGCCATAAGATGGACCAACGGATTTGGTGCTAAAACTTTTGAGGTTACCATTATTCGTTGAAGTTATAGGTATGTCTGCAAAAGGCCTTCCATTAAAACCTGGAAAGGAATTTCCATTGAAAGTTGAACGAGTATTCAGAACTCCTATCTGAAAAGTTTATGGCATAACCAATCTAGTTCTATATATTTAGTAGAAGGCGGCAGATATCTGACGTCACTTTGATGTTTAAATTCACCGCCGATGAGCTTCAATGTTCAATGAGTCTAGTGTACCTTATGATCACCGATAGAGGACGGTCGTTCATAAAAGGCGAACTGACAAATAAAAAATGACAAATTCAAAGCCAATTACACTAATTACAGTCTTGAACACTAATGGTGACCTCATGGATGCATTTTTGCAAGGGACGCCATGCTCAAACATTCCAATATACTGAGACAGACTTTCGCAAAATAGGCAAGTATTTGTACTTATTATGTATGTACGCCTGTAGAAGTATGAGTGGTACAATAATTTAGATGTTTTGAGGTTAAAGAAAGTTGTTGGCGATACACACATACGTATGTCGTTATTCGGCTGGCCATTGAAACTTATGACATATTAATATACGTCATAAGTTACCATTGGTTGCCATAAAAAAATAATCTAACCAAACTTTTGGTGACAAAAAAAATAATAGTAGCGAACACCTATTCCATACACCATACATATTGATTCAGTTTCGTAATATAGCTACAAAATCTAGTGTTTCAGCGAGCCACCTTATAGTCAGTGTAACGGTGTTATTTTATTATCTGTATGTAAACCCTCCATCTCGAACGTCGTGCATAATGTTCGCACGTCATCGCTATTGTTTATATTAGAATTATTTTTACTCCGTTTGATAATAATTATGCTAGTAGATAAATCACAATCAAATTAGCAATATCTGCCAGATCGTTTAAAATAAATTTATATATCAAATGTTTGAACTGCTTTTAATCAAACATTTGTTAAATGTACAACGTATAACAAGCCGTGTTCATGCGTATATCAGAAACACGGGAAGAAGCCGAGAAGTTGATGAAAAAAGACAGACTTGTAATACTTAATAAAACCGAATGTTCCAAGACTATCATCATATGGAATAACACTGACGTAGTTCTCCACATAAAACTACTGCACTC
The DNA here is from genome assembly GCA_963924545.1 of Pogonocherus hispidulus. Taxonomy (NCBI): domain Eukaryota; kingdom Metazoa; phylum Arthropoda; class Insecta; order Coleoptera; family Cerambycidae; genus Pogonocherus; species Pogonocherus hispidulus. Next base: position 67,257,239 of record OZ004695.1, on the reverse strand, counting down.
GACGCGGGTTTCGCCGACCAAGTTGGCATCTTCTGGAGATAATTAAACCTGTTTTGGTGCTATGTGAAAAACTACGTCAGTGCTATCTTTACATCAAAGGTTCCAAACCCCCTTTTCAAGATCATATGCAATCTAAAATAACTTCTAATTACAATTTAGGTAGTATGGTATCCTAACTCAATGCTAATTACCATAATGGGCTGAATAACGTCGCTTGCACCTATTTCTAGTCTGTCGATTAAGCCCAATTCGGGTACAGGGTTCTGCAATTCATTTCGTGGTTGCCATGCAGATTCGTTTGCTGACGCCACCACAGTGTGCCGCTGAGAACTACAAAGTGTCAGTATGGCATACTCTATGCCACAAACACAAAACTCATACGAATAGAAGCAACTAGAAAAAACTTTAAAATTTATATACACGACAAAATAGTTTAAAATAACGAATAAAATAATTCGAAAATAATGAAAACTCGTATATACACGACAAAATAGTTTAAAATAACGAATAAAATAATTCGAAAATAATGAAAACTCGTTAACAGATGTTTGACAGCTGTTAAGCTGTCATAAGTCTCATTTCAATACAAACAATTGACTAACGTAAAAATATCGTTACGTCCTGCCAATGCCGGTAATTGCTGAGAAGTCGTGAAACTGGGCAATAGGACAATAGAACAGACTAGTATATTGAGATGGGACCAGGGGACATGATCTAGCCGATTATGCTAATTAAATATTTTATTTAAAATGGTTCCTCAAATAATAGCTTGTATTTAAAAAGTTGTTTATATATTATACTTTTATTACTAAACATTACTTCAGTATTAGTAATGGTGAGAAACACACCGTAGTGCCCTCTTTGGGTCTTTGCTCCTATCTGTCTGACAATTATTGTCAGTCAGCAATGCCAGTCGGGGCATATTTCTCGTGGAGTAGTTGTTTTCGGCATCTCCTTCAAATAAATTACTTCAGTACCTAATTCATATAAGTAATGCATCAAACTGGTGTTACAGAGCTTCCTATAAGCACGTATTTATTGGCAACATAATGTCAGTTGTGACGAATGAGGCATATTATGCACTCGACGATAATCAATGCGATTAATAATAATTATTCAAACTGATAAGTAATGAAAATGAGCTCGCAAATATAATTTTATTTTATGTATTGCGACTGACGTTAATGAATATCTATCTATACCTATTAGTCGCTCGTATTTTATACAGTGTGGGTGGCTTTCATTACATACTCAATATTTGCAGCATTATAATATAATAATAATACACCTACGTATCACTCTTTAGAAGCAATATATTGCCCCCTAGTAATACACATATTAATTTTACGTTATAATATAGAGTGTAAGCACGCATATACAAAATAATTGTTAGGTAACAATTATAGGAAACCTTCTTTTGGGATAGACATTTCTATGTAGGTAATGGGTAATGCCCTACAAAAAATCGTGCGTATTTTAAAGCTTTTTATTGGTTAACAAAAGTCTAATCCGTCTAATCTGAAACCTGGCAGTTTCTTCTATCCTTATTCGATGATTGAGAAGTAACATTTTATTATGACTCCCATTCTACATTCAGATATTTCCTAATAAAGATAATTAAATTAAATCTGATATTTCTAACTTGGAACGCAAAACATTCGCAAAGTCGTGATTGTGTCTTATCTATAGATATAAAAATAAATCTGTATAAAATCCTCAAGTATTCTTCAATAATCTGAACGTTATCATGTGACATTTTCGGGCGTCGTCCGTGAATGTGGTTAAATTCAGGATCTATTTAGGATTAACCTTTCTCATGTTAATAACATATTTAAAATGCATGATGTATGGGATTTGACAATTATTATGTTCCTAGAATGGATTCGTAAAAACTACGGTTATTATCGCCTTCAAAATAGCCCTTGTGGTGCGAGACACTTTTATAGACGACGCCTATCCAGATTAAAACATTTTCGGAATTCGTCTTTCGGGTGGTTGTTTTTTTGCCATGTCGATAGATTGAAGTCCTAAGTGGTCTTACCACAGGCATAAGAGTTAACTAGACAATGAATCGGCTGTAAATATTTTAATTTCAGTTTCAAAATGGACTTGTCCAACGTACTCATTATTCTGTTGGGTGTTTGCAATACGCGGGCGGTGGGCGCGCGCCCTTATTACTGTCAATTTCTGTATTTAGAGTTCTTGAGAATGATTAGCCACTATAATTATTATTTGGAATTGTCTCGGTGTATCGTTAATTTCAGTTACTGTATGTTAGTAGTGGTGAGAAACACACCGTCTGTGTATGTTGAATAAAACGTTAATGTTTTAATAAATTTTCACAAAAACTTTATAGAATAAACATAAGAATTGTTTCGCTAAAGTTTAGCTTCATCAAATGTAAATAATAGACTGACTACTTACAATAAGTGAAGAGTGGCCCTGAAATATAATTCACAGGAATATAAGAAAATTCTATATAAAACACAGGAATATACAGGGTGTCCACCTAGTGCGCGTAAGTCCAATATCTGGGTTAATAAAAGAGATAACTTAATTTTTTTTTCTACAGGGTTGTCTAATATCCCGAGCTGCACAAAATGAAAATATATTTACATATTCAGGGTGTTCAGTTTTTCCTGGACAGGTACCAACTTCGTTTTTCTAAATGGAAATATATATTTTTTATTGCTTTTTCGAACTAAACCCTTGATTTTAGTAGGACTTTCATCAGCCTTCCCTATACCTAACTTAAACTGTTTTTGAAATATTGACGGGTGAATATTGACATTTTTGCAACTTTGACACCCTGTAAAATCTAAACGGTTTGAGATCAAGCAAAACGGTTTGCACATTCCTATCTTAACTTTTCATAAGCTATCGTTTGGTACTAATTTCAAATTTATCCAGGAATTAAAAATTTTCAAAATTTTCAGAAAATTTTAAATTTTTGGATAATCATGAAATTAGTATCAAACGATAGCTTATGAAAAGTTAAGATAGGAATGTGCAAACCGTTTTGCTTGATCTCAAACCGTTTAGATTTTACAGGGTGTCAAAGTTGCAAAAATGTCAATATTCACCCGTCAATATTTCAAAAACAGTTTAAGTTAGGTATAGGGAAGGCTGATGAAAGTCCTACTAAAATCAAGGGTTTAGTTCGAAAAAGCAATAAAAAATATATATTTCCATTTAGAAAAACGAAGTTGGTACCTGTCCAGGAAAAACTGAACACCCTGAATATGTAAATATATTTTCATTTTGTGCAGCTCGGGATATTAGACAACCCTGTAGAAAAAAAAATTAAGTTATCTCTTTTATTAACCCAGATATTGGACTTACGCGCACTAGGTGGACACCCTGTATATAGGAATATAACAGGTAAACGAATTCTAAGGAAATATGAACTTATTTACAATTGGAAATCCCTGACTATTTACGGCTTAATTGAATTACATATTTAAATGTGGAAAAAAAATTGTAAATTATTAGATTTTTTATATCTTTTAATTTCCAAACTTTCTAATACCATAAGTTTTCTTGCTTTGGATGCTGTGTAGAGCACATCAAGTTATCGTTGAATGTGTGGTGATAGATGACTGGCATACGTAGAACAAGTCTCCATATTTGAAAAACATTTTTTGTGTTCATCTAAGCGTTTTTTAGGATCTCAATGATCTCATCCAGTTTGGCCAAGATCTACCTTGGGACTAGTACCACATGACAATTTATAAACACCAGAACGTGTTTATGGTGTTCTGGTGGTTAGGGGTTACGTAAGTCGTTCCTGAGGCGCAAAGGCGGCCCGCGAAATATTAATATGCCGCCGCCATCGTTTTGTTTTTAAGAATAATGCTTTTTTATAAGTAACGAAATGAAACGCGGCATTGACGGTGATAACGTACCTTAAGAAAATCAAAACCAAAGTCTATGTATACCTAAACCTTGAAAAAATTCACTAAAACGCAGCATATACGGTGAGGACATAAAGTCCGTCCCCCCCCCCCCTCTCTAATTTTTGAACCGCTGGGTATATTGTGATGAAATTTGGAACGATAATATATGACTAAATTCCGCATTTTTTGACACATCAATGACAGCTCTGAATGTCAAAGTGACAGCTGGGCGCGCAATACGAATATTTTTTAAATGGAAGTGGGGGTCGAGTAATAACTCATTTTGAAGCTATTTTTGTGCTCAAAATATTCCCCAATTTCAGTGATTTGCAAATAAAAACCAGTAATATCAGTTTGTATGTTTGTAACATAATTTTGTTACCTAATAGGTGTCATTGTTGATTGTTGCTGTCATGTTTGACAGTAAATTTTTGCTCTAAATTGTCTAGAATGGCTCGCTCCTTACAAGATAAATTTGAAGCGGTTATTATTTTTGGCGAAGCTAACCGAAATTACCATGCTGCTGTTATATGCAGAAAATATTTACTATCACTCGACCCCCATTTCCATTTAAAAAAATATTCGTATTGCGCGCCCAGCTGTCACTTTGATATTTAGAGCTGTCATTGATGTGTCAAAAAAGGCAGAAGTTAGTCATATATTAGCGTTCCAAATTTCATCACAATATACCCAGCGGTTCAAAAATTAGACGGGGGGGGGGGGCGGACTTTATGTCCTCACTGTATGAAATACGAAATAATAAAAAAATTTTCCGAATTTATCTTACATACCCATTGTGTATTTTACGAAAAAATGCATTTGACAGAAAAGCTATCACATTTCTAATATAACGTTTTTTGTTTTTTTGCAGGGGCTTCGTGCACTTGGGCGCCGGTCTGTCGGTAGGCTTCTCAGGGCTGGCGGCAGGTTTCGCCATCGGCATCGTGGGAGACGCGGGTGTCAGAGGAACAGCGCAGCAGCCAAGACTCTTCGTAGGAATGATCCTCATCCTCATTTTCGCGGAAGTATTAGGTCTATACGGTCTCATCGTGGCCATCTTCCTCTTCACCAAATCTTAAGCCACTTCCCCTCCCGTTCAGTACCGCGTACGCAAAAGTACAGCGCCAAGCCCCTGATCATTTTGTTTTTAATGTTTAAATGTAAAAATGATTGTATAAACCTGTAAGCCATAATGAAAGTGACCAAGGCTGTGCGCGTGTGGTGTAAATATATTTCACTATGATGGGGCCCGTATTTCCGCAATACCCGCGCTATCATTTGTAAATAATTTTCGCTGGTTCAGTTGGCCGCGTCATTTTCATAACGGATTACTCCTTAATAAATTAATTAATTGTATAGTTATTAGTAGTTCTTAGGTTACTACCTTATTTCTTTTAATATATAAAATGAAGAGGCTCTATTGAGCTCCGGTATTTGAATAAAGTTACAACAAGTAGCACAATTTATTATTATTTTTAACTTCACGAACTGTTATACGTCATGTTTTTATTTTTATCACGTAGCGTGTTAAACTCACCTCTGGGGCATTTTAACCCGGAGGTTGACCTCTCTTGTATTTCTCCCGTCTCTTAATCACAAACTGTCTTCACCCACCAACCAGCGTTTTGTTTCCACCTCCCATATAAACTGTATTGTTAAATTTTGCTCATTTCATTGTATCAAAAAAGAGAGAAGAGAATCCAAGATTGTGTTACGTTCCACACACACAAACTGTAACCTTCCATACATCCTAGCGGTGGTTCCGTTGCGTTACGTGCGTCGGGCTGCCCAGCCTGAGAGCATTGTTGTAAATACGGCAACATATATGTATTGATGGTTTGGTGTCCATAGTTATATACGTGTTAGCCTTCAGTGTAGTTTAGCTTCTACGGGAAACGCAACTGCGGCGTACGGCACGTTCAGACCAATCCGCAATTGTGTTTCCCGCCTCTAGCCCATAAGAATGTTATAGTATTCCCTCTTTTTATTTTAGTCATAAAATATCATCTTGTCTTGTAAAATGCAGCACGTTGAGGCTTGGGGGCTGCGTCTTCGCCCGCAACACCCTTCGGAAACATCCGGTTGTGTGGCAGGCAAAGACGCGGCCCATTGTTGTAGAGTATTATTATATAATATGTAGAATGGTTCTGTTGTATGAAGGGAACAGCAAAATTATGTTGAAAATAAATAATTTGTACATTCCATTACATTTCTGTTTATCAATTTTCGTTCTTTTGTCTGCTTTGCGTTCTGAGTTTGTTACGTTACGTCACCTGCTTAGGTTTGCTCGGGCGCAGAAATATCTGACGATTAAGAAGCAAGGACTTTGAGAAGAGCTGCAGTTCCTGTTGCTATTTGAAATAAATAGAACACCCTACAGCTGAAAAACATCCCAACAATTAATTTGTGCATAAATTTTTTCGGATATTTATTTTATATTCGCAAATTTCAAATAGTACATATATTTTACAGCTCACACAGCTTATTCTAAAAATAACTAGAATGATTTATGAAGAAGAAAATAAAAATAGCATTGTTGAAAACAATAGTTTCAATGCAAATATGACCTAATGTCATTGTTTCAAATGATCATAGTAGGATTAGAAGATTTTCGAAATTTCATCAGAAGTGGGATTAAGACCCGAGGGGAAACTTACAGGTCAGAAAGTCTAAAAGCAAGAGATGAAAGAAAATCAAAATGATTTTTTTCTCTTATCATGGTTTTGAAAGTGACAAATTGTGCTGGAGTGAAAATAAATTTTCTAGACATTTGCATAAGCATCTGGATAAGCAAAGTAAATTGAGTAAATATACAATTATATCTCAAGATACAAGCCACACCAACAGTCAAATATGAAAAACAACAAAAAAATGAAAGTTAAAAAGTAACTAATTGTATAAAGCTGTGATAACAACCTTTACATATTTTACACTCTTCCCTTTGTAGGTGACAAAACAAATCAGTATAACAAAAAAAAGTCTAAACTATTTGCTTCTGATTAATCATCAGGTATTTTTGAGTCGCATCTAGTATTAGATTTTCTGTTGCGAAATTCAGGCCTAAATGCCCTCGTTTTGAACATATATTGTAGATTTTTCAAGAAATAAAAGATATAAGAGCATGTTGTATGAATCAGAGCTGATATGAGTTTTTTGTTTTACAACAATACAACATATTTTGTTAACGTTAACACTGTTTATTTCCACCTCTGCTACCTCAAAAATTGAAATATTCAATGTCAAAAAATGGGTTTTAGACGCTTACAAGCATATTTGAGAAACTACTGAAAGACAAAAAAAATCGTCCTCATATAAATTATATAATTTGAAACTTTTACCCCATGTAGTACTATTATAATATGAAATAAATGTGAGAGTTTTTTCTGCTAAACAAATATTCCTGATAACCTATCCATCATATTTTATGAACACTATGTATAATAAAAGCATATTAAACAGGTTGCTTTATGAAGCCAGGAATATCTAGTGGCCTCTAAATATTTAGTAAAGTAAAACTTAAGTTATACAGGATACATTTTTGATTTTTCATTGATTAAAAAAATTGCTTGCTGCGCTCTTTTTTCAAATGATGGGCCATCTCTTGAAAATAGCTATAACATAAACGCTTAAAAGACTAATTTTTCAGAAACATAATTCTTGATTACAAAGTTTGGATATTAAAAATCGTTTATAAGAAGTTCAATAACATTATGCCTACGCTGCGCTTTCGCGGCTGGCATACGTTTCCAAATCCTATTTAATTATCTTTCAGCCAAAGTAGCTTTCAGACCAAAGTAGCATGCGTGGTTACACGAGTTTTCATTCTGGCTGCCCATTAGAGAATTTGAATATGAATCATCAAACACTTTTTTCCAGCGTATATACAATACAATTTGTTGATTTTGGAGTAACTTTATTGTTTTGCACGCAAGGTTAATTAAGTGCCCTATGTGCAAAATCGCATATTCACCTAATAATAATTGAAGATCGATATTGATATCTTTGGAGAAGGAGCATTAATAAAAGTAGGTATTCTATAAGTTAGCCAACAAAACAAAATTTTTAGTAAACTCTCATCTATGAATGAGAAAAATGGCATCAAGGTTCTGTTAACTAAGGTAGGTACCTATTTCAAGCAGATTTTGATAAGCATCAAGTTTTTCATCATGAAAAAAGATAGATTTATCATAGAAATTTGTCATTCACAATGTTCGCTTCACCATTTTTACATGTAAAATAAAAATGGCCTCAAATCACCACAAAAAGTTCCATTACAAGACCTTGATAAATAAATGTATATTTTTAGGATATCCACAGGACAATGAATATAACAAAAATCGCATATACACCTACATATTATAAATTACCGTGTCTAATTTTCGTAATTATAACAATTGTTCATAGATGTCACAATTGTTTGTCCATCTATGAATGGAAGTCGAAATTATGAAGCCGGACTGTTTTGTTTTACACAGTTAGTACAGATTGAACTGACAAGGCAATGTATGTTACCTACTTTTTTGGCAATCTTTACCTCTGCAATTTGAAACAGGCGGCTACATTTTTGTTGCAGAATACCGTGCGATGTTCTTGTCGTTATCATTGGTAGATCGCGCCACGTGATCTATCGCAATAACTGGGGACAGAAATGGCTTAAAGACACCTGTAATATGTATGTGAAAAGTCGCGTGTTGTCAGTTGTATCCTCCACTATGGAGAAAATAATCCACTAATTCTCTGTGTCCACCACCTGCTAGATTAACTTTTGTAAAGGGTTCTACAAACACTCGAACAAGTATTACTACATGATCGCACGTTGATGCACGCGCGTTGATGTTCGCCAGTGTGTAGACCAATTTTTCGTTAAAAGATCGAGGAACATGTTTAAAGACCTACGAACATGTATGAAGGTGTGGAGACAAAAAATTGTTTGCTTGAAGACTTTGTCAGTAGTGTGCATGCATAGTTGTTATTGTTATTATAGTTTGTTTTGGACATGGTCTCTGGAATTATGTAAACAATGACTGAAGAGAAATTATAGTAAAAAATTTCAAATCGTCAAATGTAAAATAGGTATGTATATACGAGTATTACTTACGAGAACAATTCATTTCTTCCTCTACTTCATCCCACACCTTATTAAAGGGTGTATCTATATAGTAGTTAGAATTCCGCGGATCCCAAAGAGGGGGCGTACTGATACAGATCATTAATCAATTGCTCAGCATCCATTTTTCATCATTCAAATAAAATCAACATTTAATAATGAATATACAAATAAATAGTAGCGAGTCACGCGGCAGACAGGTTCGAACTCGACTCTACGCTATCTTAGTGTTGGGCGATACATATCGATACTCCTGAGTATCGATATTTTAAGTTACGATACTCGATATTTTGTATCGATATTTCTCCTTACGATCTATCAGTGGATCGATCCAATGAACGTAGGTATCGAATATAGAGATGGGTAACGCAGTGTTGAGTTACGCTATTGCGCTGAAGCAGTACCGCTGCGCTTAGTGTGCTGATGCAGTGGCACTGTTGTATCAACTCATCAACTCATTTCATTTGTGACTTGAGTCACTGGTTGGCTGAGTTAACGCGCTGTCGCGCTGTGCCGTGTGCCGTGTGTTGAACGTTGAATGTATGAGAATGAGCGAATGAGTCGAGTGTCAATGTAAATGCTGCGCTGCGCCCGCCAGTGCGCCACGGCCACGCTGTGTCGAAAATGTCTGATCAATTATTCTGTTCTGACTCGCATACAAATTTAAAGATCTGACTTAATATTTTGGCAATGCAGCGCAAGCGCACCTGTTGATAGCGGCAGCGCAGTATTCCGTATTCTCGTAATGAAACGAAACAAGACAAGCTCTTGTGAGTCCTGCGTGGTAGTTAACTCAATTGCGCTGTGGCGCAATTGAGTTAACTCACTGCGTTGATACACTTACCTGCGCTTGAGTTAGTGTATCAACACACGAAATTTTGCTGCGTTACCCATCTCTAATCGAATAACCTGTATCGAATATTAAATTGAGACGATAATTAGTAGTTTTCTAATATGTCAAACTCAGGAATGTTCACTTTGCTTTTATCTAAGTATTTTTGAGTTCCTATTTTATGTACCTAGTGTATACAGAGCTTTCGTAAAGTAGTGGATAAATTAGATGTTTCACAAATACCCAATTAAAAAAATTATTTTTTGACAGGGTGGCTCAATGAAGGTATCCATACGTCGATATAAACTTAATGTTTTAAATGGGATAACCTGTATTTTTGCATATTTGGAAAGAATAACTTATTTACGAACACAGTAATATATTATTTGATGGGTTTTCTACTTTGTTGTTCTTTATTTCCACCACCTGCTAAATAGTATTATAGGGAAATTCTATTCTAATTCTCTAATCAGATATTTTTGAGAAGAATAATTAACTACTAATTCATTATTTAAATCAACGTAAAATGTTGAATTGTTGAACAGAAATTTCAACTCTAAAAAGTCGGATCAGTATCGATACTACAAATATCGATTCTTCCGATTCGATACGATACAAGAATCGATATTTTTCAATACGATACGAATCGATACGCAGTATCGATACATTTCAGAGTATCGCCCAACACTACGCTATCTATAAAGACGCAATTGCACGCTGTCGTCTAAATAAATGTGTTCGATTTTATCGCTCTGCTTTGCTCTCTACTGGACTCACCGTTCGACGCGTACTCACCACGTATCTACCTACCCTAAGACTGACTGACAATAAGTAAAAGTAATATTATTTCCTGATGCGTCTCTTTTTTTATCCATCTAAGTTCTAACTACATTCACAACGATTTTTTTAATCACAACGAGTAGCAGCAAGCAACAGATTTTTTATATCCATCGAGCATGCTGCCACAGTTTGTTGGAAGATAATGTGGCAAACTGTTTCGGTGGTCATCAAACTACCAGATAACTACGAAGGAACAGTTAGTTGTTAGTTATCAAACTATCAGAAAATTTTGTTAGAACGCTCAATCAATCACGTTTCTTCACAGAACGTTATTGACCATAGGCTGTTCTAGACCTTTTGTTTTGGGGGGGGGCTTAAACCCTTGGCAGATATATAGCATATAGACTCATATTACAGATGTTTCCTCCTATACACAGTGTACTGAATAGTGAATATTAAAGTCAAGACCAGAATTAAGCAAAGTGGAATGACCTCGCCGATCTGGTAAAATGCGGTCATGCATGGGCGTACGTATTCTGTTTTACCATTGGGCACATTTCAGTTAATATATACTCGTATACTATTCTATAGAATACTTCTAGTATATATTAAGTGAAATATGCCCAGTGGTAAAGAAATACAAATCTAAAAATGTCTAGTTAATATAGACATTTTTAGATTTGTCATTAGGTGAAAAATTATTTGCTTTAGCGTAAAACTCTCAAATTGTCCTAAAATTTTGCCTATCCCCCTATTTTCGGGTATGCTGAATACAAATCTAAAGTTATTTTTTGTGGACGAATGTAGTTTTTGAGGAAAAATAGCAGCATTTACGAAAATGGTGGTAGACAAAATTTCAGAAAATTTTGATAGTTTTACGCTAAAGTAAATAATTACCAAAAAATTTCAGTGGAAAACTGTAAAAAACTAATGTATACATGTAAAAATGTAATATAGGTACCTATTATCAATTTATATACAATTTTTATCGTTAAGAAACGCGCGCGAGATAACCCAACATCACGCCACTGTTTCCCTACTACCTCGAGCGCAGTCGCTTGTTGGTTCCTGATTCGACCAATCAACGTCGTTGAAGCTCAGAGAAAAGAAAGCGTAAATGCAAGAATATGTATGTTAAATAAGGATGAACAGCTTGTCGTCAACTTTACGACTTTCGCAGCTGCCACATATTCGGAAATGCCTTGATATTATTAAGTAAAAGACAAATTAAACATTGTGTTTGCTTTAATAAAGTACAATAGGGATAAAGGACGTTAAAGGCAAGTAAAAAAAATGGGTAAATAAGGTAATTAATACGTTTCCTGTTTTAAATAAGAATACTTTAGAAATAAATGTGACAACACAGATCTAATCTTTTTCCGGTCATTCCACTTTGCTTAATTCTGGTCTTTACTGTAGAAATCAGTCAGTCTCGCCACTCTCGCCAGTCGCCGCACTGGACGCTGCTCTGGTACAACTACATACAGACAGCTTGCAAAATTGTAAATTATGCGTAAATCACACTGTGTGCTAAATTAAAAATAATAATCGTTCTTAGTTGTGTTAATAGCGGTTTGGTAGCGAAGAAAATAAAGCTTTCTATGAAATAATTAAATAAAACTAGTAAATTAGTGAAATTACTGAAATTATGTAGTTAGATTTTTTTATTCAGGGACGGACTGGGTAAATTTGGGGGGGCTAATTCAAGATTTGGGGGAGCTTAGCGCCTCCAAGCCCCCACCTAGAACCGCCCATGTATTGACTGTCTCTGACGGCTGTGGGAACAAATCTAATATCAGAGCGTAGGTACTTCATGCAATTTTAACAATTATTCAAAGTTACACTTCATGCTGAAATGGTCCATAACTGGCACATTTACAACGTCGCTAGTGCTTCAATTACTGCATTTTTTTTATTGCAAACGAGAGGTGACGAGAATATTTCTGAGGAATCCACTAGCTTCACGCAAGCGCGCGACCCTCGTCGTTTCTTCCTCGATCTAGTACCCTGCGGCCAGTGCGGCCTGCGAAATCTATCCGACCGTCGCCGACGCTCTTTTCAATTGCCCATGTTTACATAAGTACCACGTTATCTGCGCTCGACGACCCTAGTTTCATAATAATAATACCCAATTGTTGATATGCGCCACGGTGACAAATGAAAAACAAAAACGCCATTCTCCGGCGCAAGTTGCAAAGTGCCGGTCGATCGTCAGTAGTTGGATCATTGCAGCGAGATGGGCGAACGCGTTCCCCACGTCAAGGTGACTGTAGACGAGAACGACATCGAGAGAGGCGCTCTCAAGATCCTGGAAACTATCAGGCCCGAGTGGGAGAAGGATAGCATACAGTTTAAGGTACGTCCTACACTTTTTAATCCTTTTGTGTTGTACAGGGTGTTTCGGTTATGAGAAGTAAGCGTGACGAGGCCAAATTTTTATGCCGTCACATCGCGTCAGTCGATGAATAGAGAGAAATTGTATTTGTCGAGTGTATATCAAAGATACAATCACAATCGATTCTGCTAGAGGGTTGGGGTACATAGAGGGGGTTGTTTGCTATAAAGTGTCCGTGTTTGTATCAGTTTTAAGTACAGAACTGTCATAATCAGTTTGAATTGACTGGAGAAAGTCTTTCGAGAATAAGATTATAAAAAAGTAACTTAATGTTTAAATTATCTTAAAGATAAGGGAAATAACTTTGACGTTGATAAGAGACCCTTCATCTTTGAATTTCTGTCATAGAAGGTGTGCTAACAAGTTTCTGTATGCACTTGAAGAGCTTCAGATTGTGCCTGTAGATTTTCACTGGATTCTAACTAAAAATAAGGGAGAGAAATTTCCCATGGAACCCCAAAGATCTGCTTCCTCTCGGGTTCACCCTGTATATCACCCTGTAATAGACTACACACTGTGTTTCAAATTGAATGCAATAACATTGGTACCTCTTAAAAACCGTTGGAGATAAAGACTGGGTTACATTGGGGAAAAGTTACGACTAATAATATGTCGCTTCAAACCAATCAAGACCAACATGATTATTTTTTGAGATATTCCAAAAATCGATATTTGTCTTTGTGCCTCGTATAATCAAATGACTATTTCTTTTTAATGTTTGTAAAAAATATAAGTTTTATTGTTAAATCGGTTTCCTAATCTGTGAATCTATATTTATTCAAAACATTCCACATGTAGTAGGTATTTACTGACATGTACTGATTAGAAGCATGATTTGTCTACTGCTACTAGATGTAAACATATTACATTGAGCGCATTCTCTTTTCTTAGCACATAATAATAATACCCCAGATATTTCAGAATCCAGGTGATAGGTTTACTCTTACATCTAAAAGACAATTGAACGTCGTGGAACCCAAACTGTGTAGCTATTTTAACAAATTTGTAGAAAGCGAGTATATAATAGGGGTTGATATGTCTTATTTAAAATAAATAATAAATCTTTTATAGTCCGGGACACTGACTAAGAATGTATATGCAATGCAGGCATTGGTCACCTAATTTCAGTGTGTTAAGAAATATAATATGGGCACAGCTTACCAAACAATTTTTTGGTAGGCTGTGATATGGGTCTGTTACCTGACTTGGGGGGGTTTCAACTGAAATGCATAGGTACACCTCGCTTGATCCTCATCTGTCAACAAGATGTTGCATTTAAAACACGAAAGTTTAGAGAGATTTAAAGATTTTCGACCATATGGACTTCCCAAATGTGTTGAAATAGATATGTCATTATAACTCAAATAATTCTTAATGTTTTCTATGTTCATTATAAACTGTAAAACTGTAATATATACCTACTACAGTACTACCTACAGTACTTACAGTACCTACTTTTATTTAGGGATGTACCGGTTATGGAGTTTGAAGGAAAAATGCGGTAGGTTGTTTTAAGATGCAATTCTAAAAAAAATAAAAGAAGGCAAAGAGAGGCCCAAATTTTTACACTTTTCAACCTGTGTGTATATAAATATTAACGACTTGCACACGGTCATTAATATTCCTTCAATTTTGCCCATATTTTTCTATTTTTGGGTTTGAGAGAGATACCTACATGTAGCTACAGGTTGTTTTTGTAAATTTATCAGTTTCTGTAATTCTTGCAAGTATCTTTAGCCATAATAAATGCCCATAGAGAAAAGCTGTAACTTATACAATATTTTATATAAAACTCAATTCAAACGTGATTTTCTCCTATTTTTCAACCCACAATACTATTCAAAATAAAAATCTGCAATACAATTACGGTATATCACATTTTATTTCAGGAGATAGTAACACCTATATAGTCGGTAGTCAACTAAAAGTCAGTCAATTAACATTGTTTCTGGTTTAAAAAAGTTAAAGGTGTCCGTTTAATACTTGAGAAAGCCAATATACCTACTAGATCCTTATTATATTTTACCTATGCTATGTGGGATTAACTTGATACTCAAAATACTAACAAACAATAAGGAAATAAATCCCTGCCGCAAACTGAACAATACCTACGAAACTGATAAGTTTAAAAAATATCATAAATATTTCAAATGATAAAATTTAATAATGCGTATAGAAATTCTAATGTTTTGTAATTGTAGATAATGTACAGTGTGTCACAGAATGATGGAACAAAATTCATATTTTTTCTAGTTAAGATTTAAAAAAAAGGTCAAAAGGTCAATTGGTGCATACAGGTGCATAGTACTATGCAATTTAATAAATCAGTCAGAATTAAACAGCACAGAAAAATTTGAATTAATAAGAATATGCATTAAACAAAATTATATTTCAATGGAAAATATTACAAACAAAAAAACGGATTACCCATGGGTAGTCCTATTTCTCCTTTGTTAGCTGAAATTTTTATGAATTATTCTGAAAATTCACTGTTCAATAGTGACAATAATTTGAAATTGCATGTTCATTTTTGGGCTGGTTATGTAGATGACATTTTCTGTATTTGGACTGGTTCTGAAAGAAATTTGAGTGGCTTCTCAATTTTTTAAGTTCGCTTAACGATAATATTCAGTTTACAATGGAAAAGGAGGAAAACGATCAATTAAACTATTTGGATACAACAATAAGAAAGGTAGAAAATAAATTAAAATTCTCAGTTTATAGAAAACCAACAACTTCCGATGCAATTATACCAGCAAATTCGCAACAATCCTGGCAAATATAAAATCGGCTTTCCATAGTTTAATACATATGCTCTAATGTTTGCGTTAGAAAAAACAGATTTTGAAAAAGAATTAAGTATAATCAAGCAAATTGCAAGAAACAATTCATATAAAGAAATCACGATAAAAAACAAAAGGAGAAAATTAATTTGTCAAGTTTTACAATATTCGGGAAAACGAAGCCACCTATATTTCTATCAATTACGTCCCAGGTTATAGTGAATTATAAATTATATATATATATAGTGAATTATAAATTAGCTCGCAAATTAGAAGGAAACGGGTGTAAAACGATTGGTATCAATAAACGTAATATTGGGAGGATTCTGATAAACAACAAAGAAAGGGTTCATTATTTGAAACAATCGGAAGTATATCAAATGCCGTTAGTTTATTAAACTAGGTAGTTTTAATTGATAGGATACCTTCTTACAATATATCAACACGTTTAATTTCTAAAGTATATGTTTGCATTTCCAATCATACCAACTCGCATGTGCTACTTCTGAATATCAAACAGCTGATTGCAATAAGAGAGACCCAGAATTTCTGTTATGCATGACCTGCTGCGAATTGAGCGTTATTGCAAAATAAATTGCGATTTGCAATGCAAACCAATACATAATTTATACACCGTGTGATACAAAATGAAATACAGTTGGATGATATTGAACTCGGAAATTTCGACAGAAAATGTCCCCAACATGGCCTCATCTTTTGTTGGACCGCTATCGCTGCGGCAATTGCAAGTCGCGGCAAACGAGTATTTCTGCACAGGAGCATCACATCATCCAACAATATTGAATCAAGTCACATTATAATATAATAGAAGATAAGTTATGTATTATACAGGGTGCTTCAAATTCGATGCAATACATGGGGATCTCGGAAACGGTAAGAGATACGAAGTCGGTTAAATGGAGGCAAAGTTGCGTATTCAGGGGGGCAACATAATGGTGAAAAGAGATCAAGGCTAACTTGATTAGTTTTCGAAATATTTTGAAAAAACCGAAAATTTCGATTTTCGTTTTTGTTTTTTTGCGGGCCTATTTGATGAGGTATTCAAAAATAAAGAGCACTTTTCTATAGCAACTTTTTGCCCTTTATCGAATGCTGTTAGCAAATTTTCTGCAAAACGTTTCGTTTCCCGGAAACCAACATCAACTTAATTTTTTTAAATACGGACCTGGAATTTTTTTTCAATTTTTTGGAATCATTTTTGTAACTTGATAGAATGCCACCATAAAAGGAACCAGATTTAAACGTTTTGTCTAAGAAAAATCCATCATTAGTATTTTTGTTTCGACTTTTGTTAATTCTAGATATTGAATAATATTTTTGAGGTTTCATTTTTATTTACGATAAATAAACAAAAGCTAATAATAAAACAACGAATTAACCACTATAAACTTTGATGTAATTGAATAAACAATGAATAAAACAACAAAATATGTTAAAACTATAAAAACCATAAAGCAGATGTTGAAATAATCCTCCGTCATTATTCATGCAGAGGCGTATTCGTCTTTTTAAGTTTTGAATAGATCTTTCGATTTCCCTTGCAGGTATTGCATTCAGAACACGGATAGTGGCATTTCTCAAATCCTCAATGTTATTATATTAATTCTTATATAAAACATTTTTAGTTCGTCTCCATAAGAAATAATCTAATGGGGATAAATCAGGAGCTCTTGCTGGCCATTCTATAGCACCATGATTTCCAATCCATCTGTTTGGAAATGTTTCACTTAAGTAGTTGCGCACAATTCCTGAATTATGAGGAAATTTAAATAAAATTAAAAAATTCTAGATTGCTGAAAGCCATTTTTAAGTACCGATAGTGCTTGACACAACATTGAAATGTGTTTGTTATAGAAACGTTTGCCTAGATAAAACTAAATCTAAGAGGACCACGGGAAATTATTAATGATGGATGTTTCTTAGACAAAACGTTTAAATCTGGTTCCTTTTATGGTGGCATTCTATCAAGTTACAAAAATGATTCCAAAAAATTGAAAAAAAATTCCAGGTCCGTATTTAAAAAAATTAAGTTGATGTTGGTTTCCGGGAAACGAAACGTTTTTCGGAAAATTCACTAACACCATTCGAAAAAGGGCAAAAAGTTGCTATAGAAAAGTGCTCTTTATTTTTGAATACCTCATCAAATAGGCCCGCAAAAAAACAAAAACGAAAATCGAAATTTTCGGTTTTTTCAAAATATTTCGAATACTAATCAAGTTAGCCTTGATCTCTTTTCACTATTATGTTGCCCCCCTGAATACGCAACTTTGCCTCCATTTAACCGACTTCGTATCTCTTACCGTTTCCGAGATCCCCATGTATTGCATTGAATTTGAAGCACCCTGTATAAATAAGTTCCTAATATAAGTGTTTCTTTGCCCATAGTCAAAATTGCTCACAAATCCCTAATGCTAGTTCAGTTTTGACGATAGACTGTGACAGTACCCATATTTATAGTGTGGTAATGGGGGTAGGTAATTACCACAGACATAATTATTATATGTCTATGGTAATGGGGTAATTACCTTAGACATAATTATATGTCTATGGTAATTATTCCATTATTCAAAAATATTTGAGATGACCAAAGCAAGAAAACACCAGACACCAGCATAACTGCTTCACAAATTTTGATAATAGAAAAATTATAGACATAAATACAGGATACCCAGCCATGACCATCTTTGACCAATACTATTTTTTATATGTATCTCGATACTTAGGCAAAAATAAGTAATAAAAGTACCTCAGGTGTTGTTATCTGTAACGTATCGTGAGGTTGTTTGCAATAGGTGTTGAAAAATATCAAATTATTATATACCCAGCCAAAAAAGACATTGGGGAAATACTACTTTCTTTTCCCTTTCCCCACCGACCTTCTACTAGCAGGGTTCGTCACTTGTCGATAACCTACTACGCACCAACTAGATGCCTAGTAGACTTGTTATCTTAAGAAAAAAATATATTATCATAAATTATTTCGATAAGCGCAATTATAAGGAAATTATTGTCACAACCATATATGTTTTATCGCAACTAGTGAAACAAAGTTCATATTAGGTATCTTTATTTCTTTTACAACATGATAAAATGAGATAATAAAATAGTAATAGCAATAAGAGTAATAGTTAAAGCATCAAATTTTAATATGTTTATAGAATTAGAATAAGAACAGTGACAACAATAAAAATTAGAAAAGACTGAAAGACAGACATTACTCCTTGTATGTTAGTCAGCAGTCCACATCTTGTGGATAATGATTTTACTAATGCATGTTGTATGTCTAACTCCGACATATTGTGTAAAAATGTCCAGTAATTCGATCTGAAAAGTATTAGTACAATAGTATAATTGCAAAAATGTTTTCGTTTGAAATACGCAGTCTTTCTGAACCTAGGAATGGAATACCTTAAATATATAGATAGAAATCTTCATCCAAAGATACACCCATATTTTTAGAATCAGTTAAAAGCAGTAACTTATGTCTTTATCTAATAAAAAATGTATTTGTCAACAATAGCTCGGCTGTTTGCACCAAAATCATACTCAAAAACCAAAACCAAACAGGTACACTCAATTGTAGGCTATTTACTGCACTTCCCGTATAAATTTGTTTTGAATAAAAGATGAATATGTATAGCTGTTGACAGATGGCATAACCAACAAACTGGTGGGATGTAGACCGGCGACCTCTGAGGAGTCCGAGACTGTCCTCATAAGGATCTACGGGAACAAAACGGACCTGCTCATAGACAGGAAGGCTGAAACTCGGTGAGTATATTCAAATTCATCTCGTTTAGGAATCGAAGCGAAGATGCAAAACGGTTAAACTGAAATAAAAGAATATGTTTATTACTGGCAACTTACTGGAAACAATTTCAATTAATCAGTTTGGATTTGGGTGACGTGTGTTACTTTGAAACTCTGTTATCATCCATAAGTCACTCAACTAACACAAAATAATAGCATTAAGATAATCATTCGGTAAAATCACTTTTTTAAAAGCATGTCCTGTTTTTCGTATACTGCTAATAACCAAAATTCGAAGACCTTATCCAAAAATGTAAACCCTTCCATAATCACTAAATTCAACAATGATTTGCTCGTTACTTACGTAGGTTAATACAAGTATACCTACTTTAAATATTGCAATCTATAGTTCCTTTGTTTACAAATCTTTATTTAACTGGATATAAAATATGAATATGAACCTGTTGTTTATTCATGAATTACTCGTCTGTTTTTATGCGTTTACGTTCGACTGTGACGGACTTTTCTGGATTGTTTAGAATTAGATAATAGCAATAACTAATTTGCATCACAAAGCAATATGAGCAGGCAGATCGCAATAAATTTAATAAAGCGGAATGGAAACTGCATTTAGAATGAATTGCCGGAGATTCTGACGTTGGATTTGGCCTTGGATCTTGGTCTCTGGAAATTTATTTGGATTTTTCTGCTACTCAATTTATCTGAGGAGGAAGTAGATCATCGACTACATTAAAATTTGCGATTATATTGTTGTAACAATGAACAATTTGTTTCAACAACTCATCCTAGAGCGCGGGGTCTCCATCCCGCTAACAGGGACGAACTAGGTACATTTAGGACCATGTACATTTTAATAATGCTACGGGCTGCATCAACGAATCAGCTGAGCGTGATGTTGAAGGTCTCTCACTTCGTTGGACTTAAAATTGTTCTATAAAATATCACTTATTTGGTTTGTAGACTGGACTAGAATAATTTCATTCAGCTTCACACAATGTTACGCAACTGAAATTCTTATCTGATTATTCAAATGTTATCGTTCCATTCCCAGCGCAACTTAATATGGCTACGTGCTATAAATTGTATTCATGCACGTCCGGTAGCTATCTTACTTAACCATTCCTATAAACTAAAATGCAACTTCACCGTTGCCGCTGACAAAACTTTCAGAAGTTATAAAAGGTGGTAAGGTACCTCCAGACAGTTAGTGTAGTTTCGTAACCACTCAGAGTTTCACCACAGTTGAAACTCGCTCATAAATTTGTAAAATATACAATACTCTTCGAAGAGTCTTTGTCAAATAAAAAAGTTTTTTAAAAATCATTTGTTAAATGGATGATATAACATCTACACGGTGGGCCATTTTAATCTATGCACCTGAAAAACTCAGTAAGTTCGCATCCTATCAAAAAATGACCTTTATAAAAGTTGTAGGATACAAAGGGGGTCAAACAATAGTGACCTTGAATTTGACCTTCAAGCTGACCTTCAAGGTCAAATCAAGGTCAACTTGAGTTTTTTAAATGGAAACCCCTATTTTTTACACCGGAATCGGAAAGAGCGGGAAATTTTACGTCCGAATATGCTCTCAGGTCATCTGACTTCGATGACCTCAAAGGTCAGATGAAGGTCATAAATACGAAATAATCGGATGGCTATGAAAAATCTTAGGTAGGGTATTGCCGAAAAAGTAAAGGTCATTATTTAAGTAATTTTTAACGTGAAATTCAGTGGTGACCTTTATTTTGACCTTGGCGATAACTTTCAAGGTTATTTCAAGGTAAAATTTCTTTTTTAGATGAAAACACTTTATTTTGACATTAAAAATCGAATGAGCGCGAAATTTTACGTTTAGATAATGTTTTTTTCGGTGAGGTCCTGATTATCCCATACGGACATAATGGGGTAAAACGAAATCCAGGTTGAAAAACCCGTTAAATTTTGCATCCTATCAAAAAATGACTTCTACAAAAGTCTACTTCCATCCGATTATTTCGTATTTATGACCTTCATCTGACCTTTGAGGTCATCGAGGTCAGATGACCTGAGAGCATATTCGGACGTAAAATTTCCCGCCCTTTCCGATTCCGGTGTAAAAAATAGGGGTTTCCATTTAAAAAACTCAAGTTGACCTTGATTTGACCTTGAATGTCAGCTTGAAGGTCAAATTCAAGGTCACTATTGTTTGACCCCCTTTGTATCCTATAACTTTTATAAAGGTCATTTTTTGATAGGATGCGAACTTACTGAGTTTTTCAGGTGCATAGATTAAAATGGCCCACCGTGTATATCGTGAAAATTTATTTTGTCACTAAACATTAGTATTATATTATTATTTATTGTGGTAATATTTATGATCTATTATATCTATCTATTTTACATAAAATAATACAGGTTAAAGATATGGTAGAATCTTCTAAACCTTGTAAAAGTCTAAATAAATTTTCAGCAAATATGTGACTTTCATTGCCATCCGTTCTGATCGTCCTGAATTCGACCCTGTTACCGGCACACAACTCAGGACTACCACTACCATGGCCTTTTTAAAAATAATATTAGTTTCTAAGTTTGTATTTACTAAAATTATTTTGGTACTTTAAGACCTGACCTATCTTTCCTTGTGCTTCAGAAATATCATCCTGCTCAACCAAGTGGACCTGGCACCCGACCTTTACGCCACCTTCGACAACGGCCTAGCGTACAAGTACATCCCGGGATGCACCCTAAATTCGGAGACAGTGAGGGAGCCGCGTATATACAACCTGGTGGCCAAGAGGATGGCCAGGTTGCACAAGGTCAAGGTCAAAGGCGAGGATCAACCTAAACCCTTTTTATGGGACAAGATGAATAGCTTCCTGAAGTTGGTACCTGACGTATTCACTGACAGTCAAAAAAATAAAAGGTAGGTGTAGGATTGAGCCAAAATTAGTTATATTATGTAAAAAAGGGATAAACAGCAATTTGTTTTGCAAAATATAGGATTATTTTGTTAGTCTTAGTTTAGAAGTCTCTAGAAGTTAGAACCAAAATGTATGCAGGAAAACGGTGAATCACACACGCTTGTAGAAAAATATTTTTCCAGCAGATGCAATATTTCACAAGGTTAAAGCAAATTGGTCATCAACATAATCAATTTTTTCTGGAAATCAAGGAATATGACGATAAACAATGCTGTGGTTTTTCTGCTATTCAATTTACTTATATAATATTTATAATTCGAAAATAGTAATTTCTGCAGTCATCTACGGTTTCTAAATTAATCTATTTCATGGTGCACTGCCAATGTCATGCATTCAAAGAACATTATAGAATGCAATAACCATAAATTTACTTATTTCTTTTTTGTTTCCCTACATTATCATTGCAAAACGCATTTGTAATTATGTAAAAATTGTGTTGCTTACGCACGCAACAAAACCTGAAACTTGCGTGTGTAAGAGGAGATAGAATATTATTATTATTTTCTAGACATGTGCCTCTTTCGTAACTGATATATCTGTTAATTTTAGATTCCAAGATTTCGTAATACCAAAGCCTCAAATTGAAGAAGAGTTACGACAATTACGAACCGCTCTAGAAAATTCCGACAACCCCATAGTGTTTGCCCACAATGACCTCTTGTTAGGCAACGTTATTTACACACAGACTGAGAATACCGTTACGTTCATAGATTTCGAATATGCAGCCTTCAATTACCAGGCGTTCGACATCGCTAATCATTTCGCAGAATTCGTCGGTAAGTGTTTAATAAAAATTATCAATTGCATTTAATTTGGAGTTTTCACAAGACGCCTAAACATTCACAGATAATTCTTTCTAGGTGTAGGACTCGATCTAGACTATTCCCTCTACCCGGATAAAGAATTTCAAATAAATTGGATCACTGCTTACCTAAAAGAGTTCAGCGGAAGGCAGTCCGCTGAAGAAGTAGAAAAATTGTATACTCAAGTCAACCAGTTCGTGTTGGCATCGCATCTATTGTGGGGCATTTGGGCCCTTATCCAAGCTGAACATTCTTACATAGATTTCGATTATATGGGGTAAGACACTTAATGATAATAAAATGACATGAAGAAGGATTTTGTTGGTAAAGATAAACATAAAAGACTACATTAGTGTTAATTCACATAATTATGCAACCCACGAGAACTCAGGTATGACGCGCTGATTGCCTATATGCAACACTGAAATGTCTCGCATAGGCAACCAGTGTATCATAATTCAGTACTGGTGGGTTGCATAATATTTGACGTCGAAACTGATGAGTCTGTTGTGCAGAAAATTATTGCTATGGCAAAAACACATTCTGTGATAATTTATTAATATTGTTTGCTCTGCCAAAGATCGTACACAGAAAGTGAAATAAATAGAGACCGTTTTTTATTTTCACAGGTACGCTGTCCTGCGGTTCAAGGAGTATTTTGCCAAAAAAGCCACATGCCCATTATTCAATCAATCAAGCTAGCATATCGCAAATAATAGTAGGAGAAGTAAAATTTAAGAAGGAACCATCAGCTACATTATTTTACAACTCGATTCTAGACAATAATTTCGAATTACCATATGAGAATCTAATGTGAATATCGTTCAAAAAAATATTTGTAGGAAAACATAAGAAAAATTGTAGAGATAAAATGGTAGTACACAATTGTATGACTAAGTTCTAGTAATTTGTATTACGTGCATATGAATATCTAGATAGTAGGTATCAACCATCATTCCAAAAATATGTTTGTCTATGTGTTGTTTTTATTTTCCGATATTTTATTGTTACGTGCGTTTTAAAAATTTAATAAATTTATTTTTATTATAAAATTTGCTTTATTTGGATTACTTCTGATTTATTTTATTTTACTTATGTTATATGCTTTAAAAAGGCATATATCATGATTTTAGACACTGATAAAAAAAAATGTTTAGGAATATGGAGACAAAACACCACAAAAAAACAATTTTTAAAATAAAGCTTATATATTTTTAAAAACTCATTATGACCAATTGTCAAAAATATATAGTATGTAAGTGGCATCAAATATTGTATGTCTATTATTGATCCGCAAAATAAACAGTAGATGTGTCTAGAAAATATCAATTTTTCTATGTATAAATTAGCCAGGAATAAGCACTCCTAACATTTCTCCTTATTCTGATTTTGGAAATAAAAATGCAAATATTGCAGAATGTAAATAAGAAAAGTATGAAAATCACATAAAAAATATTTAGAGTGGAAGTATATTTGCGGATAACTTCATTTAGCTAGTTAATTGAGCAGAGATTTTCTTGAGTACATTGTCGACTATCGACTACCTACCTACATTGCTTTGTTTATTGTCTTTGGCTATATACACAAAAAACATCCAACTAATTGATTTGGTATCCAACTGGACTGTGATTAGATAGATTATGCTAATTTTTATTTTATAACTACGACTGCAACTGTTTTAAATACATCAGTCAAATTAAGTTCATATATAGATCTTGGTCTTTAAAACATGTAGTAGGTTTAAGTTTTAAAATCGCCAGATTTATACTAATGTAGAATTTCAAATATAAATAAATTTAAAATAATATAGCTATAGATATATACATAATAATTTCGTTAGAATGAGAATTACGTGTTTATGTGAAAAGTTCCATCTTTTTATCCTCGAACTATTTTCAGAGGTTGCGTTTTTAAATAGAAATATGAATAAAGAACCCCTTAAAAACTCGTTTCAAAAATTGATGGTCTCATAAAGCCGAAATTTTTTAACACATAAATTTGCGAAAACGGCTTCACGAATATGAGATGTGCGTGTCCAACTGCCGTTTCAGCATGTAGGTATGTATAGTTCGAGTCAGAGATACACGACAGTAACAGACAGGGGTATGCGATATGGAGATAGTGATATAACCACAGAAAAGTCTGTGATATAACTTTTCTATACTTAATAAAATACAGGTACCGGGTTTTCCAACGAAATGACTCACCCCTTATATCTTTTTTATTTTTGATGGTAAGAAAAAAAGTTTTATAATTTTTTACAATCTTTCCAGATATGTAGTTGAATAGCTAAAATGAGTGCATCTTAAAGGAATATGAGCCTAGGTTAAATTTTTTTAAATAGAATACCCTGTATATTTTTTCATTATTGCATTCTACGGGTTTTTCTGATTTCAAAAATATATATTTGTGCTATAATCGCTGCAACGGTTGTCATTTTATGGAGCTTTATTGTAAAACGTTTTGCAAGCTATTACTCCTATTTGAGGTGTTTTTATCCAAGGCTAATGTGATAAATGAACAATGTCCAAGGCAGCTGCAGCTTCTGTGTTATAAGAAAAGCTCCATAAAATGACAACCGTTGCAGCGATTATAGCACATATATATATTATTGAAATCAGAAAAACCCGTAGAATGCAATAATCAAAAAATGTACAGGGTATTCCATTTAAAAAAATTGAACCTAAGCTCATATTTCTTTAAGCTGCACTCATTTTAGCTGTTCAACTACATATTTGGAAAGCTTGTAAAAAATTATAAAACTTTTGTATAAAACTTTTTTCTTAGCACCAAAAATAAAAAAGATATAGGGGGTGAGTCATTTCGTTGGAAAACCCGGTACAAGGTGTGTCGCGTAAATGGGCATCGTTTTTAAATTAAGGATGCAGACATTTTTTACCAGCATGAAATGAAAATCTAAGCTGACAACGTACTTTAGTGAAAATTACTAAATATACAAAAGTATAATTTTTCAGTTTCAGTCAAAAAAACACAAAAGTATAATTTTTTTCATCTCAATATGTCCCTAATATCTACTGTGGATTTCTGACAAATTTTTAATACGGAATCGGCATCTTTTTGTTCTTTTCTTAACATTTTCTTAATTTTTATATATACTTTTTAATATTGAGCAAGACTCGTAGTAATAGGTATTAAAAAATATTTTTCCAATTAAATTGCTGTTTCAAGAAGGTGATACGTTTAAATATTAAGAATACTTAGAGGAACAAAAATTTTATATTGTTAATTGAAAGTGGAAAGTGGAAATTTCGATATACCCGTATTATTTTTATATTGTTGTAATTAGGATGAAAAAGTACTTTTGGGTGTCCCATTTAAAAAAACAAATTTATTCAGTAGTTCAAAAAAAAATAGATAGAAAGAATTTTACTGCACCACTACATTCCACTTCAATATTTTAAAAAATTTGCCCTTTAGTTTTTCTATATCTCTTAAAATGTTAAAGATACAAGGTTTTATTGAAATAGGCAAAATTTCAAAATCTCTCTAATCTGTAATTCTAAAATGTGTAACAATAGAAGTGATCTGATAGTGCCATCAACTTGGCCTTGAAAAGTAGACAGAGACTGTGCAATTAATTTGTCCGTAACTTTTACACTTTTTGAGTTACCCTGGATTCCCATCTAAACTGGACTGCTCTGCACTTTGTACCTCCAAATTATTAGCATTAATCAGTGTTTCCGTGTACTGAAAAAGTGATATGCAATGCCGACTTTTTCGACCTTGAAAAGGAGCCCTTACGTCTCATGTTCGCGCACCACACGGTAACAGCCAAGGAGTGAAGGAAGCGACGAAAAAAATCGGTGGCATGCGTGACGAGGCGCCGCTAACAGGTGTCGGGACGCCCAAGTGGATTGGCGGTGCCGATCGGGACACCTAAGGTCGCGGATTTCGCGAGTTGGGAAGTCGTCGCGGCAGGCTTTGCCAGGGTGAGTACGTAGTCGATTGTTTCGATACTTTAGAATTTTTCGCGATGTACATTTTAAGTATGTAAAATTTTTAGTGTAGACCAGAGTAGTACAAAATTACTGTAACTAAATACGCTATTATTTTTTTGTCGTTTTATATTTTCCACAATTGGCACCCTTAGACTAACATACTTTTACAAATTTTAATGAGAGTTTACGTAAAAACTATAGTCACTCCTAGCAAATACTTTAAAGTTACTTAAAATGGACAAAAAATGGATTCTGTAAAAAATTTGTTAAATAATTATTTAGAGATTTTTGTCTACTCTCTTCTCGCTACGTTTCTGTATAGGCTTTATCTACTAAAATAGTGGGTCATGTACTCTTCGATATAGTGCTAATAAATAATTTGTTATTAATTTGTATCGAGCAGACGATTTAGTGCCGTTACACATGGGACCGATGATCGGCGCTGACGATCGGGAGGGTTCATTGTTTCAAACGTAGCTATCACATGAGTGCGTATCATCGGTCGACCGATTAAAAACGCTCGAGCCACGGTTAGCCCGTGGCTTGTCCGATCGTCGCGGTTTGTGATCAGGGCTATTCAACAAAGGGAGCTGAGCACATGCAGGCAGATCATCGGTTACGTTTGAAATAACTGTGTTGTCAAATATGCGATTTTGCAAGCACATTAATGATATAAAATGGCAATGAGCAAGGAAAATTATCGTTTTGATACTGAAATGCTAATAAGTGTAGTCGAACAAAAACCAGAAATCTAGGATACATCGTCGGAAAATTACAAAAATCGTGATTTGAAACTTAAAGCTTGGGAAGTTGGGATGCTCAATAATTTTCAAGAAAATTGAGATTGCATGGAAAATTGAGATTGCATGTTTTGGGTGCTATCTGTTTTTCACCCCCTGGGACCCATTTCAAGTTAATGATTTTTATACTGAGTAGACTATATGAGATGGGTATTACGTGTACCAAAGGGGAAGTTGGGACGCTCAATAATTTTCGAGAAAATTGAGATTGCATGGAAAATTGAGATTGCATGTTTTGGGTGCTATCTGTTTTTCACCCCCTGGGACCCATTTCAACTTAATGATTTTTATACTGAGTAGACTATATGAGATGGGTATTACGTGTACCAAAGGGGAAGTTGGGACGCTCAATAATTTTCGAGAAAATTGAGATTGCATGGAAAATTGAGATTGCATGTTTTGGGTGCTATCTGTTTTTCATCCCCTGGGACCCATTTCAAGTTAATGATTTTTATACTGAGTAGACTATATGAGATGGGTATTACGTGTACCAAAGGAGAAGTTGGGACGCTCAATAATTTTAGAGAAAATTGAGACTGCATGGAAAATTGAGATTGCATGTTTTGGGTGCTATCTGTTTTTCACCCCCTGGGACCCATTTCAAGTTAATGATTTTTATACTGAGTAGACTATATGAGATGGGTATTACGTGTACCAAAGGGGAAGTTGGGACGCTCAATAATTTTCGAGAAAATTGAGACTGCATGGAAAATTGAGATTGCATGTTTTGGGTGCTATCTGTTTTTCACCCCCTGGGACCCATTTCAAGTTAATGATTTTTATACTGAGTAGACTATATGAGATGGGTATTACGTGTACCAAAGGAGAAGTTGGGACGCTCAATAATTTTCGAGAAAATTGAGACTGCATGGAAAATTGAGATTGCATGTTTTGGGTGCTATCTGTTTTTCACCCCCTGGGACCCATTTCAACTTAATGATTTTTATACTGAGTAGACTATATGAGATGGGTATTACGTGTACCAAAGGGAAAGTTGGGACGATCAATAATTTTCGAGAAAATTGAGACTGCATGGAAAATTGAGATTGCATGTTTTGGGTGCTATCTGTTTTTCACCCCCTGGGACCCATTTCAACTTAATGATTTTTATACTGAGTAGACTATATGAGATGGGTATTACGTGTACCAAAGGGAAAGTTGGGACGATCAATAATTTTCGAGAAAATTGAGATTGCATGTGTTGGGTGCTATCTGTTTTTCACCCCCTGGTACCCATTTCAAGGGGGTCCCAGGTGGGGTGGTTTTACATGTACCAAAGGGGAAGTTGTCCTCCTTCAGTTTGTGATGTAGCTCATCGAATGAAGTAATCGACATTCGAAAGTACATAAAGAATTTGCGGGGATGTTCTCGCAAATCCGAATGGCGGGTGATAAAAGCACCTTTTATTAGCCTTTCAAGGCATAGGGGATGCATCCAAACTCTTACAAGATTTCGATTTTTTTTTCGCCTCTCTATCAACCTTTTTACGATAAAGCGACAACAATGCAATGCTCTGCACTTTCCACATACATGTTAATGACTGACCATACGACCTCATGTGAAACCACTTGTCACTTGTATAGAACTGATGATCAGTTGCGACCGATTGTCCGCACCGATCATCGGCCCCATGTGAAACATCACTTATTTCTAGAAATCAGTGCATTAATTTGCATTACACTTTTTGTACATAAAAACATACCCGTCCTGGAATATTTCTTTAAATAAGACGTAAAAACTGAAATATTAACTGGCAAGGGGTCTTTCCTTATAAGTAAATTGGTAAATATGTAATTAAAATGCAAATATTCGAAACCGTGATGAATGAATACAATTCAGGACACGAAATACGTAACAATAATACAAAATTCAATATTCTTCTCAATAACTCATTTGTTAGTTATTATTTTTTTATTACATCATTAATT
Source organism: Pogonocherus hispidulus (assembly GCA_963924545.1). Taxonomy (NCBI): domain Eukaryota; kingdom Metazoa; phylum Arthropoda; class Insecta; order Coleoptera; family Cerambycidae; genus Pogonocherus; species Pogonocherus hispidulus. The sequence goes on along the minus strand of OZ004695.1, from coordinate 67,227,204 downwards.
AATTTGACTTTGAATTTGTTAGAATTTGACATTCACAGAAAAGATGTCAGTGCTTTAAGATATATCCCCAAGGACTCTCACCATTGTGCTCAACAAAAATGGCGAGTTTCAATTTTTTTAATCATCGCCTATTAGGCTTCCCCCTAAATAAGGAGAGGTTTGAAAAAGAAAAGGTGTTGATTAGAGATATGGCTGCGAGTAATGGATATTCTGTAAGTTTAATTGATAAAATGAATAGGAAACGTAAATTTAAAGACAGTTCGGAATTCCTGGACTTTTTAAAATAAAAAAGAAAATCCAAAATTCATATCTATTCCTTACGGTCCTAGTTTCACCTGTGGTTTTGGTAAGTTTTTAAAGATATACCAGCAGTGTTGGAACTACAGCGAATGTCTCCCATGCAAGTCGGAAGTCAAGTAACCGCTGGTGCCGAAATGAGGAGGCCGATGCACTGGCTAAAAGAGGCTCAAGTATACAGTTTACAGGGCCCGAACCAGTACTGGGGCTTCCGCCTAGTTATGTAAGTAACAAGGTCTATTGGAAACTGGATCAATTAAAGATCAGAGGAAGAATGGTCAAACGGGACTGGGCTGCGACAAGCCAGGCTCTTAACTGAAGGACCTTGGTCGAACGCAAGAGGTGCAGGTTTTGCGGACGCGATGACGAGGACTCCATTCACATCCTCTGTCGCTGTGCTTGCCTCATGATCAAGAGACACAAACATCTGGGTGCATCATTCCTCCTGCCCCAGGACATTAGAGAGCTTCCACTAGAACGGGTGTTGGCCTATGCGCATATTGAAATGTGCAATGGTCAATTAATGCAATGCAATGGTCAATTGAAATGGTCTCTTCCAATAGCTCTGGACTAGCGGCAGGCACAATGGATCGAAAGACCTGAGTGCTGCGGGTAACCGCGCCGCCTTCCAACAACAACAACAACAACCGCTGGTGCCGAGACACAGAATAACCCCTTGTGCGGAGACAAATGAGGCACAGTGTACACATGTCACACTTTATTGATAGATTTATATAAGAAATAAGGGAATAAAGCTCGAATCCTGCAAATTCCAACTCTGAAAAAAATGTGGCTATTAATTTCGGAAGATATTGAGATTACTTTCGCTTTCACTTGTAATATCACTCATAATAAAAATAAAATTATAACACATCAAACAATATTTAAATAATCGACTTTCTCTAAAAAATGTAGGTTAGTTTAGTTAAGATTTGCCAGTTTCATGTTCTAGGAGTTTATCCACTATCCAGTACGCATGCGTCTGAGTAGTAGTTTCTAAATAATCTTCAAATCGATTTGACAGTCACCAAACCGTTTAAAACCTAGTCACTTTTATGTTGGAACGGTAAAATATTACCACTAGTTTGAGAATGATCGTGTTGGAACGAGTAACTATGTTCTGCGCAAACTCCTGACAGTTTGCTGAAAATTTGGCGCTGTGTAGGAACAAACCTATTGTTAAAAGATATGGGTTTGTCCACCACTCGGCAAGTTCTTACACATTTGAACAAAATCCGGGGTTTGTTCTTTACAACTTCTTTAAAGGTTTCATGTTATTTGCTCAATTAATTATTGTATTCCCCAATGTCATCGGTTTTTTTTGTTGTCAGGGCTGTCAACTGAAGCTTAAAACTATTGTCACCGGATATTAAGGAAAGTGATTGGTCGAAACTTAATATTTATACCGTATAACATAAAATACAGCAACTAGTAACATAACGGCATGTAATTATACCTAGTTCCACACCGTTAGCTCCAACAACTTCAGCGAGTCAAGCCTGCCGAGTTGCGTGTGTGTATATGGTGGCCTTTACAGCCATTATCCTTCCGTAAAATTCAATTTCACTCACTTCACTAGTTAATCAAACGAAGGAGAGCAAAAAATTCATTTTATAACACGCCAAATGGTATAATTTGATATGTATACTATTTATAACTTCCAATTTCGTTTCAGATAATTGCCCTATTTGTGTGGTGTGGTGTTGAAAGGTTCGCCTATTATGAAGAAGTTACAATCGAATATTTCCACAAAAAATCATTAACTCATCACTCGCAAAACTCGAAGCTCACGCCGGAAAATGTAATGCCATTAGTGTAGTAAGTTCATGCGATACAGTGATAAAGAATTCGTAGAAATGCGTGTAGTTGATTTTCGTTGGCATTGTTCTAAAAGGTTTTCTATAGGAAACGCGTCTTTATTTTTCGGTCACAAACGTAGCTGCTTGAGAAGACAAATAGTTACTTTATTTGCTGCAACTGATTGCAATAATTCAAGCTATTGTTATATGAAAAACAAAATATTAAAATACTACGTCTGGTAGGATGAAAAATCCATGGTATGGTGTTTGGAATAGATACCATTGGACACCTTAAAAAACTTCTTCTAATTGAATATCTTTGATTGACTGATAGGTGTCTGAAAATACAGATAGTCTAAAAACAGGTAAGATTTTTATAATTCTTGGCCACCCATTTAACAACCCATCTGATGTGTGGAAAATCAATTGTATATAATATAGAAAGCATTTAATTTTAATTTTTGAAAGCATTTTTAAGCAAATGTTTACCTACTAAAATAAAACTACCACGGCAAGTTTTGCTACACAAAAAACAAATTTTCTCTAACAAACTTGAATTACTTATATTATGATTGATCAACTTGTTTGATCGATGATTTTATTTGATGATTACTTCAATTTTTTTCTTCGACATATATGCATTATTGAACTGCACCTTTTTTATGTTTTCATAACTAACTCTTTTATTTTATTTGATTGACATTTTCTTCTTTTCGTAATGCTATTATTTACTTCTATCACTATTGGCGATTCAAATTACCGATGAGGGCGCTGCAAATTGTAAACAAATATGGAGGAAGACGAGTAAAAATTTTGCATTTCATATCACATCATCTAGCAATTCAGCATTCATCTGCCATAAATATAGTGACTTCTTGTGCTAGTTAGGGTGAAATAAAGGATAAAAAGAGTGGTTAAGCAGTCATACGTCCCATAAGTGCTTCATTGCAAATTATATGATTTTTTTGGGTTGAAACAGGTACCCCAGTTTTTGTTTACTTACATTTTGGGCTAAAATAAATGTGATAAACTGTACGGTGATACCATATTAGTGCTTGTTTTTTGTTAAATAATGTTTAAATTAAAATATATTCTGTTTTTACAAGACTAATAATAGAAAAGTATAGCCAAACTGCAACAAAGTGGTTATGTTGTGTAAATAAACGTGTTCTCTGTTATTAAATTGTTACATGCCTTTTGGAGAAATGAGTGAGAATGAGAAACAGTGTCTTATTAGGACCAAACTTCTACCTATCTTCTATCTTAAACACTTCTTTTTACACATTTTGTGGAATGACACCCATAAACACGGCAGTTGGTGTTGTGCCGATTTCTTCTGAATGCCATTTGAAAACGTAAAAATAAAGATGTACAAATACTAGCCACGTCGTTTTTAACTTTGTAATACCAAAAAATCACAAGCACCACTAAATTATTACGTTAAACAAACCCAAATACATGTTATTTATCATTATATCAGCAATAAGCCTCCAAAAATTACCTTTTAAGTAGGTTCAAATATTTTCATGCAGAGGGCGCATTCATTTTTGGAATCGCTAATACCCCCCGCAAAAGTAAGCGTATAATCAGCGTCACCTTCGCGCATCGCTCAATTTTTTGCACAAATAGCGTGCATCGCTGCCATTTCCAGACCTCTCAGCTTCAATAAATAAGAGCTGGCTCCCGATGACAAAGCAAACCTCGCCTGAATAAATCAAGCTATCTATGGACAATCAAATCAATGCGGACGATCGTACATGTCATCCAAACAATAAAGTTTACTACCAATTTACATCGGTTTGATGGTATCAGTTGGGAAACTATGCCAGAAGTGGCCTAAATTATCATCGATACGGGGATCGGTTACAGGATTTAAATTATTTTATGGCTAATTGGTGCAAGCAATTTGGAATCCGACCTGAATACCAGGGCAGGATATTTGCAATCGGAGGGTTCCATCTAGCTGGTACAGGGTTTATTGTAGTAGGAGGGGGCGATTTATATCTAAACTAAATAATATTAGTAGGTATTTCAAGGTTTCGAAAGCTAGTGTTTCGACTTTACTCAAGGATATAGCAAGGACATTATAAAAATAGCGACAAAAATATGAAGAAGTATGTATGTAACATACCTGCTTCTTTATATTAGTAATGGTGAGAAACACACCGTAGTGCCCTCTTTGGGTCTTTGCTACTATCTGTCTGACAATTATTGTCAAATTGACAGACAAATAGCGACCTATTTTTCCTAGACGCCATTATAGCAGTGACCTCTATTGTCTTTGAGGAAGACAGGCCTACTTGTTTATTTGAAGGAGATGCCGAAAACAATTACTCCACGGCCCATGTGCCCCGATAGGCATTGCATCACTCCGGCATTTTCATGGAAGTCGCCACATTTTTCATCGAGACCAACCACCAGACACTGAACGGTTTCGCGCTTATTATGCGCTCATCAGAGTGCCATAGGTAGTGGAATTGATGAACAATGTTGAGACGTGTTGATAGGTGGTACATCTTGTTCATTTATCACGTCAAAGACGCTAGGTGAAGCCATCTTGATTTGCCTTCCGATATTGAAAATTTAAGTTAAAAATGCCGTCTCCTTACATAAGCGAGACGCCCTTACATAAGATCCCCCATTATAGTGGTAATTTTAAACCTAAAATCTATGCCTATAATTTCGACGTAAGCACATAACAATAAAAATAGCAAATTGGCAATAAATGTGTCAGTTTTCCCATGATGAATACCAATTCAATTGCAGTTTTGCAGCATTTTTATTGTCTTTGCGTGTTTGAGATTGAAATATGATACATGGGCGTATCCAAGGGGGACATGGAGAGGCATTAGCGCAACTGGAAAATAAAAACTGGACCCTGGGCAGGTTAAACGATTCAAGGAACATATTAAAAATATAAATAATGATATAATAAATAACACCAAAGAAAATATTAAGAAAACGGTTTCCGGAAATATACAATTTTATAGACTTTATAGACTAGAATGCAGTGATAATTGTTTTGTTTGCACTATTTTGGATATAAATAGGGTTTAGTCTAAAATAAATTATTTTAAAGGGATTCATATATACTATGAAATCATAAATATCTTGTCGCATACAATAACCGTTTTGATCAACCGTCTTGTATTAATAATCCGCAGGCAATAATTATAACAAATATAGAAAAAATTGTTATAGGTACATTTCCCATCTGTATTACTAAAAATTTGTTTGTTAACATACTAAATATTAAGTTATATATTTATTATATTAAATAAAATATTGTTAATACAAAATTATATATAAATACATTGAACAGAAAAAAGCAACGCCTTGTATATCAGATAGGAAATTGATAAATATCCATTTATCTCGTACATGAAGCTATATATGTCCATGAAGCAGGATATTTGTAAGATAAATTCTAAAAATATAGCTAATTGGAAAAATTAGTTATGGTACTCGATTTCACTGTCTGCATATATACAATTTTAATAGTATCAAAGTATCAACTAAATGAATAACTACTTTTATAGAAAAGTTTTATTAAAGAAAACTTACTACGTATTTACAAATTGAGCATATTTCTTACCGCCCCCTCCTACAAAAAATGTGGGTACACCCATGATATCATATATATCTGAATATAGCGAGGGTGAACCAAAAAACATCTGCAATAAAAATCTAACGTGTCCATTATCTGTCTCTAATTTTGTTTATGGACTAGATAGTATCATATTTTTTCTTATGGGTTTATTTGATTTTTTTTAGTACCACCTTCGCAAACCTCACGCAGATCAAGCTAGTTGCTTAATTCCAGTCCGATTAAACACCTTGGTAACATCGGCAACTACAACCATACATACAAAACTTGTAAAAAAGTTATATAATGGATACGAGAATCATTGGAACAAATATTTATAGCATTTTATGCATCATCGTTATTCGCATTAGTATTATTAACAAACCCACAGTTTCTGTAAGAATCTGTGGTTTACTGATAATTTAATTAACCTGCTAAACTTTACATTTTTTCTGGCGAACCATGATTTTTAATCTTTCGGGGCACCTACATCAATTCTCAAAACATGTGAATATTTGCACGCTCTTGATGAAGTAGCTTGACAAATTTTGACAACTAGGTTAAGACAGACGTCCATTTCATGACGCCCTATGACCGAGATCATTTTTTATATCTATACGTGACAGTGAAATGATACGCGATTCATTTTAAGATCGTAGCGCCAAAACGGCAGTAACCTATACTAACCTACGGTCCCTGACACTGACGTTTGAAATTGTATTGTTGTCGAGAACTTTAAACCAGGTAAAAAGCTTGTAAAACTATTTTGAAAGGGGGTAAGTAGTGATATAAAATTAAAATATATTTCAATATTTTTCGAGCGTTCAATCTGAAAATTAAACTTAACCTCAAAATATGTTAAATTCTTTATTGGACATACTGCATAGATACCTTTATGGAAATAGTCACAGCAAAGTAAAGAGCACACACTCTACTTTGCGTTCTTTAGCTTCTTTATCCATACTTGTCTCCTGTAACCCTTTAATGCCCAACCTATAGTTTCCACGATAGCTCCAGATTGTCCCGCTTTTGGAAAAGTATGAAACTGATCTCGGGGTTTTTCTTTGTACAAGAGGAACAATGACGCTCACAACAATAATGATTCATATCTAATCAAAGCAATTAACTAATATAACAACGGATATTTCAAAATTCACAATAGACATACATACGCAAAACTGAACCAAAAGCCCATGCGTTAGTTGTGCGTGCCGCCAGTAGGTAGCGTATTCCTTAGCAAGAATCGCAAATAAGGAGTTACTTTTTTACAAATAAGTGGTTTTTATTCAGATTGAAATTCATTAAACTATTTCCAATCGCAAAAATAATTTCCGCAGGCCACCCGGTACGACGACCAATTGCCCACCTAAGCAGCCATGGGGGAGTGGGAGGCGTCGCCGGAACACGATTCCGACGACGAAAATGGCAACCACCACCGCCTGTGGGTGAACCTGAGCGCCAGCATCGGCGAGGGCAACATCTTCGCTGTGCTGCCGGAGCTGATGGCCGGGTTGGTGGCGAAGGACACGGCGTCCGCGATGGACGTGGTGCTTCCCAGCGACGATGCATGGCAGACCAAGATCTACTACAAGCTGGTGGAGCGGCAGCGGATGATGGACGCCGCGGCGCCCGCCGACGACAGCGGCGAGTAAGTGTTTCTTTTTTGAATACCCACTTGTACCATATTGTTTTGGACACGCACATTGTGGATCAGTTTCACTGTCACCTACTTTTAGACTTAGTTTACTATCTGTTATTATTAATGGAGTGCATTTTCACAAATTTGGTAGACAAAAAGGGTGTTTTTAATATTTAGTTTTAAAAAAGAGAATATACGATTATACCGGGTTTCCCATTTCATTTGACTAATGGCAATTAACATGGGCTATTACATTTCATTGAATTTTATATTCCCAGGTCACACTATAAGAAATACTGCTAACGGAATCGATAGTACTGACTGTCAAACACTTCTGATTACCAAAATACTAAAGCGAAATGCTTTTTTAATTAAAATATCAATAAAAATTGGTTTTAAGTTAACAGATGTAGTTTACATAAGCGTTTTAGCGATATCGTCTTATGTCATCTGGTGGACTAGTTGGCTGAGTGGCAGTTTTTCAAACTGAACCCCAAAATTTTGCAGGTTCAAATCCCGCCTGAGACAACTTTTTTTTATTTTACTTTTTCATTAATTACAAACTATTAATGTTTACTTATTCGAATAAATATGGTTAATTGTCAGTACCTAGTTATTATTTTTTAAAGTCACAATATTTACTTATCAAAAAAAAAACATGTTTTAATTGGTTCGTTTCCTTTACGTTTAGCTAAAGCTACTATCTTATAAAATAAGTAATCAACTAGCAACATATTTTTTATTTATTACATGCACTGTGCTTCTACTAATAGTGTACTTATCTCTACTAATAGTTACTATATTATTATACCTCAATCTGGATATTGAGTTAAACAGTTTCAGAGGAACTGTCGTGAATTAGTAATAGGTTTTTTTTTAATGAAAAACAATTCTAAAATTATGAGTTTTTTAAAATATGTTCATATTTTAAAAAAAGCCATAATTTTAGAATTATAGTTTTTAATTAAAAAAAAAACCTATTACTAATTCACGACAGTTCCTTTGTAACTGTTTAAATGAATATCCAGATTGAGGTATAATATGTAGTAACTATTAGCAGAGATAAGTACACTATTAGTAAAACCACAGTGCATGTGAATAAAAAATATGGTGCTTGTTGATTACTTACTTTATAACATAGTAGTTTTAGCTAAAGATAAAGGAAACGAACTAACTAAAACAAACATGTTTTATTTTTTTTTGATAAGTAAATATTGTGACTTTCAAAAATAATAACTAGGTACTGACAATTAACCATATTTATTCGAATAAGTAAACACTAATAATATGTAATTAATGAAAAAGTAAAATAGTTGTCTCTGACAGGATTTGAACCTGCAAAATTTTGGGGTTCAGTTTGAAAAACTGCCGCTCAACCAACATGTCCACCAGATGACATAAGATTGTATTGCTAAAACGCTTATGTAAACTACATCTATTAACTTAAAACGAATTTTTATTAATATTTTAATTAAAAAAGCATTTCGCTTTAGTATTTTGGTAATCAGAAGTGTTTGACAGTCAGTACTATCGATTCCGTTAGCAATATTGCCCATAGTGTCCCCTGGGAATATAAAATAGCCCATGTTAATTGCCATTAGTCAAATGAAATGGGAAACCCGGTACCTATAAAATTGAGTGGATAATATTGCATTGTTTTATTTAAAATATGTAGTACCTATAGACCCTTAAGGTAGTTTGGTACTATTGTAAACAGCTGTTTATAAAAATGAGTGTAAGTATAACTTATTATTAAATTTCTAGGTATAGGTACCTAGGTTTTCCTATATAGTTTGCATACCACAAGAGAAAAACTGTGGCATTTTTAAAATAAATAGATTTAACTTATGCATGTAAAACTTTTCAACTAGTATGAGTAGAAAAACTGCATTCCATCAAAATACCTTGCCTCGATCTAACAGAAAAAATTAGTTACCCATCTATGTACATGTTCTATAATAAGAAGTTGAATGATGAGCTGTTGACATGGCACATTTCGCAAATACACCACGTAATCTCTGACAAACACCTATCACGGGACGACCCAGTTTGGTTTAGTTGTTATTTTTGTTTTCAGGGCGCTGGAATCAATCGGCATTCGAATTTTTACCAAACCCGAGAGGATTTCAACTGGTTTTAGGGATTAATGTTATCGAAATCGTTATACTGAGCATGCACAGTACCAAAAAGACTTTGATGTGAAGACAACACTGACGTAGTTTTCCACATAACACCAAGACACTGTACTGCACTCGACGCGCGTTTGCATTATCTGGAGATGATTAAAACTTGGTGTTATGTGGAAAACTACGCCAGTGTCACATTTATTCTCAAATTTCTCCATCTAATTCATATAACTCGCATTAAAATGTATATAAGTTATTTGTAAACGGACCATAGATATAAGGACTAGCAACTGATTTCAATAAAATCATTTGTCTTTTAAGCCATGATATTTATAAATGAGAAATTTGAAATAAAAAATAGTTCAAACGTTCTGAAACGATCGACAGTCTGTCTACTAGGAGGTGGCCCCATACGTCACAGATGTCAAAACAAATTTAAGTAGACAAATCAATTATGTGGGAGCCATTGAGGCCGCAAAACTTCGCGAATGGCCTGGGATGCTACAGAAGCTTAGGCAGCAAAGACCCAAACCAGAGTGGGGAACCCTGGTTCAAATCCATTTTCAACACTGTCGTCAGGTACAAAAATGAATTGTTCGGCAGCCGTCCCGACACCAACACCGAGGAGAAGCAACAAAGGAGTCAGGATTGCACTATTCCTGTGAACTACAAGTTCGTTTTGGCCCTTTTCAGCGACGGTTTCTTTCGGCCAGGGGCCATCGTCGGCAAGAACAAGAAACAGCAAGAGTTCGTGGTCTACTTCTACCACAACAAGAAGTGCTGCCACGTTAAGCGCAAAGACATAGTCTTGAAGCACGGAAACTTACTTGACAAGAAAGTATTTTTTTGTCACTGCGGCCAGAAGAAGAAAGCTAAAGTGTACGGGAACAATTCTCCAGCTAATAACGGGTTCCCTTCCATATTCTTCTTGAAGAAGAAAAGTATCTGGTACAAGGTCTCCTTCAAGGCAGTTTTCCTGTCGAAGAAACTCGTTCGGAAGTGCAACTTGGACTTTATCGTTAGAAAGAAGAGCGATTCCAGTATTTGCAAAAGCAAACCTGACGTCAACGAATCTTGTACGTAGTCTGTCGCCTTCTCCTGGTATAACCAGGTGTCCACTGTACGTGCTGTGACAATAAAATACAGGTTCATGATTGTTTTTGATTTTTTATGATGCTCGATAAGATGCTTAAAGCTAACACTTTGACAGAAAGTCATATTTCTCGCTGTCGATCATGCTGGCAGTTTAAATTAAAGTGACGTTTGTAAAAAATATATCAAGTAAAAATCCACCTAGCTTTTAACTGATACAGCTGTAAGCCGCCAACCGCCGTGAGAGTAATTTCAAAGGTAATATTGAAGGTAATGTTAGTAGTTATAAATATAAAATAGAAACTATCTTGAATACAATAAAAACAACGTTTCCAGTCACCAGGTTTGTACAAATTATTTTACAAATGGTAATCGTTTTATATAATATACCTAATACATCTGTAATGTAGTTGACGAAATTCAGATAAAGTTTCCCTTTCAAGGCATAAAATAAGCAAGAACTGAATAACCAGTGTTTGAAATTGTAGAGGAGATAGGGCAAAACATTTTGAGTAAAGCACCATTTCGTTGAACTTCTAACCTGGATTACTAATACACATCAAGAGGAAGAACAAACCACGGTCCACATGCAGTGAGGAAGCAACCCCAGTTTAACTTACAGGAAGCGTCTCAGCATTAATGAGGAACCATTACTCGTACACGCAATGGATACAAGTGATATTCTTGATTATCTATCAAAGGAATTAAGAAATAATTCACTGTCGAGGCAAGCAAGAAGCCTGCATATTCCTTCAAATACTAGCTCCAAAAGGTTCATGTGAATGTGTTTAGGCGATCATTCATGATGATTTCTTTTGGATTGCATGGTGGCCTGTAGAAAATTCCTTCAGGATTCCGAAGGCTCGGTTTGGAAGTAGTGGTCATAAATATCTTTTATACCTGTGCCACGGCACAGAAGAGTGCCTTTTCTCTGAATGTTTTGGAAACCGACGTATAAGTGCAATTTTTTTATATCAGGATTAGAGTAGATTGCTGGATAGGTTATTCGTCACCAGTGAATTATAGGAATTTTTGTGAAGCGATTTGTTTCAGGCTGTTAAAAGAGAGCTAAGGACTCTCCTGAGGCTATATTACTTACTTTGGCAGAGGTTACTAATACTGTCAACTGTTTTGTCTCGTTACAAAAGACAAGAGACACATATGTGTCTTTGTCAACTTTTACCAGTTCGTTTCAAATTATATACTGTCTTGGGACAGGAATGTTAATAGCCTAGTTTTTGGGTTAATAAATAAGCTTGTCTTTGCCTTGGATTTCCACTGTAATTTATTTGCGGTCTCACGGAATTGGTGTATCTTTAAGAAGCCTATTTGCTACCACGCCACATGACTATTTACTACTTATTCTAGAACCATGTTGGACCCACTCTTGCACGAAGACAGACCCGCCAAACTACATGACTGGAACATCATCCCCAAGCCGAAGACGTTGCCTTGCGAACCCAGAAGACTGGACAAGAAGACCGACCGCAACAAGGCTGGGGAACCCCCAAATTGGACCGTGAGTGACTTGACCAAGGCCGGCTGTCTGTTGAGCACGCCGCCTCGACCAGCCCATTTCGAAGATGAGCAAGAGATGAGGAGGGTATACACTTTGATTTACGACGTGTTCAGATGTAAGTAAAGTCCCACTTAGAAGCACCGGTTGGAAACCCGAAAATACTGCACTGTACTGTATCATTCATCACATTGGCTTCATCTTGAAGCAGTTATTTAAAGAGTATCCCTCATTTCGAGTCAATTTGAATCACGGAAGGTCTATGGAATGTTTTGGCGTCGTTCTATGTATAGAAAACATGTCTTTAGAAAAGCTTAATTTAAAAGATTTCCACCACAATGTCTTTTAACATCATTTTTTTATACAGGGTTATTCACGCAAAGCGGGTATTAGACGTTTTTAGGGTTCGGTTAACGATAAAAATCTGATTTATTTATGGGGGAGGTTTTCCATTATTTTCGATTCAATAAAAATATTTTCAGGTTTGCATCACTTCCGGTTATACTGGAAGTAGACCACAACTTCATTATTTCAAATGGAACACCCTGTATATTATTGCATTATATATTATTATATATTATTATTGATATTCTAAACACATTTCATGTAGGATGTCCTATACCTATCTTCAACTGGTTTTGAAATATTGACAGATGAATATTGACATTTTGCAACTTTGACACCCTGCAAAATCTAAACGGTTAGAGATCAAGCAAAACGGTTTGCACATTCCTATCTTAACTTTTTAAAAGCTATCGTTTGATACTAATATCAGATTTATCCAGAAATAAAAAATTTTCAATTAAATTTAATCTCTTGGTTAAATCTGAAATTAGTATCAATCGATAGCTTTTGAAAAGTTAAGATAGGAATGTGCAAACCGTTTTGCTTGATCTCTAACCGTTTAGATTTTACAAGGTGTCAAATTTGCAAAATGTCAATATTCACCTGTCAATATTTCAAAAACAGTTGAAGATAGGTATAGGACATCCTACATGAAATGTGTTTAGAATATCATGTCGATTTCAAAATTGTAATAATATACAGGGTGTTCCATTTGAAATAAGTAAGTTGTGGTCTACTTCCGGTATAACTGGAAGTGATGCAAACCTGAAAATAATTTCATTGAATCGAAAATAATCGAAAACCTCTCCCATAAAAAAATCTGATTTTTATCATTAACCGAAACCCAAGAACGTCTAATACCCGCTTTGCGTGAATAACCCTGTATACTAGCTGCCCTAGATCACATGATATCTATTCACGTAGAATACTGCCAGACATAAAAATAAACAGTATTAATACCAAACTAAACTTCCTAGGTCTAAACTTATTTTTTTTTTATTTCAGATAAAAATGTATTGACGCAAGCACTGAACGATGTTAGTTTTTTCCAATTATTTCCCAAGGTGAGTAATTTTTATCCGCTTAGTTCAATAGTTTTCCTTCATTATATAATAAATCTTCCACTGAATCAATACCCCGAACTATTAAACACACCCTGTACATACGACTAATAATAATCAGAAGTAAGAGGGACCGGCCCATTTTTATTTGGAAGGACTCATTATTGGCGTTCAGAGATGACTTGGATTGGTAGATCCTAACCAAAACTGCTCCAATAGATCCTACAGTACACTCTACACTTTACACAGGGTGTAAAAAAATAGTGTACCGGATTTTGTTGGCATCATCTGAAGATGATTAAAACTATCGTTTTAATCAAAACCGCGTCGAGTGCAGTGTAGTGTTTTGGTGTTATGTGGAAAACTACAGCGTTAAAGTAAATAAAAACCATTCTTTCTATCCACCATTAAAGGGCTGTAACTCCCTTACGAACAAGTTTAGAACATATTATGTCCATACGCGATTCATTTTAAGATCGTAGCCCCAAAACGGCAGTAACCTATACTAACCTTGGGCCACTGACACTGACGTTTGAAATTGTATTCATCAACGATTTGTTGTCGAAAACTTTAAACCAGGTAAAAAGCTTGTAAAACTATTTTGAAAGGGGTAAGTAGTGATATAAAATTAACATAGATTTCAATATTTTTCGAGCGTTCAATCTGAAAATGAAACTTAACCTCAAAATATGTCAAATTCTTTATTGGACATGCGGCATACATACCTTTATGGAAATAGTCATTCTTAGAGAAAAGTAAAGAGCACACACTCTACTCTGCGTTCTTTAGCTTCTTTATCCATACTTGTCTCCTGTAACTCTTTAATGCCCAACTTATAGTTACGATAGCTTCAGATTTTCTCGCTTTTGGAAAAGTATAAAACTGATCTCGGGGTTTTTCTTTGTCCAAGAGGAACAATGACGCTCACAACAATAATGATTCATATCTAATCAAAGCAATTGACTAATATAACAACAGATATTTCAAAATTCACAATAGACATACATGCGCAAAACTGAACCTAAAACCCATGCGTTAGTTGTGCGTACCGCCAGTAGGTAGCGTATTGCTTAGCAAGAATCGCGTATATTTTATTTTTGTTTCTAGATGTAGTAAAACCCCTCGAAATCCGATACACTATTTTTTACACCCTATATATGAATATAGACGGGCGACAATGTATATCATACAACAGGTAGGGGAGCCGTACTCCCAAATCCGGTTCTGTGCAACAATTTAAAGGGCAGCTCTGTACGTGCAATTTAAAACGAAATAATAATATTGTGACAACTAATTCCGAGGCAATTTCAAGTCAAGCAGTCATCGAGATAAGTTGAACGATAAGGATGACGTGGCCATATGAAAGGCAATGCTACGCCAAAGCTGCCGCGCCAAAATCGCATGTTGACATTAATCACCTCTATTTTATTCCGTTGTTGGATCTAACAGTAAAAGGCAAATGGCATACTATGAGATGCACAAATTGGCTGGTTACACGAAAGCCGGAAATAATTCTAATAAAACTTTAGGTAACGGGAAAGGACGCGTAAAATGCCGGTTTTTACATTCTATTACTGCTTAGAACTATACAGGGTGATCCGTTTTTCATTACCCGCCACACTGGTATCTCCAAAACTAAAGGAAAGGGAAGATAGATAAAATTATTATGTTGTCTCATTTTTTGATTCAATAAAGTTGTAGCTCTCTAAAGCAGTGAGATTTTATTTCATTTTCTCTACCCAACCTCGACAAACCGGAACTAAATCTATTATCAAGTCTTTTCTTGGCATAATATCTACCGAGGTCCACTGAGGACGACATAATATGATGGGTCTGCAGAAAAATGGTGGAATATATGTTGCTTTGCATTGCATATATAGGTACGAATCCTTATCCATCTACAGATCAATGGCTCAAACACTCAGTTAACCTCCGAAGTCATTGACTTCGTCAAAAACGTTGAACTGGCTTAAATAGAAGGATATTCAAAAAGTATCTTTAATGTTCTTGTTACCTTACTTCCTACAGCCTGCGTAATTTCTATTCCCCGAGTCTTCTAGCCTACAAGACTCCTAATAGTTCTACTAATCCTCACTGATAATCCTCCTTTGTGCTGCGGAGGTAGCACAAATGTCAGACGCCATACTTAGAATGTTTAAATTAATTTGTTTATTTGAATCTTTTGAATATTAACACAATGTAAGCTCTCTACACTATCTCTGGTTTCATAACTCCTAACCCTAGATGGCGTATGGACTAAATTTGTATATTGAGTTGCCTATCTAGAATATACCTAACCTTAGATTAGGAAAGAGAGTACCTAACCAACCTATATAAGTTAAAAATCCTTGAACCCACCTAAGATCGCCAATTCCTTGTCCGTGACATCTCTATAAGTAAAAGCTCTCTCTTGTTCAGTACGGCTCTCTATTCTATTGTATGCGATGAAGGCTAATTTTCCAGCTTCTGTCCACTGTTCCCCACGTGTGGTTGCTGCTCTACGACCTCTATCACCGAGGCTTCAAAAAGAGGGAAGTGAAATACGCAGCTATGGCTTCGAAGCTTTTCGACTTCGCCGGCCTGATGTACGCGGAGAACGCCCTCTGGACGCAGAATGTGCGACTGGCGGCGGCCATCTCTCGCCTACGCATCAAGTACAACGCGTTGTCGCTCAACGAGCTGCTGCCGCCCCATCTTAAGAACGAGAAGATCACCGACCAGGCCAAGAACGGCCCGGTAACCTGCTGGGTCAATTCGAGAAGGATCAGGTAAGTTTTATGCAGTGAATTAACTATTTTATTCTCTTAAAGTATACAGGGTTATTCAGAACTTATCTCTTAAAACTTTGAGGATATGTGCATCCTGAAATAAGAAATCGATATCACCAAAAAAATTTATAATAAGTCTTTGGATTTCCCATAAACAATGTTAAAAGTTATACCATTATAAAGGACTACGTAGATGGGCAACTGTACTTCAACGACATCTGATATACCACATTCCTACAAAAAAAAAGTAAACAAGTTTTTGTACCTGGAACGCCTGGTCAAGACCGAGCGAATAGAGTTGGAATGGGGATAATATCTCTATTGTCTATCTGTGTCGCTCTCTCAGTGCCGTTGGTAAACAAAACGAGGTCAGCCCAGCCTAGGTACTGGGTACATTAGAAACAAGAAGTCAGTACTGTTGTTTGTTGTTTTATTTATCGTAGGAGTGTTTAAAATTTTCAAAATGGCTCATGTGTACAGTAATACTGAGTTAATGGACATGATTCTTATTTATGGTGAAGTTGGACAAAATGCAGTGGCAGCTTCGCGCTTGTATGCGGATCTATTTCCCAATCGACACACGCCAAATTATGCAACTTTTACTGCAATGGTACAACGTGACCGTGTTATAAAGGTAATTTACGTGCAAATCGTGGACGAGATGGTGACCCGGGACGACCACAACGTATTTTAGCAGCTGAAGAACAAGTGTTGAATCTTATCTGTGAAAATCCGCGAATAAGTACAAGTCAAATCGCTAGGCAGGTGCCTGGGGTATCCCAATCAACGGTGTGGCGCTTACTACACGAAGCTCAGTTTTATCTGTATCATATTCAGCGTGTTCAAGCACTGTTACCAGCGGATTATCAATTACGAGTTAGGTTTTGTGAGTGGTTGTTGCAGCAAAATGCTGAAAATCTCCAATTTACTGCTGATGCACTAGTTACAGATGAAGCTTTGTTTACTCGAAATGGAAATTGAAAGACACGTCACTTTGGTCACATCTATCTATCTTTCAGTTTATTTTAAAGTAAAAACGCTGCAAATCTTTTTTGCGCCGGGTGTCGGTATACTCTCAGAACTTCCGAAGTTTTTTCGTGCTATATGTGACATCGCCAGTTTGCATTGTCAGTCTCAAGGTCACTCCATTAAAGTGGACCAGTATCCAGCGGCGTGCAATTACAAATTTTTAAATACTTTTCAGAACGCGCCAAAAAAATTTTTTTTTGCTCTACCACATCCCCAAATTTTATTATGGATAAGTTCTGAATAACCCTGTATTGTCCACAAATTAGAATTATAAAATGTTGAATGTTGTCAATAAGGTAACACTAACCTTTCATGTTTGGATTCCAGTGACGTTGCCAAACTAATCAAGGACATAGAACAAACCTTCAACTTGAAACTGACGACAGATCCGGGAAAATTTGAAAAAACCGACTTTAAGTGGGACAGCCACTGCCCTCAGATCATGGCTTTTCACGCAACTATGAGAGCAGAGTTGGCCAAAAGCGCCTTCGTCAGGGACTACATGCTGATCATACAGGTAATGCCGCTCTTATACTGATCCTTGCGGAATACCAACTAGGTCTGCATTTTAGGACAAGTCTTTCTGTTTGGGACCCGCCACTTTCGGAAAACTGGTGGCAGATATGGAGCTAACAGGCAGTGTTATACAGACGCACGTAAATTCTCCGAGGACGACAGCATACTTGGCGACGCTGCTGTTTCAGAATGATAGGATCAAGAAGCTCATGGCTTTCAGTGCAGGTAAAAGGTAAAACCATTTATTGCAAAAACTATTTATTATCATATATATAATTACTGTGATCATGTTTCTATTAAAATTAAACACGTTTCTTTGAGTCTACTCCTTACTCCTTTGAGTATTTAGTTGAGTTACGTCTAGTCTTTTGAGTAACTTGTTTATTATACATATAGTTCATATATAATCAAGGGCGGTTTCAGTATAACATTCATAGGATGTAGATTACATTCTCAGAAGGGATAACCAGTGGCGGAACTGTTCGAGGGGTTAAATTAGTAATAGCCTAAAAGGCTTTTTTTGTATCGTTAATTTGGTTTTTTCTTAATTTGTGTTTTATTTAATGAAACTTGATGCAGATTTAAGTGTCTGAAGGAGGAATTGTCAAGCCTCTTTACCCCCTCTCTGCAAGATCATCCTTGATGATACTGTATTTTTCTAAATTTGTTCCCTCCTTTCCTAGGAAAGACGAATACGAACACTATTTTCAAGAACTGGGTGTAACTAACATCACGATCTTTTCCGATCGTCTCATAGACACACCACTAGACGCCAATTACATGGAAGAGGTTGTCGCTGTTTTTGCCACGCCCCCCAATAGTTATTCCGCCGTCGTGGATCCCATAGATTTGGTAAATTACATTATTATTTAACATAATAGGGGTCACCCAAATAGTAAAATAATAATAACCAGAAAACTATTAGTCAGCTGATCAAATTTTGAACCAAAAGTGATTAATCCAAGATTTACCAACTCTCTATCCATACATTCCTTCTCACAATTAAATTTGTTTTTGTCAAAAATTAACGCGTTTCACCCGACTTCAGCAACAGTAAAAATACCTAATACCTATATTATGCAGGTTTGCAGCCGTGGCGGAGATCTATCTATGTTAGAAGTACTGACAGAGACAAGCGATAGTAAAGAAGCTAGAGACAGAATAGCTAGCATTCTGGAGGAACAAAACATGACCCTCAGATTTTCCATGTCGAGGCCGCAGGTAAGTCCGAGGAGAAATTTTATTCAGCTCTGAGCAAGCGTGATGATTCCAGATCCAGTTCGTGTTGTACGAAACGCATTCAGAGCTGGAAGAAGAGAACAACGTGATGGTGAACAAGGCTTTGAGAGAGATCAATAGAGCGGCGAAGCTGCACCACGCAGGGAAAATAGGGCTGTCGCCGACACCGGAGACGCAATCTGTAAGAAGCAAAAATCACCATGAAGAACACGTTAAATGCATACATTTTACACACACGGGTTAAATTATGTTGGCCTCCTGTGATTGCCGATACCGTTTTTGTTTTAGGATAGAGAAATCAACAATAACGAAAAACTGGAACCAACAGATGGGTACTCGCTATCCACAAAGGGTTCGTCCGAGGTGCAGATCTCAGTTCAAAGCGCGGAGAGTGAGCAGAACTTGATGGAAGACGTGCAGGTAATTCACTAACTTATTGGCAATACATTGTGAGATAAAGTATGATGGTCCATCAGGTACCACCGACAGACATCTTCGATCAACCAGACTTACCATCCCTATGTCCAAATGAGAACTGTAAGAATTTTGAGAAAGAAGGTTGCTACCTGGCTCTGCTACAAAGAAAGGTAACGATAGTATTATAGTACGAGTATAGGCAGCGTATAAACACTAAAGTGGCCCGGAGACGATCAATGAAATTGATGATTTCAATTGCAATTGCGATTGATGGAGATCCAATGAACACGTCAATACTTCATAGTTGCTCAGTGAATATGTCGCGAGGTGAGTCGTTTATTGATTGTTTCTGAACTAATATAATGGTCAATTTCTGTCAATTTCTCGATTACACGATCAATTGGGATGCGTCAATGGTCCCCGTCAATGTACTTTCATCAAATTACTTATCAATCTCCGTCCATCGATTGACAATGGCATCAATCGCTTCCTACACGATCAATTAGTTGCATCAATGAGTACCATTGACAATATTATTGACCGTCTCCGGGCCACTTTATGTAGGAGTAGGGCAGCCTTCACGAGTTGGCTAAACATTTAAACAATCCTAAAATTAATTATATTTCACAAAGCTTTAATATATCAATAGACATTAAAAAATCCGTATTGTTCGCAACGGGCAGTGAAATCAAAGGTCACGTCATTGATACTAGATTCAGGTAATACAGTATTTGTAAGAAAAACTAATTTGTTAAAATTTTTAACGAATTTGGCACATTGTGAAAATGATTTTAGAGAAATAGAATTTCAAAGAGCCAATCATTTCCATTTCAAGGAAGCTTTGTTGATTCTTACTTTCGGAACGACTTTTAAATTGACGCGGAATGGACCTTATCCGATTCATCTTTGAGGATCCCAATAAAAATATCTATCACAAATTATTGGTGAGGAATGGAGATTCTTGTAAGCCAAAGAATTCATGAGGCTCCAAAAACATTAAGTGAATATGTATGCCAACAAGTTGATGTTTAAATTATTCATGTGACAGAGTAATGAAGCAAAATCCTTATCTATTTATTTCAGTCCGGAAACTATTCAAATAAAAGTCAATTTACCTTGAGACAAACAATAAAGTTGAATAATTGAAACAGGTCAATTTAAAATGCAAGAATTTTCGCGGGTAGCGTGATCTACGCACATACAAGATTTAGGGGCAATGGTTGGGCTAATATTTTTCGAACGCTGAATAAGGCAGACACTTTAAACATTTGTTATAATTAGATACATTAGATTATGTTTACCAATTACCTACTTTTACTGTTGCTCAGTATAAGATTCCTATTTAAAACTAACGTTTCACTATCATTTTAATCCAAGTGACACAACATAATTTGAAATTGACATAAATATTTCCCGAGCCTAGTAATGACGTGACTTTTCATTTCACAGCCCGCTGAGGAGCCTTCGTTTTCTCGATGTCATAAGGAAACAGAGACTGCAGACATGACCTACAAAATATCACATAATATGTGTCACATCCTATGATATACCTCCATGAGGGACCACCTGCAAACCGCCGATGCCATCAGGAATATTAAATTTTGTCAAAATTTCGAAGTGCCTTGTGAATTGTGGGAATAAATAATTTTTACGATATATAGTGTAATTATTATGATTTACCATCCACAGGATTGAAGCAGCATAGTGACGTCATATTTACCTATAATTTTACGGAAAATGACGTGACTTTCTAAACTAAAAAATTAAACTACCTACTCTACAGTAAAAACCAGAATTAAGCAAAGTAGAATGACCTCGCCGATCTGGTAAAATGCGGTGATGCATGGGCGTGCGTATTCTGTTTTACTATTAGGCACATTTCAGTTAATATATACTCGTATACTATTCTATAGAATACTTATAGTATTTGCACTTCCACTTTTTTAACTAACACAAATAAGTATAAACACTGACACAAAGAATAAATACACTGATAATTTTACCACAAATTTTAACCGTTAAGAAACGTCCGCGAAATAACCCAACATCACGCCACTGTTTCCCTATTACCTCGAGCGCAGTCGCTTGTTGGTTCCTGATTCGACCAATCAACGTCGTTGAAGCTCAGAGAAAAGAAAGCGTGAATGCAAGAATATGTATGTTAAATAAGGATGAACAGCTTGTCGTCAACTTTACGCCTTTCGCAGTTGCCACGTGTTCGGAAATTCGTTGATATTATTAAGTAAAACACAAATTAAAGTATAATAGGGATAAGGGACGTTAAAAACAAGTAAAAAAATTGGTAAATAAGGTAATTGATACGTTTCCTGTTTTAAATAAGAATACTTTAGAAATAAATGTGACAACACAGATCTACTCTTTTTCCGGTCATTCCACTTTGCTTATTTCTGGTGTTTACTTGTAATTGAGGCAGAGTTTTTCAGTTAAAATTGTTGATTAAAATTCGATGATAATTTTCAAATGATCAAAATATTTGACAAATATTTCCATGTTAGACAAAAAACAGATTCGTGTCTATCTATGGTTTCCTTCTCAGATAACTTCTTTAGTTGTCCAACAAATGGGTAATAGATTTCTTGACCATCGAGTCATCCCTATCTGCAGACTGCTCCAGGCAAAACTAACAAAAGTTCATGGTAGGTATATGCATCCAATTCACGTCATCAAATATTTCATTTTGCCATCCATGAACGAATTTTGATTGGCTGGTTTTGAAAAATATGGATTCTGATTGGTTTGATGAAATCCGCCACACTCAAATGTGGAATTTAAAACTCAGGTGTAGCAAACATGACATGTGCCTTCATCTAATTCTCTGGATCCTTAATTCCATCTAACATGTACAAATCACGTAATTTTTAGTCGATTTCATACCCTTGTCGAAATCACCAAGTATCTATGGGATATAGATGTGAAACCACCAACTCTAGTTGTATGATATAAATATTTTAAAATAATTGCGGAAAAAGCCATAAAATAAAACCTTTGCCTTACATTGAATGTAAGTTCTTTCGTACCTATATAGGAAGTGATTCGGCTAGACGACAAGTATATGATCCAAATGGCGGAAAACAGGGGACTTTTCGGTAGCAACACGACTGCAGGAACTGCGAAATCAAAGTCGAACAGATCACTGAAGAAAAAACAGGAAAAATCGCCGGAGAAGACGCATAGACCGAAGAAGAAACTCAGAGAATCAGAGGTATGAACATCTTATATACATAATTGTCTTTTTAAACAATACTTCAAATTCTTTATGGATTTACTAGGAACTTTCTATACTTAACAGCAACAATTTTAATTATTTGGAATAACCGAAAAGGACAGAATGACGTCACATGTTATTCAAAGGCTATAAGGCATAAGGCTATTGTATATAATATACAAGCTGAAAGATCAGTCATTAAATCCGACTTTTATAGTGTTTTTGTTTGTTTATTATTGGTAGTACTTGCAAAATAAATGCTTGATTTTAGCTTTCGCATGATTTTAGCTAATGTGGTAGTATTATTTAGTACAGGGTGTTCCACATAAAAGTCCTCAGCCTCGTATCCCGGCAACGGAAAGATTATATTTTGATTTTGAAAAAAACAGTTGATAGAGCTCATCTATGGCTTCGTCGTGGAGTTCAACTTGATTTTTTCAGAGCAAATTGGAGATGGCGCTGAAGTCGAAAGAAATTTTTTGTTGACAGGAACTTTGCAAGAAGGTTTATCCGATACTTTATTCAATTCTAAACAATTTTGTCAAATGACTATTTTACAAAAACTTGATAGTTTCAGAGATATCGGGCTCTTCATTTGGTGAGGCCCAAACTCAAGCATATTTTAGAGTCTCGAATTATTACCTTATACAATGAAACAATAATTATCCAACTTCTCCTTTGATACACGTAATCCCCATCTCACATAGACCTCTCAGTATAAAAATGAATTACTTGAAATGGGTCCCAGGGGGTGAAAAACTAACACCCAATACATACCATTTCAATTTTCTCGAAAACTATTGAGCGTCCCAACTGGTACACGTAATACACAGCTCATACAGACTACTCAGTATAAAAATGAACGACTTGAAATGGGTCCCAGGGGGTGAAAAACAGGTAGCACCAAAGCTTATTAAGCTTTGGTAGCACACAAAACAAACAATCTTAATTTTCTCAAAAAGTATTGAGCGTCCCAAATTCTCCTTTGGTACACGTAATAAGCATCTCATATAGACTACTCAGTATAAAAATCATTGACTTGAAATGGGTCCTGGGGGGTGAAAAACAGATAGCACCCAATATATACAATCTCAATTTTCTCGAAAATTATTGAGCGTCCCAACTTCTCCCTTGGTACACGTAATCTCCATCTCACATAGATTTCTCAGTATAAAAATGAATTACTTGAAATAGGTCCCAATACATATAATCTCAATTTTCTCGAAAAGTATTGAGAGTCCTTAGTACCTTACAATAGTGAAATAATATGTATTTAATTTTATTTCCTTCTAATCAAAATCTACTGTGATGAAGTTTCGTTATACATTCAGGATTTATTTTAGGACAAACGTACAATTAATTATGAATTATTTATTATACAAAATGAATTAGGTATTTAAAAAACTTTTGCCATATTTTACAGAAATACATATTATTTCACTATTCCTAAAAAAGAGCTATTAAATTGACTTGGATAATTATCGTTTCATAGTATACAGTAATAATTCTAAACTTTAAAATACGCTTGAGTTTGGACCTCACCAAATGAAGAGCCCGGTATCTCTGAAACTATTAAGTTTTTGAAAAATAGTCATTTAACAAAAATTGTTTAGAATTGAACAAAGTATCGGATAAACCTTGTTGCAAAGTTCCTGCCAACGAAAAATTTCTTTCGACTTCAGCGCCATGTCCAAAAAATCAAGTTAAACTCCGTGACGAAGCCATAGATGAGCTCTATCATGTTTTTTTCAAAATCAAAATATATCTTTCCGTTGCCGAGATACGAGGCTGAGGACTTTTATGTGGAACACCCGGTATATGGTAATGTGGTCCATAATAAAATATATGGTCATTACGCGAACTGGATGTCTAATAACGTTACTCTGTATACTGAACGTTGCTCATAGCGAATCATTCTCTGAGCCGATGTCGTTTTTTAGATTGAGCGCATTGCCGCTCCAACCCACACTTTTCTCAGACACACTAAACAAAATGACGAGGTTGACTGTTGCAAGAAGTCCGAGTCCATCGAATCGGCAAGAAACAAAACCTCGCAATATCAAAAGTGGTGGATGGAAACGACTAGGCATATCCTGACTCTCAAGGAGAGCCTGGTCAAACAGAAAATCGTGCCTTCGGAAAAAATTAAACGCATTAATACTAAGACAATCGTAAACAGCATGTCGAATAATCAGAACTCCCGTAAAGTAGACGAAGTGGTAGCCAGTACCAACAAGAACGCTCAGATTCCCGTTTTTCCCAAGTTGAGGTTATCTAGAGTTAACGTGTACGAGAGAGTGCAAATTCCTGTGCACATTACCTCTGTGGAATTCCCAAAACCTAGCACAAACTCTTGATATCTGATTAATATATATTAATTGGCCCTAGAGGCTGCGCTGTGATAATATTTTTTTATGTAATTTATAATATATATTTTCAGAATAGTGGATTTTCATTTACTCACCTTCCTACATTGCCATCGGCATGAAATCCTTTTCCCTCTGGGTACATATTTTTTGCCTTTTCCTTTAGATATCACAAGACATACCTAGGTACCTAAAAAATACTATATGTTATTTATTTGGTTATGCTGTGATACTATTGCATGCACATACTGGCAATTGGGAATACGAGGCACATCACTATCACTATCACCATACTATCACTACCTATTACTGACAAAGAATATAACGTGTAATTAATCTATGGAATATACTTAATAGGGATTACTGACCGACACACATACATACGAGCACCACAAAATAAGTTTAACAAAAAAAATTCACAAAATCACCGCCACCTAGATCGATCTAGGCGGCGGTGAACAAAATAAACAGCAAAACACGTTCGAATGTTCGAATGTGACAAATTCAACAAGAAACAAATAACGAGAAACAGAAATTTGTTGGCGTTGCCAAATTTAAGTTATATAAAATTGGCCGTGCTTTTGATGATCGATTTAGATTCAAATTTGTAACATTACATATAACTTATTTAATATTGTTATTATTAGTTATTACAAAAGCTCAACCATTATATAGGTTTATTGTAGTGTAGGTACTCTACCAATTAAATTAAATCAACAACAATTGGTTATGAGTTGCAATTGGAGGCCTATAGGCATAGACCTAACTCGTCTATGATCTATGGCCTTTTTTATGAAATTTCAGTGACATTCTTGAATTTATTACAGAACAGAAGGTAATATTTGATAATTTGGATATTCTTCATAACTAAGTTCATTGTTTTCTAGAAAACTGCTGACGTGGTTGAAACTGCTTCTTTTGAAATTAACCACAATGTAACTGAAAATAATGAAAATGAAAGGAAGGACATCGCTGTTTCGACTGTCGCAACTAGTTCAAGGAATATTTTGAGTAAGCTGACAAGCTTGCATATCAGACAGTTCGTGTCGCCATTTTACAAATATGAAGATGCAAATAATAATTTTCCCGGTGCTGCTGACAAAATTTTTGTTATCCCGAAGCAGCTGGACTTTGGAAACTCACCAAAAGCTAGTGTGTTTGAACATATTGAGATAGCGGAACGAAGTCAAAGTACCAATTCTGTGAAGTTGAAAAATTCGGACGTCGAGAAGAGAAATGATCACAAAAGTAATTTCATTAGGAAACATGTAAAAACAGTCAGACATGGACTGACACGTTTAACAAAGCTTTCATCCAAGAAGCAAAATAATATAGAAGAAACACTAGCTAGAATATGTATCCCTACTGAGGCTAGTATGAGAAGAGCATGGAAACAGGTAATTATAAAAACTAAAATGAAAACATTGATACAAGATATATGTAACGTAAGAATAAATTATATCATAAAGTAAGTTACCTTATGGTTATACCTATACATTGAATGTATATAATATAATTTCTATTATATCCTTACCTATTCTGTTTTATGGGACCTAACATTTAATTATCACTATTATCAGCTGAACTATATTTTCTTATAGAATGTGATAAAATGTTGCAGGTCAATGAAGATCACGTATGCAAGAAAGTTGTAAAGGAAAGTTGTACAAAGTGTATTGTGGATTAATTTTTTTTAAATACAAGTTTCAAATAAACCTCTTTGTCACTTTAAATCAAAATAAAATCATTTTTGAAAATAATACAAAACGTTTCATTATTTTAGAAATTTTGCAATTAGCAGTAGTGCACTTTATATGCATATAGTGATTATTAAATAATAATAAAATACTAGGGTACTATCTAGAAACATGGCTCAAAAAATTCGTGCATTTTTAACAAAGTGACTTTCAAAATACTGTGCAATTACACAGTACAATTACACAGTACACAGCAAAATACAGTACAATTTCAAAGTACAGTTAACAATAGTGACTTTCAAAATACAGTATTTTTAAAGTATACCTATACATATAACAATCTGTAACTCGAATACTGGGGCTATGCACATCTGAACATTTGTGCGAAAATAATGGGTCAATTCTGCGCGCGTCTGTAAGCACATCCGTAAGATTCTGTAAATTTACAGGACATTTGCTATTCTGCGCACATTTGTATTCTACAGAAACTCGTAAATTCTTTACAGATTTGTAAATATTTACGAGTGGGTTCAATGTTGCCGTAGTGGATTTACAAGGAGCTTTGTGAGGTTAGAAAAGTAAATAACAATCAATTCCCAACTTACATTTATTGTAATTTTATCGAAGATGACTGACCATATGTATTAGAAGTAATATAGGTAATTAAAATTAGATATACTATGTGACATTGTAAAATGTAACCCTATCATTTTAGAAAATTTGTGAGGAGAATTCAAACGAAACATGAATAATCTACGTAATCTATGACATGAATAAGACACATGAACCATGAACTGTACCCTGCACCCTTTTGACGTGCTCAATAAACTTTAAAGATTAAAAGTTTTTAAAAAATTTTAAACCCTCTTTTACCTAGTCTCAGTTTCGTTGTAGTGTACCTAGAATTCACAGTACCTATCGCTAAATCTTAATAATACATATCACTTTCTATAGCCTGTTATTCTGTTTTGTGGCCTGTTACATGATACAACGTTGATATTATGGCTTGAGAAGTTATGCTTTTCAAGCGTTTTTGATTTCATACCCTGATTACTAACCAGCCAGCCACTACTTTTTCTGAAGTTTGTTGGCACTAACTATATATCTTAAAAATGATTAAATGATGGTAAAGGTATAAATATCAAGAGTAATAATCTTCTCAGGTATAAATAATTTACAAGTTGGGTTAGGTTAAAACGTAAATATGATCAATCTGAAGTAGCAGTAGTTCATTTGTACATCTGTAAAGTATTCTTTTACAGGAAAGAACGCAGAATCGTTAAATTCTAGTTTCTGTAAAATGGTTGGCTACAGGATTATCATATACTACAGATCTGTACATTTACAGAAAATTTTGTGTATAACGCAGAATCGACCCATAAATCACAAATGAATTTTAATGGATTAAAAAAAAAATAAAAGAAGCAACAATTCGAACGCAGCTCTACAACCGAATGTACTGAACGCATCTGATTTAACACATGTTGGCAACGTTGGACATTTGAACTACTCTTACGAAATGAAACATTAAGGTTATGTTGAATTGACAAAAGTGTTGTGTGGAGAATATTCTCTCAAATAATTTTGTAAATGCTTTTTCTTTTGGTTTTAACTCATTATTTATAGCACAGGCGGGAACTAGAAAATGTCTGTATTTATTATAAGATCATCACGTTGGTAAGTGTTAGATATTTTATTAATTTAATTATTATTGTTTATTCATTATCAATAACTCAAATTAATAATTTCTCAGCAATGACCAGTATATTGATTCGGTTCAGTTGAATATTAAATGTATTGCTTTCCAATAACAATTATTCGATATAAATGTTTTAAATATATATTACGTACTTATTTGCTTTCTTGGTAAGAAAATTGTTATGATAAAATATCAGCTATACAAAATTGTGTACAAACAGGATGTTGTTTTTGTAAACAACCACTCGCAACTATCAAAATATAGTTGATTTTTTAATTATGCCACAAATTTACACAATTTATTTTTATGAACTAGGGGAACCCTATTAATAATTAAAGTCAAGACTTTTAAGTACAGAAATATTATTAACTGAAACTGTTAATAGATATTACTAATAATTTCCAAGTACTTACAAAGATGAATTTAAATATTTTGAACATTTAAATTGCCCAAAAATATTGTAATACATAAAACAGGTTGTATTTTTTGCTTTTTCAACTGAAATATGCATTATTCGTAATTCATTTTCAATAATTACACAGTAAAGTGTATTTTTAATAGAAAGTAGAAAATAGAATTACCTATATAAAATCAAGGACCGTAGAAATCATAAGATATGTAAGTGTATACCTAATGTAAAATAACCTATACAGTTTTCAATGTGTTAGGTCCATGGCTGGTTTTATGGGCCTTACTGCATACAGTTATTTATGAAAAGAAGAACCAAGTTTTTATTCATTTTCTTTTGATTTTTTTGTAGATGGTTCTCTTGTGAAGATTGTTTTTTATTAACAATAAGGAAAATACTTAACTTTGGATGAGGTTCTTAATAATAATAAATAACAGAAAAGTCACTATTTTTATAATTTCTATGATCTTACCTCGTTTCCAAGAAGTATCAATTTTATTACCAATATGTTTCTATTTCCAAAACAGTTTTATCGGGAAAGTTTCTTCAAGGTTTTCAAAAGAATATTAGTGTATGTATGTAGTTATTGTTATTGGCCAAGTTTTATAGACTGTAGTACGCCATATTATCATAATAAGCGAAACATGTCTGGTATTTTTGCTTATCAAACCTTTGATTGATTACTTTTCTTTGCAGTAAACATTGATCTTGATTAAGATATAAGGTCAAATAAACATTGTTGATAGCAATAACTAGACTTTTTGCATTCTAAAACTGTTGGTTCTAATAATATTTATCAAAAAATATAAATTTTTGAGAATTTTCGAGAAATTACATTGTATTTAGTATCAGAACAACATTTCTCAACTCCTCCAACATTTCAAAGGAATATTTATTGTTGTTTCTGATAAATACATATAGTATGTTCTAGACAAAAAAAAAATATATGAAGCTGATAAGATAATGAAGTCTTTCTTGCCATAAAATATAAAACTCCTTTAAAATTGTTTTGTGTATTAATCTGAATTAAATTGCAACAGTTTATGAACAAGAGGAATTTTGAAAATAATATTCTAAATTTAGAGTCAAATATTATTATCGGTAGCCTATTCTAATAGCAAATTCATGGAGTTATGAATGTGGGCCTGTTTTATTGAAATTGGTTTATTATAAACATTTTTAATGATCAGTTTACTGTAAAGTAATGACTCAAACTCATAATTTTTTACTGCATACACACTTTCAATCTCGCCTCCATTTACATGTTTATGTATTAACGGAATCGGAAACCATGGCATTTTCATTAAGGGCAAATAGAAGACACGTTTTAATTAAATATATTTGCTTTGTTTGCGATGTGACAGTTATGTATTATAAAAATGCTTTAAGGCTTTCCCAAATCGGACGTCTTAAACAGAGTGCAACGATATGGAGAAAAGTGCCTCCCAGTGGTTGGCACCACCCGCAGAAGATAGCGGGTACCAGATATGTATCGACAAAAACCAAGACCACGTCTAGTAAGTATATCTGTGTATATATTAGATAAGAAGGTCAAGGATAATGATAACCTGGTTGTTTTTGTATATAAGCTTGAACAGAACAAGGAAACAAATCTTATTTGGCAGTAATAATGTACAAAGAAGAAATTGAGGAGTGTTTTGTATATTTAGATTTGTTTTTTATATTCAAAGGTCTGGATTTTTGGATGTGTTCTAGAATTCTCCCTAAATAAACTACATTTTAGATATGAGGGAGGCAATCGGAAATATTGAACTAATCTCTTTTTGTGATTTTCTGTCGATATAGGTGAATCGGAATGGAGAACAATCTTTACTCGTTTCTTACCGGTAGGGTTGTGTTTAATAGCGGTGATGCAATGGCGGACCTACAGGAAACGAAGCAGTGACCAGGTTGCCAAGCAGTGGGAGATTAACTGCTACTGTATGTTGCCGCTGAGGACAGTGTCTAGATGGTGGGGATGGCTGGCAGGTAATCTATAATTTTAGTGTACGAACTAATTTGTATTTTCTGTTTTCTTGTATTTATTTTGCAAGTGGTATATTTGGTGGCTAAAAGCATTATAAAATGAATACCTAGTTGATGTCTTTGAATATCAAAAAAATTGTAAAGCAGTTTCGGTTTTTATGATCCTTTTTTACATTATTGTGTCTTAAATATGAATACATACTGTAATATAATGATTAACTGATGTGTTGTGTAACTGTAACTGATCAAATTATGGTATATTTTTGTTCTTTAAGTCTTTAATGCTTATTTATTTATTTTTTACTGTCATAATCACTAATCTATAAAGGAATTAGTGAAAAGAGGTCGCAGACAATAGAAGCCATTGCCCCCCCACAAACAAAGTGAATTGTTTATTTTTAATTTTAACAGCATACATTATTTGTTATCAGTCATTACCTTTACGTGTAAGTGATGAATATTTATCACTAACAATTAATTAAATTACACTTGAAAGCTGCTCTGTGTCACGAGATTACCTTAGCCATAATTTGTGCATTGTTTTATATATTATTGTTAATATTAGGGTGACAATTTTATATAATCATTACCTAGTAGATATTAATTATATGCATAACATTAATTTTAAATACAAATGATACATGGTTATACAGAAATTAGGCAATAACAGGCTTCTCAGGGTCAGGGAAAACCTGAAAATGTCAGGGAATTCATACTCTGTCAGGGAATGTGTCGATATTCGTAAAAAATCAGGGAATTTTCTTGTCATCAGGGAAAAATTTTTTGAGCGCTCCCTGTATGTTAAGATTTGGACATGCCATTGCGATCGTAATTTATATTTCTGTGGCTTGTTTGGCCTTCAAACCCAAAAATATTATTTAATGAAATTTAAATATTATTTAATAACAGATAAAACTGTTTTACCCAAACGTGTTCCGATATTTATAAAATAATTTAATAGAACTGTTTTACCTGAAGTTGTTTGAGTTTCCTAGATATTTATTGGGAACTAAATATTTTTATTAAAATTGTTTCGCCTAAAATATTTTTAATAAATGAAAAATCCATTTTCATGCCACTAGACAGGAAATTTTGTAAATACAAGTCAGGGAAAACCTGAAGTGATTTGATATTGATAAATTGCTGAGAACCCTGAATGATATTTTATTAGTTTTACTATAACTAAAAACAAGATTTTTTCTTTCTATAATAAAAATGCTTCAATAATAAATCCCTATTTGGCTCAAATATAGATTTTTTTTACAACTTTTTTGTGCTTTGCTAAATTATTCCAAAATTTGATTAATAATATTAAATTTACCTTATTTTTACCAAAGAAAGGTACTCTTGTTCCATATCCAAAGGATGCAGTAGTTTTGGGTAAAATATTTAAAAAAAAAACAATTCGAGATCAGTTTAAGAACACAGGATTAAAAATTGTTAATTTATTTCTATATCAGCAGGTTCTAAGAATAACACAACATAAAAGACACTGGTAAAATATTGGCCCCGCATTTCAGGGCACCCTGTTTAAATAATATTTAACAAAAAAGTTAACGATACATAAAAACTAACTTGGTTATTCCAAATTCTCAAGTATCTTATTTTTTAGATAAAGAACTGCCTTTGTTTCTGAGACCTGCAGTGTACAAACTGTATGCCACCACTTTTGACGTGAACATATCAGAAGCCTTAAACGAAGATCTTATGTCCTATCCCAGTTTGGCAGACTTCTTTGCTAGACCTCTTAAAGAGGGTATTAGGCAGATAGATAGGAGTAGTTGTTTAGTATCGCCATGTGATGGGACTGTCCTCCACTTCGGAACTGTTAATACTGAACAAGTGGAACAGGTGAGATATTTAAAAAATTCAGAGCATCTATCAGTCAAAATTCCATTTGTGGGTCGAAAGTAGTATTTTTTACATTTTGTTTGAGGTCGATATCAAAAGTTAAACTGGGGGTATGTTATGTTGGATGTTATTGATAGTAATACAAATCTGTTAAAATTCTACCTCTCTTAATTTTAAGTTGATTTGCTCGTACTAAATGATTTTTTTTATTGATATTTTTAGGTAAAAGGTGTAACATATTCTCTAAAAGATTTTCTGGGTGAAAATTCTTGGAGGAATAATAATAATCATAGTCATACAGATTTTAGGACGTCCTTGTTACATCAGCCGCATGAAGGGAATACATTATATCAGTGTGTGATATATTTAGCACCAGGAGATTACCACAGGTAAATTTATAAAAACACCTTGTACAAACACATTTTCCTAATTATAAAAAACTTCATTGTTCTACTAATGTACGGTAATAAAAAATATGTATGGTATATTTATCTATTACCCTTACCATGTGTGTATATCTTCCATTCTGCCTCACTTCGAAGTATCACACACTTGTCAGCAAAAAAGTTGTTTATAGTGGCACATTGAGACGACCCACACGCAGACTTTCCCATGAGTTCAGGGGTTATCGACGAAAGGTTAGACCTTATCTGTACAGTTGTCGGTATATTTTTATCGTTTCTGATATTTTGATGAAGTTTCTTCTAAAATTGGGAACTTTATCTTTGTTATCTCATGGTCTGGGTTAATAGGTCAGTGATTTCTTGATTTTTTTGTATGTTGTATAATAATAATCATCTTCGTTGCTAATTTGATATTATTTGATGATTTTAAGTAACTCGTAGCCGTTAAAAAAATTGTAGTGCTAGTAAATTTTATTTTTAGTTTGTTCTCCCATTCGTGATTTAAATATCATTTTGGTTTCAGTTTTAGACCTACAGACTACATATTTAAAGTTGAAAGCTTAGACAAATAAGTTGTGAGACAATTTATTTATATTTTAAGATAAATCTAAAGAACTTATTAGGGAGTTTTTGAACCCCTTAAAATTTACGTTATCGTTATGGTTATGGTTATTCTGAGCATGCGCAGTGCCGAAAATGATACTATTTTTGGCACTGCGAATGCGCAGAATAACGATAACGATAACGACGTGCTAGAATTTAAGGGGTTCAAAAACTCTCTATTACGTGTTTGGTGCAGTAGCACAAAAATTGACACACTTTAGTACTAAAATGACAACTGACACAATTCCATTTTGCAGTGATTATAAAAAATAAAATACTGAAGGCCTCCTTCTTATAATTACTGGGCTATTTGTTTTTCCCACAGCTGTATTCAAATTTTTCTTTGCAGATTTCACTCTCCCGCTGACTGGAAGCCTACCCACAGAAGGCACTTCTGCGGGCAACTGCTTTCAGTACACCCAAACATTGCCAAGTGGTTACCAGGGCTGTTCTGCTTAAACGAAAGAGCAGTTTACTTGGGGCATTGGGAACACGGCTTCTTCTCGTACACTGCAGTAGGTACGTTACAAAATGTTTGATGTTTGAAATCATTTTATACGCATTGATACGCATTTTATATGCCCCTTTTAGGCGCTACGAATGTAGGCACAGTGAAAGTATATTTCGACAAAACCCTCCAGACGAACCCGCGAAAGAAATTGACTCGATGCAAAGAACTGTGTCTAGGGAATTCTATAGAACTGAGGAGAGGTGATCCCATGGGCGAATTTAGAATGGGGTCAACGATAGTTTTAATTTTCGAGGCGCCGATACACTTTAATTTTTCAATTTTCCCTGGGGATAAAGTGAAAATGGGGCAGACTCTCGGCTGTGCTGATCATCAGAAGTTTGTGGATAGGATAAATAAGGACAAAAATAATGTGAAGACAGCGAATTAATCGCAAAGTTTGCTTTAATTGTATAGGTATTAAATTATTGTGATATTTTTTAATAAAGATTTAATATGAAATAATTTTTTTTCTACAAACTATACAAAAAAAATGTATAGAAATAATTAAAAACAAAAAAAATATGCCTAGTGTAATAAATTAATCAATTACTTTACTTATATTCAATAGAGCAACAAAAATTAAATTTTAAATAAAACTTCCATAATGTCTGTGACTTATTTGTGGTGTGCTTTCATGATTCATAGTTTATAAACCATAAGTTCTGGTTTCCTCCTTTTTATTATTTTATAGGTGGTGTAATCCCAAAAGAAACTATGAATCAAAATAAAGTAAGACACAAAATATATCAAAATCAAAAGCAATGATACCTATCTATTTAAAAAAGAAAACCTACTTCTAAGTAACCATATAGTTACTGTATGCATAAAGGAACCAAGGATTACATCACATCAAATCATGATCCGGGTCAGGTAGAAAAAAAAGCGACTCTTTTATCACCATCTAATAAATGTACTAAATGTAGTTCTATGGTTCTTTGAATTTTCTTATCAGTGGTCACTGGTTCAAATTTAAAAAATTATTTATTGAGGTTAATATCTTTGTAAATAAACTTTACTTTTAGTTGAGTATTTCTAATTAGTATTAGTAATTGTAATTAATTATATTTCTTTCTATTAAATGGACAACATAACAAAATGCAAACCAGGCATTTCAAAGAAAATTAGTAAGTATTTTTGCATAATACTTTATATACCTAAGGGCCGATAGATCCACCCAAGGATTTTTAAGTTAAAAATCCTTGAGATCCACCTACCTACTAACAAGAACAAGTAGTTGGGATATTTTAATCATTTGATATGACTATTCACGGTCTAAACTTGTAGTTAGCTAACTACTTACCTCGAGGTGGATATACCAGCTCTTAATATGATTCTCTATTTCTTAACAGGTACGTTATTTTAGATATTTAGACATTTTGTTGAATACTAACTTATTTCTGTTATGGGATTAGTATTTTACAAGATGACTAAATAATTAGTGAGTGACTAGATTGAGTATAATATGTTTCACTTAATATTACAGAAACTCTAAACATAGATAAATCATTTTTAGAAGACTCATTTGATTTAAAGACATCCAAGGAAAAGTTACAGAATTTACCAAAGAAAAATGTCTTTGGTAAGTATTAAAACATTTTAATGCTCTTAATTTATATTGAGCTTTTTAGCAAAAACATCTAGCGGATTCAGTTCCATGCCCTCAAGTGAAAACTATGACATTGAAGCCGATAATTCTATATCAGAACCTGTCAAGGAATCGACCTGTTTAAAACGTTTAAATGAATCAAACTTGTCAGCGTTCTCAGAAAAAAAATTCAAATTGGATGGACACGACACAGAACGAGTACAAGACATAAAAATAAACGAATCAGCGGTAGGTGTCCTGCAAGATACATTGGACTCTTTAGATGTAACAAAACTGCT
This sequence comes from Pogonocherus hispidulus, assembly GCA_963924545.1. Classification (NCBI taxonomy): domain Eukaryota; kingdom Metazoa; phylum Arthropoda; class Insecta; order Coleoptera; family Cerambycidae; genus Pogonocherus; species Pogonocherus hispidulus. The sequence continues at coordinate 67,191,138 of OZ004695.1, read as the reverse complement.
AGAAAAAAGTGAAAATGAAGAGAAACATCTACCTAGATCTTGCAAGTCCGAATTTGATGCTTTCGCTAATTACTTATGTAAGACTGATTCAGCAAAAGCAGGATCAAGTCGACAATTATTGTATACTGAAGATGAGAAAAGCATCTGTTCTGACTTTTTTAACACCCAGGTGGTAAACCAGATTGATAAAGCCTGTAAATCAGATGATAGTATTGTAGAGAAACCCAAAATAAAACATGTTGAGACAACAAAGAATAAAAAGACTGAACTTACAGATAATTTAAATAAAAATCAAGAATTCAAACTACCTCTTTTGCAAAGTTTCAAAGAAAAATTAAAATCCAAGATGGATGAGACCAATTTGGACAAGGAGATAAGTGACAGGTCTGTATTATTTGAAGACGAAAAAATAACTTCTCAATATCGTGAGGAAGTTGATAACCTATTTGAACAAATAGAGCATTCTATTTTTGCGATGGGCACGGAACATTCAAGCAAAGTCCCCGATAAGCTTTTGGACATTATTTTTAGTGACGATATAAGAGAAACTGAAAGCAAAGAGAATACTGAGCAGAAAAATGAGGTTATGGAGTGGCCGGAAAATAGCCTTTTAAATGGAATAAGTTTCGACGCTAGTTTTGGCAGTGTCATAAAGAAAGCTCTAATTAATAACGCAACTAAATGTGTACGACCTCAAAAACATGAAAATACTACTCTAAATTTGACTTTATCTGATAAAAAGGCACAATTTTGTAGTTTGGGACCTTTCTATGGTTTACCTTTAAAAGTAAAAGAGTTGGTGAAGCAGTACAAAGGTATAGAAGAGTTATATGGTAAGTAAAATCTACTTTGAGGTTCAAATTTGTTATTAAATTGTATCATTATTCTCAGACTGGCAACATGAGTGTTTGAACTTACCTGCTATCAAAAACCGAAAAAACTTGATTTACGCCTTACCTACTAGTGGTGGTAAAACTTTAGTTGCGGAAATCCTCATGTTGAGGGAGGTTATGTGCTACAAAAGGAACACCATATTCATTTTACCCTATGTGTCTATCGTACAAGAAAAGGTATGGACAATCTATTACCATAAACTCGTATGGTAACTAATAAAATAATTTATATATAACGTCGTCAAAGTTATTTGGAGATACATTAAATTCCTTCAGGTATGGGCCTTTTCGCCATTCGGTGTCGCCTTGGATTTTCTAGTCGAGGAATACGCCTCTAGCAAAGGGGTCTATCCGCCAAGAAAGAGACGTAGGAAAAATTCTGTGTATATCGCAACCATTGAAAAAGCATTGGGTATAATAAACAGTCTTATCGAAACGAATCGACTCCATGAAATTGGGCTTATAATTGTAGACGAGCTCCATCTCATTGGAGAGGTTGGTAGAGGAGCTACTTTGGAGGCTTGCCTCACAAAAATTATGTTCTTAAAAGGTTTGTATCTACTTAAAACGGTTTGTTGAAAGTTTTTTCCCCACTAAAAAGTGTTTTAATGTTTCTTTAGCAAATATACAAATTGTGGGTATGAGTGCCACAATAGGAAATTTATCAGAGATTTCGGAATTTCTGAATGCCGATACCTACACTAAAAATTTTCGACCGATAGAGCTTGTCGAATACGTGAAATGTGGTAAAGAAATAGCAAAAATAAACTGGAATCATAGCAGTGAAGACGACTTGCTGGCCGAACCAAAAAGAGTACAATATAAGGTAAACCGTTTTGAATAAAAAGACGTTTTTGCTGTAGGTAATACTCCTTTGTCTATAAAGGGTATTCCATCTCAAAAAACACAAGTTTGGGTCATATCTTCATGAAGTCGAAAGGACTTAATTCTTAACCTGATTTTTAGTACTCCGACTCTCTTTTGAAGCTAGATCCAGATATGCTGGGAGGCCTTGTCATGGATGTGATACCCAACGAGTCATGCTTAATATTCTGCGCGTCCAAGAAAAATTGTGAAAACGTTGCCAATTTGCTATGCAGACTGTGTAAACCGTAAGTCCAAAATAATGTACCAACCACAAGTTTTTAACGAGTCAATTGCAGGGAATTGAGGAATCATAAAAAGACTGAGAAGAAACAACTTATACATGCCTTGAAAGACGAGGCAGGTGATCTTTGTGATATTTTGAGAGTTTCCGTGCAGTATGGAATAGCGTATCATCATTCTGGTAAGATATAGGGTACTTGCGTCAATTTTAAGATATACAGGGTGCGGCAGCATAACTTCCTTTTTTCAATACTTAATAAAACCCATTGTATGAATCAGAACATTTTTATTTGTTTTTTATAATGTAGGTGCATGCCTAAAATTTTGTTTTACATAGTTTTGAAGATCAAATCAGATAGGCGACGTCCCCCATTCTCCATACACTGAGTAAACCGATTTCTGACGTTTGTCATGACTCTTGGCAGCATTGTAGGCGTTATGTTGGCAATTTCTTCCTGGATGTTGGTCTTCAAATCTAGTAGGGTCCTTGGACGGTTCACATAAACACGGAATTTCAAAAAACCCTATAGAAAAAAATCACAAGGGGCCAAATCGGGAGAGCGGGCCGGCCACTCCAAATCGCCCCTAATTGAGATGAGGCGCTCTGGGAAGTGTTCTCTCAAAACAGCCATTGATGCTCTTGAAGTGTATGCCGTTGCACCGTCTTGTTGGAACCAAATGTCCCCTAAGTCCAACTCATCTAGCTGTGAAAAAAAAATCCTGTATCATGTTTACATACCGGTCCCAATTCACTGTCACTGCGACTTCATTTTCCTCAAAGAACCAAGGACCAATAATTCCAGCTGAGGAAATTGCACACCACACTGTAACTTTTAAGTGAATGCAAAGGCCTTTGATGCAATTCTCGAGGATTGGTGTCAGCCCAGTAGCGCATGTTTTGTTTGTTGACGGATCCACACAAATAAAAATGGGCTTCATCACTAAAAGAAACAATAGCATCCTCAGGAACGACTTCGAGAAGAACCTGACATGTGTTCATCCGAGAATTGAAGTCACGTGCAGAAAGTTCCTGCACAATCACCATCTTGTAAGGATGGAAATGAAAATCATAATGAAGAATTCTCCTCACAGAACGATCGGAAAGTCCAAGGGCAGGCGCATGTTTGCGCGCAAAACGCCGTGGTGATCGCAACATTGAAACTCTCACTGCCTCAATGTTTTCAGGTGATCTAATGGGGCGAAGGACTTCAGTTCTTCGTCTTGTCGCACTTGCAGTTTGTCTGAACGTAGTGACCCACGTAACAATTGATTTCCGGTGCGGGAACCCAACGGGGCTAAATTAAAGCGATTCCGAAAGGCGCGCTGGGTTGTGATCACAGAGCATCCGCTCGAAAAGTAGGCCTCAACGGCAAAAGCACGCTCCTCACTGTTCCAACGCATGATGGCGACTGAACTGTGTCGGGACAAAACCATATAGTCCCGCCTCTCGAACGAGACCACTAGCGCTCTGCTACGACATCAACCGACTGAATGGCGCGCATTTTAAAAAAGGAAGTTATGCTGCCGCACCCTGTAATTTTATGCAGGATGAGTTGTGGATTTGTACATATATTTTGAGGGGTGATAGATTTTGAATAATAAATGAATACAGTACAAGTCATTTTTTTATCTTTGGAATATTAAGCGAGTTAAAAATTTTTAACAATTTTGAAATTTTAACCCAAAGTTTGAGAATCTCTGGAAAAATGTAGTTGAATACATGACTGAGACCTGGTTTCAGGTTTAACAAGTGATGAAAGGAGGATAATCGAGGAAGGGTTCAGAACGGGGATCATTTACGTAATTTGCTGCACGTCCACCTTAGCGGCAGGTGTTAACCTGCCAGCAAAGAGGGTGAGTATTTAGCTTCAACTAACGGTTAATGCGGACCACGAAATTTGATCCCGTCAATATTTTTCTCAAAATAGGTTATACTGAGGTCCCCCTACATAGGGAGAGAATTCATAAATCTGTCGAGGTACAAGCAGATGGTAGGTAGAGCAGGAAGGACTGGATTGGGCGAAGCTGGCGACAGCATTCTCATCACACAACCGCAAGATTTGCCCAAAGTGAAGGAGCTGCTGTTGTCACCGATGAACCAGGCCTTGTCCGGGATGCACGTGTTCGAGGGGAAAGGCCTCAGGTGCAGTTTTTTTGTATCAGTGATGACCCGATAACACTTTAAAAACCCGATAATCAGTTAAATATCCGATAACCCTCTAAGCACCTGCACTCGGTCACCCTCTACGTCACTCATATTCATAGGACAACTTGTTTCTTTTGCGGTTTTGCGCTGGCGCAGGTTTGGAGATATAAAATATGATATGAATTGGAAAATATTTGCCAACTTGAATGCTATGGGTTGATATCGCGTAATAGATAAATAGCGGGTAACGGGTAATTAACGGGTATACTGGGTTATTAACGGGTAGCGGGTAAATACTGGGTATTGAAAACGGGTACCCGGGTAGTAAAATTAACGGGTATCGGTATCCCTACTTTATTATTTCTGATAATAAACCTACTTTCTATTAAAAATAGATAGTAGCGATTTAAGACTAATTAGGAATGTAACAAATTCCAGCCAGATGGATGCATTTGAGAGTTTGCAAATTGCAAAGTGTAAGAAAATGAAGGCCAATCCCATACAGCCCACTTTATTGGTTAATAAATCATCCCCGCGTCGAGTACAGTATAGTGTTTTGGTGTTGTATGGAAAACTACGTCGGTGTTATCTTCACACCAAAGGTCCCAACCCCTTTCAAGAGTAAAAGTATTAATAAAAAACTTGGTATGTGCGATTCCTTGAATCATTTTGCTTTAAATGATAGCTTCTAACCGTTCACTACGCTGACTAATGGCGGGCATAATGCCTCAATTTTGAGAACATTTGTTAATATTTTTGTAGCAAGGAACTAGGGATACCGATACCCGTTAATTTTACTACCCGGGTACCCGTTTTCAATACCCGGTATTTACCCGCTACCCGTTAATCACCCACTACCCGTTAATAACCCGGTACACCCGTTAATTACCCGGTACCTGCTATTTATCTATTACGCGATATCAACCCATAGCATTCAACATAGCAAATATTTTCCAATTCATATCATATTTTATATCGGCAAACCTGCACCAATGCAAAACCGCAAAAAAAAACAAGTTGTCATATGAATATGAGTGACACCGAGGGCGACCGAGTGAAGGTGCTTAGAGGGTTATCGGGTATTTAACGGATTATCGGGTTTTTAACGGGATATCGGGTCCTAAAATGGGAACCGGGTAGCGAGTCGTTATCGGGTACCCAGGTACCCGTCGGCATCCCTACAAGGAACTCTATCTTAGAAATACATATATTCATAAAATTATAAGCAAATTTGCATTGGATATTTCGCCTTTTCCTTTAGACATCTACTGCTGAGCTGCATCAGTTTAGGAATGGCAAATACCAGAGTGGAACTACAGGCCGTGGCTTCTAGAACACTTCTCGCTGCCCAGAGGCACAAATTGGAAGTCGATTTGAAGGACCTGACGGATAAAATCATCAGGAACCTCTTCAAGCTCGGAGCTCTACAAGAATCGTGCGGCATACAGAGGAGTGATAGTTCGACGGCAATGAGCGATGTTTCAGTGCGGATGGACACGTCTACTGCTAACGTAGGTGCAATTGTATAATCTAAACTGTTGTTTCGTGCTCAAACGCAATGTAAAAATTTTAAACAAGTAAATGAACGTCTGCACCAAAAATATCCGCACAAAATTACTGACATCAAAAATAGGCCTCTATTAATATTCTACCTCTGTTTATTGAAAACTATGTAACCATTTTATCAGAACTGATTGCTTTGTTTTAATTTGTTGTTTTTTTTGGAAAAGTTTTTCAATGATGTATAAGTGTTTTTTTTATATATTTTGGTTGATAAACAATTTGTTGATATTTTCCTGCAGGGTTCGATTTGCTTACTTTTCCTACTTTTTTCGGTGTTGAAAAATTTGTTGTTAATCTTATATTTTTAGTTGGAATCGCAAACTACTCCAGTAGGTGGTAAGGAGGATAGTTCTGCGAAGAAAAAGAGGAAAATAGTTGTTTTAACGAATCAGACCAAGTTAGTTGTGAGCGAGTTAGGATGTGCTGCAATTAAAGGTAAGTTATAAATAACATTTCGAATTATATTTCAGAGGGAGAACTTTTTATTTTTACCTATATACTCGTATTCTAATTTGAGCAGTATTTTCTGGTCATTTTTTTACATGTATATTTCTCTTAAATTTTAGTAGCAATATTTTTGCAATGTTCTTACTGGGATAGTAAATATTTTAAGGTGAAACCAGCTATTTCTGATGTTTTCTTACGTGAACCCGTAATGCAGTCATACAACAGCAGTGTGTTGTTGTGAATGTGTTTAGATTATTTGCATGTTTTTATTTTTTACATTTTTTTCATTATTTACAACAAATTTAAATGTTTAATTGCTTCCAAACAATTCTAGGAGGTCTGGAACTCTCAAGGGCACATCTGCTCTACGAGGATCTCTATCAGGCTCAGTCCAGCCTTGTGCTTCAAGGTCACCTTCACCTGCTTTATCTGGTGACACCGTATGAAACTTCCGAACAAATAAAGCCCAATATGCAAGTGTACTATGAAGTGGTAAGAACTATACATTGCTTTAGGCATTATTTCAATACCATCCGATTTTGCACTTGAAACCCTATGAAACATTTTTTCCAGTTGACTCATCTAAACCCAAACGAAATGAAAGTGGCCAAGATTTTAGGCATAAACGAATCGGCAGCCGTGAAAATGTTGTCTAATGGTCCAATAAAGGTAACTAGAGCTATAAACTTTATAAGTACGTTAAAATTTAACACAACCGCATTGTTGTAGAATGTACCCGAGCGAGTAATAAACAGGTTTTACGTTACCTTGATGCTCTACGATCTGTGGAACGAAATGCCAGTGTTCCAAGTATCGGAGAAATACCAGGTTTGTGTTTTAAAATACTGTTTCATTTTTAAAGTCATATCTTTTGTGTTCCATTTTTTATATTATTTTTTTTTTCATTGAAGATTATTTTGTTTTTAAAATCTTATATCTTCTTTTCTCACTTCGAGTTTGTTTTTGTATTTTGCAAATATTTAGATCAACAGAGGCATCGTACAAAACCTGATGACAATTTCTGCCACATTCGCCTCTAATGTCGTGAATTTCTGCGAGCAACTAGAGGAGTTTTGGGCGTATTCACACCTCCTGAAAGGAATGAGCCAAAGACTGTCGCACTGCTGCGTCAAAGAATTGCTGCCTCTGATGGAGCTGCCCGCTGTCAAACAAGTAATAAAGGAATTTTCATGCGAGAAATTTGCAAGGTTAAATTTCGTTATATTTTTTTAGAGCAGGGCAAAGCAGCTTTACAATGCCGGCTACAAGAGTTTGCAGAGTATAGCGAAAGCCAACGCAAACGATTTGGTGGATAGTATCGAGTTTATGTCTAGGAGAGTCGCTAATCAGTTGATCGCAGCATCCAAGGTGAATTTTCTTTTTTATTTTTAATAATAGATACAAAATCGATAGGAAAGTTATTACATATTTACATTAGAAAATCATTAATGTAGAACAGAATAATTGAGGCCCCAATATACTTTCTTGAGGCACACCTTGTGTAACTTGTAGCTGCATTATCAAAATTCGATGAAAAACAGTAATAATATTAATAAGAGAAATAGTGAGAAAGTAAGACAAATTTACAGTGTATTTTTTTAGATGCTGCTTCTTGAAAGGGTGGAAAACTTAAGAGAAGAAGCTGAAGACGTCTTGGACGGAGTGGAGAATCCCAAGCAGCTTCTGAACCAATAGTTATACAGTCATTAACGTTGTATGTTTTTGTGATTAATAGTGCCTTATGTTTAAATAAAATCCTTAATTTGTTAACAGTTTTTAATTACCGTTTTTTATACAAACATGGAAGTAAGCTCATTGTAGGCAATTTCTTCTTATTCTTAATGTTCATTACCTTTCTGAAGTCCATGAAGTAAAACAGGTTGTGGGACAGATCTTTCCAAGTTTTCTTGAAACCGAAATGTTGCACACCCGCTATGAAATTATCCACATTTTCGAATCTGCTCTCCACTTCGGCAATTTTCAGAATTCCCCTAAAATGATCAATAAAACAATTTTTAAATATTCTATTTCTTTTTTTTTTTATTATTTTATCTATAACTTAATAGATATGATTTTTGCTGCAATTTTATTCAGATGTAACTTAATAATTACTCGCACTATTCCTTCTCATAACCTCAAATATCGGTTATCCTGAAACGGTCAGTGCTGCAGCGTCCTATGTTTGCAGAAAATTGTTTCTTTTGCGTTGGGTTCAATAAAACATTTTATCTAGTTTTTAATTATAGTGTCTAACGCTTTCTGACTTTACATTCCTTATTTTTAAAGATAAGATACCAGACATTCTCACTGCAATCTGACACCATTCGCCGCATTATTATGGTCGCAATTTGCCGTTGCCGCATTCGAGGAAACTAGAGCTTTAGTCTATTAACTAAACCGGAATTGCAGAAACAGGATGTCAGAAACGAATTTTGTAAGATATTTTGAAAGATCTATTGCAATTACGCGTCTATTTTTCTGTTTTTCCCCAACATCTGTATTCTCCTTGAAGAATTACTTGATAAATCATATATTTAGTAGTATATAGTAGAAAAATTTACCTTTTACATCAACCAAGTGTAGATTGCCATTTCACTTTGGGCACAAACGCAAGATACACGAACAAAATCAACTTACCCCAATTTTAATACCCTGTTTGCTTCCAACAAGTAATCCCGAAGGTTCGTACCCATCAACGACAAACAAAACACCACCACGTCAATACTAGCATCTCGTAAGGGAACATTGGCCATATCGCAAGCCACGACAGTGCCATCTACTGCCACAAGATCAAAGGAATGTACCTTCTGGTCGACGGATTTGGCTAGTTTGGCGTCTCCGCATCCGAAATCTGCCACTATATGTGATTTGGGCCTAGAAAATAAACGTTAGAACAGAATACTTAAGGAAATATTAATTGCATACATTTTTTTTATACTTTTAATGATCACATCTAGCGGGTTCATCGGCCAGGATTTTATCTGTTGCCTATAGCCTTCGTGATATGCGATGAAAGCTTCTGGATCACTTTTGAATATTCTTTGGGCTTCTTTGCTGTCTGTCTTATAAATTTGCTCGTTTAAAAACCTGAATCTGGCTGCTTTTAATTTTTCCATCATTTTTTGCCTTAAGGTCAAAATAGGTTTGTTTTCCCTTTTCTCCACCTGGTTTAGAATGGTCTTTAACTGTTCGTGTAATTTTATCTTTTTAATTATTTTCAGAGATTCAGGAATCTTAACTTCACTGATAGTTTTTTCTTTCTCCCCTTTTTTCCTCGTCTCTTTAACGTTTGCTTTTTGACTGGATGTCCCCGGCTTGTCAATCGGTTCTTTCTTAATTTTTTTCTTCAATTCCAAATGATCAAATTTACCTTTTATTTTTGACTCGATCGCGTGGCTTAACTGCATTTGTTTTCTTGCAGCCTTCTCTAGCTTTCTCTTGAGTTTCTTTTGTCTCTTCTTCTCTTTTAACAGTTCTTTGGATAGGATATCGGAATCGGTATTTAAATCATTAAGTTCGGAGCTGTATTTTTTCAACATTTTCTTTTGCTTTTTGGATACATCACCTTCGGAATCCTCAGAATCGCTGGACATTTCAGCCCTAGATTTCTTGCATTTCTTTCTCAACTTCCTCTCCTTTTTCAAAGCCTCAAAACTTTTCATGGAAGACTCCTCTCTTTTCTTCTGAGGCTTTCCCAGTTCGATTTTCGTTTGTACGGTTATGTAGTTCACATCGTTTGATTTTAAATCTTTAAACTGCTGCTTTAGCAGTCTCTTCAGCTTCTTCTTTTTGTCATCGTCACCCGCGTTAAACTTGGGTCTTTCCTTTTTCTTGTATGGGAGCGCCTACAACATTTATTCAACAAAAAAAGTTAATTTATATAGCTTGCTACAAACTTTTTCTAATTCTATTACGACAAAAAAACAAATTAGATTTCTTGAAACTTTAATGAACAAATTAACTTATAATATTTGAAAATGTACATTGAAAAACTACATGATATAATCGAAAACTTTCATAGGCTGCCCTTTTTGTTTGTCTTGCGTCTTCTGTTCGTTCTCATAATATTCTTTTTGCTTATTTCTGAATTCGAGAAGCGGATCTTCGTACTGCTTATAAAATTTTAACACTTCCCGCACATCATCTATCTCGGTATGGGCGATGGTTTTCAAAAAAGATGTCAAATCCACTAAAGTACTATCTTCGTCTTCGCCTCGCCATCTCTGAATATTTAGATGATTATCTGGGTGGAACTTCACAGATTCTGAATTCCAGTCGACTACAATCACCTTTCTTAGATCCCTATTCAGCTTATCGAGATTTTTAATATGATGACCATCAACAAAGTGGGTGGAATCCCTCACTAACTTATAAGAAATAAGATTCTTCTGATCCAAGGCTTCTATAACGGGGAAAATTGTGATACCAGGTTCTGCTGTAAAGACGACTATTTCGTAGAGCCCTACGAGGTTCTCTAACATGTAGTCTAATCCGGGACGTTTCTTGAACCTCCAGCCAGTCTTATATGTCCAATCAGGGTGTGCCAAAACATCGGTGAATTCCAAAACTAGAGTATAGGGAGGCTGATAGTAAGGGTAGGAAACGGGGTTGGGTAGAAGCTGTTCACGAGATGGTTCTTGGATAAAGACAGTAAAATCTTCAATTCGTTTCATTCCTCTAAGAACATATTGCTTCCAGATAGGATATTTGGAAAACTCGTCATGTACTGTCTCGCCTTCTTCATTTACCGGGGGGCTACCATATTCAAAAATTAAGTAGGTACCCAGTAAAGTAACCGACATACCCAGGCATAGTAAGGTATATTTGAGTGATTTTTCTGAAGTTTTCTTTGGGTTTGGCGCGGCATCATTAGCTGTATTAAAAGATTTTTCTTGAAAAGTTTTTTCTACCTCCGTTACTTTCTGGGCATTAGCATCTACTACTGAAACCTTTTGTGCAGTGTTCAGCAAACTACTAGTTGATAAACCCATCTTGGATAAAAAAACATTCATTACTGGTGCAGCACACATAACTCGTTTCACAGTAAATATTGTGTAATGTTTTGTAAAAAGGAATCTCATACTACTCCAAGCCATTCTGTACAAATTTTTGTTCTTCGATAAATACGTTTAAAAGAATGATATGAAACGACAAACGTACATTAACATGAATTTTATGCCATGTGTTGAACTAATTTTGACATAAACAATTGCTCCGACAATTTAAAAACTACCGCACATTTTCCGCAAGCATCATAACCTCATTTAACATTAAAACAGAAATACAGCACAACATTCTGGAACCGATTTTTCTCAATATATAGCTCAGCAAATGTGCTATGAACATATTTTAATACAGAAAGGTTTATTAATGAACAACAGTCACTTGTAAGGAAAAGAAATTTTATATATTACGTTTTAAGTTACAATAACTACCGACATATTTATCAGTTATTTTACCTTAAACAATTCCTGGTATGAGTTCTCCCCTTCAGCATCGGAATCCCAATTTGGGGCCTTAAAAGTCTTCATTTTTTCTAAATATTTACGTATAATAACTATGGTTAATGTTACGATCACTCACAGATAGATGTATTGTATTCGTCGTAAACTTAAACACAAAACACCAATGGATAATTTGAATTGAAATGTAAAGATGATAATTAACTGGTATTAATTAGCAACAACAGCAAAGCAAAATTACAAAATTTAGTTTTTTATACTATTTATAGTATTCACTCACAAAACATGCGTATATCATTTTGATCACAGAATATATTTTGATCATAGATAAAATATTTTGATTTACTTATTTTCTAATAAACACAGACAAATAACCAAAAGCAAATCCAAGAAGAAGAAGAAGAACTCATAAACGTGTTCTTTTCTTTTTAACTTAGATTTACTGAATTGCAGCTTTTTCGAATATTTCGATTGCTTGAACCTTGGACCTTAGACTAGGAAAGAGAAGGAACTGTGATCACTGCCAGGCCAGGAGAGTGAAGTAAATTATACAAGTATGAATTGTATTATATTATGTATGTCATTGAATTTAAGTCGTTTTAAATTCAATGATGTATGTAGAAGGTAGGTAGAAGTACATAAAATACCTGAAAGTTGCTAGTACAAAAAGTACGGAATACATTTTTTAAAATCGGTGATTCGTATCATACGAATGATTCCTATAATTTATACGAATACGGATTCGACCCAACTCTAGAGAGGAGCCCGATCATATCACAATATTTCTTTGACTATAAAAATAAAGAATATAGTTATTCTGTGTTGTAAAGAATGGTGGATCATCATGGGTCATGCCCATGCGCCACTAAGTCCAAGGCCAAACCAAAAGTGCAAGTGCAAGTACAATTACTGAACTTAAAAACCAAATTCCCAAAATCAAATTTTTATCTTATTCGAATTCGAAATAAAACAAGCCTAATCTTCTACTTACGTATTTTATGCCTAATCTATAAAAAGGAAAAAGAAAAAAGAACGCTGCTAAATCAATAACCTCAAAAAAACTGATTGCTGATAAACATTTAAGAATATATATATTTTGTGATAAACATTTAGAAATATGGAAATTTCTGAAATAAATATTGAAATAAAAGATTTTCCAAACATATGTCGTGTTTGCCTTCATTACGAAGATTTCAAACCTCTAGAGGACACCAAAAAATATATTACTCTTGATACATTAAAAAATATAACAGGCGTAGAGGTGAGTGTGTTTTCTCTTTTTAATTTTAATCTAAAAAAAAACGAATTTAATTTTTTTTTAGATTAGAGAAGACGATAAATTGCCAAATAATATCTGCAACAGCTGTACAAAACAATTGTGTGATATAGCGGTGTTTATTAAATTTTGCAAATGTAACAATTCATATCTCAATAAACTGCTGGCAGTAGAAGATAAAGAATCACTTCCTGCATCTGACCACCCTCTTTGTGATAGTGAGGATGAAGACAGTTTCGATGAACTAGATAACACAGTACTATCGGAACGAAAAGTAAAATTGGAATCTGAATTACAAGATATAAAGTTAACCATAAAACAAGAAGACAAGAACAATTCAAAGAAAGAATTTAGAGGGGGAAGGGGCAAAGTTAATTTGGGTAAAACAAAGAAGCGTATTGAAGAATGTGAATGCAAAGTATGCGGAAAGAAATTTACCAGGAGAGGTGGACTGAAACGCCATTCAAAAATTCACTTGGGTATCAAACCCTTTGAATGTGAAACTTGTGGTAAAACATTTGTAGAAAAAGCTACGTTAAGCAGGCACTATCTAATTCACACTGGCGAGAAACCATATGAGTGTAATCTGTGTGGTAAAGCTACGACTAGAAAAGATCAAATACTTGAACATATTAATAAACACCATCCTAATGCTGTTAACTGCGATTTTGTAATTACTGAACATAAAAGAAGTGAAACGGAGACAAAAGACGTTCTTACCGGAAATGTTCAGCTCGAATCTGGTAATAAAAATGGCATAAACAAAGAAGCTAGTGAAATAGAGGATACAATACAAAGAAACAATGTTAAAGATCAAATTAACTTTAATTACGAAGAGAACGAGTTTGAAAATTCTGATTTTGGTGAGGTTACGCAATTTAAAACTAAGAAGAGGATCGAAATTTGCCTGTGTAACCTCTGTGGAAAAGTCTTTAGGCGGAGAGGTTACCTAAAGAATCACATGGCTATACACGCGAAAATAAAACCATACGAATGTACAATTTGCGGGAAAGGATTCACTCAAAGGCACGCTCTAACTAGACACAACCTCGTACATACCAAAGAACGACCCTTCCAATGTAACCTTTGTGGGAAAACCTTTACTCGAAAGGAGATATTAATGGACCATTTAAAAAATCATGAAGAAGGAAGTAAGCCCTATCTTTGCTTTCATTGTGGGAAGTGTTTTTCTAACAAAGACTACCTCAGCAAACACTTAAAATACTACTTGCCTGGCAAGGGGAAAAAGAAGGCCAATGCTGAAGAGAAAAAGTGCGTATGTCCTCAATGCGGGAAACAGCTACACTCGGTTTCCTACTTAAAAACACATCTTTTGACGCACACCGGGGAAAAACCATACGAATGTAACATTTGCGGGAATAGGTTTACTGTATTAAGGTCTTTAAATCACCATTTGAATATTCACAAAGGGGTTAAGCCCTATCAGTGTACACAGTGTGAGAAGGCTTTCCGAACGTCAAGTTCCTTGAGGAAACATATTTTGTTGCATACGGGAGAAAGACCTTTCAAGTGTACCAGTTGTGAAAAAGGTTTTATCCGCCGAAGCCACTTGAAAAGACACTTACGGATACATTAGATGATCGATTGCATGTAAAATGACAAATTGAATTAACGACAGAATGTTGCCAAAAATGGGAGAAAGGAGACTTATAGTGGGATAGAGTAACATATCTCATTCACCATATTATTTTACACCATAAGTTTTAGTACATAAAGATAATCTTTATATGTATTTATATGTTCATACATATAATAAAAATATACATTTTTTATTGTGACTACAATCAATTATTCATTACAAAAGAAATGTGTGTGCATCAAATATAAAAATCTGGGATTAATCTGCAAATATATCTATATTTGAAAGTCTATAATACAGTTTTTTAAAAATGACAAAATAGTTCAATAAAAAGATTATTATAAACTCAATCACATTGCTTGGGACTGTATAGTTTCAACACAAACACTGAATAAATAATTGTGTTTATAAAAAACATAATAATTTGTACAGAGTGGCCAAATTTGTTCAGATAGTGTAACTCGTTAACTATAAGAGATAAATAAAAATTGACTACACCATGTCTATCTCTTTTTAGAAAAACTGAATGTTGAAAACAAAAATATTTTATTGTGTTTTATTTGTTATTCATATAACTCGATTAGCTTTTTGGTATATGCAATAACTAAGTTGTTTGTGATGATAGAAACAAATAATTCATATATTCTACAAACACTTTTGAGCAGAAGGCAATGGTAGTTCCAAATATGACCTAAAGTAGTATATATTTTACAAATTTTATACACGTTTCTACAAAAACTTTGTCTACACAAAAAATGTGCCCAAAGAATGTACCTATAAATTATTATTTTCTAACTTCAAATAATCAACATATCCACAGAGTTTATGTGAATAATTTAAAAACCAATGATAAAAAACGTCTAGTTCATTTTCCTCTATCTCTCATTAGTTGAGTATTACGAAACCTATATTATTATAGGTCAAATTTGCTTATAGGCCATTTTATAGGCCAAATTTGGCCATCCTGTACATAAATGTAAATGTTACCAAGTGAAAAAATTATTAACACAATTGCCACTTCTACGAAAGAAACAATTTTCACAATGAAAACCAAACACGTAAATCACCCCCTCTTCCTAACTATGTATTCTCCTATGCTGATCCAACTGATCTTTCCTGATGAACCCTTTTTTACAAACCTCACACTTGAACCGTCGGACATCCTTATGGATCAAAAGGTGCTTGTACAAACTCGGTTTGCGAAACTGTTTACCACAATGTGGGCAAGGGTAGGGTTTCTCTCCTCTGTGCGCCATAAGATGAGTTTTCAGGGAATCCCTGGTAGAGTAACTGTTACCGCAAACTTCGCAACTGAATCTTTCCCCGGTATGTGTCCGGACATGCACAGTCAAATTATTCACTTGCGTGAACTGTTTGCCGCAGTAGCAACACAAGAAACGTCCCGGCGTTCTGATGCGCTGTGTAGGTTTATAAATCAGGGCTTTTTGATTAGGATCATGTACTGCGGCGTGACGTCGAAGATGGCTCGGGAAGAGGAAATATTTACCGCATTCTGTACAGGTCAATCTGCGCTTTTCTTCGGAATTGTCGTCGTGCACTTTTTTATGTCGTTGCAAGAGCATGTTTCTGTTAAAAGCTGCACCACATTCATCACACTTGAAGGCTTTTATTTCCGTGTGACTCAGATAATGGCGTTTCAATGAATGTTTTACTGGAAAGGTTTTTTTGCATATATCACACTCGAAATCTCTTGATCCAGAATGCATACGCATATGGCCTTCTAGGTACTTTCTAGAACTGAACGTTTTTTCACAGAAGCTACACGTTAGTGAATTCAAGCTTTTACTGTAGTCTATCTTCTTTTTACCCTCTGCATCGTGAGCTTTCAGATGATTTTCTAGTTGGCTTTCTCGAGTAAATGGCCTGCTGCAGACGGTACAAGTGAATTTGCCGTTATGAAGGAAGTTATGACGTACCAGTGAATTCTTTTGGGTAAATTTTTTATCACACAAAGTGCAAGCAAAAAGTTTCACCCCCGTGTGGATTCTTAAGTGTCTCTTTAGGTCACTCCTTCTTGTGAATACCTTTTTACAATATATGCACTTGCACAAGTCATTTCTTTTCTTCATGCCAATTCGTTCTTTCTTTACTCTTCTGTGTTTCTTAAGATGACCTCTGAAAGAGATCAAGCTAGCAAATACTTTATTACATTCAGTACATGGAAACTGCTTTTTCTGTTTTTGTTCAGTTCTCTGTTCCTTTGTTGGAATACAATCTTTAGTCTGACGTTCATCGTTAATAATTTTTACGGTTATTAAATCTTCTACGTTTTCATCCACATCCTCAAGTTTCACATGAATATCTTCAACAGGTTGTTCGGATTTAAGACCTTCAGGACTCAATGTAGATTCCAAGTTCTGCAAAACTTTGTTGTCTTGCGCTTGAAATAAGATGGCTTTGAGTATGGCATCATTGGTTTTGCAGGTTTCGATGAAAGAATTAATATAATTCAGTTGTTCAATACATGTTGTACAGACGGATTTGGGAAGTTTGTCTCTCGTGGTTACCTGATTTAGATAAAAGATTAATTTAAAAGTTGATAGAAGTTTGATTTGGAAATGGGAGCACTTACTTTGATGTTTGTGATGTATTTAAGATTTTGTAAAAAGTCTGGTACCAAAAATATTGACATTAATTCATCCTTCTTCAAGCAAAGCCTGCATATTTTGGTAAAATCTTCATATGAAACAACAGACTCGGCCATTTTCACATGCACATACAAAAATTTATAATTTTATTTAAAAAACATTGATTGAGGTTATTTAACAAACATGTCAAAATTTAATATACACAAAATATATACAAGGATAATATGCATTTGACCTACTGAGTTTACTTGATCATTTTAGATATTTCAGAGCTTTTGTCAATCTTGGCTTAGCTCAGTTTAGATTAGTTCAATATGCCAAAAATGTACTAAATGTACACCCAACCATGATACAATAAAGGAAGGTATAATTGGTATGATATTGCGCATATCCCTCCCACATCCGTGTCGTCACCGAGAGCGCAAATTTGACATTTTACAAAGTGTTTACATATGTAAAGGTATGAAGTTTCGTGGTTTTTACTACATTTTGTCCTCTAAATTCATTTTTTTTGGCAGAGTATTTGTATAATTCTAGTGTATACTAATTATAATCATATGTGAGTATATTTAAAGTTAATTTTATATTAACACGTACCTAAACTAAAAGTGCAATAAAAATGCATTGTGCTGTGTGCTTGTATAATAGTGATAATCGCAACCAAGAGCCCAATCATTTAAATAATATTAGGTAATTATATTGCTATGATATTTAGACAATGTAAACATTGCACTATCTATTATGTTACAAGGTTTTTCACGTTTCCACGGGATGAAGTAATAAAGAAACTGTGGGTGGTAGCTTGCTGTCGGGCAGAAAAGTTTAATGTACATACTGCCAGAATATGTTCCAAACACTTCACCGATGATGATTATGAGATAAATTTAAAGCCTGTAATAAATTATATAACCTGTAATAGATATGGTTCTGTAATGTGGTCATTAAATAAAAAAAAATGAGAAACAGTTAAAATTTTCGAATAATTAAAAAAAATTAATACATTTTTCACTTTTAGTCGTAGGTGTAAGGCGAACGGCGAAATATATGTATTAAAGTTAACTTGTTGCCCACATCCTATGTTTATGAAGCGTTTATCCTATATTTAAGTACTAATCATTTTACGCACGAATCAGAATAACTAATTACTTATAATAAAAATTGTAATAATCACCGATAACAGTTACTATTATTGAAGTAGGTAAGAAATTAAAAGAGCCAATTTTAAACCACCAGGGATTACCAGGGCATTTTGTATATGATAGGTACCTACCATATGGAGTATGTCTAATCTGTGCTTATGATTATTAAAGAACACATTTAAGGACACTGGTTAAAGTTCCCAATATTTTCCTATTCGGGACACTGTTTTGTGCCAATTATATGAAAGTTTTGATAATGTTTCCATTGAAATCGCATATAACATTTGTATTTAGCGATCATTCTGCGCTCTCGGTGACGTAATGCGCACAGCGGACGCATTTTCGTACTCACGAATGTCATACCTTGTACTTATTATATCATGCACCCAACATATAGTGGGGTTATGTACTGAACGTCATATCAGTTTAAATTAGTTCAATATGCCAAATATACTGAAGAACTCATTTCTTTTTAAAATAGATTTTATTTAACTACCAATATAAAATTTAAACTTAAATAAAATTACACAAGCCTTTATGTAAACTTAACATAAGAAAATAAATTGTTTTGGATTTAAAAATAAATACAGAATTATTTAAGTAGGTATTACATTACATGAATACAAATGTAAGTGTCTATTGCTGAGGTTGCACCCGTTCTCGGGCAAAACGGATGGGAGGTGCGGGCAGATCTGGATTGTCAGGAAAATACATTCCGACTAACACTATTGTGAAGATCCCCGTGATCAGAATTAATCCAACAGTGGCTGTAACCGTATACAGATGAGCATAAACGTACCTAAAAAAAGATGACGAATTTAACTGCAATAATTACATTTTTTCAGTACTGTGAAAATTAGAAACTTACTTACGCACTTAGAAAATTCATTTTTAAATGATTAATTATTGTTTATTGTTGATATTGATCGTTTAGACACCTGGGTGTTAGCTCGTAACATACTGGCTAAAATGAATAAGCAACATGTTGGGTAACAAATGCCTCAATCCAATGTAGTTGCGGAAAACAACATTCTTCTGTTTCTAAACAGTCACCACTACCTCAGTTTACCATGTTGTTGTATTTCGTGTCAGATATGCTTACTCACCTAAAATACCACGCGGCTAGCAGGATAAAGCTGATAAAAGCAAACAAGAAGTTTCCCAGATCCCAGTCGCGATTCTGGTTATTATTATTCAAGTTGTTGATGCCGCTCGAACTTGGAAACGAGTATCCGTCTCTCGGCGTTTCCGACGTAGCGCCCTCGTTCGAGTGCATCCTCTTCTGGTGGATCAGGCAGTGGACGACGCAGTTGTCGAACAGGCCGCAGCTCTTGAGGGTCTGTGTGTCGGGGCG
Organism: Pogonocherus hispidulus; assembly: GCA_963924545.1. Lineage (NCBI taxonomy): Eukaryota > Metazoa > Arthropoda > Insecta > Coleoptera > Cerambycidae > Pogonocherus > Pogonocherus hispidulus. The sequence continues at coordinate 67,171,542 of OZ004695.1, read as the reverse complement.
GAGAACTCGGCCGTTGAATATCAGCCGGACCAGCTTATTGGTCGACAGCTCCGACTGAAAATGCCTCCTGGAAGAGATGCGTTTGTGTATGGCTTTATCTAGAGTTATAGACAGATTTTTGAGTTTTTAATTTTCTTAAGGGTACAAATTCTGCCGATCACCGATTTATGTACACACTCACTTTTTAAAATCTCCCAACATCTCCTCCAACCGTCCATCCACGAGTTTCAAGTCATCGTTGATGTATTTAAGTTTGATAGTTATAGCCAAGTTGTCGTCGGACGGCAGACTACCTTCACCACTTTCTGGTTCTTGTCCGCTCCTGCAGTCATTCGAACTGGTCGACGTGGGATCGTGATCCGCGTAATTATGCTCCATCACAGTCTGTTCGCTGTCGTCAACTACGGTTTCTATCCTGTCTTGGTCTCCAGAACCGCCTGTGGTTTGAGAAGTTCGAGATTCATCGTTGCTGTCTAGAAACAAGACATTTTGTTATATTAGGAGTGCGTTTAATAAAAAATTATAATTAGAGCCCACATTATACCAAATGTGGGCGAGTATATAACATAAATGAATGACTGAAGTACTTAATGAAACCATTTATGTCGTCTTACACGAAAAAATTCTGTATATGTGATGTAATTCAGCTGAAATTTTAAAAAATCTTACTAGATCTCGTCCTCTGCTTCCACAATTCATAATACAACAAAATGAATCCATAATTGTTTATAAAAATGTATTCGCGCAATTTTTCGTTTCGTTTTAAGAATGCCGTTACTAAAAGGTTTTGACGTGGCCTTGGATTGCTTTATTGACTAAAACACAGACTATAATGTTTAGTTATTATACGTACTTGTCAAACTTGACATTTTGAAATACATCTCAAAAAATGCAATCGTTTTACAAAAAATAGAGAGTAAGTATTAGAAATGATTCAATTTTAATATTATATACAAATCAACCTACCTAAATTTAAAATGTTTATAATATCCCACATCTGAAAGCAAAAACAAACACAATGTTCTTCACTTGCAATTTAGATTTAATATTAACTATCATAATGACATTCCGCAATATGATTATGACATTTTTCTCCAACAAATACTGTAGGTACTTTTCCAATGCACTATGAAATAATATAATACAAAGATATTTCTATGACTCTTGCATTTTATAAACACATACCGTTCCTCTTACCTCGGTTGGTGTTACTCCAACTGTCATAGAACGCTAACCGCCTCTGCCTTAAAACACAAGCGTCGGCATCCATCGTTTCTATTATATTCTGCTCCTCCCGCTGATCCAAATTCTGGGGAGGTTCCGCCATACCTACGTCACTACCTTCGGTACTGGTACTGGCCTCGCGTGGAATATGCTCGCTAAGGGGCAGCCCTTCCACAGCTGACTCAGCAATGGATTCCTCGCTGATAGGCGGTGCTACCGTAGACCCTGGTACAGTTTTGTTTATTAGTTTAGTATGTTGCTCTTGCAATCTTGTTGATTTATGGGAAATGTATAAAACATATCTTATCTTAATTTCAAATAATAACACTCAAGGATGCGTAAAACCGCAATCAGTAAAGATAAATATCTTAAAATATATAAATAGACTGCGTGTTCAATTTTTTTTATAGTAGTGGTAGTTTTAAATGGACAAACAAAGCTATAAACTTATTATATAGTTTGTAGATACAGATATTTCTACAAAAATATGTAAGGACAGCATAAATACATAAGTACTGCTATCGTTGAAATATTTAACAAATAACTTTTAACTTATCTTGACAAATAATTTATAAACAATACATTTTTGAAGCGCTAATAACGTTTTTAAAATAACCACACTTTTTACAAATTATTTTACATAATATAACAACATAATAATAATTATTGGTTCATATTCTTGTGGTTAATGACTCATTTCAAAAAATTTAATATAAAATTAGTTAAACAATAATCTTGTAGGCACTAATAATAAAAGCAAAGTATATGCTAAATAGACAACAACAGGTTTGACACATACAAATATACTTTATGTACTTATTTACAAACTGTATTAAATTAGACCTCTCATTCCTCAAGGTTAATCAAATCAGATCTTTAAAACATAATTTACTGCATTAATTTGATTTAAAACAGCTGATAAATATCTATGTAAATAAAATACTAATATATTAACTGAAATCCAATTATTTATTAGTTTATGATCGGACAGAATCAATCATTAGGTAAAATACAGTTTTTCCTGTGGACATGGAGGTAATGCAGTCATATATTTTACATTTTTCAAGTGTATTTAGTTGTAAAGAGATGCCTTTACAGTTATGGCAATACAAAACATCGGTTTACTAGTTTTACACTACAGGAGCACTTAGATTAATATTCAAAAAACCATTTAACACTATTATGTTTGGATATACCTTCTGTTATTGTAACAGTCTCCGTATGGTTCGTCAGTCTCCTGTAGGTCCTGTGCCTCCTTCTTTCCAACAACAGAACTGTCCTTACGTGCCTCTGTTCTGATATACTGGTAGTCCACCAAGCTAATATAACTGAAACTCCAAAATGTCAAAACCTTCAATCTCTCCAACACTGTACACTTTGGTCGACTTACCTATAATTGTAACGAAGAGCCCAATAAAAAAATGTGTCACTTCATCGCCTATACCTTCGATAAGTGACATGTTTGTTTAATGTTTACTGATGTTTACCTTGATAAACAAGAACTTTCCAAAAAAAAACCAATTGACGCACTTATTTTGAATACTGGCCCCACAATAACTTTCACAATTATTTTTTGATGCGTCGCTAGAAATTCGATTTTATGCCATTTGCTACAGATTCAGATTACATACAACCGCCAATTTAATTTAATATCTACACGTAATGTTTAATTAAATATTTATTTCGTAAGTTGGAAGTTGACAGTTAATGCAAAATGGACGTTGAATTGAGTGCTTGAGCGATAAAGTAGAACATAACTTTAACGGCGTAACTTTAGATAGATAACTGTAAACTGTAACTATAATCTGCTAAGTTCTTGATACGCACAGAAGATGTCGCAATTATAGAAATCTATATTTGTAGTCATGTCTGTCAACTAGATTGATTCCATTATTATCTAGGCAGCGCTGTTATTGAATTTCCTAATTGCGCTATTGCTTAGTAGATGGCGAAGGTATATAGTTTAGTAATAATTTAAAATAGTGTGTAATTAATGGTACCCATTAATAATTGTTAATCAGTTCGTTGTTATCAGAATATTAGTACTTTTAAAAATAGTAAAACCTAGTTATGAAGAATTTTATGAGGAAAATATAATTGCTTATTTTGTTTGTGGTGTCATCTAATGCCATTTCAAACAAAGCAGTAAATAATTGCTTGTAGTACCTACTGCAATCTAGATTTTGCATTATATAACATAATTTTTTAGTGGGAATTTTATTTTCCACAGTTTTTGTAGACTATAAATCCTGAGGTCATGACTCATGTACATGATATCGTCAGCTGGATCCATACAAACACCAAGGCCTTCGAGATGAGCTTATGGCAATGCTGCATCCCGCATCTAAATTGTTCCTGATAAGACGATATTAACCATTAACTAACTGTATTAACTCGACTTCAAATAGCCCGTTATGCAATGGGGGAAGCTCGAACGCAATGTAAAGCGTAGGAGCAGGCTATTCATTATTAATGGTATAGTTTAACAGAGTTAACAGACATATATATCAGTTATCTTGCATCTGAATTGTTATATCTTTGAGCCATAATGTGTGTATGGAAATTGGTCCTATAATGAATCAAATCTATAATATTTAGAACTAAATATTTGTATTTAATAATGTGGAGTTTGACTACTTAGTTAAAATATTGAGATAGAACCATAGACATTATAAAAATAGGTAGATACCTACCTATAAGCATATAAGCAAGGAATTGTATACCTATAAATTCCTTGCCTATTATATAAGGTATTCTCAATGTTGTGACCACAGAATACTAATAACACCAGATGAAGCATTTAAGTGTTTAGATATAAACGCTTTATGCTGAACAAACTGGATTCTGTTCTCTATAAATATCAACTGAATAATTTGGGTAAGGATTCAGAGAGTCCAACACTATCCAATTTGGCTACTAATATTTTGTGGTCTAAACGATCAAAAGCCCTCGAAAGGTCTGTATATATTATATCAACCTGGCCTTGCTTATTGTCGATTACCTCAGAGATGAATTGAGTCGTAGGGTAGATCAAGTTGGTTGTCGTAGATCTACCTGCTATGAATCCATGTTGTTCGGGAATAATAATATTTTTGATATGAGACAGGAGACTGGAATGAAGCAAATTTTCGAAGGCTTTTGAGAAGTTAGATATGATGGCAATGGCCCTGTAGTCACTAATATTCTGCTTGCATCCCTTTTTGAAAACGGGCAAGGAACAATGCATCGATTCGTTTTCTATCTGGGTTATTTTACAACTTTTACAGAAGAGGCTTTTGGCAAACTGGTTTAATTTACGAGTTCTGCCATAATCGGCTAAATCACATCGCCTGCTCCTATTTCCCGGGACCAGGTGACTTGATCTAGCCGATTATGGATCTACATTATCTTGAAATAAATACCTCAACTTTGAGGCATTTTTGAGGCAACGCTTTATATACCTAAACTTTTAAGGAAATGCGTGCTATGCAGAATATTAAGAAATAAATTTAGATTTAGGGGTAAATATGTTGGTAGGTATTTACTATTCATATACATACTAAAAGTTTGTAACTTCACAGGTTGAGAGTGTGCCACTCTGTATACAATAAATTAGAAACTATACTGTATCGAGGATATCATATTTTGCGTTGTACATTAAATTCTTATCTGACTATTTGCAATTTGTACAGTAATTATTAGAATCTGCGTGTAGTAAAAGAATCATAAAAACACATTCTTGTAGAGCTATTCCGCCATGTTATGCTGCATTTAAAGAAGCCTTCTGTGATTCCGATTTAGTTCCTCGTTACGAAGAATTCCGTAATCATTATCATAAGGTGTATGAAAGGAAATGGTTGGTATCTGTTCATAATCAGAATCAGAAGAAGAAGGCAATACTTCGCTTTCTAATAATTATTACTGATGATATATGACCTGTATACACGTAACGGTCAAAATATAAATTTTATATTTTACGTAAATAAAATAATAGAAGACACGCATAACAAGAAATGAAACCCTTGGACTATAATATCAAATGTGCTTATTTCTCGAGATGTTTGCAAGTTTCAGGTTAAAAAACTCAACCTATATTTGGGTTCAGCCATATAGTATTTTATTACCTAGTAAAAATATGGTAGTATCTACATTATCAGCTAGAAAATTACTCAGAATGTTGATGTACATCCGGCATGGATTTCAAGGCAATAATGCGACTTCGCACTGGGTTGCTAAAGCGATTTTTCAAGCCGTAAACCCAAATTGCGTTATACAATTCCTCTTTGTTAGTCTTAATTAAAATGGTCTCTTTAATTACAGCCACTTTCTACAGTATAATAATTCTATATTCGCTCTGTTTGCTAATTGTTTCACACGACTTAGCCACGATTGCCAGCAGAATTGCTGCCTTGTAGACTTGGATTAGTATTAATTAAAACGTAGATATAGACCTCAATTAGGTACTGTCCGGCAGTCTTCAGTTTTATGGGTGAAAATACTGAAAATTGAATCTAGTGATACGGTATATAATATGTACAGGGGCGTAGCTATTGGTATATTCAATAATAAATCTAGGAAATTAAAACATATTTTTTTATTACAGCGTATCTTAAACATATACAGGGTGGCACGATAGTGTGAGAAACTCCTACGTCGTACTAAACAAAGAAAAAATATATATTTTTAGGATCTCATAGAGCCTAAGAGAACGCACATTTTAAAAATATGTATAGTCATATAGGGTGCTCCATAAACCGAGGCCATATCAAACATGTTTTTTTAAATTGCGACTTTAATTGAAAACATTTTAAATTTCCGAGTGAATTTTCTGATTCGCTTTGTCTCGAGCGTATTCGGACGATCACAAAAATTAAAATAGCCACTCATGACGCCGAGATAATGCACAATTTTTCGATCCGCATACGGTGCACGAAAGACCTTCAAATTCAAGTGCACACGATAATCGTCCGATTGTTACAATTGCATCGCGTTTTGCAAACAACAAAATCATTCTCACAGCCTGTGCTTATCTTTACAATTGTGATTTATGATTTGCAATGCGGGAATGGGATAAAAATATTATCTGTCATAATACCTCGAAGGCTAACGTGAGTGTCAGCATACTTCTCATCGTTATTATGAGTTGATGATGTTCATGCAATTTCAAGATCGAATACTACATTACAGGCACCATTAGATTAGAAAAAATATCTCTATTTAGCACTTTTGTGCTGTACCAAGTATAAGTAATGTTATCAAATGCAGTAGTAGTAGTAGCAATATAAATATTTAAAAAAGGGGAATATTGTCAGGAGTGTTCTACTTATTTCTTTCAGGTTAATTAAGTGTTCACTAAAACTAAATATAACATGACTGATAACAACATAAGTACAGCAGTGGCCTAAATAAGCATTTTGATTTATTATAATAATACTGATTTTGAAGAGGGTTGGAATCTTTGGTGTGAAGATAACACTAACGTAGTTTTCCACATAAGACTAAAACACTATACAGGGTTATTCAGAACTTATCTCTAAAACTTTGAGGATATGTGCATCCTTAAATAAGAAATCGAAATCACCAAAAAAATTTATAATAAAAGTCTTAAAGAGTATGTTTAAAGTTATACCAATATAAAGGACTACGTAGATGGGCAACTGTACTTCAACGACAATCTGATATACCACGTTCCTAAGAATGTGGTAAAAAAAGTAAACACGTTTTGTTTACTTTTGTACCTGGAAAGTTGTGTACCTGGAAAGACCGAGCGAATAGAGTTGGAGTGGGGATAATATCTCTATTGTCTATTCAGTAATCAGTCTATCTGTGTCCTCTCTCAGTGCCGGTGTTTTATTTATCGTAGGAGTGTTAAAGTGTAAAATTTTCAAAATGGCTCATGTGTACAGTAATGCTGAGTTAATGGACTGTTACCAGTGGATTATCAATTACGAGTTAGGTTTTGTGAGTGGTTGTTGCAGGAAAATGCTGAAAATCCCCAATTTACTTAATAATTTGCGTTTACAAGATCAGCAACCAGGAGGAACATTCGGTTTAGTGCGGCAAAATTGGATAAGGCATGCCCAAAAGTGTGTACAAGTCGAGGAATATTATTTCGAACAGCTTTTGTAACAAGGTATGTGCAAATTTTTTATAAATTTCATGTTTCTAATACCTAGTAATCAAGTAGCGCAATTCTTCAAAATTAGTGTAACAAAATTTTATTAATTTTAAAGACACGTCACTTTGGTCACATCTATCTATCTTTAAGTTTATTTTAAAGTAAAAACGCTGCAAATCTTTTTTGCGCCGGGTGTCGGTATACCTAATCTCAAAACTTCCGAAGTTTTTTCGTGCTAGCCAGTTTGCATTGTCAGTCCCAAGGTCACTCCATTACAGTGGACCAGTATCCAGCCGCGTGCAATGAAAAATTTTTAAATAGTTTTCAGAAGCCGCCAAAAAATTTTTTTTTTTGCACTACCACATTTCTACATGTATGTTGAACATCCCCAAATTTTATTATGGATAAGTTCTGAATAACACTGTATACTATAGACTATAGTACACTCGACGCGAATAAAACTAAACCTCTGCTAACACTGTGTCCTATTTATACCTAAAATATTGCTATTGTTCAGTGAATCGTCGCGACGGCTCACTGAACCATCGCGACGGATCAGGGAACCGTGATTTAATAACCAATAAAGCGGGCTGTATTATTGGATTGGCCCTCTGTCACTATTCATACTATTTTTACGCTTTGCAATTCCCAAACTTTCAAATGCATCTAGCTGTCTGTAATTTGTTACATTCCTAATTAGTCTTAAATTGCTATCTATTTTATGGTTGTTCTCAATCGCTTGTTGGGCGACACTATTAGACTTCTCTGTTCTACCATATTTGAGATGAGCCATATGTTCCTTGAATCTAGTTTGAATTGACCTTCTAGTTTGTCCAACATATACAGTGTTTCGGTGTTATGTAGAAAATACGTTTTTGCCGGCAACGGAAAAATAAACTATAAAAAATTAACCACACGTCGTGTATCGCTTTACGTCAGCTATTCATATCCTATGGCATATGCAATCTGGTTCTCAATTATCAATTTTTTACGGCTGATTGACCACACTCGCTTATTTTCTCTCTCAGATGAACCCTGTTTGGAATGTTACGGAGAATTATCAAAATTAAAACAATTAGATAACTTTAAAAAATATATCTGAGTAAAAAGTAACATTTTACGTATTATTATAAAGTCTTTGAAATATCTATATAGCCCACTTTATTTATTACATTGTCTGATGATGGATTTTTATGTATACAGTGTCGAATTACCGAATGGGGGCTAACTCGGGTGTTTACGAAAGAAGTATCGGCGAATATACATCACGATGAAAATGAAAGAGGGGTTGCGGGGATGCTCCCCTTCCATATTTTCGATGTCAGGTCGGAAGATTGATGAATGTGTCCCTGTGAAATATATAGGTACATGTATATGCTGTCAGGGGAGATGATTCTCTCGAACCCAAGCTATGATTCTTATTGATGTTGAAAAATTACGAGGATATCAACAACTTGTGTACTGGCTGTGGCCTGTGACGATGGCTGTACAATGAATAATTTTAGATGGGTAGCAAAAATACTGATATTGCAAACCACCGAAATCAAATATATGTATCTTCTTATATCCTGATGTTCCTGTAACATTTCATAGCCTTCCAAAAGATTCCAGGGATGTAAATGATGAAATTTATGAAGAAAAAATTTATACGTTGAAGCTATTTTATTATTATTATTATTATACTCAAGAGTAAAAACAGAAAGCAAAATATACAAAGTTCTACAAAATAACTACCACACTGAGTTCGTATATAATCGTGCTCCACTGTCGCATATTAAATGAGCCCATGATTGATGTAATTGTCATACCCATTTTTAAATACATTCACACCACTTGCCATTACCACATCACCTAGAAGTGTGTTCCAGTTGTTAAACACTCCGTTTGAGAAAAAAAATTTGCCGTATTGTTGTTCTAAAGTTTTCCTTCTATAATTTCCAAGTAGCCTCTGGTCTGGGTTTAGGTTCCTGATATCGTCCTGGAAGTAATCGTGTATGACTTTATAAGTAAATATCAAGTCTCCTCTAGACCTTCGTTCTGACATGAAAGGAAGATTCAGATACTGCAACCGTTCCGAGTATGATACTGTATAGATCTGAGGAATCTTTGTTGCTCGACGTTGAACGTTTTCGATAAATTTGATGTCTTTGATCAGATGACGACCAAATTAGTGGAGCATATTCCAGAAGTGGTCTAACATAAGATTTAAATAGGATGCGAAATAGTTCGGGTGTGGGATTTTGGAAAACTTTGAATTAACAAGTTTGGTTGGTTTTTTTTGACATTTTGCCGATGTGACTGGATCAGGAAAGCTTGGCATTGATAGTGACACCTAGATCCACTTGTTTGTTGATTGAAATAATAGGTTAATCATTCAAATAGATGTGGTGGGGGTTATTGTTACCCATATGCAATACAGTGCATTCAGACGTATTAAGAGGAATTAACCACGTATCACACCATTTTTTAACTTCATCAAGACTATCTTGAACAGAATTGCAGTTTGCGAAAGGGTTAGCGTACAATTTTGTATCGTCGGCATAAAAGTTATGTGGAACTGTTATTATTGTGTCTAAGTTAAAAGAGTATATACTTAAGAAACAAAATTGGGCCGAGAACAGAGCCTTGTGGTCCTTCGGACAGAACTTTATGATAAGAAGAGTGCATGGTCTGACCACTCTTCTTATCATAAAGTAAAGCCCACACGAAAGTGAATGATCTATTGGTTAAATACGCTTCAATCCAGGAATTTAAATTGCCAAGAATACCTAGATGATCCAGCTTTAGGAGAAGTAGATTTTTCAGCATTTTATCAAAGGCCTTTGAAAAGTATAAATAAACTGAGTCCATCGGGTCTACGCGCTCCAATAGGTTTAATAAATCCAATAATTTAGACTTACTAACAATTTTGTAGTGGTAGATAGTGGTATTATTCAACAAGTTGTTTACTATGGGATGTTCTAATAAAATTTCATAGACTTGAAAAGGATACTAGCAGCCAAATTTCCAATTGTAAAAGGATTCGTAACTTTGAAACGACATGAGACCATATATTTTCATTTGAGACATTGTTTGTTAAGACATTCAATCTACGTGCAAAACTTAAGGTAAGACCTGTTCTGCAGCAATCACCAACTAATCAGAAGGATTGTGATTGGTTGAAAACAATTTGCTGACTGGTTTGGAATTATTTCATGGGATCTGAGTAGACTGTGATTCCTGTAGGAACAGGTCTAACATGAGATTGCAGAGGATTCCTCCAAAGAGTTGTTTCAGAGTTACGCGTTTGTCGTACGAATTAAATCCGTGTGTCGCTTTACAATTCTATAAAATTTTACATGAAGATGGTCCAATATTTGATAACCTTTCCACCAAATAAAAATGTGTCCCAATTTGATATTATCTTTTTTTTCTTTATAACTGACCTTGTGGAGCCTTGGGACTCCATGAAATCTTTTCAGCAGATTTTCTACATCTCGAAGACTCTAAACAACTGAAATTTTTCAAGTCCTCTCATACAATAGAAGTAAAACTCTCTCTTCTTCATGATTGTATTAAAAAACCAGACGCTGTAATAAGTATGTAATTAATTACAAAAAAAAACATTTCTCACGGCATCAAAACATAAAATATCCAACAAAAAATATTCACGAACATTGTACAATTAACAAAAACACTAATTAAGATCAACATCACCCAGTATATCGTTATGTGAGTAAATAACATTAGAAATTAAAATACACGAGCAACACGCAACATAGATTATTTGGTTATCTATAAATTGATCTCTACATATATAATTACGAAAATGTTATACAATATACAAGTCAGTCAGGGGAGGATGCATAGGCTCCTAATAATAGTAATAATAAAATAATTATGCCTTGTTGGTGTTTATTTTCTCGTTATTTGATATACTACTTTGGATATTTACAAACAGCATAGATATTTAAATTAAAGTTTAAATTAGTTTAAAAATCATTATCAATTTCATTGACCGTACTACGATCACCTAACACACATAAGACAGACTAGATTATATTCTATCAGAGGTTACACGTCGCCAATATGTTGAACAGTCAGACTGACAGACTACCGGGGTTCTAGGGCGGGTACTGTAAGGGCATAATCGGTTGTTTCACAGACTAATCAATATAAATGAAGACACGAAACTATTATTGTAAAATTGCTTGGTTGGCCACAAAGCAGCTGTTACACGTCCGAATATGATTCACATTTCTTAATTGATTAATCTACTAGGGTGTGGATAAAAGGGCGGGGGTCCTTTAAGTGAAAAATAGCGGGAGAAAATATTTTTCCAGGGGTTCTGACTAATGTTGAGAAGAGTCTGATGTTTATATTTCGTAAAAAATTTCGGTTTTATGCCCTTGTTTTCATAGAATCGTAGAATGTGGCAGAGTAAGTGGCCCTTATTATTTTTTAATGTATAATTTTGTCACTCACAATCCTGTCACTTGTTGAGACAAAGAAAGTTCATGCATTCATTTTCATTCATTAATTTTATACGTACGTTTTTAAATACTTTCGTTATTCAAGTGCGAATAATTAAGCATTGTAACACCTGCAAACTAGGTATGCACCTACTATTACAAATTCTCATGTAGTAAATAACACTTGAGTGGGTACACTTGAGCGATGTGGTAAAAATTCGAACCCGTAGAGACAAGAGTATTATATTCAAATCAGAGTAGTAGGCAGTAATAGGGTTTTATTAATTTCAAAAGCATGTGTCCCACATTCCTGTATGTTACCAAGGTGTGTCTAAGCTAGGAGAACTAATTATTTATGGGTAGAAGATACCCACAGTGTGCATTCTGCTTAGTGCAGGTCAATGGATTCAGCAAAATATGCCTACTTTGAGTTATCGAACATGAAGGAAGCACAAGAATGAATAAAACCAGAAAAATATCTAGCAGACTTTGCATATACAAATTTAATGTGTTTTATTCTATGTATCTTTCATCTGGTTTATTGGCCTTGGCCCTACGGGCCTCTGCACAAATAAAACCCACATTTGTGATAAAAAGTTCAACTTTAGTGCCTTGGTAGGTACACAAATAACTATTTCAGTATCCTCAGACACAAAAAAGCATCTATCTCCCGACCCTAATGATGTTACATTGATCCACTTATTTTTATTTATAACAGACTACTAATGGCTACTGTTATTATTATACTTTATCCACATATGCTTTTTTTCGTTTTCAGAACGGTATTCGATAGTACCCGCAGTATTCACTTTACATGCGGGCTGGCTTATTCAAATTAAATAATCCATTTATAGAGGAACATTGGTGAAACAACACTTCTATTGGATTTACGAAGCCTAAATTGAATTTTAATAAGGGGATTTAACTACTATATAAGTCTGCCTGGAAGAATGGAATGGGGCTGTAGTTTTATGGTAAATTATATTTATTTTTTACAAACACTGGACGAATAGCAGGTATGAAGTCCTGCCGCAGTAACAGATCCACACCGATTCTGTTGTCGGGCAAAATCTAGTTTAGGAAATTTTAATATTTTTCTATTTTTACGGAGTCATCCCTTTTTGACCAGTCATCCCCTTCTTACAAATAAAGTGAGGGGCTGGGATTATTTATTTTGTTATTTTTAACAGATCCCCACCGATTTTGTTGTCGGGCAAAATCTAGTTTAGGAAATTTTAATATTTTTCTATTTTTACGGAGTCATCCCTTTTTGACCAGTCATCCCCTTCTGACAAATAAAGTGAGGGGCTGGGATTGTTTATTTTGTTATTCTTAACAGATCCACACCGATTTTGTTGTCGGGCAAAATCTAGTTTAGGAAATTTTAATATTTTTCTATTTTTACGGAGTCATCCCTTTTTGACCAGTCATCCCTTTTTGACCAGTCATCCCCTTCTGACAAATAAAGTGAGGGGCTGGGATTGTTTATTTTGTTATTCTTAACAGATCCACACCGATTTATTGTCGGGCAAAATCTAGTTTAGGAAATTTTAATATTTTTCTATTTTTACGGAATCATCCCTTTTTGACCAGTCATCCCCGTCTGACAAATAAAGTGAGGGGCTGGAATTGTTTATTTTGTTATTCTTAACAGATCCACACCGATCCTGTTGTCGGGCAAAATCTAGGTTAGGAAATTTTTATACTTTTCTATTTTTGCGGAATCATCTATTTTTGACCAGTCATCCCCGTCTGACAAATAAAGTGAGGGGCTGGGATTGTTTATTTTGTTATTCTTAACAGATCCACACCGATTTATTATCGGGCAAACTCTAGTTTAGGAAATTTTAATATTTTTCTATTTTTACGGAATCATCCCTTTTTGACCAGTCATCCCCGTCTGACAAATAAAGTGAGGGGCTGGAATTGTTTATTTTGTTATTCTTAACAGATCCACACCGATCCTGTTGTCGGGCAAAATCTAGTTTAGGAAATTTTTATACTTTTCTATTTTTGCGGAATCATCTATTTTTGACCAGTCATCCCCGTCTGACAAATAAAGTGAGGGGCTGGGATTGTTTATTTTGTTATTCTTAACAGATCCACACCGATTTTGTTGTCGGGCAAAATCTAGTTTAGGAAATTTTAATATTTTTTCAATTTTTACGGAAGCATCTCTTTTTGACCAGTCATCCCCGTCTGACAAATAAAGTGAGGGGCTGGGATTGTTTATTTTGTTATTCTTAACAGATCCACACCGATTTATTGTCGGGCAAAATCTAGTTTAGGAAATTTTAATATTTTTCTATTTTTAAGGAATCATCCCTTTTTGACCAGTCATCCCCGTCTGACAAATAAAGTGAGGGGCTGGAATTGTTTATTTTGTTATTCTTAACAGATCCACACCGATCCTGATGTCGGGCAAAATCTAGGTTAGGAAATTTTTATACTTTTCTATTTTTGCGGAATCATCTATTTTTGACCAGTCATCCCCGTCTGACAAATAAAGTGAGGGGCTGGGATTGTTTATTTTGTTATTCTTAACAGATCCACACCGATTTATTGTCGGGCAAAATCTAGTTTAGGAAATTTTAATATTTTTCTATTTTTACGGAATCATCCCTTTTTGACCAGTCATCCCAGTCTGACAAATAAAGTGAGGGGCTGGAATTGTTTATTTTGTTATTCTTAACAGATCCACACCGATCCTGTTGTCGGGCAAAATCTAGTTTAGGAAATTTTTATACTTTTCTATTTTTGCGGAATCATCTATTTTTGACCAGTCATCCCCGTCTGACAAATAAAGTGAGGGGCTGGGATTGTTTATTTTGTTATTCTTAACAGATCCACACCGATTTTGTTGTCGGGCAAAATCTAGTTTAGGAAATTTTAATATTTTTTCTATTTTTACGGAAGCATCCCTTTTTGACCAGTCATCCCCGTCTGACAAATAAAGTGAGGGGCTGGGATTGTTTATTTTGTTATTCTTAACAGATCCACACCGATTTGGTTGTCGGGCAAAATCTAGTTTAGGAAATTTTAATATTTTTTCTATTATTACGGAATCATCCCTTTTTGACCAGTCATCCCCGTCTGACAAATAAAGTGAGAGGCTGGAATTGTTTATTTTGTTATTCTTAACAGATCCACACCGATCCTGTTGTCGGGCAAAATCTAGTTTAGGAAATTTTTATACTTTTCTATTTTTGAGGAATCATCTATTTTTGACCAGTCATCCCCGTCTGACAAATAAAGTGAGGGGCTGGGATTGTTTATTTTGTTATTCTTAACAGATCCACACCGATTTTGTTGTCGGGCAAAATCTAGTTTAGGAAATTTTAATATTTTTCTATTTTTACGGAGTCATCCCTTTTTGACCAGTCATCCCCTTCTGACAAATAAAGTGAGGGGCTGGGATTGTTTATTTTGTTATTCTTAACAGATCCACACCGATTTTGTTGTCGGGCAAAATCTAGTTTAGGAAATTTTAATATTTTTATATTTTTACGGAATCATCCCTTTTTGACCAGTCATCCCCGTCTGACAAATAAAGTGAGGGGCTGGAATTGTTTATTTTGTTATTCTTAACAGATCCACACCGATCCTGTTGTCGGGCAAAATCTAGTTTAGGAAATTTTTATACTTTTCTATTTTTGCGGAATCATCTATTTTTGACCAGTCATCCCCGTCTGACAAATAAAGTGAGGGGCTGGGATTGTTTATTTTGTCATTCTTAACAGATCCACACCGATTTTGTTGTCGGGCAAAATCTAGTTTAGGAAATTTTAATATTTTTTCAATTTTTACGGAAGCATCTCTTTTTGACCAGTCATCCCCGTCTGACAAATAAAGTGAGGGGCTGGGATTGTTTATTTTGTTATTCTTAACAGATCCACACCGATTTATTGTCGGGCAAAATCTAGTTCAGGAAATTTTAATATTTTTCTATTTTTACGGAATCATCCCTTTTTGACCAGTCATCCCCGTCTGACAAATAAAGTGAGGGGCTGGAATTGTTTATTTTGTTATTCTTAACAGATCCACACCGATCCTGTTGTCGGGCAAAATCTAGATTAGGAAATTTTTATACTTTTCTATTTTTGCGGAATCATCTATTTTTGACCAGTCATCCCCGTCTGAAAAATAAAGTGAGGGGCTGGGATTGTTTATTTTGTTATTCTTAACAGATCCACACCGATTTTGTTGTCGGGCAAAATCTAGTTTAGGAAATTTTAATATTTTTCTATTTTTACGGAGTCATCCCTTTTTGACCAGTCATCCCCTTCTGACAAATAAAGTGAGGGGCTGGGATTGTTTATTTTGTTATTCTTAACAGATCCACACCGATTTTGTTGTCGGGCAAAATCTAGTTTAGGAAATTTTAATTTTTTTTCTATTTTTACGGAAGCATCCCTTTTTGACCAGTCATCCCCGTCTGACAAATAAAGTGAGGGGCTGGAATTGTTTATTTTGTTATTCTTAACAGATCCTAACAGATCCACACCGATCCTGTTGTCGGGCAAAATCTAGTTTAGGAAATTTTAATATTTTTCTATTTTTCTGGAGTCATCCCTTTTTGACCAGTCATCCCCTTCTGACAAATAAAGTGAGGGGCTGGGATTGTTTATTTTGTTATTCTTAACAGATCCACACCGATTTTGTTGTCGGGCAAAATCTAGTTTAGGAAATTTTAATTTTTTTTCTATTTTTACGGAAGCATCCCTTTTTGACCAGTCATCCCCGTCTGACAAATAAAGTGAGGGGCTGGAATTGTTTATTTTGTTATTCTTAACAGATCCTAACAGATCCACACCGATCCTGTTGTCGGGCAAAATCTAGTTTAGGAAATTTTAATATTTTTCTATTTTTCTGGAGTCATCCCTTTTTGACCAGTCATCCCCGTCTGACAAATAAAGTGAGGGGCTGGAATTGTTTATTTTGTTATTCTTAACAGATCCTAACAGATCCACACCGATCCTGTTGTCGGGCAAAATCTAGTTTAGGAAATTTTAATATTTTTCTATTTTTCTGGAGTCATCCCTTTTTGACCAGTCATCCCCTTCTGACAAATAAAGTGAGGGGCTGGGATTGTTTATTTTGTTATTCTTAACAGATCCACACCGATTTTGTTGTCGGGCAAAATCTAGTTTAGGAAATTTTAATATTTTTATATTTTTACGGAATCATCCCTTTTTGACCAGTCATCCCCGTCTGACAAATAAAGTGAGGGGCTGGAATTGTTTATTTTGTTATTCTTAACAGATCCACACCGATCCTGTTGTCGGGCAAAATCTAGTTTAGGAAATTTTTATACTTTTCTATTTTTGCGGAATCATCTATTTTTGACCAGTCATCCCCGTCTGACAAATAAAGTGAGGGGCTGGGATTGTTTATTTTGTCATTCTTAACAGATCCACACCGATTTTGTTGTCGGGCAAAATCTAGTTTAGGAAATTTTAATATTTTTTCAATTTTTACGGAAGCATCCCTTTTTGACCAGTCATCCCCGTCTGACAAATAAAGTGAGGGGCTGGGATTGTTTATTTTGTTATTCTTAACAGATCCACACCGATTTTGTTGTCGGGCAAAATCTAGTTTAGGAAATTTTAATATTTTTCTATTTTTACGGAGTCATCCCTTTTTGACCAGTCATCCCCTTCTGACAAATAAAGTGAGGGGCTGGGATTGTTTATTTTGTTATTCTTAACAGATCCACACCGATTTTGTTGTCGGGCAAAATCTAGTTTAGGAAATTTTAATTTTTTTTCTATTTTTACGGAAGCATCCCTTTTTGACCAGTCATCCCCGTCTGACAAATAAAGTGAGGGGCTGGAATTGTTTATTTTGTTATTCTTAACAGATCCTAACAGATCCACACCGATCCTGTTGTCGGGCAAAATCTAGTTTAGGAAATTTTTATACTTTTCTATTTTTGCGGAATCATCTATTTTTGACCAGTCATCCTCGTCTAACAAATAAAGTGAGGGGCTGGGATTGTTTATTTTGTTATCCTTAACAGATCCACACCAATCCTGTTGTCGGGCAAAATCTAGTTTAGGAAATTTTAATATTTTTCTATTTTTCTGGAGTCATCCCTTTTTGACCAGTCATCCCCTTCTGACAAATAAAGTGAGGGGCTGGGATTGTTTATTTTGTTATTCTTAACAGATCCACACCGATTTTGTTGTCGGGCAAAATCTAGTTTAGGAAATTTTAATATTTTTTCAATTTTTACGGAAGCATCTCTTTTTGTCCAGTCATCCCCGTCTGACAAATAAAGTGAGGGGCTGGGATTGTTTATTTTGTTATTCTTAACAGATCCACACCGATTTATTGTCGGGCAAAATCTAGTTTAGGAAATTTTAATATTTTTCTATTTTTACGGAATCATCCCTTTTTGACCAGTCATCCCCGTCTGACAAATAAAGTGAGGGGCTGGAATTGTTTATTTTGTTATTCTTAACAGATCCACACCGATCCTGTTGTCGGGCAAACTCTAGTTTAGGAAATTTTTATACTTTTCTATTTTTGCGGAATCATCTATTTTTGACCAGTCATCCCCGTCTGACAAATAAAGTGAGGAGCTGGGATTGTTTATTTTGTCATTCTTAACAGATCCACACCGATTTTGTTGTCGGGCAAAATCTAGTTTAGGAAATTTTAATTTTTTTTCAATTTTTACGGAAGCATCTCTTTTTGACCAGTCATCCCCGTCTGACAAATAAAGTGAGGGGCTGGGATTGTTTATTTTGTTATTCTTAACAGATCCACACCGATTTATTGTCGGGCAAAATCTAGTTTAGGAAATTTTAATATTTTTCTATTTTTACGGAATCATCCCTTTTTGACCAGTCATCCCCGTCTGACAAATAAAGTGAGGGGCTGGAATTGTTTATTTTGTTATTCTTAACAGATCCACACCGATCCTGTTGTCGGGCAAAATCTAGATTAGGAAATTTTTATACTTTTCTATTTTTGCGGAATCATCTATTTTTGACCAGTCATCCCCGTCTGAAAAATAAAGTGAGGGGCTGGGATTGTTTATTTTGTTATTCTTAACAGATCCACACCGATTTTGTTGTCGGGCAAAATCTAGTTTAGGAAATTTTAATATTTTTCTATTTTTACGGAGTCATCCCTTTTTGACCAGTCATCCCCTTCTGACAAATAAAGTGAGGGGCTGGGATTGTTTATTTTGTTATTCTTAACAGATCCACACCGATTTTGTTGTCGGGCAAAATCTAGTTTAGGAAATTTTAATTTTTTTTCTATTTTTACGGAAGCATCCCTTTTTGACCAGTCATCCCCGTCTGACAAATAAAGTGGGGGGCTGGGATTGTTTATTTTGTTATTCTTAACAGATCCACACCGATTTATTGTCGGGCAAAATCTAGTTTAGGAAATTTTAATATTTTTCTATTTTTACGGAATCATCCCTTTTTGACCAGTCATCCCCGTCGGACAAATAAAGTGAGGGGCTGGAATTGTTTATTTTGTTATTCTTAACAGATCCACACTGATCCTGATGTCGGGCAAAATCTAGGTTATGAAATTTTTATACTTTTCTATTTTTGCGGAATCATCTATTTTTGACCAGTCATCCCCGTCTGACAAATAAAGTGAGGGGCTGGGATTGTTTATTTTGTTATTCTTAACAGATCCACACCGATTTATTGTCGGGCAAAATCTAGTTTAGGAAATTTTAATATTTTTCTATTTTTACGGAATCATCCCTTTTTGACCAGTCATCCCCGTCTGACAAATAAAGTGAGGGGCTGGAATTGTTTATTTTGTTATTCTTAACAGATCCACACCGATCCTGTTGTCGGGCAAAATCTAGTTTAGGAAATTTTTATACTTTTCTATTTTTGCGGAATCATCTATTTTTGACCAGTCATCCCCGTCTGACAAATAAAGTGAGGGGCTGGGATTGTTTATTTTGTTATTCTTAACAGATCCACACCGATTTTGTTGTCGGGCAAAATCTAGTTTAGGAAATTTTAATATTTTTTCTATTTTTACGGAAGCATCCCTTTTTGACCAGTCATCCCCGTCTGACAAATAAAGTGAGGGGCTGGGATTGTTTATTTTGTTATTCTTAACAGATCCACACCGATTTGGTTGTCGGGCAAAATCTAGTTTAGGAAATTTTAATATTTTTTCTATTTTTACGGAATCATCCCTTTTTGACCAGTCATCCCCGTCTAACAAATAATGTGAGGGACTGGGATTGTTTATTTTGTTATTCTTAACAGATCCACACCGATTTTGTTGTCGGGCAAAATCTAGTTTAGGAAATTTTAATATTTTTCTATTTTTGCGGAATCATCCCTTTTTGACCAGTCATCCCCGTCTGACAAATAAAGTGAGGGGCTGGAATTGTTTATTTTGTTATTCTTAACAGATCCACACCGATTTTGTTGTCGGGCAAAATCTAGTTTAGGAAATTTTAATATTTTTTCTATTTTTACGGAAGCATCCCTTTTTGACCAGTCATCCCCGTCTGACAAATAAAGTGAGGGGCTGGGATTGTTTATTTTGTTATTCTTAACAGATCCACACCGATTTGGTTGTCGGGCAAAATCTAGTTTAGGAAATTTTAATATTTTTTCTATTTTTACGGAATCATCCCTTTTTGACCAGTCATCCCCGTCTAACAAATAATGTGAGGGACTGGGATTGTTTATTTTGTTATTCTTAACAGATCCACACCGATTTTGTTGTCGGGCAAAATCTAGTTTAGGAAATTTTAATATTTTTCTATTTTTACGGAATCATCCCTTTTTGACCAGTCATCCCCGTCTGACAAATAAAGTGAGGGGCTGGAATTGTTTATTTTGTTATTCTTAACACATCCACACCGATCCTGTTGTCGGGCAAAATCTAGTTTAGGAAATTTTTATACTTTTCTATTTTTGAGGAATCATCTATTTTTGACCAGTCATCCCCGTCTGACAAATAAAGTGAGGGGCTGGGATTGTTTATTTTGTTATTCTTAACAGATCCACACCGATTTTGTTGTCGGGCAAAATCTAGTTTAGGAAATTTTAATATTTTTCTATTTTTACGGAGTCATCCCTTTTTGACCAGTCATCCCATTCTGACAAATAAAGTGAGGGGCTGGGATTGTTTATTTTGTTATTCTTAACAGATCCACACCGATTTTGTTGTCGGGCAAAATCTAGTTTAGGAAATTTTAATATTTTTCTATTTTTACGGAATCATCCCTTTTTGACCAGTCATCCCCGTCTGACAAATAAAGTGAGGGGCTGGAATTGTTTATTTTGTTATTCTTAACAGATCCACACCGATTTTGTTGTCGGGCAAAATCTAGTTTAGGAACTTTTTTATATTTTTCTATTTTTGCGGAATCATCCCTTTTTGACCAGTCATCCCCGTCTGACAAATAAATTGAGGGGCTGGGATTGTTTATTTTGTTATCCTTAACAGATCCACACCGATCCTGTTGTCGGGCAAAATCTAGTTTAGGAAATTTTAATATTTTTCTATTTTTACGGAATCATCCCTTTTTGACCAGTCATCCCGGTCTGACAAATAAAGTGAGGGGATGGAATTGTTTATTTTGTTATTCTTAACAGATCCACACCGATTCTGTTGTCGGGCAAAATCTAGTTTAGGAACTTTTTTATATTTTTCTATTTTTGCGGAATCATCCCTTTTTGACCAGTCATCCCCGTCTGACAAATAAATTGAGGGGCTGGGATTGTTTATTTTGTTATCCTTAACAGATCCACACCGATCCTGTTGTCGGACAAAATCTAGTTTAGGAAATTTTAATATTTTTCTATTTTTACGGAATCATCCCTTTTAGACTTGTCATCTCAGTCTGACAAATAAAGTGAGGGGCTGGGATCGTTTATTTTGTTATTCTTAACAGATCCACACCGATTTTGTTGTCGGGCAAAATCTAGTTTAGGAAATTTTAATATTTTTCTATTTTTACGGAATCATCCCTTTTTGACCAGTCATCCCCGTCTGACAAATAAAGTGAGGGGCTGGAATTGTTTATTTTGTTATTCTTAACAGATCCACACCGATCCTGTTGTCGGGCAAAATCTAGTTTAGGAAATTTTTATACTTTTCTATTTTTGCGGAATCATCTATTTTTGACCAGTCATCCCCGTCTGACAAATAAAGTGAGGGGCTGGGATTGTTTATTTTGTCATTCTTAACAGATCCACACCGATTTTGTTGTCGGGCAAAATCTAGTTTAGGAAATTTTAATATTTTTTCAATTTTTACGGAAGCATCTCTTTTTGACCAGTCATCCCCGTCTGACAAATAAAGTGAGGGGCTGGGATTGTTTATTTTGTTATTCTTAACAGATCCACACCGATTTATTGTCGGGCAAAATCTAGTTTAGGAAATTTTAATATTTTTCTATTTTTACGGAATCATCCCTTTTTGACCAGTCATCCCCGTCTGACAAATAAAGTGAGGGGCTGGAATTGTTTATTTTGTTATTCTTAACAGATCCACACCGATCCTGATGTCGGGCAAAATCTAGGTTAGGAAATTTTTATACTTTTCTATTTTTGCGGAATCATCTATTTTTGACCAGTCATCCCCGTCTGACAAATAAAGTGAGGGGCTGGGATTGTTTATTTTGTTATTCTTAACAGATCCACACCGATTTATTGTCGGGCAAAATCTAGTTTAGGAAATTTTAATATTTTTCTATTTTTACGGAATCATCCCTTTTTGACCAGTCATCCCCGTCTGACAAATAAAGTGAGGGGCTGGAATTGTTTATTTTGTTATTCTTAACAGATCCACACCGATCCTGTTGTCGGGCAAAATCTAGTTTAGGAAATTTTTATACTTTTCTATTTTTGCGGAATCATCTATTTTTGACCAGTCATCCCCGTCTGACAAATAAAGTGAGGGGCTGGGATTGTTTATTTTGTTATTCTTAACAGATCCACACCGATTTTGTTGTCGGGCAAAATCTAGTTTAGGAAATTTTAATATTTTTTCTATTTTTACGGAAGCATCCCTTTTTGACCAGTCATCCCCGTCTGACAAATAAAGTGAGGGGCTGGGATTGTTTATTTTGTTATTCTTAACAGATCCACACCGATTTGGTTGTCGGGCAAAATCTAGTTTAGGAAATTTTAATATTTTTTCTATTTTTACGGAATCATCCCTTTTTGACCAGTCATCCCCGTCTGACAAATAAAGTGAGGGGTTGGGATTGTTTATTTTGTTATTCTTAACAGATCCACACCGATTTTGTTGTCGGGCAAAATCTAGTTTAGGAAATTTTAATATTTTTCTATTTTTGCGGAATCATCCCTTTTTGACCAGTCATCCCCGTCTAACAAATAATGTGAGGGACTGGGATTGTTTATTTTGTTATCCTTAACAGATCCACACCAATCCTGTTGTCGGGCAAAATCTAGTTTAGGAAATTTTAATATTTTTTCAATTTTTACGGAAGCATCTCTTTTTGATCAGTCATCCCCGTCTGACAAATAAAGTGAGGGGCTGGGATTGTTTATTTTGTTATTCTTAACAGATTCACACCGATTTATTGTCGGGCAAAATCTAGTTTAGGAAATTTTAATATTTTTCTATTTTTACGGAATCATCCCTTTTAGACTTGTCATCTCAGTCTGACAAATAAAGTGAGGGGCTGGGATCGTTTATTTTGTTATTCTTAACAGATCCACACCGATTTTGTTGTCGGGCAAAATCTAGTTTAGGAAATTTTAATATTTTTCTATTTTTACGGAATCATCCCTTTTTGACCAGTCATCCCCGTCTGACAAATAAAGTGAGGGGCTGGAATTGTTTATTTTGTTATTCTTAACAGATCCACACCGATCCTGTTGTCGGGCAAAATCTAGTTTAGGAAATTTTTATACTTTTCTATTTTTGCGGAATCATCTATTTTTGACCAGTCATCCCCGTCTGACAAATAAAGTGAGGGGCTGGGATTGTTTATTTTGTCATTCTTAACAGATCCACACCGATTTTGTTGTCGGGCAAAATCTAGTTTAGGAAATTTTAATATTTTTTCAATTTTTACGGAAGCATCTCTTTTTGACCAGTCATCCCCGTCTGACAAATAAAGTGAGGGGCTGGGATTGTTTATTTTGTTATTCTTAACAGATCCACACCGATTTATTGTCGGGCAAAATCTAGTTTAGGAAATTTTAATATTTTTCTATTTTTACGGAATCATCCCTTTTTGACCAGTCATCCCCGTCTGACAAATAAAGTGAGGGGCTGGAATTGTTTATTTTGTTATTCTTAACAGATCCACACCGATCCTGATGTCGGGCAAAATCTAGGTTAGGAAATTTTTATACTTTTCTATTTTTGCGGAATCATCTATTTTTGACCAGTCATCCCCGTCTGACAAATAAAGTGAGGGGCTGGGATTGTTTATTTTGTTATTCTTAACAGATCCACACCGATTTATTGTCGGGCAAAATCTAGTTTAGGAAATTTTAATATTTTTCTATTTTTACGGAATCATCCCTTTTTGACCAGTCATCCCCGTCTGACAAATAAAGTGAGGGGCTGGAATTGTTTATTTTGTTATTCTTAACAGATCCACACCGATCCTGTTGTCGGGCAAAATCTAGTTTAGGAAATTTTTATACTTTTCTATTTTTGCGGAATCATCTATTTTTGACCAGTCATCCCCGTCTGACAAATAAAGTGAGGGGCTGGGATTGTTTATTTTGTTATTCTTAACAGATCCACACCGATTTTGTTGTCGGGCAAAATCTAGTTTAGGAAATTTTAATATTTTTTCTATTTTTACGGAAGCATCCCTTTTTGACCAGTCATCCCCGTCTGACAAATAAAGTGAGGGGCTGGGATTGTTTATTTTGTTATTCTTAACAGATCCACACCGATTTGGTTGTCGGGCAAAATCTAGTTTAGGAAATTTTAATATTTTTTCTATTTTTACGGAATCATCCCTTTTTGACCAGTCATCCCCGTCTGACAAATAAAGTGAGGGGTTGGGATTGTTTATTTTGTTATTCTTAACAGATCCACACCGATTTTGTTGTCGGGCAAAATCTAGTTTAGGAAATTTTAATATTTTTCTATTTTTGCGGAATCATCCCTTTTTGACCAGTCATCCCCGTCTAACAAATAATGTGAGGGACTGGGATTGTTTATTTTGTTATCCTTAACAGATCCACACCAATCCTGTTGTCGGGCAAAATCTAGTTTAGGAAATTTTAATATTTTTCTATTTTTCTGGAGTCATCCCTTTTTGACCAGTCATCCCCTTCTGACAAATAAAGTGAGGGGCTGGGATTGTTTATTTTGTTATTCTTAACAGATCCACACCGATTTTGTTGTCGGGCAAAATCTAGTTTAGGAAATTTTAATATTTTTTCAATTTTTACGGAAGCATCTCTTTTTGATCAGTCATCCCCGTCTGACAAATAAAGTGAGGGGCTGGGATTGTTTATTTTGTTATTCTTAACAGATTCACACCGATTTATTGTCGGGCAAAATCTAGTTTAGGAAATTTTAATATTTTTCTATTTTTACGGAATCATCCCTTTTTGACCAGTCATCCCCGTCTGACAAATAAAGTGAGGGGCTGGAATTGTTTATTTTGTTATTCTTAACAGATCCACACCGATCCTGTTGTCGGGCAAAATCTAGTTTAGGAAATTTTTATACTTTTCTATTTTTGAGGAATCATCTATTTTTGACCAGTCATCCCCGTCTGACAAATAAAGTGAGGGGCTGGGATTGTTTATTTTGTTATTCTTAACAGATCCACACCGATTTTGTTGTCGGGCAAAATCTAGTTTAGGAAATTTTAATATTTTTCTATTTTTACGGAGTCATCCCTTTTTGATCAGTCATCCCCTTCTGACAAATAAAGTGAGGGGCTGGGATTGTTTATTTTGTTATTCTTAACAGATCCACACCGATTTTGTTGTCGGGCAAAATCTAGTTTAGGAAATTTTAATATTTTTCTATTTTTACGGAATCATCCCTTTTTGACCAGTCATCCCCGTCTGACAAATAAAGTGAGGGGCTGGAATTGTTTATTTTGTTATTCTTAACAGATCCACACCGATTTTGTTGTCGGGCAAAATCTAGTTTAGGAACTTTTTTATATTTTTCTATTTTTGCGGAATCATCCCTTTTTGACCAGTCATCCCCGTCTGACAAATAAATTGAGGGGCTGGGATTGTTTATTTTGTTATCCTTAACAGATCCACACCGATCCTGTTGTCGGGCAAAATCTAGTTTAGGAAATTTTAATATTTTTCTATTTTTACGGAATCATCCCTTTTAGACGAGTCATCCCAGTCTGACAAATAAAGTGAGGGGCTGGGATCGTTTATTTTGTTATTCTTAACAGATCCACACCGATTTTGTTGTCGGGCAAAATCTAGTTTAGGAAATTTTAATATTTTTCTATTTTTACGGAATCATCCCTTTTTGACCAGTCATCCCGGTCTGGCAAATAAAGTGAGGGGATGGAATTGTTTATTTTGTTATTCTTAACAGATCCACACCGATTCTGTTGTCGGGCAAAATCTAGTTTAGGAACTTTTTTATATTTTTCTATTTTTGCGGAATCATCCCTTTTTGACCAGTCATCCCCGTCTGACAAATAAATTGAGGGGCTGGGATTGTTTATTTTGTTATCCTTAACAGATCCACACCGATCCTGTTGTCGGGCAAAATCTAGTTTAGGAAATTTTAATATTTTTCTATTTTTACGGAATCATCCCTTTTAGACGAGTCATCCCAGTCTGACAAATAAAGTGAGGGGCTGGGATCGTTTATTTTGTTATTCTTAACAGATCCACACCGATTTTGTTGTCGGGCAAAATCTAGTTTAGGAAATTTTAATATTTTTCTATTTTTACGGAATCATCCCTTTTTGACCAGTCATCCCGGTCTGACAAATAAAGTGAGGGGATGGAATTGTTTATTTTGTTATTCTTAACAGATCCACACCGATTCTGTTGTCGGGCAAAATCTAGTTTAGGAACTTTTTTATATTTTTCTATTTTTGCGGAATCATCCCTTTTTGACCAGTCATCCCCGTCTGACAAATAAATTGAGGGGCTGGGATTGTTTATTTTGTTATCCTTAACAGATCCACACCGATCCTGTTGTCGGGCAAAATCTAGTTTAGGAAATTTTAATATTTTTCTATTTTTACGGAATCATCCCTTTTTGACGAGTCATCCCGGTCTGACAAATAAAGTGAGGGGCTGGGATCGTTTATTTTGTTATTCTTAACAGATCCACACCGATTTTGTTGTCGGGCAAAATCTAGTTTAGGAAGTTTTAATATTTTTTCTATTTTTTCGGAGTCATCCCTTTTTGACCAGGTATCCCTGTCTGACAAATAAAGTGAGGGGCTGGGATTGTTTATTTTGTTATTCTTAACAGATCCACACCGATTTTGTTGTCGGGCAAAATCTAGTTTAGGAAATTTTAATATCTGTCTATTTTTGCGAAACCATCCCTTTTTGACCAGACATACCCGTCTGACAAATGAAGTGACGGGCTGGGATTGTTTATTTTGTTATTCTTAGCAGATCCACACCGATCCTGTTGTTGATCAAAATCTAGTTTAGGAAATTTTAATATTTTTCTATTTTTGCGGAATCATCCCTTTTTGACCAGACATACCCGTCTGACAAATGAAGCAGGTAGTTTAAAATAAAAGAGGCGCCGTTCCTAGGCGTCCAACTTCTATGCATATTTAGCCTTCTTTAAACACCTAATTACTTGCCAAATTAAAATATACAGAAAAAATGTTTTAAATAAACTAAAACTACAAAATTAAAAGAAATAGGGTCTGGAAAGATGATGGAAAACGAAAATTAACCTGCAAATTTTATATATTTTATACTGTCCAGTAGATCTGCTTCCTCTGCACTGATTTTCGGCTGGTAAATATAACATTACAGTACTTGATACTGTATGTTGTTGTCTATCAACACTTTACCGGATTGTTATTAGGAAGCTATGGAGCTATGTTTTTGAGTTTAAATCAATTCTTGACATTTATCTAAAACTAAAACTAAAAGCCAGGCAAATATAAATAATGCTTTTCTCCACATTTCAGTAAAGGTACAGTGTTAGGGAATTTATTTAAAATTTTTTCTGAGCACTCTGTTATTATACAACCAAATAAAAATTATGATACAACAAAAGAAGGTTGATGTCATGTTATGTCACCCAGCACACAAATGAACAGGACTGTATAAATACAAGATACACTCAATCCATTTTTTTTTTTGTCAAATATTGCGATTACCTTGTCCATTTTACTCGAAATAGGTACCTATCCATATATGATTTGTTACTTAATTTGTCATATTATGCTGTATCCTTTTGGATAAACCATTTTGTACGTCACTGTCGCAGGTGTTATTCTGCTTAGGAAAATTGCGATTTCTAGTAGAATTTCGAAGAATTCTAGACAGTGTATATATCGCATATGTGTGGACATTTGTCTCACTCAGCTGGTAGAAGATTGACCCAGTTCCCTGGAAAATCATACAATGAAATCAGTTACATGGTTTCTCCTACTTTTAATTTCTCTGTGCACTGTGTAATTTAATCTGCAGATTAGAATTACTTAAATGAAATCTTACAGATGTATATACAGTGTGGACAAAAAGTCTGGAACACCTGAAATATCTCGCAAAATACATTTTTTTCGAAAAATCGCTCGAAGGGGTCAAAAGGTATTTTAAATTTGCCGTCTTTTGACATACTTGAATTCTATGTACAGTGGCGTACGTTAAAGGGGTCAAATTAAGCGCCTTTTTTTTTAATGGCAACCTATATTTTTTGTTCAATATAACGAAAGAGCACATTTTTCTGAGTATTGTAGTATAAAAATTTTAATATGTTGCATAAAGAAAGTGTCGAGAAAAATGCAAATAAAGTTTTAATTGTGAAAATTGATTTATATTTTATATTTAACCTAGAAGGCGTTGAAAAAAATTGATTTAATGTCACTTACTTTTATTCTGTCTGTCAGTAAATTTGATACTTCGGTTTCTCTAATCTAATCTAAAAAAAAAAGAATCAATAAAAATGTCACTTTCGGAAAAAGATCGAATAGAAATTCTTATGATGTATGGTTATGGAGATAGGAGAAGAACTACAGTGGAAGTTTGTGCCCTCTTTAATGAAGCTCATCCAGATCGCCCGCCTATAGTACGTTCTACAGTTACTAAAATTTTAGGTAAATACAGAGTACTTGGACATGTACGTGACAAACCCAGAACTGGCCGCCAAACAATCAATGCTGACACACAACTTGACATTTTACTAAGAGTTGAAGAAAATCCACATTCTAGTTCCCGGCAGATTGGTTTGGACATGAATTTAAGTCATGCTACAATACTTAATATTTTACATAAACATAAATTTCACCCTTATAAAGTTACATTGTCTCAAGAATTATCAGAAGATGATTTTGATCGAAGGGTACAATTCTGCGAGGAAATGCAATTACGTTGCCACAATAATAACATGTTTGTAAAAAATATTATTTTTTCGGATGAAGCCACATTTTGCCTTAATGGTACTGTTAATAGACAGAACTGTAGGTATTGGGCTTCACAGAATCCCCGATGGATGCAGGAGTTACATACTCAGTATCCAAGAAAAGTAAATGTATGGGCAGGCATAGTCAGAGACAGAATATTGGGCCCTTATTTTTTTGATGAGAACATGACTGGAGAAAGATACTTGCAATTTTTACAACAAGATTTGATTCCAACACTGACAGCTTTATACCCAAATATAAATGACCCAGCCATACCTGACAACAGACTTTGGTATCAACAAGACGGGGCGCCTCCTCATTATGCTCTTGCTGTTCGCAATTATTTGAGTAATGTCTTTCCTGAACGATGGGTGGGGCGACGTGGACATATAGAATGGCCGCCTCGTTCCCCGGACCTCACACCCCTCGACTTCTTCTTATGGGGTTATTTAAAAACCAAAGTTTACAGCAGTAAACCGGAAAACATAGAAGACCTGAAGGAACGGATTCAGCAAGAAATACACAACATCGAACCGGAAATGCTTGACAGAGTGCAAAAAGAATTTATTTTTAGACTAGGACATTGTCAAATAGTTAATGGGCAACAGTTCGAACATCTTATTAATTAATGATTTTTTTTCTTATTTCGTTTTATTAAAAAAAAATATTTTCACAATTAAAACTTTATTTGCATTTTTCTCGACACTTTCTTTATGCAACTATTAAAATTTTTATACTACAATACTCAGAAAAATGTGCTCTTTCGTTATGTTGAACAAAAAATATAGGTTGCCATTAAAAAAAAAGGCGCTTAATTTGACCCCTTTAACGTACGCCACTGTACATAGAATTCAAGTATGTCAAAAGACGGCAAATTTAAAATACCTTTTGACCCCTTCGAGCGATTTTTCGAAAAAAATGTATTTTGCGAGATATTTCAGGTGTTCCAGACTTTTTGTCCACACTGTATGTATGTAGTACTGCACTAGCAGGGGGGGGGGCGATTAAGAGAGTATTTTAAATAAAATAATTGGTAAGTTTGCATTCAGAAGTCCTTGGAAACTCTTTTAATATTTCCAGTGACGCAGTAACTTAAAAGTTAATTGACAATTGAAATAGTTTCATGGTTTAAAGGTAAATAATTGGTTAAATTGTAAATACAATTTTCACAGATTTAGTAAACAAATTTTAATAAAGCTGGAATAACAGCAAACACTACATTGTAATAGATTTATCTATCATAGTAAATAAATGTGAAACAAATCTCATGTCATAGAAAAGAGCTTATAAAATAGTGCACTGGGCTTCGAGGAGTGATACTACATCTAAAAATAAAAGTTCGTATGAAAATATACCCTAAAATGAACCCTAAGGGTGTTACAGCCGTTTAAACGGTGGATAAAAAGAATGGTCTTTATTTATTTTAGAAAATTTTTCAGCACTAGTAATTTTTCACATCTAATGTCAAAATTACTGTATTCACTTAGATAAAAAAGTTGTGTGAAAAACAACCCTTTACCCTTGTGAAGAGTACCCTTTAAGAAGTGTTCCTGCTCTTTTTACTATCACCATCCACTTTGGCATACAGATTTACTCCAGAAAACCAAATTTCAAGAGAGTCTGCCACTGTTCCTAAAAATAAATAAGAACCACCATCTTTTTATCCACCTTTTAAAGGACTGTAACTCCATTAGGAACCATTTTAGGGCATAATGTACAGGGTGGTTCAAATTGGTCGGTTTTCAAGGGGCGAACCTGTCAGAGATAGAGCAAATCTGATACACGAGTCTAGAGCTCTTTTTTCGAGAAAATAACAATGTCCACATTTGCAATAAAATGTATAGGCGATTCTTGCTAAGCAATACCCTACCTACTGACGGCACGCACAACTAACGCATGGGCCTTTGGTTCAGTTTTGCGTATGTATGTCTATTGTGAATTTTGAAATATCAGTTGTTACATTAGTTAATTGCTTTGATTAGATATGATCATTATTGTTGGGAGCGTCATTATTCCTCTTGGACAAAGAAAAACCCTGAGATCAGTTTCATACTTTCCAAAAGCGGGAAAATCTGGAGCTATCTAGAAACTATAACTTGGGCATTAAAGAGTTACAGGAGACAAGTATGGATAAAGAAGCTAAAGAACGCAAAGTAGAGTGTGTGCTCTTTACTTTTCTCTAAGAATGACTATTTCCATAAAGGTATGTATGCCGTATGTCCAATAAAGAATTTGACATATTTTGAGGTTAAGTTTTATTTTTAGATTGAACGCTCGAAAAATATTGAAATCTATTTTAATTTTATATCACTACTTACCCCTTTCAAAATAGTTTTACAAGCTTCTCGACAACAAATCTTTGATGAATACAATTTCAAACGTCAGTGTTAGTGGCCCATAGGTTAGTATAGGTTGCTGACATTTTGGCGCTACGATCTTAAAATGAATCGCGTATACATTTGTGATAGATACACAGGCGTTCCATTGAAGCGTCTCTTTTTTCTCACCCTGTATAAATGTCAATAGTTTTAATATGTGCCCCTTTCAAATAAAAATAGACCAGTTTCACTTCACTCTAACTTCCCTTGTAAAATGATCTTTCGATCTGACCCTCGAAAGTATGTACGGATACTCCTGGGTCCCAAGTCATAAAAAGAGGAATGTGGTATTGCTTTTCCCAGTGGCGTAGCGGTATAAAATTTAGTGAAATAAATCTAAAAATCCAAGAACACAAACAGTAGAATATTTCCTCATTTAATTTTTATTCTCACGATTTCTATTGAAGATTGAAATTCTAGACTTGTACTTCCTGAAACTGATTTAATAATTTCCAAAGATTTAAAATACTTTTGTAAGCCTTCAAAACCTACCGAACTGGCTGAAACGGCGTAACTTCATGACCTTTCGCTGAAATTGGGAAAGGCGAGAACGCAGGGCACAGGAAGGGACGGAAAGGCAGATTTCCTGACCGTCGAATAACGAGGGCAGCTTTCGTTGACGGTATTTGGAAATGCGTAGGTCCGTACAAGCCTGATATGATTTATTTAATTTTACTGTTTCAATTTTAAGAGAAGCAAGGGGTAACCTGGAGATGCCAACTCACTCTCTATTCTCTATGTCAATAAAATTTGATAACCACCTATAGTATATTGCATCTAAAGTCAAGACCAGAATTAAGCAAAGTGGATGACCTCGCCGATCTGGTAAAATGCGGTGATGCACGGGCGTGCGTATTCTGTTTTACCATTGGGCACATTTCAGTTAATAGGTATATACTCGTATAATATTCTAGAGAATACTTCTAGTATATATTAACTGAAATATGCCCAGTGGTAAAAAAATACAAATCTAAAAATGTCTAGTTAATATAGACATTTTTAGATTTGTCATTAGATGAAAAATTATTTGCTATAGCGTAAAATTCTCAAATTGTCCTGAAATTTTGCGTATCCCCCTATTTTCGGGTATGCTGAATACAAATCTAAAGTTATTTTTTATGGACGAATGTAGTTATTGAGAAAAAATAGCAGCATTTACGAAAATGGTGGTAGACAAAATTTCAGAAAATTTTGATTGTTTTACGCTAAAGTAAATAATTACCGAAAAATTTCAGTGGAAAACTGTAAAAAAACTAATGTATACATGTAAAAATGTAATATAGATACCTATTATCAATTTATATACAATTTTTACCGTTAAGAAACGCGCGCGAAATAACCCAACATCATGCCACTGTTTCCCTACTACCTCGAGCGCAGTCGCTTGTTGGTTCCTGATTCGACCAATCAACGTCGTTGAAGCTCAGTGAAAAGAAAGCGTAAATGCAAGAATATGTATGTTAAATAAGGATGAACAGCTTGTCGTGTACTTTACGATTTTCGCAGTTGCCACATATTCAGAAATTCCTTGATATTATCACAAGTATAAAGATATATATCTTTATACTTGTGATATTATTAAGTAAAAGACAAATTAAACATTGTGTGTTGCTTTAATAAAGTACAATAGGGATAAGGGACATTAAAGACAAAAAAATGGGTAAATAAGGTAATTAACACGTTTCCTGTTTTAAATAAGAATACTTTAGAAATAAATGTGACAACACAGAGCTACTCTTTTCCGGCCATTCCACTTTGCTTAATTCTGGTCTTTACTGTAAGAACATATTAGTCCTGCCACGCTTCTTTAAGAACTCAAAGGCATGTCTATAATTCTTCTTTCTCTTTCACTTTTCTCTTCAATCTTATAAGCCCATTTGTCTAGGGCTTCGTTGACCTGCTTTCTAGTAATTCCTATAAACAGTTCAGACACCAGCGGCAAGGTCGCGTAGTTATCGAACTATTACCTAAAATGACTGACGCAGTTCTAGAATTATAGGAAAATTAATTTTAATTGAGAACTAAGTTAACTTTAACAAGTTGTAGTTTTGCATTGTGCCTCACCATTAAATATTCTTCTAAGGATGGGGCACTTGTTTTAATGCCCTTCTAAATGATGTCTGAATTATTTGTTAACTTGAAATCCGTGTAATTCTATCTCCGTACTAGAATAACGCGGTTTTGTATCCCAGTTTCTGTAGTAAAGACGGCCCTGTATCGGGGGCACGTCAAATAAGCTGATAATTCGGTGCTCATCCGCCTTTTTAATGGCCTTCAAGGTAGAGTGTGGGGTTCCAAACAAACTCCACCGCCCCTAAAATGGGCATTATTAGTTTTGTCACGCAACAAATGTCATTTTGTAATTATGTTGCGAGGATTGTGCCCTTGTGACATTATCATAATGGAGTTATTGTGGTCTCCTGTCAAACATTCCGATACGGTGGTTGAACATGCAATAAATCAACCATATTTTCAGTGTGGCCGCCAAATTTGTTCAAAAAAAAAATCGTAAATATATCAGGTATCTCAAGATCTATCTATACTTTCTATCTTAGCAATTAGAATGTGCTCGCAATGAATACAAACTGAGAAAAACATGAAACTCGACCGAAACTGAATTCAACTCGCCACTATTGATGTACTTGGTGAATTTGGTGAGTAACTACTGAGTCCGGAAATCGTGTACCCTGAGTAGACGTAATGAGCCCAGAATGACCGCCTTCTGCATTCTTCCGGCTAGAAGATCTGCCGAATTTCGGCAACGATCTTCAGTTGTATCAGCAGTGTATCTCTTGCTCCACCGAGGGCTCCTATTATCAGTACCACAAGCTTCACAGTATGTTCTGGATGGGTCTGCGGACTTCAAAGAGAAGCTCTCGATATTTCGTCCGTTTCTCCTCCTCTGTCAAGACAATGTTGGTCTCGCCAGCAGCCGAGAACTCGATGACAAACATTGTCTTGAGCTGGTGGTCGAGGAGGACTGCACCAGGCTTATTGGCTCGAATCTGCCTGAGCGTGGGAAATGAGTAGTTCCAATAAATTCGGCACCTCTCATTCCCCACAACGGACTCAATATCCCCCGGAGCGTATGGCAGCACTGGTGTTTCGTCTATCTCGTACGATATTATTATTATTATTATTATATTATTACTACTACTATTACTACTATTGTTATTGTTTTACAACTTTTGCACAGGACATTTTGGGTAAACTCCATGTGTATTTCTGAGATCAACATCCTGTCAAATAAATATCTACTTTGAGAACATTTATACATTTATTTATTTTTGTTGTCTATTTGTTTATTTAAAAACATTTATACCTAGATTTGAATAGTAAATAAATAAATAAATAAATACTGTTCGAAGTTAAGAAAATCGCAAACTACCAATCTTAATAAACATCGTATTTAGAGCCTTTAGCAGCTACACATTCATGATAAATCCTCGATAATCCTATTCCTTCGTTTCGCGCAACTTTAGGACGCGTTTTAGAACCCGGCCTATGGCTGCGGCTAATAATAATAATAATACCAACTTTCAAAACGGAAATCGCCTAATGGCCCATCTAAGCAATATATACATCGATCAGAAAAAATGGTAGCGATAAATTTAGAGAGGCGGATATCCTGCGAAGAGACTGGTCAAACAGTCACTTTACAGGGTGATGTAAGCAAGTTGGGCAGTGGATACCACGGATTATTATTATTTACATATATGAGAACTTGTTTTACTTTCTTGACTGTATATCAGCTCACTTTTATCAGTAATAAATGTAAGTAATGTTTTATACCTTTGTATGGGATAGTTAAAATTCAAGTTATCTGTTTCAATCAAGTTTGTGTTGAATCAGAGACGTATAGATATAAGTCTCTGGTTGAATGCAAATTTCTATACAGGGTTATTCAGAACTTATCTCTAAAACTTTGAGGATATGTACATCCTTAAATAAGAAATCGATATCACCAAAAAAATGTATAATAAAAGTCTTAGGATTTCCCGTAAACAATGTTTAAAATTATACCATTATAAAGGACTACGTAGATGGGCAACTCTACTTCAACATCTGATATACCTACCACATTCCTAAGAATGTGGTAAAAAAAAGTAAACACGTTTTTGTACCTCGAACGACTGGTTAAGACCGAGCGAATAGACTTGGAGTGGGGATAATATCTCTATTGTCTATTCAGTCTATCTGTGTCTTCTATCAGTGCCGGTGTTTTATTTATCGTAGGAGTATTAAACTGTAAAATTTTCAAAATGGCTCATGTGTACAGTAATGCTGAGTTAATGGACTGTTACCAGTGGATAATCAATGTTACGAGTTAGGTTTTGTGAGTGGTTGTTGCAGCAAAATGCTGAAAATCCCCAATTTATTCAATAATTTGCGTTTACAAGATCAGCAACCAGGAGGAACATTCGGTTTAGTGCGGCAAAATTGGATAAGGCGGGCCCAAAAGTGAGTACAAGTCGAGGAATATTATTTCGAATAGCTTTTGTAACAAGGTATGTGCAAATTTTTTATAAATTTCATGTTTCTAATACCTAATAATCAAGTAGCGCAATTCTTCAAAATTAGTGTAACAAAATTTTATTGATTTTAAAGACACATCACTTTGGTCACATCTATCTATCTTTAAGTTTATTTTAAAGTAAAAACGCTGCAATCTTTTTGCGCAGGGTGTCGGTATACTCTCAGAACTCTCGAAGTTTTTTTCGTGCTAGCCAGTTTGCATTGTCAGTCCCAAGGTCACTCTATTACAGTGGACCAATATCCAGCGGCGTGCAATGAAAAATTTTTAAATAGTTTTCAGAAGCCGCCAAAAAAAATTTTTTTTTGCACTACCACATTTCTACATGTATGTTGAACATCCTCAAATTTTATTATGGAAAAGTTCTGAATAACACTGTATTCTCCATTAATTTTAAAGAAAAACAACTTAATAGAGAGTTTTTGAACCCCTTAAATTTTAGCACGTCGTTATCGTTATCGTTATTCTGCGCATGCGCAGTGCCAAAAAGAGTATCATTTTCGGCACTGCGCATGCTCAGAATAACCATAACCATAACGATAACGTAAATTTTAAGGGGTTCAAAAACTCTCTAATGTTTGTTATATATTTCGTTATTTGACACACTGTATACCTACTCTTGACGCTATTGATAGTATTACTGATATTAAACCCTTTATCAGCTTCCGCTTCTATAGCAACAAAATAAACACCAAAAGAACTGAACAAAGGCCCCTCTAAAGAACCATAGAACAAAAGCCAGTCGTCAAAAAACTAAACTCAATCAAAGCTGTTGCTTTTTTGTTGGGCACTGTGGCTACGCCGAGTTAGACAATCCCTCTTGTACTAAAAACATCATCGACGAGGTATCTTAGACAAAGGGACGTATAGGAAAAGTGATAAGTATGATTAATTAGTTGTATAGACAGAGAGGAAGTGAGGCTCCGGATGTTGTGTCATGGTTTAGGCTTAAGAATCGTTAATTTTATCATGCAGTCTGCTGCACGGTCGAAAATACCTGTCTTTTCATTTCAAATGTATACATGACATAACGCTCAAATGGAGACGAAGGGCTCCAAAAATTGAAATACAAATATAAATATAACAAATTAAACAATTATAAATTTTATAAGTTATAAAAGACTCACAATTAAATACATATTATTTTAAACTTTAAACAACTATAAACTAAGTATCCCACAAATTAATTTTCAGAGTTCGTTTATCTGTAATTGCCAATTAGTTGTACTAAAGCCTACATAATTAGAATGTATGTAGACTTTGGTTGTACTACATTAAAATGAATCACAATTCTGTTAAAACTACAATTGGCATGATAAAAATAATATGGAGTAGATGAATAAGTGAACCTATTAGCTCTATAAACACTCAACATCTATCGTAAATGCTATCAAGATCATATAAATTATAAAAAATATAGAATGCTTTAGATATAGAATATATTATAATGAATATAGTAAAGACTTTTTTATATATCTTTGTGACCAAATAGAAATTTATACAAGTCATCTTGTAATTACATATTGAATTTTAATTTCCATACCTGTAAGCAGTAGAAGTAGACTTTTAAAAGTAGTATAATACGGTTTTTGATATCATTAATAAATATGTTAATGAGTAAGGCTCCACAGTGCGGCTTTTGGGGAACACCAGAAGATACAACGGGTGAAATCCTTGGTTACGAATGATTTGATAAATATATAAATTGATAATTATCAATTTATACATTTATATACATTTATAATTTTCCTAAAATTATACTTCTATGAACAACACCTACCATATGTATATCTGCTGGTTCAAATCCCTTTCTAAATGTATAAGACTGTGAAACTCGCTTACCTATTTATTTATAAATAGAGATTTTACACACAATAGGAGGTAATAAAATCGCACTTTTAATATAATTTTCACTTTAGCATTTAGACTGTAATTAAATACAACTCATTATGTCTGCTGGCATGTTAGAAAGGTTAAAATTTGAGCATATTTATATAATGAGTGACATACTTTAAGATCTCAGATGTTACGATCATAAATTATTACTTTTTCAAACACAACTTATACTTAGGTAATTATTTTCATTTTACCTACGGGGTGTTATATTTAATTTTAGCCACCAATAAATTAAAAAAAGCTTAAATTAGGAAAAAGTTGCACAATTTCATATTAAATCAAATGGCGGTATGTTATATGCACCCGTTCGTGAGTTATCGGAGAAAAAACGATAATTAACAATAGACAAAATGCTAGATGTCTCCACTACTGGCAATTCCAAAAATGAATGCGCCCCCTGCATGAAAATATTTGAACCTACTTAAAAGGTAATTTTTGGAGGGTTATTGCTGATATAATGATAAATAATGCGTATTTGGGTTTGTTTAACGTAATAATTTAGTGGTGCTTGTGATTTTTTGGTATTACAAAGTTAAAAACGACGTGGTTAGTATTTGTACATCTTTATTTTTACAATGGCATTCAAAAGAAATCAGCACAACACAAACTGCCGTGTTTATGGGTGTCTTTCCACAAAATGTGTCAATAGAAGTGTTTAAGATAGAAGATAGATAGAAGATAGGTAGAAGTTTGGCCCTAGTATAAGAAACTGTTTCTCATTCATTTCTCCAAAAGACATGTAGACAAAAGACAATTTAATAACAGGGAACACGCTTATTTACACAACATAACCACTTTGTAGTATAGTTTTCCATTATTAGTTTTATAAAAACATAATATATTTTAATTTATTAGACATTATTTAACAAAAAACAAGCACTAATATGATATCACCATACAGTTTATCACACTTACTTTATCCCAAAATGTAAGTAAACCAAAACTTGGGTACCTGTTTCAACCCAAAAAATTCATATAATTAGCAATGAAGCACTTATGGTACGTATGACTGCTTTTACCACTCTTTTTATCCTTTATTTCATCCTAACTACCACATGAAGTCACTACATTTAGGCAGTTGAATGCTAAATTGCTAGATGATGTGATATGAAATGCAAAATTTTTACTCGTCTTCCTCCATATTTGTTTACAATTTGCAGCGCCTTCATCGGTAATTTGAATCGCCAATTAAGAAAGATAGAAACTTCAAATTTAAAATTTTTATAGATTTTGAAACTTTGGTAGAGGGAAAAGTATTTATTTCAGTGATATCAGACCTAATATGAAGTAACATACATATTTTCTTCATATCTAGTATGTTTTCCATATTTCCATATTATAGTCGAGCTGCTATACCTACAGTCAATACAGGATGTGCACCGGCAACTTGAGAATAGGTATATAAATGAATATAATTTAAATACGTAAATGACATTTTGGTTTCGTCTTTATGACATGATGTTTAAAATAATATTTAACACCTTGTATAAATCAGTTTATTTGTAGATGGAGATGCCAGAACACTCCTTCACTACTATATTTGTAGTGGCATATTATCTAGAAGGTCATTTTATCTGAAAGGCTTTAAACAGAAACGAAAAACTAAGAATTTATTCATATACAAGGGTGTCCACCTAGTGCGCGTAAGTCCAATATCTGGGTAAATAAAAGACATAACTTAATTTTTTTTTCTACAGGGTTGTCTAATATCCCGAGCTGCACAAAATGAAAATATATTTACATATTCAGGGTGTTCAGTTTTTCCTGGACAGGTACCAACTTCATTTTTTTAAATGGAAACCTATATTTTTTATGGCATTATCGAATTCTACGTAAAAAATTAGTGGGACTTTGTGCTTAACACTGCTATTGAAATATTGATAGTTTTCGAGATATTTGACTTTTAATTTTTTTTTCTTATGTTTCGTCACTTCTAATAGTTGACATAATTATGATTGTATGACAGCTAGAAATTTTTTTTTTTTTCAGAAACTGTAGAGTGAAGATGGCTCTTTCGAAAAACGTATCAAAAGTTGACCTGCGATATACAGGGGGCAACAGAAATCGTGCCAAACCTGATGGTTTAAAATTTAAAAAATCTCGACTTTTTCAAATGGAACACCCTGTGTTTTATGATTTCATTAGATGCCTTTCTGTAGACTCTACAATTTTATAATAGCTTTCCCTATACCTAAGTTGCGTAGTTTTTGCAAAAAACCCACTTTTATGAAAAATACCCGATTTGCGCACTCCTTTGACGGAAAAAATATTGTAAGGCTATTTATTTTTATAAAATGTATTAGTTTACACTTCTTAAAATAAAAATAACTGAAAAATTTAGATAATTTCAGTTTAATAAACAAGTCTTTATGGAAAGTTACCATTTATTTGTAAATAAAAGTAAAAAATCATAAAAGCTCTACATGTAATTAAGAATTAGCAAAACTGGCGTATGCTTTAGAAGAAGTTCATGGGAATTATTTGCTAGCAGCACGTATTTATAGAGATTCCCACGTGCTGACTGTTTTGAAAATGTGAAAGAAAGATTTGAAAGAACAGCAAATGGGAATTATGAGAAAACTACCAGGAGACATGGGAGTAACAACGATAATATTTAGTTTAATGTTGTGGTTTCTGCTGTTGAAAATCCAAAAATATTAGTATCAGAAAATCAGTAGAAATCTTGGAGTTTTCAAAAGCTCGACAAATAAGATATTGAAGAAGAAGTTTCATACGTATCATATTGAAAACCAAACGGTGTTACCGTAGTTAGAAAAATTATTAGTGAAATGGATGAATATACATAGAGTATTGAAAAAAGAATACGCAATACTCATACAAGCAAGCTAACCTAAAGTAAATGCTCAAAATGTCCACCGTTGTTTTCAACACAAAGCATTAATCTACGACGAAAATGAATGTGAACATTTCTTAACATTTCGGGCGTTATGGTTAGAAACTCATTTTGGATCTTTTCTTTCAAGTCTTGCATATCCGTTGGTGGTACTTCGTATACTCGCTCCTTGATATAACCCCACAAGAAAACGTCCAGAATATTTAAATCAGGCGAACGTGCAGGCCAAGGAACTGGACCACCACGACCTAACCACTTATTTGGATATACGTGGTTTAGGTGTTCTCTAATCTGAAATATGAATAGATAATAGGAAAAGTACTACAACAATAAAATAATCACAGTACCGCCAAAGTGGAATGTGGAGGGGCACCATCATGCTGAAACCATTGTTGAACCAAATAATCAGCGGGCATATTCTGTAGCTGTAGAAGAGGAAGTTCGTTTTGCAAAAAATGCAAATACACATTAGCA
Organism: Pogonocherus hispidulus; assembly: GCA_963924545.1. Classification (NCBI taxonomy): domain Eukaryota; kingdom Metazoa; phylum Arthropoda; class Insecta; order Coleoptera; family Cerambycidae; genus Pogonocherus; species Pogonocherus hispidulus. The sequence continues at coordinate 67,130,098 of OZ004695.1, read as the reverse complement.
TTTAAATTGCCTTAAAAAAAGTACGGTCCAACAATATGTTCTCCACAAATTCCAGCCCACACGTTCACTTTGAAACGATGCTGATTATCTAGTACCCTCAATAATCTTGGATTATTGTCAGCGTAGTGATGAAAGTTGCGACGATTGGGTAAGCATGTGTTTGAAAATGTTGATTCGTCAGTAAACAAGACATTCATAAAAAAGTTTGGACTTTCCTGAATTTTATCCAATGCCCAGTGGCAAAATTGCAGGCGGTTTAGGTGATCTTGAGGTAACAGTGCTTGATGGTTTTCAATATGATACGGATGAAAATTATTCTTCTTCAGTATCTTGTTTGTCAAGCTTTTGGAAACTCCAAGATTATTACTGATTTTCCTGACACTAATATTTGGATTTTCAACAGCAGACGCCACAACATTAAACTGAATATCGTCATTGTTACCGTCATGTCTCCTGGTAGTTTTCTCATAATTCGCATTTGCTGTTCTTTCAAATCTTTCTTTCACATTTTCAAAACAGTCAGCACGTGGAAATCTCTGTAAATCTGGATTATTTGCTTTGTAAATACGTGCTGCTAGCAAACAATTTCCATGAGCTTCTCCTAAGGCATAAACCATTTTCACTAATTCTTCTTTTGAATAGTTCATTGTATGCACGCTTAGTACTTACTCTAAACTCGTACGTGAATATTCAGTAAAAGAAGAAATGACATGTAAACTGATTGTCACAAATTTTATTGCGTGACAGACGCTCACTGCGTTTTTCCCGAGAAAGGAACGTGCGCAAATCGGGTATTTTTCATAAAAGTGGGTTTTTTGCAAAAACTACGCAACTTAGGTATAGGGAAAGCTATTATAAAATTGTAGAGTCTACAGAAAGGCATCTAATGAAATCATAAAATACAGGGTGTTCCATTTGAAAAAGTCGAGATTTTTTAAATTTTAAACCATCAGGTTTGGCACGATTTCTGTTGCCCCCTGTATATCGCAGGGGGCAACAATATAACTTTTGATACGTTTTTCGAAAGAGCCATCTTCACTCTACAGTTTCTGAAAAAAAATAATTTCTAGCTGTCATACAACCATAATTATGTCAACTATTAGAAGTGACGAAACATAAGAAAAAAAAATTAAAAGTCAAATATCTCGAAAACTATCAATATTTCAATAGCAGTGTTAAGCACAAAGTCCCACTAATTTTTTACGTAGAATTCGATAATGCCATAAAAAATATAGGTTTCCATTTAAAAAAATGAAGTTGGTACCTGTCCAGGAAAAACTGAACACCCTGAATATGTAAATATATTTTCATTTTGTGCAGCTCGGGATATTAGACAACCCTGTTGAAAAAAAAATTAAGTTATCTCTTTTATTAACCCAGATATTGGACTTACGCGCACTAGGTGGACACCCTGTATGTATGTTCTGCACTTTATACCTACTACAGACACCACGTTTCTGTGTATGTGTACTAATTACTACCTCTATACATCTGTAATAATAAACGCTGTCTGGAAAACCGGAAATAGAACATTAACCGAATGCCTTTCCAGTGGCATAGCGGTATACAACCCACACATAAAGCTTTTATAATTGACTGCAGCATAAAAATGTTTCAGAAGGGTGGAAACATGCAGCGCTCGGTTCATAATAGTTAATCATCACTTGGACTGGAATTTTGGACTTGCTATTGATATTTTTATGTAGACCAATATTGCTTCTTGACCAATTGTAGGTAATTAAGTCGATTTAAAAAGTTTTGGTAGTGCATTGACCTGTAAGTAAACATAAACAAACATCGCACTGTCACAGTTAATTCTCAAATGTCTCCACCTAATTCGACAATACTATATAAATGTTATTTATATTTACGATTGCAATTAAAGAACATTATAATTTCATCATACGCAGCTTAGAATGGCGCACAGAAACATTTATAAACACCACTTATATCAAAAATGGTGTTCTATGTGCTAGTAGTACCATAAAGTAACCATACGTTATGGTAATACTATTACTATAGTTGAGTTGTAGGTACTAATATGATATAATACTGTGCAATACTGGGCTGGGTCTGTTTTTCGGTCAAATGCGAAAATGTTTTCTTTACTGACTAAATTCCCTCATTTTTCGACTTGAAGAACTTTTCTGAAAAAAGTGACAACGCCGCCCAACATGCCAGGAGTGTCTCTGTTCAATTCACTGAAACGTTGTCTATCTCTTACTGCTCTCATCCACTACCCGAGTTGAGTTCAGGTGCGTATCAGGGTTTTGGTACCTCGTGTGCATTTTTTATTCGCGTTTTTGTCATTTCGACTGTTTACTTATAGTTTGCAAGTTTTATGTGATTGTATTATTAATATAATATTCTACATTGATTAAGTGCAATTGACTGAAAGTGAAATTGCAATTGCACTATCAAAACTTAGATCGAAGATAGGTAGAAGTATTTTATCTGCTTTTTCAGTTATGAATTTTAGTTTTACTTGGGCAAAATGAAGTTTAAAAAAATTAACTGACACTTGGCGTCAGGATAATATTTAACTGTGGTCAGGGTTTATAAGTGCCTACTTATTGAATATATCCAAACATCCTTGTGTTATTTAAAATTAAATTTCATATTCTAGTTTTGTAGCTCCCCTTGTTCGACTTGTGAGTTCATTATACAATATCTCTGAGGGGTTAAGGATTACAGCAGTATCATGGCTATAAAAAACTTTCATTACTTAGACCAGACCGAGGATTATCCTATTTTACAGCTTTTTAATGTGAAATTAAGAATGGCTTCTCAAACGCTCCCATTTCCTGTGGTTTTTAATCGAAATATGGCGGCAGAGACCATAAAACTGGATATAAACCATATAATTGTTTTGTTATCGGATTTAATAGAAGTACAGACTACCTATGAGCAGAAATAGATTTTTTTTGTTTCATACATATACAAGGTGTCCCATTTAAACCGAAACACCCTTAATATCTGGAGAACAAAACGAGATATAAAAATTTGCCGAAACAGGTCAATCTTTGGTTTGGGGAGGGACAACTTTTGGAGCAAAAGTGAAGGTTGACCCCCTTCTCCCCTTCACTCCTGTCTCCCCGCCACAAGGACACACAAAATTTAAATGGGATAGGGGTCGAATTGCATCTCATGTGAAAGGTATTTTTATTCTACGAAAGGAAACGAAAACGAAATTCTATTTTGTACTCAAAATTAACAATGTAAAAACTAAATTAAATAATTGTTTTGAAAAAAACATTGATTTCATTTAGATGTTCCAAGAAATATATAGAAAACACTCTATATACTAGTATTTCGGCTTATTAGGCCTTTTTCAATAGAGTAAATGTCTATTACTAAATGTTTCCAAGCGCGTTTTCGTTATTTATTTGTTTACGAGCACCTACCCCCGATTGATCCTACCATTTGGTAAAGCCCGAGTTTTTAGTACCTTTTAGATCAGAAAAATGTAAAGGTACTGCATCGTGAAAAGAAAGGAAAGCGCTTAGATCTGTTAGAGCAATTAGAAATTAAAAAATCTTTAATTATAAATCCTTGAACTACGAATGATCAGATAGATTTTACACTTTCGCCCTTCTTAGAAAAGGTACTAAAAACTCGGGCTTTACCAGATGGTAGGATCAATCGGGGGTAGGTGCTCGTAAACAAATAAATAAAGAAAACGCGCTTGGAAACATTTAGTAATAGACATTTACTCTATTGAAAAAGGCTTAATAAGCCGAAATACTAGTATATAGAGTGTTTTCTATATATTTCTTGGAACATCTAAATGAGATCAATGTTTTTTTTCAAAACAATTATTTTCACGATGTTTCATAAAGAACCATCCGCTTCGAGAATCCACTTTACTAAATTAAATGCTCAGAGTATGCAGTTTTATGCACTTTCTTGCAGTTTTATGATAACCAGCATAGCTGGCTGACATCTTGGAGCTCAACCTGGAATTGCAGCATCATACCTTCTATATATTTATCCTTCGTATGTCGTATTTATGATATCTGCTAATATTTGTTAAGTTGGGTCTAAGTTTTATTTAGGTAAATCGGTGAAATTATTCGTATCACTCTACTCACGTAAACAAGAAGCAAACACCCCGCTAATGACCTGATTTCCTGACTCACTCTGTATAAATAAGGGGTGTTTACGTTTCACCAACGACCAACGCAGGATGACAAAGCAGGAAGCGTGCAGACGCATATTAGTGCCAGCAATGAGAACCTCACACTCACTCCATTAGCGCTAGGCTTTTAACCTGTTTATTCAGGGGGATCCTGGGGGTTAGGGGGCTACATTCAGGTCCCGTTGGGCGTGTTAACTTCGTACTCCATGAATTATTTTTGTTTACGCTTCACTTAATTGAAATTTGTAGATAAATCTTTGTCTGGGGACACGGTGTTTGTTGTTCAGCGGTAGAGGGTTGCTTCTAACTTAACTATTAATTTGTCTGAGTGTTTAGTTAACAAGGTGCGTTTTTTATTTTTTAAACCTGGCGTTGCACAAGGAAGTCTACCATCAGGTCTCAATTCGCGAAAAAATGTCAAATAATTAGGATCTGAACACGCGGAATTTTAAAAAACATTGACGATTTTAAATAATTCAAAGTATATTCAAAATTCAACACGTACTTGCTATCACCGCTAATTGGCCCGCCAAAATATGTGAATTATCGTAGCGCCATCTATAAATAGTTTTTTTTGCGTATAGGACAGAAAATAATTGAAATATGGAGGTTTTTCTAAAGCTATCTATTATTTTGCATTACAGAGGAGAAAGACATAGGTGTCTATATATTATGTCTATAAGTATACAGTGTTATTCAGAACTTATCCATAATAAAATTTGGGGATGTTCAACATACATGTAGAAATGTGGTAGTGCAAAAAAAATTTTTTTGGCGGCTTATGAAAACTATTTAAAAATTTTTCATTGCACGCCGCTGGATACTAGTCCACTGTAATGGAGTGACCTTGGGAGAACTTGGAGAACTCCGGAAGTTCTAAGAGTATACCGACACCCGGCGCAAAAAAGATTTGCAGCGTTTTTACTTTAAAATAAACTTAAAGATAGATAGATGTGACCAAAGTGACGTGTCTTTAAAATGAATAAAATTTTGTTACACTAATTTTGAAGAATTGCGCTACTTGATTACTAGGTATTAGAAACATGAAATTTATAAAAAATTTGCACATATCTTGTTACAAAAGTTGTTCGAAATGTTGTTCCTCGACTTCTACACACTTTGGACACGCCTTATCCAATTTTGCCGCACTAAAGCCAATGTTCCTCCTGGTTGCTGATCTTGTAAACGCAAATTATTAAGTAAATTGGGGATTTTCAGCATTTTACTGCAACAACCACTCACAAAATCTAACTCGTAATTGATAATCCACTGGTAACAGTCCATTAACACAGCATTACTGTACACATGAGCCATTTTGAAAATTTTACAGTTTAACACTCCTACGATAAATAAAACACCGGCACACAAAGAGTACACACATAGACTGATGACTGAATAGGCAATAGAGATATTACCCCACTCCAACTATATTCGCCCAGGCGTTCTAGGTACAAGAACGTGTTTACTTTTTTTACCACATTCTTGGGAATGTGGTATATCAGATTATCGTTGAAGTACAGTTGCCCATCTACGTAGTCCTTTATAATGGTATAACTTTAAATAATGTTTACGGGAAATCTTAAGACTTTTATTATAAATTTTTTTGGTGATATCGATTTCTTATTTAAGGATGCACATATCTTCAAAGTTTTAGAGATAAGTTCTGAATAACCCTGTATATTTTTTAAATACTTATCCTCTTACTAGATACCTTTTCTATCATTTTTATAAACTACATGTTAGATCTAAAAATGTCTATTTTTCATTATTTGACGCAAAAAACTGAAGCATTATTTTCAATGTTAGATTAATTTCTTAGTTGCCTGAAAGTGAAAGTTCTTCTTGGACAGGAATGCTCAAAGTGCTGGACAAATCAAGTGCGGTACTCTGTCAATCTAGGGATCTATTTACGGGGAATGTTTGCGCCATCTATTGATGGAAAGTTTATAATAGACCGTTCTATTGTTAAATAAATCTAAAATAGATTTGTTTCCCAGAAGCTCACTCTCAAATTCGAAGTCGAAATAAAGGCAAGGGCATCGTGCTGCCATCTAAGAAGTGTTAATAAAATGGTTCATTTCCATTCAATAATTCAGTTCCTGTATATGAGAAAAAAAAATTATATATACATATACCATATAAGTTTGCTCATTAAAATATGGGAAGTTCTATGGATATAAACAATATAGCATGCCATGCAGTGTACAGATAAAGTCAACTTTTAATAAAGTGGGTGATTCTAGGTAGTTAGGTGGGAGGTTTTGAATTTAACCCACGCCAAATAACACAAACAGCTGATGAAACATCTTGGTTGCTGCCATCCAGTTATATGCACGACCGAAGCAGTACGCCCACTACATATGAATCGACAAATAGCAACATTCTGTCCTCCACAGATACATTTATTTATTGATTGCGGAAATTAATATTGCATAACAACAAATAACGTTTCCTATTAACAGAACGGCACGATAAACAATAGGGTTGTCAATACCACGATGATGATCAAACCTTAGTTCTATGTAAGTAATACCAATACTGAATACGTAAATTCATCACACTATACTTCCTTCTTTCCTCCAAATAATGTACTCAGTTTGTAGTTAAAACAAAAAAGCAAGTTAAAGAAATAAAATATTTTCTAAAAACATCTCCCTTTTGGAACTGAGGTCACGAACAATTGGTAACCACATGAAAGGTTTCGCCTGTGAAACTTCCTTCTGGTTATTGGCGATTCCAAAAAATGAATGCGCCCTCTGCATGAAAATATTTGAACCTACTTAAAAGTTAATTTTGGAGGCTTATTGCTGATATAATGATAAATAACACGTATTTGGGTTTGTTTAACGTAATAATTTAGTGTTGTTTGTGATTTTTTGGTACTACAAAGTTTAAAACGACGTGGTTAGTATTTGTACATCTTTATTTTTACATTTTAAAATGGCATTCAAAAGAAATCGGCACAACAGAAACTGCCGTGTTTATGGCTGTCATTCCACAAAATGTGTCAATAGAAGTGTTTAAGATTGAAGATAGGTAGAAGTTTGACCCTAGTATAAGAAACTGTTTCTCATTCATTTCTCCAAAAGGCATGTAACAATTTAATAACAGGGAACACCTTTATTTACACAACATAACCACTTTGTTGCAGTTTGTCTATACTTTTCTATCATTAGTCTTATAAAAGCAGAATATATTTTAATTTAAATATTATTTAACAAAAAACAAGCACTAATATGGTATCACCATACAGTTTATCACACTTATTTTTATCCAAAATGTAAGTAAACAAAAACTAGAGCACCTGTTTCAACCCAAAAAATTCATATCCATAGCAATGAACCACTTATGGGACGTTTGACTGCTTTTACCACTCTTTTTATCCTTTATTTCACTCTAACTAGCACATGAAGTCACTATATTTATGGCAGATGAATGCTAAAATTGCTGAATGATGTGATATGAAATGCAAAATTTTTACTCGTCATCCTCCATATTTGTTTACAATTTGCAGCGCCCTCATCGGTAATTTGAATCGCCAATTTATTTATTTTTGTGAAATCAAGCTGAATTAAAATATGTAAAAATATATGGAGTGATCTATTTAACTTTCCGAAAGTTGGGACAGGAAGTTACTCCAATTTTGTGAATTTTGGTTACCTATTACGATTACAGTGGCATAGAAACACATTCTTCGGCGCTAAAAGTTCTTTACCTGCTTATGTGACGTTCCTTCGTCCTTCTAATCTGGAATGCATACAATAATTGGCGATTCAAATTACCGATGAGGGCGCCGCAAATTGTAAACAAATATGGAGGAAGACGAGTAAAAATTTTGCATTTCATATCACATCATCTAGCAATTTAGCATTTACCTGCCATAAATATAGTGACTTCATGTGCTAGTTAGAGTGAAATAAAGGATAAAGAGTGGTAAAAGTAGTCAAACGTCCCATAAGTTTTTCATTGCGCATTATATAAATTTTTTGGGTTGAAACAGGTACCCTAATTTTTGTTTACTTACATTTTGGACTAAAATAAGTGTGATAAACTGTATGGTAATATCTTATTAGTGCTTGTTTTTTGTTAAATAATGTTTAAATTAAAATATATTTTGCTTTTATAAAACTAATAATAGAAAAGTATAGACAAACTGCAACAGTGGTTATGTTGTGTAAATAAACGTGTTCCCTGTTATTAAATTGTTAGATGCCTTTTGGAGAAATTAATGAGAAACAGTTTCTTATACTAGGGCCAAACTTCTACCTATCTTCAATCTTAAACACTTCTATTGACACATTTTGTGGAATGACACCTATAAACAGGGCAGTTCGTGTTGTGCTGATTTCTTTTGAATGCCATTTAAAAATGTAAAAATAAAGATATACAAATACTAACCACGTCGTTTTTAACTTTGTAATACCAAAAATCACAAGCACCACTAAATTATGACGTTAAACAAACCCAAATACGTGTTATTATCATTGTATCAACAATAAGTCTCCAAAAATTACCTTTTAAGTAGGTTCAAATATTTCAATGTAGAGGGCGCATTCATTTTTGGAATCGCCAATAAAGACCATTCATGTGGCTGAAGAACTTACACGCGTGCATTCATAACAAGTGGCGAGGGTTCAGAAAAACACGTTAAGGTAGCAGCCTGGGCAGGAGCAGACGTACAGAAACATCTGCCGCTCTGTTTATCAGACGCTTCCTCGCCTTAGCCCTTATCAGATCCTGTTTTTTTAATAGAAGATGGCTTCATGGCCTTCTGAATTAATTTGGGTAATGGGTTGAGAGTTGCCATGTGGTCTGTAGGTTTTTTTTTTGTTTTAATGGGGTGATAAGTGCTTAAACGAGATTGAGATGTATCATCAGCGACTTGAAAAATAAATAATTAAACCAAATGTAAATTTGCTTTAATTTAGAGAGAGTAGAAGTTTAACAAGTTAATAAAATTATAAACAAAGAAAAATAGGAGAACGTAGAGATATAACAACAAATAAACTAGTGGATATTTCAAATAACAAACGAAAGTATTTATTTGGTTGATTTTCACCCCAGTTCGGCTGTTATAAACGCGTCTTAATTTTTTTCCCCTACAGAACCCAGCTGCCACGTGTACAAAATACAAATCCATCACCAGTTGAATAAAGGTGGCCTTGATCAAAGGTACTAGATGGCAGATGTTTTACGTTACCAAGGGTTGATTGCCATCGACACGAGGCATAAGTGATATTTGGCAGAAACACATGGCACACATGTATAAAAGAGATAGGTATTTTAAGGGTTTTATGGTAAAGTAACGTGTTAGTTTTACATTATTCTAATTGTATAATGAAACAGCAGATGTATGCAATAGTAGATTCCGTCATGTCCTTGTGAATGTTTCAGTTTTAAATCAAGGTGTTCCGCTAGGTAGCCTTTTGGAACTGCTTTTATTTTCAATGCGCGTCTATGATTTTGCCCATTCTATTAAAATGTATCTACATCACTGTAGATCATATATTTTACTCTATATCTGCCTTAAGCTAATAAGGAGGTAATCGTTATCAATAATTCTCTTTTCTAATTTATATTATACGGGGTGGGAAGTATTTAACTTATACTGGTATATAGAAAACGTGAAGAGATTAAAATATAAGCTTAAACCAAGAAAAAATGAGACAAGTTATTGCTAATTAATAATATGTTATTAAATTGTTAGGTATAATTTAAGATAAATTCTTGCTTGATGTGAATACCAATTCTATTAATTTAATCATGATAACAACCAATAAATTAAAATAATAAGTAATCCCTTGAACTATATCACCATGACGACACTGAATATGATATTTACTTGGCTGTCATCGTTCATCGTACAGAGTTGATTCGACGGTCAGAGTAGGGAGCCAGCAGTCTAGTCTAAATATCATCAGTGACCCCTCGAAGACCTTTTTAAAGAATTTCCGCTGCTTGGAAATGGCCCCTTCCGCCCTCTAGTCCTTCAAACAAAGATTATGCAGTCGTGCTCAGCCGCCTGAAGCGTTACACATCCTGTGTGGTGTGTGAGAAAATGATTCTTGGGAAATTAAATCCTCCTAGACATGATGGATTTTGTAATTACAGGTATTACGTACCGTATAAATTAGTATAATGGTAATGGGGGGGGTGGTACCAGTGCCGTGCATGGTACATATTCCGCCGGGGGTTAAACACACAGGAAAAAATTGGCATTATGAGTATTCGTATCATTATTTTCAAAGCAATGAAGTATTTTCCTTCAATCGAAATGAAAGTGGGAACCTGTATTTTTATAAAATATATTTTTTTATATTTATTGGGATAAAAATTATTTAAGATTGAATCGGTAGAAAATTTTTAATTCAATTTTGAAATATTATTCTATATTCGTGACGTCACTAAGCGAAAACCTAGGGAATATGTATCTATAAAGAGGCCACACTGATAATAATAATATGTGGCTAGAGTCAGTTTGTAACGACGACAAACGACAGTGGACATTTCGACAATTGGCATTTTAAATTTCCTGTTTGTGCTTGGCTTGACAACTTGACGTGTTGTATTGTTGTTTTCTTGTGAAGTAAACTTTTATTAAACATGGAGCAAGGTTTTGTAGAGACCAAGTCCGACAATTTACCGGTTATAGTTCCTTTTATGATAAAGATCTTTTCAGAAATAAAAGGGATGAAAAATGTAAGGTTAGTATTTGACTTAACAATAGGTATTACTGCAAAGTCGATTAAATATATTCAAAAATTACATTTACAAATTACGATGTTTCAATTAACAGAACTTCTATTACTAATAAATACACTTGTAATCAGTCACAGGGAGAGACAACAATTCAGAGGTGAAAATATAAATTAAAAACAATGTCTCACGTTTACCATGATGTTTATCCTAACCAAACAATTCAAACATAAACAAAAGTAAAGTTGTCACGCAGTGACACCAACCACACAAATGAAAATATCCTAGAAATCCCTAAAAAATGGCAATAAAAAAATAATTTATGGTCTTAAATGAACCCAATACTAAAATTCCAGAAATACGTATCTCTTCTTTTTCCAACTACTTTCCACTGCCGATGTAAAAAAAAAAATAGGAAAACACCCCATTCTCGCGAGAACGGCCTATTTAGTTGGTTGATGTACCTATTTTGCTAAAAACACTAAAAAAGATAGGTTAGAAAGATAGAAATCTAGTAGTACTGATCAACACAATTCAGCATCAGGTCTACACCCTGTACACAGGGCGTTTCGTAAGTGTAGAATATATCCTCAACTAATTCTAAAAATATGTCCTGTTAATATCCTGTAAAACCTGTATTCAATATTTTTTCTATTTTTTCATAACAGTAGGTACTTTGTCACACTATTGGTCTACCCTATAATATAGGTATAAAAAATGTATACAAATCTCTTGCATACTATATCTTAATTTAAGTCACGTTTGTAATGACCACTCTGTATATTGACGTTGTTTACTGCAAAAAGGAATACTGAAATAGAGCCAAGGGCCATCCAATCATTGCTGTACTCGTCTAGGCGCTCTGGATTAAAGTTTTCCCTTTCTGTCGTTACCGATTCTATTATATTTGCCAAGCTCTTTGTTTGGACTCGCGTTCCTGCTCTACTATTACAGACGTCATTACTCGAACAGGTTCATTCATGGTTAATTTACTTAATTCAATTACTCCATTATGTCAGCGAGACACTGCTTGGGAAGTGGGATATTGTATGTAGGTACTTTGAACGAGAAAACAATGGCTTGTAACTTGTCAAAAGTATTTTAGCGGCTGTAGATTTTGATTCTAAATCTAGTGTGATTTCTAGTGTAAAGGGGTTCAAGTCATGACTTTATTTTAGCAAAAATATTTTAATGACTTGCAGTGTGAGCTATAGAGTGTGACAGCCCGCCAGGCCTCCTGATTTTGGTCAATTGAACTTTTTTCTCTACAGAGTTTTGAAGAACTACAGTAGAGACCAGAATTAAGCAAAGTGGAATGACCTCGCCGATCTGGTAAAATGCGGTGATGCATGGGCGTGCGTATTCTGTTTTACCATTGGGCACATTTCAGTTAATATATACTCGTATACTATTCTATAGAATACTTCTAGTATATGCACTTTCACTTTTTTAACTAACACAAATAAGTATAAACACTGACACAAAGAATAAATACACTGATAATTTTACCACAAATTTTTACCATTAAGAAACGCGTGCGAAATAACCCAACATCACGCCACTGTTTCCCTACTACCTCGAGCACAGTCGCTTGTTGGTTCCTGATTTGACCAATCAACGTCGTTGAAGCTCAGAGAAAAGAAAGCGTAAATGCAAGAATCTGTATGTTAAATAAGGATGAACAGCTTGTCGTCAACTTTACGACTTTCGCAGTTACCACGTATTCGGAAATTCGTTGATATTATTAAGTAAAAGACAAATTAAACATTGTGTTTGCTTTAATAAAGTACAATAGGGATAAGGGACGTTAAAGACAAGTAAAAAAATGGGTAAATAAGGTAATTAATACGTTTCTTGTTTTAAATAAGAATACTTTAGAAATAAATGTGACAACACAGATCTACTCTTTTTCCGGTCATTCCACTTTGCTTAATCCTGGTCTTTACTTTATATACGTATAAGAAATATTTAATATTCGGATTTTCTATAGGTAATCCTATAGAGAATTGCAAATTTCTGCTTGTGTACTCCAGAGATACTTGCACAAGGCAGCAAATGTACAACGACAAATGTATGACCGAATATTTCCAAGAAACAAAATCAAATCGGTTGAAAAAATGAATCGACGTAGATTCTATAAAAGACTTGAATGTCACTACCACTATTCCCACGCAATCATCAATAGTTTTATCCACATGAAAATATGGTTGATTAAATATCTATGAATAACAGTTATATTTTAAATTATCAGTAACGACTTGAGTCAGCTTCTAACGAAAACAATAATCGAAATGTATATAATCAATTGACAAATATAAATTAGATAAAATAATTGCATTATTGCAATCATCAGTATTACAATTGGTTGTCAATTCAGCCCAAGTCAATCCAATGGTTATTCAAGCCAAGCGTTGATTAATTCACTTTTTGGGTCCGTAAGTGCTTCGTTGCAGTGGTAGAGGGCGCGGCAGTTTAAAAAATAATTATGGGTTTTACTTATTTAACGAAAAAGTAAAGGTATGGTATCTACTGATTATAGTTCGACTCGACATTTGGGTACGAAGGCAGTGGCGTCCCACTGTGAAATTTAAAAATAATTTAACAGTGTTAAACATATTAAAATAAACTTATTAGGGTCTCATTTCGTTGCAAGTGAAAAGTGCACTTTAGGATATACTATATACATTTATAATCGAAATTGTATGTCGATTTCTTTTATGCATTTGACTTTCAACAAATCTTTTACACTGATAAAGTAACTCCAGACCAACAAAGTCGTCACACAAACACATTTTACTGCTGCACTATCACAGAGCAAATCAGAGTTGATGCGCATAACTAGAAGAATGAGAAATTTTTATATTTGTTTAAGTGTAGCAGTCCATTACGATACGTAGTTGGTTCGATGAGCGACGACACGAATTCCCCACCTCTACGCCCTACTGACTGACGCATCCAGATCTAATTATCACTGAGGAATGTTTTTTAAGAATTTAATTAGCTAAGATTTCTCATGGATTGCAAGAAAACAATATCTTATATCGTTTAGTTTACTATACATATACATTCCTCCGTGATAAAGTAACCTCGGGTTCATATATTTGGGTTAAATTTATTTATAATATGTGAAAAAATTTTAAATTATTTAAATACATATATGAAAACTGTAATACTATACATTTAGGTGTATTTTAAATATAGTAAATTCAGTAATAAAATTCTAAAAATGTATAATTCGTAGCTAATAATATGCTAACTATTTAGTTCAAAGGTAACATGTTTTTATTAATAGTAATGATCATAAAAATAGTTTACTCCACTTAGGCAATCCATACTTATATTTATTAAGAAGCGAAACATAAATAAATGGTACGATAATGTTAAAAATCTTAGTAGGTGATGCACAGTCTATTGGCACATACTATTGGCTAAATTATTTACTTAATTACATTGAATTCCATTTGTTCCAAATCTACGTCTTCATTTAAGTGTCTAAACGAGAAGCATTGTGTTTTTGACAAGTACCTATGAGCCTTAGAAAAATCAAATTTGTGATTCCTTTAGGCACGATTTTAAGGCATATGTTCATGGGAACTTTTATTTTTATTTTTAGATGTAGTATTATCCCTCGAAGTCCGGTGTACACTATTTTGTTTACACTCTGTATATAGGTACATAATTGGCGATTCCAAAAATGAATGCGCCCTCTGCATGAAAGTATTTGAACCTACTTAAAAGATAATTTTTGGAGGCTTATTGCTGATATAATGATAAATAACGCGTATTTGGGTTTGTTTAACGTAATAATTTAGTGGTGCTTGTGATTTTTTGGTATTACAAAGTTAAAAACGACGTGGTTGGTATTTCTACATCTTTATTTTTACATTTTAAAATGGGATTCAAAAGAAATCAGCACAACACAAACTGCCGTGTTTATAGGTGTTATTCCACAAAATGTGTCAATAGAAGTGTTTAAGATTGAAGATAGGTAGAAGTTTGGCCCTAGTATAAGAAACGGTTTCTCATTCATTTCTGCAAAAGGCATGTAACAATTTAATAACAGGGAATACGTTTATTTACACAACATAACCACTTTGTTGCAGTTTGTCTATACTTTTCTATTATTAGTCTTATAAAAGCAGAATATATTTTAAGTTAAATATTATTTAACAAAAAACAAACACTAATATGGTATCGCCATAGAGTTTATCACACTTATTTTAGTCCAAAATGTATGTAAACAAAAACTAGGGTAGCCGTTTCAACCCAAAAATTCGTATAATTAGCAATGAAGCACTTATGAGACGTTTGACTGCTTTTACCACCCTTTTTATCCTTTATTTCACCCTAACTTGCGCATGAAGTCACTATATTTATGGTAGTTGAATGCTAAATTGCTAGATGATGTGATATGAAATGCAAAATTTTTACTCGTCTTCCTCCATATTTGTTTACAATTTGCAACGCCCTCATCGGTAATTTGAATCGCCAATATGGATGTTATAAATACTGCACCTCGTATAAAAAGTTCTGTTTTTATTCATGTTGTGCTGTTATAAATAACTATTATTATAGTCCGATGAATCAGCTGCAAAGACTATATATGTTTTAAGGAAACCTGTAAGAAACGAATCCGTGCCCTGTGTGTGGTGAGAATATTTTTTTCACATGCAACCGAACGACCTTGCTTTCAATTTGGAAACTTTTTCTGTACGATGCCGACAATCTGGCTATGTTTGCAAAACACATTATTATTCTATTTGCTATTTAAGGATATTATGTAATAACCCAAATAGTTAAGGAAGGTTAAAGATGCTCGCCTGCAGCAATAAATTATTCTTAAGCTGGCCGTTCGCGGCGCTTAAAATCTCCGACCGTTATTCTTTCGATACCTACACAAATATCGTAAACTTTTGATTTGACGTAAAAGGAATACCTACTAAAAATTAAACAATGTAAAGTTGGGGTTAGATGTTTTGGTTTTGAATATTAATATTCCTCTAAAATGTAATTTTAATATACAAGGTGTTGTGTTACAATAGGGTGTTTTCCCATTTTTTTTTTTTACATCGGCAATGGAAAGTAGTTGGAAAAATAAGAGATACGTATTTCTGGAATTTTAATATTGGGTTCATAAGACCATAAATTACTTTTTATATTGCGCGATATCTATGTGACGTCACTAAGCGAAAATTCGAAATTTGTGCCATTTTTTAGTGATTTCTAGGATATTTTCATTTGTGTGGTTGGTGTCACCGCGTGACAACTTTATTTTTGTTTATGTTTGAATTGTTTGGTTAGGGTAAACATCATGGTAAACATGAGACATTGTTTTTAGTTTATATTTTTACCTGTGAATTGTTGTCTTTGCCTGTGACTGATTACAAATGTATTTACTAGTAATAGAAAAACATCGTAATTTGTAAAGGTAATTTTTTAATATATTTAATCGACTTTGCAGTAATACTGTTAAATACTAACCTTACATTTTTCATCCATTTTATTTCTGAAAGGATCTATAGGATCTTTATCATAAAAGGATCTATAACCGGTAAATTGTCGGACTTAGCCTCTATAAAACCTTGCTCCATGTTTAATAAAAGTTTACTTCACAAGAAAACAACAATACAACACGTCAAGTTGTCAAGCCAAACACAAACAGGAAATTGTCGAAATGTCGTTTGTCGTCGTTACAAACTGAAACTAGCCACATATTATCAGTGTGGCCTCTTTATAGATACATATTCCCTAGTTTTTGCTTAGTGACGTCACGAATATAGAATAAAATTTCAAAATCGAATTAAAAATTTTCTACCGATCAATCTTAATAATTTTTATCCTAATAAATAAAAAAAAATATATTTTATAAAAATATAGGTTTCCACTTTCATTTCGATTGAAGGAAAATACCGCATTATGTTTCATATTTGGTGTTATCGTTGTCAATGTCTCTGATGGTTGGCTAGGATTGCGAAATCTGGGAATTTTTTCGTAATTCACCACGCGCGTTAACTTTTTATTAAAAATATGATTTATATTTCAATTACTTTTTGTGAAGAGTACGCAATTTGACTTTATTTTGGTACGGTGCCCTTAATCCAGAAAAATGGCAAATTAACATCATTCGTCAGCAGTCGTACTTACCAAATATTGGAGATTGCTTTAATTGGTCAAATCACTAGAACATTTAGCTATTTCTCTGTTTAGTTTATATGGAATTTCTACATTTAATAGCCATCAAAGAAAAATTTAAAAAACATGCGAACTTTAATGATTCGTATTCGAATTTTTTTGAAAAAATGTTTCCGTATTAAATGTTTTCTGCAGTAGCCTGCAAAGACGGAGAATGTTTAATGGAATGTGTTTGTTCTATCTTGCGCCAGAACTGAAGAGGAATGCTATTTCCTTTGCTAGACGAGTTCTGATTTATGACGCAAAGGCGGGAATGCAAAATCACATTACCAGACAAAAATAGGTACAAAAGGCGTTTTACAAGGGTCAAGAAGGCGAGTGTTATACACAGTGTCCCAATAGCGTGTCAAAAGGACAGTTTTAAACATATACCCAGAATTACTTGTTGGGCACTAGTATGCCCCATTTAAGGGGATGTAGCCACTTTAGGAATCATTTTTCAAACCATGTTTATATGCAGAAAAAGTCCCATAGTTTTAACCATAGAACACTGGTAAAATATTGCACACTAATTTAGGGATACCCTGTATATTTTTTTGAAATGTTACGATAATTTCTAACTACAGTAAAAACCAGAATTAAGCAAAGTGGAATGACCTCGCCGATCTGGTAAAATGCGGTGATGCATGGGCGTGCGTATTCTGTTTTACAATAGGGCACATTTCAGTTAATATATACTCGTATACTATTCTATAGAATACTTCTAGTATATGCACTTTCACTTTTTTAACTAACACAAATAAGTATAAACACTGACACAAAGAATACACTGATAATTTTACCACAAATTTTTACCGTTAAGAAACGCGCGCGAAATAACCCAACATCACGCCACTGTTTCCCTACTACCTCGAGCGCAGTCGCTTGTTGGTTCCTGATTCGACCAATCAACGTCGTTGAAGCTCAGAGAAAAGAAAGCGTAAATGCAAGAATATGTATGTTAAATAAAGATGAACAGCTTGTCGTCAACTTTACGACGTTCGCAGTTGCCACATATTCGGAAATTCGTTGATATTATTAAGTAAAACACAAATTAAACATTGTGTTTGCTTTAATAAAGTACAATAGGGATAAGGGACGTTAAAGACAAGTAAAAAAATGGGTAAATAAGGTAATTAACACGTTTCCTGTTTTAAATAAGAATACTTTAGAAATAAATGTGACAACATAGATCTACTCTTTTTCCGGTCATTGCACTTTGCTTAATTCTGGCTTTGACTTTACACACAATCATCAATCTCTAACTCTATTGGAAACATAAAATATTAATGATTTTTTCATTTAGTTCCCTATCGTTTAATTCTAATTAAAGATAAATGCTTTTCAATAACTTAAGAACGCCTTCTGCCTTCAATTTGTATCTTTGTTTTAGTAGGTTAGTACTTATCTGTATTTCTAAATGTAACTTCTCAGGAAAGCTGCCTGTAACCTTTGCTTTCGTTCAAGTAAAAAGTAAACATCGTCAGATTCGCGAAATTATTCAACACCTTCTCCTCTCTCTCGCAATAATAACTTTCATTTAAATTGTAAATTGCCCCTGGCTCATTATTGTGTTAAATTTAATGTAGGCAGTATTGTGTCACAGCCTGATTTACATGTGGCTTCCTTTCCCAATGGAATGAGACGGACAAACGAAAGCAAAGCCATTTATTCTCAAACTGAGTAAAGTTACAATGTCTTGTAATAAAGCTGCGACGAAAAACTTCGGAGTAACTCCAAACTCTGTAGAGTTACAAAAAAGTTATAAATGTTCATAAAAGTTAATAAAATATGTTAATAAATATATACAGTGAGGACGTCTGCCCCCCCCCTCTAATTTTTGAACCACTGGGTAGATTGTGATGAAATTTGGCTTTGGATGACTAAATTCTGCATTTTTTGACACATCAATGACAGCTCTGAATGTCAAAGTGACAGTTGGGCGCGCAGTGGGAACATTTTTTTAAATGGAAATGGAGTCGAGTAATAACTCATTTTGAAGCTATTTTATGCTCAAAACATCCCCCAATTTTGAGAACATTTGGTTCAGTAATTTCCAAATAAACACCAGTAATATTAGTTTGTAACATAATCTTTTTACCACATAATCTTTATAATAGAACTTACCCATGGAACATTTATTTGTCAGGAGGTTCATGGTGGTCATTTTCAACATCTTTTGAAGTAACACGTGTTTTCTAAATTTGTTTCTGCTTCTACGTTTAATTTAAATTATTTCATAATTTTTTAAGATAGGTTATTTTAGGTTAGGGATGGTTTATTGTTATTTGTTTACTTTTAATTTTTGTTTTGCTTTGAATAATTTGCAATAATTTGTAATATGTATGTAAAAAAATGATGTAACAGTAATCGATATTACCGGTTTTTATTTGGAAATTACTGAACCAAATGTTCTCAAATTTGGGGGATGTTTTGAGCATAAAAATAGCTTCAAAATGAGTTATTACTCGACCCCATTTCCATTTAAAAAAATGTTCCTACTGCGCGCCCAGCTGTCACTTTGACATTCAGAGCTGTCATTGATGTGTCAAAAAATGCAGAATTTAGTCATATATTATCGTTCCAAATTTCATCACAATCTACCCAGTGGTTCGAAAATTAGAGGGGGGGGGGACGGTCTTTATGTCCTCACTGTATGTATGGGTTCTTGTGACGTCACGACCTTTGTTGACTATTTGTTCGGCTATTATGCTGGTTATTTTAATTAGCCATATTATATAATATCTGCTCAAGATATGCACAAAAAAATGTTCAATATCATAACAGTCGCAATTTTTTAGATAAAATAAAACGAGTACCCTTAAGTATTACTGTCAAAACATGTTTTATTTGAAGATATCTAGCTCAATATTGACGGTACCAATCGCTGCTGAGGACGCTGCAACTTTTCGAGTAAAGATTTGTGGTAAAAATGAAAAATTGCTGTTTTCGGTTCCAATCGTTCGCATTCCAGCATAAGCTGTGGGTCCCCATTTTCCAAATTCATACAAGTATTTAGTATTTATAGTCTTTGCCTTCTAGGAGTTGTCAGCAATTAGAAAGAAAGAGTAGCAAAAACCACGACCAACAATTGGCAAGGCATAATATCACGGAAAATGTCATAGTTGGTGCTAATATTCTTGAAAGATTATTGGTTTCAGTTTGCCAAACATCATGAAAGAAGTTCAGAAACCACTTAAATTTAAAAAATAAGAAATAAACGCCCCAAACATTAGTATCAACTTAATCTCTAATGTCTTCGGCAATTCATTAAAAATATTCTCGCCAATAATAATTAATTTTTAAACACCAATTCTTAAAAAAGTAATTTTTTTGTTACAGTACCGTAAGTTTCAAAAGTGAAGCATTAAAAAAATAAGTTGAAAAATTCATCATTCCAATTCCAGTTGGTTTGGTTTTTGTGTCGCCCAGTGGATGTTTGTTTATAAAACATAACAGTTTTTTCTAATAAGAATTTCTGTTACAAATTACGAATGAGTAATAGAAATGTAGTCCAGTAATAGTCGAGTCGATTTAGTTTTAGATTTCCCATGATGCTTACACATGTGATTGTAAGCAACAAATATAGAATTATAAGTACAACATTTCTTAAAATAACGCCTTTCCGACGAACGTTTACTACTCGAGTTGAAAGAAACATCTTTCAGGCTAACAAATTAGTCAACAGAATTTCCCGGCATTACCAGTGGCTGTTAGGGCGGACTGACGGTGTTGGCTGAGATTCAAGACGGTACAAATTTGTGTTTTTTATAATGATAGGTATTTTTACTCATGGTAAATATGATTTTATCAGATTTTTGTTCTTTTATCGTCTGCATATACAAGCAAAATTACCGGGATATCAAAAATTATCTTGGTCAAGGGTGGTTGTGGAATGTAAAACGTGTGTCTTACTTTAAATTTGAAATAATTATGTCACTGTCACACTGACATCAATAACCTACAAATTTCATACCTATTTATTTCAGTTGTAAAACAATAATGAACTACAAATTATGAAATAACGGTTTTAGTAACAAGAAAAACTAAATACAGTAATTGTTGGAAATGTCCCCCGTTTTGTTCGGTGCACAAGTTGACGCACCTCCTCATGCTGTGAAAAGCGTTTTGCAGCATTTCTGGCGTTATGGTTGCACATTGCTGATCAATTCTTTGTTGCAGTTCTTGCAAATTATTTACCGGAGTTGCGAAAATCTTGTTTTTTAAGTAAGGAAATATAAAATAGTCCATAATTGTCAAACAAGGTGATCTCGGAGGAAACTCAACTTCTGTATGCAGACTTATCAGCCGGTCATCAAAAAACTCGCGGAGGAAAGCAATATTTTCTCGTGTAGTAGGTATGTGCTGTTGCACCGTCATGCTGGAAATAACCGTACCGAAGTTCATCATCGTTTAACTGTTGCACAAATTCAGCCAAAAAGTTGTGTCGGTACCTTTCTGCGTTGACGGTGAAATCGAAAAAAGTTGGCCCAATTATTCTTCTGCGAGAAACTGCCATCCAAACACCAATTTTGTGAGCATGTAGTGGCGATTCAGTAAAAACATGAGGGTTATCATTGCTCCACATTCGCATATTTTGAGAATTGATGTATCCCGAAAGGTGGAACCACGCTTCGTCAGAAAAGAAAGTTAAGTCCAGAAGATCGTCATTCATTAAATTATTGACAAACCAATGGCAGTAAGCAAGGCGTCTGGGGTGGTCTGCGGGCAGAAGAGTTTGATGTGCTTGCATTTTATACGGATGCATGTTCAAGTCTTTCTTTAAAATCTTATGACATGTTCCATAAGAAAGTCCAATTTCCTGAGAAAGACGTTTCAAAGGTTTTGCAGGCTCCTCTTCCATACGTTGACGAACGTCATTGACAACTTCTTCTGTACGAACTCTTGGTCTACCAGCACCTTTTTTATGAGTCACACAACCAGTTTCGCGAAACACTTCAACACAATTTGTAAGGCCCGCATAAAAATTGTCCGGTAATATTGCCACGTTTGGGAAGTGCTCTCGAAAATTGTCCAAACACAAATGTTGACTGTATTGCCAATTTCCATTAACTAGCGCACCTGTTCGAAAATAGGCTTCAATCATGAAAATTTTGTGCTGTATGGTAAGAGGCATGACTCGAAAACTGGATTAGAAAATTTCAGCACAATGACTTGACAGATTCTGACACAACAAAACATATTCAAAAATTTAAAGTAAGACACGTTTTACATTCCACAACCACCCTTGACCAAGATAATTTTTGATATCCCGGTATGATGGGACACAGCATATTTTTTTAAAATCAATTTCTAACCCCTTTCTTAATTCAGATACCTACTTAGTTTTGTGAATTTTTATGATACAGACACAGATCTAGATACAGATTTTTATGAAATCAAAAACGGATCGTAGGTGAGCATCTTCATCTTGTCTCAACAATTACAGGTGTCGCCAATAAGAAGTAAACAGCGGCTCCAGTATTGGGCTTTGTGTCATTTCTTGTTATATTCTTTAAGTTCACCAAAGTAATTAAGTTTGCCTAACCACTTCACTTCGTAGATAAGACTTTTCCATTAATTTTAGATCATACTTATTTACACCACCAAAATATGTCCTTTTGAAACGCTGTAGATTTACTCAGTAACATCATTTTACGTTTTGTGCAACTTTCATCGGGAATGATTTACAAAAACCCATAAAATATTGCTCATATTATCATAAACAAGCAACTGGACGTATGAGGCCAAAGGTACCGTTGTTTTGATATATGTATAAGTAGGTACCTTAGGTCTAGCAGACTATGTGGGTTACCATATGCTGACATGCAATTAATTGCATTCGAGCATAAATGCCAGAATATTTACATACCAGTTCATGCTTTTAGGAGACCTGGAATGTACATTTCATAATAGCAACGTGATGAGGGTACAGAGGTCAACTGCATTATACTAAGAACTCTATAGAGTGATGACTTGATGCTATTCGGGTTATAAACATATGAGGATGAAAAGAAAATATTAATAATGGGATGAAAAGACATGTCAAATTCAAGGATTCATGTACAAGAAGTTGAAAGATACTGCTGTACAGTGTGGTCCGTTATTCAGTTTAGTTATTCCGTCAGAATCGGAAAGTATCAAATAAAACTGATTTTCTCTCGGGGTGCTTCAAGGATCCATGGTGGGGCCAGTGATCCTTTTACTTTTTATGAATGACCTGATCTTTTATTACGAATAATTGTAACGGTCCGAGATCTGAGCCTTGAAGGACTCCAGATGTTGCTTTAATATCAGAGGAATAGATTATATTCTACATTTAGCTTTCTTTGGGATAGACAAGAGGTGAAATACCGAACAAACAAAGGGGTCAAAACTAGAAATACCGAGATTGTCTAGTAGATAGAAAGTTTTGAAGAAAGTGCTTGATACAAATCAGATTAGTAACTGCGGAATGTTCAGGATAAAATCATATCGTTAATGAGTGATAATGTAAAAGATTATAATATTGTCATAATACAATAGAATTTGGAAGGATTGATGAAGGATTGTATCGAGATGATAGTTTTCGGCTTAACCTTTGTTGTCATTCTTATTATTCATGTCCAAATATTAAAATTTCTTATTTTTAGACACAATCTCTTAAGAAATCATCGGTTTCAGATGCTTATTCCTGTGCCTACAACGTTTTCTTTTCCCAACGATTTCAAATGTAATTAATTGAATTGTTTAAGCAGTTAAACTATTACCAACACTTGAAATTATAAATTTCTCTGCTAGGAAGGTCACAGTTTGGTGACCTCACGAGTGAATCCTTTACTAAAATAAAGAAAGCCGAATTACTTTCATCCGAAAAATGTGGCGCGCTATTCACTGACTGGGCGTGTTCTGCTTATTAATTTTGATGCTTGGTTTGGTGTTTTCTCTACTCTAATTAATTAAAATTTGTTTAATAATCAAAGTGATTAGAATGCCGAGTTATGGGAAAGTATATTTTTGATACTTATCGAAATAATTCAATAAATAAGAGTGAGTTCGCTCTACGGGACAATTTCAAGCCAAAAATTGTAATCAAATGAATATTATATTAAGAGTATGTAAAGGGAGTGTGTCTTACAGTGACCAGTGTTTAGTCCTGGACTTAATCCGGTTGAATTCTGTGGATATCGATCTTGAATCTTTATCGATTCATTGGAACCAAAGATTTTTTAGTCAAGTTTCCTTTTTGTCTATATTTTCTTCCGGTATATACAGTGTTCCAAAATGATGGAACAAAATTAATGTTATACTGAACATGCGCAGTGCCAAAAAGAGTACCTATCCTTTTTAGCACTACGCCTACTCAGTATAGCTACTTAACGGCAAATTAGCAAAATATTATATGACTTGTTTTTATGATGCACCTTGTATAAAACATAACAAATATAATACAAAGGCGAGGGTATAATTTCTATGTACTATTTTTGTTTGGACAAAAACACTGAAGCCAAAATACTGCTAGTAATGACTTTCGTAAAAATAGAAAAAGCACGAAACAGTAAATATAGTTAAAAGGAATTCGTAGCACCTATAAAAACAAAGTGGTAATATTTCATATTACCAGAGGAATGTGGCATTGCGTTGAAATAGCTAAACAATTTGGAAGCCTTGATTTAATTGCTTTGTATCTAGAGAAGCGTTTAAATAGATCATGCATATCTAATTATTTTAATTGTTACATAGGTAGGTATTTATTGTAATATAACAATAATTATTCTCAGATAATAAAAGTTCCTGCTACACATAGGTACCTATGAAAATGCTGAGGGGCCACGGAGAAAAATTAAAAGTTCTACTGTCGAAATTTTCCAAAACAAAAAATTTTTTTATACCTATTTTATTGTTTATTTTTACCACATACTATTAATTTATTATTTACAAAATAAAACTATGAAAATTATATTTTGTAGAGGAAATTTTTTTGCAAAATATTTTGTGTCGATTAGGTGGAACAGAAATAAAATCATCCTGTATAATTTAAGCTTTAGAAACGCATCTCTGGTTACCATGCCACCGTTTGGGTCACCTCTGCCACATTCTAGAGGCTATAATCCGTCGAACTGGTAATCGGATTAAATAAAATAAATACCTGTACAATTTGGGGATGGTTAAATTTATTGCTTAGGAGCTCGAAGAGGGAAACCCCTGTTGAACGGGCCTCATAAATCTTGGAACTGCTGGAGTTAGTCTAACTAACTTTTGTCGGCGTTAAAAATATAAAACGGAAGCTGCAGCGGAACGTGATGTCTTGAGAAATATTTTTCGGGAAATTCGTTTTACGAGGTCTACTAGGTCATGAAACATGAAAATAAAAATTTAACACACGCTACTTTGATTTTTAAATGAATGTTTGTTCTGGAAACTGTGGAACTTGCTTCAGTTTTAAATAACTGGGAAACTATAAACTTGAAGGTTTTCATCAAGACGTGATCCGTTTATAAAACATTGTAATCCGAATTACGCTCGATAATAGCTCGTGAAACATGTAAAAGTAGGGCCAGGGAGCTTTTCCCTTACGTCAGCAAGCATTTCGTACAAGAATAAATATACAGTGTTATTCAGAACTTATCCATAATAAAATTTGGGGATGTTCAACGTACATGTAGAAATGTGGTAGTGCAAAAAAAAATTTTTTGGCGGCTTCTGAAAACTATTTAAAAATTTTTCATTGCACGCCGCTGGATACTGGTCCACTGTAATGGAGTGACCTTGGGACTGACAATGCAAACTGGCTAGCACAAAAAAACTTCGGAAGTTCTGAGAGTATACCGACACCCGGCGCAAAAAAGATTTGCAGCGTTTTTACTTTAAAATAAACTTAAAGATAGATAGATGTGACCAAAGTGACGTGTCTTTAAAATGAATAAAATTTTGTTACACTAATTTTGAAGAATTGCGCTACTTGATTACTAGGTATTAGAAACATGAAATTTATAAATTTGCACATACCTTGTTACAAAAGCTGTTCGAAATTTTGTCCCTAAAGCTATCCAATTTTCCAGCACTAAAGCGAATGTTCCTCCTGGTTGCTGATCTTGTAAACGCAAATTATTAAGTAAATTGGGGATTTTCAGCATTTTGCTGCAACAACCACTCACAAAACCTAACTTGTAATTGATAATCCACTGGTAACAGTCCATTAACTCAGATTACTGTACACATGAGCCATTTTGAAAATTTTACAGTTTAACACTCCTACGATATAAATAAAACACCGGCATTGAGAGAAGACACAGATAGACTGATGACTGAATAGACAATAGAGATATTATCCCCGGTTCAGCTGTATTCGCTCGGTCGTCGTTCGAGAGACAAAAACGTGTTTACTTTTTTTACCACATTCTTAGGAATGTGATAGGTATATTAGATGTTGAAGTACAGTTGCCCATCTACGTAGTCCTTTATAATGGTATAACTTTAAACATTGTTTACGGGAAATCCTAATACTTTTATTAAAATTTTTTTGGTGATATCGATTTTTTATTGAAGGATGCACATATACTCAAAGTTTTAGAGATAAGTTCTGAATAACCCTGTATAACCAGAAGTTGCAGTTGAAGAAACAGTTCAATGGAAATTGCTAAATGTGATATGAAATGCAAAGTTTTTACTCGTCTTCCTCCATATTTGTTTACAATTTGCAGCGCCCTCATCGCGGTAATCTGAATCGCCAATAGAATTATCTAGGCTTCAAACATATAGAAGATATATCTAGTCTATATATGATCGAAGTATCGAAGATCAAAAACGTTCCGTTTATATACGCAAAAAAACCGTTTATAGATGGCGTTACCAAAATTCACATATTTTGGCGGGAGTCAGTTAGCGGTGATAGCCGTGCATTTTCCGTAAGAGTACGTGTTGAATATACTTTGAATTACTTAAAATTGTCAAGTCTTTATTGTCTAAATTGTCAAAATTAAGTTACGTATATATTTTTCATTGATAATGGTTAATTTGTTTGTGAAAAAGTAGGCGAAACAATTAGCTAGAAGTCATCTAACATTTGAATTTCATTCTCGTTATTTAAACTTCACAATCATGTTCGTAGATGGAACACCCTTCGTTTTTTTCGCGAATAAGTACCACTCACGTGGATGCGTCTATCTATTTTCTATTTACTTTATGGCTAACAACATACATCTTATGTCTTAATATCAACAAACAGACAACACATTCATATCAATCTCATCATTTGTTTTTTCCACTATCCAATTATGTTGAGTGATCTTTTGGAGGACCAACACAAACACAACTCCTTCTAAAAACAAAATGATGTTTCCTATACATTATACATTAGAATACAATAGTTCAACTGTTGAATGTATCTAATTATAGTATTTCCTATTTGGCATAAATACTGTAAAAGGAAAATACAAAACTTTTAGCGAGTGTGTTACGTTTCTTGGTATTTTTATTTTAGTTTTCCAGCGAACGAATTGAAAGAAATTACAGCCAGCACGAAACACACTTGAATGTTAGGCCTTGACTTGCTGACTGATGGTCAGTGAATCCACATTCCTCACTCCTAGAATCATCATTTTATTGATTGATAAGCATTATCAGTAATTCGGGAGCAATAACGTTATTTCTGCGTGCGAAGTTTGATGCGTCAGCAAATTTACTTACAAGAACCCACCAGGCCTCGATAACACTGATTGGAACAAAATGTGACTGACACAATCCATTAGTTTTGCTATTGACCAGAACTGAATAACGAGTTAGCATCTATATTTAGATGGCGTATCAATATTTATTGTATGGGCGATAGCATTTTCGGACTCGAGGGGGTAAGGGGTGGAAGTGGGTCGCTGCCGGGGTGCTTTCAGCCTTGTAGTTGAAATAGTTCGGCCCTGTTATAATCAGGTCGGCCGGGGTGTGACGGCTCACAAAACGGGGCGTTCAGAATGCAACGAAATAGGACGACGGAAATATCAGATTTGTTGACCTAATTTTGGGACAACTAGTTTATTTACGGAAATTAACTGCGTTCGAAGCGAATAGAGGGTGGAAAATGTTTATTTTGTTCTTATTCTGCGATTTGATAGATGATTTTTTGTTGAGGCGGTGTTTTTGGTAATTATTCGTTCTATAACTCAGTTACTTTTTGATATAGAACAAAATATTTAATAGAAGTGCTGTTTTTGCATTATTTTAAGACATTGGTGAATACGGGATGGTTAAATAATTCTGCGCCGCAACTAACTTTCTTAATTTAATTACATACTAGAAATGGAAGAAAATCGCTCTCGCGGTTTTCGTTCCCATTTCTAGCCCTACCGGAGGTCCAGGCCTGAGGCCTGGGGTCACCCTTCGGGTGACAAATGCATCTAAAATAATATTATTTTTAAGAAACTACATAGGTATTAAAGAAATTTTGTATCTGGAATGATGATGTAATTATACTAAATGATTTTTCTTAATATTTTGATGAATTGTAAGGGTACTCTATTGTTGATGGTAAAACATCATAATTTTTAAGTACTGAAAGTAGAATTTATTTTTAAGTAAACATTATTATCAATTTTATCAATGGGACCAAAAATATTGTAGATATTTACTTTTGTAAGCTAAAATGATAAATTTAACAGACTGCGTTAATGAACGAATTAATTCTAAACTTTACGTGGAGAAAGAATAAAAGCTACGGATAATGAAACAGAATAACTAAATACTAAAACTAATAAATAATTGGAATTAAAAAGTAAAAAAAAATGTTGCCTCCAGCCTGACTCGAACTCGCGAAATCAGCATTATCAAGTTTTCAATCCTGCGACTTCTCCGTTGCGCTACCACGCCTGTTGCCAAACGTTTACCTTGAGACGTTTAAGAATGTAAACTGTACGTGTCAACCTGAAAAATAATTTTTATTGATTTTCTAATTGGAAAATCATTTAGCTTCAGTATTTTGGTAATTAGAAGTGTTTGGCAGTCAGTACTATTGAGTCCGTTAGCAATATTTCTCGTAGGAAAATAACCTATCTGAAGTTTAATTAATTTGACAGTTTTCATGGGAGGTGCTTGTCTCGTTAGTGCAATCTCACATCGGTAGATAAAATGAGAAAGAAGTTGAGACGGACGCGACTCGAGACTTTTCGAAGACGAAATAGACGTAGAAGGAGTCGACGTACGGTCTCGAAAAAAAATCTCAAAGGATTAGAGAAAGGACGGAACTTTCGCGTGAAGCCCTTCTCGAAGCCGTAAAATTAGAAAAAGGGTCTAGGGAGTCCCGTGAAAAGTCGGCATTTCGGCAGGCGTGACGGGACCATTAGGCGCGAGGACAAACGCCGGTGCCAGCCGCATCTCTCTCGCCGAACGGCGATCGACGAAAATTTTGCAGAGGTTTTTTGAAAAGGCGTTTAAATTGGAAAAAACGCGTAGGAAACGGGACGAAAATACCCCTACGCATTGGAGAAAGGCCGGGGCGACCTCTGGTCGCCCGCAGGGATCGCGCCGCGATTCCCCCTTGGAGGAGATAGCTTTGAAACTTTGTGGATTCGGCGACGGAATTTAGAGCGAGACAGAATCGACGCGTTTTAATATATATGGATTATTACACTGAGCATTGGTACACTTTTTCATTTTTTTAGTAAACGGTCAACAACTATCTAATAAATCGATTTTAATATGATTTTGGTAGCAAAAAGTGAATTTAGGCCTCCCATCGTAATACCTAACTTAAAATGCATATGCCTCGAAATGTTTTAGCGAACTATACAGATCAAATTATTGCAAAAATTTGGCCAATCACAATCTGACCGTCCGTCGAATGACTCAATATGCACCTGCCGAATGAATATCGCAGCTTTTTTGACCGAAAGGTGGAAACAAACTTGTCTGCAGAACAGGTGTTTGTTCTGGGTTGATTGCAGGGATTTAAGTTAATTCAAAAGCCAACCAACCAACTCAGAAATATATATGTAGGTATATAAGTTACTTACACCTGTAAAACAAAAAGAAATTAACCAGTGTGGAAAAAATTGAATGCGTTTATACAAGGTGTGCAGCATATTGGCCTGATTGAAGCCCTTCTTTTATTTTAGCCTAAAATTTTGAATTAATCCAATCTATCATTCTTTTAATATGTTATCATCAGTGACTTTAATCGATAAATTAAATTTAAATTAATTTAATCGTTGTTTAGCAATAATTTCTAACTAGGTATAAAATATCCAAGCAATTAAGATACAAATATGGCCACCAAAATTGGTACCTAATAGAACAAGGTGTCTTGTTTATGGGAATGGACAATCCTCTGAGACACTGTCCTATTACAAATAACAAAAATTAAATAAGCTATGTTAAATCTACATACTGACCCAATTTTGGAGCAGTGACCCCAAGCGTAGCAATTTTTTTTAATAGCCCCCTGTTATAAAACCACTTTAAGTGTGTTTCATGTAATTTTTACTGGATAAATAAATATATTTGGTTTTATTTTAGAGGCCTATAAAAATAAACTCTTTGTCTACCAGATGTTTCGCACTCATCCATACTGCTTGAATAACAGATGTATCACATTCCGCAATGTGTATCAAAATTAATCGCTACTGGATGGCGAATTTTAGCAGTGAAAGTTGTAAATACATAGAAGCTTCATCATTTCAGAAGTTGTTTTTATTTCCTTAATTATTATTGTTAGAATAACTAGAGTTGCCGAGTGTCGGGCGTACCATAGGCGTCTCTTCGTTGCTAGGTACGAAAAATAAAATAACGTAAGTAATGCCATTGGCGATTCAAATTACCGATGAGGGCGCTGCAAATTGTAAACAAATATGGAGGAAGACGAGTAAAAATTTTGCGTTTCATATCAAATCATCTAGCAATTTAGCATTCAGCTGCTATAAATATAGTTACTTTCATGTGTTAGTTAGGTTGAAATAAAAGATAAATAGTGGTAAAAGTAGTCAAACGCCCCATAAGTGCTTCATTGCTAATTATATGAATTTTTTGGGTTGAAACAGGTACCCTAGTTTTTGTTTACTTACATTTTGGACTAAAATAAGTGTGATAAACTGTATGGTGATATCATATTAGTGCTTGTTTTTTGTTAAATAATGTTTAAATTAAAATATATTCTGCTTTTATAAGATTAATGATAGAAAAGTATAGACAAACAGCAACAAAGTTGTTATGTTGTGTAAAACGTATTCTCCGTTATTAAATTGGTACATGCCTTTTGAAGAAATGAATGAGAAACAGTTTCTTATACTAGGGCCAAACTTCTACCTATCTGCAATCTTAAACAATTCTATTGACACATTTTGTGGAATGACACCTATAAACACGACAGTTTGTGTTGTGCTGATTCTTAAACTAACAAAAAAACAAAGGAACAATGACAACTAGACCAACCAATGTCGTATGCGCCCCTAGATTGTAAATGAAAAACTTATAGCACTGACACTTTGTTATATGATGCGTTTTACCTCTATTAACGGATAGGATTTTTAATCTAAAGGGTCAAGAACAGCGGAAGTAGAAGAGATTCAGGAGGAAGTTGGTTTGATAATATATTCTGTCTGCGTATATGCGTATTCGTTTTATGAATGAGATACATTTTTAGTTTATAAACAATAAACATCCACCCATAAATTTATGTTTTATAAATAGAAAAATAGATATATCCATGTTAAATATACAAAGACTTAACCTTTTCTGGGTTCTTATTCAATAAATAAGATAATAACAATAACTATAGGAAAATAGGTTTCCATATTTACTGCAGAATAAAATAAAATCGCCAATATAAAATAAAAGGTAGGTACCTATAGATAGGTACCTATAGGTACCCTATTTACTTTACCAAATACCTCACCCCTTTAATTCCTTCAGAAAAAGCCTTTGTACTGTTCTCATCAATCGTGATACATGTCTATAGGATAGGTTAGGTTAGGTATTTACTTCTCTGTGGCGTAACTAGAATTTTTGGGCCTTTGTGCAGAAATGTTCTGGGGTCCCCTCGCCAACACCGACCGAGTTGCAATAGTTAACTTCTTTATTTCGTACTCGGACTGGTCCCCACTGATGCCGCCCCAGCGTAGTTACGCCACTGTTACTTCTACATGTAACCATGCAAGTACCTATTATTTTATTTAGGAAACTGATGCTCCATTCTCCTGGTGTCCTACTCATTTATTTTCTTTTTCCTTTAAGCACGTAGGCGTTAGAAGTACAAAAATTAACCAAAAAGATACTTATAGCTGCTTGTTTTTTCTTTATATAAAAAACTACATACTAATAATTTATTTTAGAACAGAGCCGATTCAATAATTGTTAGGGGATTCTTTTATTCTTATTGGGAAATTGCATAATAAGTTATTGTAAACATACAGACCCTACCAGTGGCATACGAACAATAATTAGAAATAAATACCTATGCCTACTTAAATAGGAATTTCCTCTACCAGGTGAAAATTAAAAGTTGAAGTACCTATGAAGAAAGAAAGCAGAGAAATCTGCAAGCATTCATAAGAAAACATTTTAATGAAGTCCTAAAAATATTGAAGAGGCTCTTGAGACGTATTTATTTTGTCCCTGTCCGACCTAGGTAGGTACATAGGTAGGTTGGAAAATAATAAAAGAGAACTTCAACTCTTCAACTCAGCAGTAAGAGCAAGAAAATAATACACAGATCGTAGATATACTTAAATACCTAGGCACAGCTTATTCATTAAGGTACCTAGATATCAACATATTTTCAATTTCGACTTATTCTCTTGAACCCCCAAGAGGGAGTAGGTATAAAAGCATCTCTTTTCGACCACCCTTAGGTAGGTAACCTACCTAGGTACCCAGTTTTTCATATAAGATACAAGAAACAAAACGCACGCAAGAAATGAGAAGTAAAAGAATGCTTATTTCTTATTTTACTACACAATACACATATTTATTTAAAATCAAAATGCAGCTGCGCCTAACCACAGTCGCCCTACTGTTTCTTGTGTTACCCAGAACTATAAACAGTTGTTTGCTTACTCTTATTAAATAGGTACCTAAATAATTTATTAATCGTTAAATTCACTTACCAATTATCAGCACGCAAAACATTATTAATTAAAATACATTTTCATCAAAGACCGTGACTTCCATGCACTTCCAGTCTTCTTTTGTTGATAATTAATTGCATAAAGTTGAATTATTATTATTCATATCGATATCGAAAAATTGACTGGACCATCGGTCGCAATCGGCCTGCGTTCACGTTCGTTCGGTCTGCATCGGTTCACAACAATCGCCCCCCTCCCGCTACAAAACGCAATAATGGCGGTGGCGCCCTAGTCGTGGCATTCTGGCAGTTCGTGTTACGTCGCCTGTTCGTGTACTGTTTACGGTACAAAAAACTATAACGAGTTTATTATTAAGTGTTGTGTCCGAAAGAAGAGTGAATTTTTGTGTTTGTGTGTATCCGATTGGAGCTGCAACGGTGCAAAGTGCGTTTTCCTAAACCCCCTGAGATGTGTATTTGACAGCTTGGATCTTGCGTCCCTGGAATTTGTCCGCAGAAGACTAGAAAGTAACTAGGTATATATTCACATATGCATTCCTCTCTAAACCTAAATACCGCTGGCGAGGCGAGTTTCTAATTATTATAATACGGATTCTTATGTTTTTGATAGATTTCAGGTGTTTTAGAGAATGCCGTATAGGCACACCCTTTGAAAAAGGCGTGAGACTGCATTTCTTTACTTGTTGACGGGTTTGTTTGGAATTTCTTGAAAAAACACGATAACGTCGAAAATACCAAGAATATATACTTTACCTATCTGTATCTAGTAGTATCTATGTACTATTATTCACGTTAAACAAATGAAAACATACGGGCATAATCGCAGTAGATAGCTTTGATTTAGGTAGATATTCAACAATATGTCATCAACATCACAAAATAATGATAATAGGTAGGTATTGGTTTGGGTTTGACGTTAAAAACCAAGGCTAATGGTTGATATAAATAAAATAGATGAAAGATATATAAAAAAGTAGGTAGCTATTAAGGTCATTTACGTAGTAGTTAGCAGAGGTTTCATAAATGTTATACCTAAATATGCAATTTTTCAAAATTATACACAATATTGAAAGTTGTAGGTACTTACTTGATTATTACTATAAAAACCTCTAATCGAGTAGTGCTTGGAAATGAAAAAGTTTACTGATTTACTGAAAGTTTACTTGTTTACTACGAGTAAAAAGCTGAAAACTGCAAATTTTGGATTTTAGCTTGAGGAGAGCCCCATTTGTGTAGACATTTCGGATAAATCAGGCTACCCGTGAAAATTACAGTCAACAGACCATGATTTAGCAGATTATGGTGTGTAAGACATGTTTTAAAACAATTGGATTTTTATTAGAAATGCAATAAATTTGTTGTGACTAAAATAAGCAATCTTTGTTATTGTTACGAGTTTATAAACAGAGGAAATACCTACGCTAATTATTTGGTCTTGGAGGTCCAAATAAATAGGTAAAATTTAATTCGCCTAATTTTTTTGACTTGACGGTATTTAATTAAGAAGATTTATCAGTGTTATCTCTACCTAATATCGTTATCTTTGTAATTGTTTTATCCTTGGATAAGTATCCTGTGGCAGTAGGTATGTTAATTACTGATATCCTAAAAAAGGTTCGTGTCTACACCGGTTTGAATTCGGTAAAATTAAAAGGTTCACTAATAAAAAATAATAGTTCATTAATTTGGTTTTGAAAGGTCACATTCACATTTTTATAACGTTATGTAAGAGTGTATTAAGAGTTGCATAGAAGGAAGTCAAATTTCCCATAATATGTGGAACTGGTTTCAGATACTGATAATGGGAATATGGTGGGCACAAAATCAAATAACAAATTTAAAAGGAACATTCCAGCCTGGACTCTAGGTTTAGTAAGAGCTTTTCTCATTTGTTTTTAAACTAGGCACGCCATTTGGAGATATTTTTTTGTTGAATATTTTACCAAATAAATTATGTGTTTAGCTTTTAATCCCTGCTTTAGTAATTTATCTAAGAGAAAGATAAATTTTATAACGGGATACAGTCGCGCATTCTGCAATAAATTAAGTACTTTAAAAATGATGCACATACAAGATCAGTAGCATTAAAACATCGATCTTTCCAGGATTTGGAAAAATTATGAACGCAGAGTGCATAGAAACGGCTTTTAAATAGATTTGAAGATAACAAAATATAGTCAAATTATGAGAATTCACGTTATGATACCTACCTATTGATTACTAAAACATCTACTGACTATATTGCATGTCGTTTGCAAAAATCTCTTAAAAAAATGGTACCTACCTACGTAAAGTCTATCGGATCAGATTAGTCTATTGGTATCTTGGTATGTAGTAAGATGATAATTTTATAATTCTGCCAGTTATGTGTTTTTCTGATAATGGCAAAAATATGAACTTTATTCCTTATTTTTGGGACACGGTGAAGGTACCCATAGTCCAAAAAATAATGTAATGAAATTTTAGATATCCACGTATTGAAATGGGTGTCAGACGATTTGTTCTAATAATATAGATACTTATGTAGGTGCAGATCCTTACTTGAATTTCGAAATTTCGCCCACCATTAGATGGAAAATAAAGCATCTATTGCACTTTTCACGATTCTTTTGAATTTCTAGCCGAAGTGAGCGAAACCTCAGCAATTCTGCAGCTGGGAAGCTACAAATAACTCGCAAATAACTAAATATGTCGATTAATAAAAAGTGAGGTAAAAAGTAACCAGGAATCGCAATAAAAAAATGTTGAAGAAAATACTCGTCCTACAGTTTTGTACTAATCACTAGTTAGAAATAATGCACTCCAATTTGAGACATTCAGGCCTATGATGTATTCCGCATGTTATTTTATAATAAGGGCTGTTA
This sequence comes from Pogonocherus hispidulus, assembly GCA_963924545.1. Lineage (NCBI taxonomy): Eukaryota > Metazoa > Arthropoda > Insecta > Coleoptera > Cerambycidae > Pogonocherus > Pogonocherus hispidulus. Next base: position 67,094,181 of record OZ004695.1, on the reverse strand, counting down.
AGTTCATATCTAATCAGAAGCCATGTTTTCGAAAAATAATAATTTCTGATTGGCTATAAATAAAGTTTAACATCATAGGGCCGATTCTGTACCTACAATGGTATCAAGGTATCCTTGAAATGATGTATCAATAAGGGAGTACGATAGTGGCCGATGGGGGGGGGCTACTAAAACACGCTGTTAACATCCTAGAGAGAGGGCTTGAAAGTTTCTGAAAGAAAAAATGTTTAATCCTCTATAAAACTTCATTTAAGTGTCGTTTTTGCATTTTTTATATACCTAGGTAAGATTGTTTTTTAACTGGAATAGGTCATGGTTAGCCTTTGGTGCATCATACATTCCCGAGAAGTCATGTATAAATGTGAAATTAACATGTTGCAGGTAATTAAATGAGAAGACATTAATTCAAGTAATATAATATATTAAAAGCTTGTTTTCAGTAAAGCATTGTGACCCTCAAGTAGGTACTTGGGTAAGATTACGGAATAAAAAAATAACACAAAACATGTACATTGCAACCAAATGTGCTTTATTGAATTTTATACACTCTAAGCCCGTCATATATAAAAAATTAACATGTAATAGAGGTACTTGACCCCATGTTTGAAATTATTCTCAAGTCTCCTATGCCTGTTAAATTATGTCTTATTCACGTCATTGCACGTCGTTCAAGATTTGTTTTGCTCAGTTATCTCATAAAATTTTTATAGCATGGCTAATTATTTTATTATCTTTTATGTATTTGTTATAATTAGGTCTATTGTTGTTTTTAAGCTTTTGATACCTTCTATCTTTGACAAAGATAAAGGTATATCTTACTTTATTTGGATTAGGTAAATAAAATGTTATTTTGGGCTGCAATGTCACGGTAAATCAAGGGGTCAAGGGGTGTCTGAATAATTGGCGATTCTAAAAATGAATGCGCCCTCTGCATGAAAATATTTGAACCTACGTAAAGGTAATTTTTGGAGGCTTATTGCTGATATGATAAATAACACGTATTTGGGTTTGTTTAACGTAATAATTTAGTGGTGCTCGTGATTTTTTGGTATTACAAAGTTAAAAACGACGTGGTTAGTATTTGTACATCTTTATTTTTACATTTTAAAATGGCATTTAAAAGAAATCAGCACAACACAAACTGCCGTGTTTATGGGTGTCATTCCACAAAATGTGTCAATAGAAATGTTTAGGGTAGAAGTTTGGCCCTAGTATAATAAATTGTGTCTCACTCATTTCTCCAAAAGGCATGTAACAATTTAATAACAGGGAACACGTTTATTTACACAACATAACCACTTTGTTGCAGTCTGTCTATACTTTTCCATTATTAGTCTTATAAAAACAGAATATATTTTAATTTAAACATTATTTAATAAAAAACAAGCATTAATGTGGTATCACCTTACAGTTTATCACACTTATTTTAGCCCAAAATTTAAGTAAACAAAAACTAGGGTACCCGCTTCAACCCAAAAAATTCATATAATTAGCAATGAAGCACTTATGGTACGTATGACTGCTTTTACCACTATTTTTATCCTTTATTTCACCCTAACTAGTACATGAAGTCACTATATTTATGGCAGATGAATGCAATTTGCTAGATGATGTGATATGAAATGCAAAATTTTTACTCGTCTTCCTCCATATTTGTTTACAATTTGCAGCGCCCTCATCGGTAATTTGAATCGCCAATAGTAACAGAATACCAAAAGTGGACAAACAAAGCTCGTAAGGAAATCTTGGCAATCTAGGTATGTATTTAACGCTAAACTTAGCGAACTCGTCTCGAACTTTTCCGAAATTAATTGTAACTTAATTTCTTAGAGGAGCCACTAAACAATGTGCTAATCAAATTATTATTCGGTAAATATTGAGTATAAGTCGAGGTATAAGTACTAATACATGCTATCAGAACCGCTGAATGATTCATATGTTAAAGTAAAAGTTGTATTCAACAATTATATAACAGAAATATCAAAACAAAACGACTGAAATTTGTAGAATCAATGTATAATTTTCATTTTGCTCATGTGCGGCTATTCTTGTTTGTACTGAAACTGTTTGAACGGTTTTACATATGAAAAGTATGGTTTTTTACCGTCATCATATAAATTTTCCTCGATAGTGTGGTTGCGGCCCTCAGTTGCGCCTCAGGGTCGCAACTTCTCGCGCCTTGGACATAATTATATGTTAGCACGTAAATGCAACATTGTACAAGGTTTTACTAACAGAGACCTCATTATCATTTGGAAATTGTCAAAAAGAAATATATAACCTACTTATAGCATCCATCTGTCGTATAGTGTATATAAGCACAATTGAAACCGTATAAAAACTAAAAGCCGGCAAAAACAATCGGCATCTCTTTATTGTGCATGGGCGGAGGTAGAAATGTTTGCTATTAAGAGTCCATTCACTAGTCCGAAATAAGCCCAAAATCGGTGTTCGTGTGTCTAAATAATAAAAAAACTATAAAAGATAGCGAATAAGAGTATAGAAAGATAAGACTTTAATCTAAATCCCTATAGTAGTAATTTTTTGTAATTCTTTTTATTTTTAAAATTCCGGGCAAACAATCTTGTACTAAAATAGCGTATTTTCAAATATTATTTTCTCTAAAATACATGCATTAAACAAAAATTTGCTACTATAGGGATCTAGTTTATCTTTTGATCTTTCCGGTGATATATAATTTATAACATTCAAAAGAAATTTTGTTGCAATTATAAGACAAATTCGGCACCCTTGCAATGAGGGCTAACTTTATTTCCATGTGCTTTTTTACTTCGGCTTTACGTGCACCTTCGAAATCTAAATAATTCGGTAGGTAGTGGAAATATGTAAGTCTTCACCCATTACCTACCCAACCTCTCAACCCTACCCTGAATTCATGTCTTGTCAAGTCTACAGTGAATGGACCCTTAAGAAAATGTTAATAGAGATCGTTTTATGAGAATTGTATTCATTTTTATTATTTTGTGTTTATTAGATACCTATTATTTGTAGCCAATGTAGCCAATAACATATTTTATTATTCTTACGTATTATTTATGTTTATTATTGTTATTTTTATTGTTTATTTAACGAAACTAAACTACGCTTGGTAATTGGTATTTACGCGCTGCACTGGAAAACTATTGATGATATTTCAGCACTCGGCACGGGAAACAAAAAAATGATTTAGAATCCAGCAGACCAGTCTGTTTATTCTCTTTACACCAGCGCGCAGTTGTAGATGGTTCATCGGGCTGATTAGATGTCCAGTGTAGGACTCACATGTACAGTTTTAGTTACTATTCGAATCACGATACCACTGCTAAATACATAGGACGAAATATCATAAGTGCGTACGGTCCTGTGCCTTAACACTGGCCAGTTCCAATTGCCCTTATATACACTATAATAATAAGTTCATATTTCCCTGAAAATTACCAGAAACGCCAAAAGTCCCTGTCAAAGTCAAAAACATCACGCGTCAGCAATCGGACGCGTCGAAACTCGCCTCCCCCAACCCCCAATAATATCCCTGCAGTACATGCTGAAACAGAAACTCGCCTTTTTCTCAGGTAACAGAACCAGGAAACCCGATAACCGCCACGAGCAGCTGCCCAGAAAGAGAAGATGAAGAGCTAGGCCTTCGGGGGTGTCGAATATGAGTGTAGAAGCGGCGTCGACCACAGGGCTGACGCAGCAGCAGCCGCCGACGGCCCACCTGAGGCGGCAGAGGCTGGCGGCGAATTGCAGGGACGGCGTGCCCTCGGTGCACGGCAGGCCCCAGGCCCAGGCCGCTCTCAGCGTCAAGGCCAGGCTCAGCAACCACCAGAGGAACCTCAGCCTGGATTTCAGGTTAGTTCTATGCTATGATTTCGTCTTTAAGAGGGGGATTCGGAATATTTGAGACTGCAGACCTATTTTTAAAAATAGTTTTCATCGTAACAATGACATTGGGGTGATAAAAATTAGTTTGTAGGTAAAGGTAAAGGTGTGGAATAGGTAATGACAAAGTTTCAGAGCAAACATTCGTTCTGAAAATAAGATATAAGTTTTTTAATCGGGTATACATTTTTACACTTTTTGTCATGGATCGCGTAGAAAAGATGTCATTACCTAAGTTCCATAACATGAAGCAAATTCTGAAAATACTACTGTCTAGAATTATTCCGATTTTCCAAAAACTATTTTCAAAGTTTTCATTTGACGTTAGACGTTGGTTAGAGACAATTTGTCTGTCATTTTGCACCATTCCTGGTTAAATTCTTAGTTTGGCACTTCCCTCGAAGATAACGCTACCATCGTATAGCACTGTGTTCGTAAACTAAGATACAGATAACTGTATAGTAAATATTTTTACCTTTATATATAGTGTCCCAAAAAATGCGTGTTCTTGAAACAATTGTAATGATACAAGTGACTATTATATTTCATTGTTGGGCGATATAAATAATTTATTGTGAATTATTAAAGTATGTAAAATTGCGTAAGTTATTGTGGATGAAACAAATTTGTTTCATAAATTAGGTTAACTCTTGCGTTAGGTAAAGGAAACGTTTTTTAATAATGTGCCTGAAAGAATTCTTCGATATTTGCGGATCCGAAAAAAATGTATGATTTACTTTTGTAGATACAAAATGAGACTTTTTGTAAAATTTATGTCATAGGTTAGTTTGAAAACTATTGTAATTGACGTTTTACAGAAAACCTAGGAAGTACTTTAGATAGTACTGATCCTAGAATATCTAGAATAGTCAAATATACCAATCACTACAAGGCACCACGATCCTTTTTTTATTGAAATAAGTGTAAGACCGTGTAAACTTTCTAAACTTTCAACTGACGCATGCCAGAAAAAGAAGTCTGAGAGTGAGATGCAGTATATAACCAGTGCAACAGAACCTACCTCAATTCAACTTTTATCGTACGCTTTGGAATGTTTTTTGTAACAATGTTCCCGAGTTTTTATTGCAGCAGGTAGACAATTACGGGTATAGGATGAAAATAAAATAATAATTTAATTATTATATTAATTTATTATTATTGACAAGTGTTCCAGATATTATTTGGTGGTATCATATACAGGGTGGTATCATATACAGGGTGGTCAAAGGAGGATGAGGTGGAGGATTATTGTGGTCAAACTAAATAATTTCATAAACATTTTAATATTGGATGTTATCAAAGTCGACGACGGGCACATTTTAAAATTATTTTGACATCTATAGGGTGGCTCAAAAAAGTTACGAACAAAACATAGGTACATTTTTTTAAATGTAACATCCCGTATTTTTGCTGTTAAAAGATTTAGGATAATTAGTTGATTTACCCATATAAGTTTTTCTGGTATATGTGGTTTTTGAGAAAAAAAATTTTATTAGGTACATCCCGTGGAGGCAACCAAAAATGTTAATAAAAACATTTCTTCACAAAATACTGGTAAGTATAAGGTTTTGCAATCTCAAAAATTTTATTAACGTTTTTTTCGAAAACTCGTCAGTTCTTGTAAAATTTTAAGCGATGCTGGTTGTCAAGATTATGAATAGAAATTTTCTGCAAGTGTAAATATGATCCAGGGTATACTGACGCCCTGATTTCAGGGCGTCAGTATACCCAGTATATTTTAACATTTTTTAATTGTCTAGTCATTTATATTTAATAAGTCATATAGGTATCTACTCTTTTCTGGTTTTCGAGTTATTTGACATTTTTGCTAGTGCAGTAAGATAATATTGTCGAGTGTTATTCTTGCTGTTCATAGCTGTTTACACGCTTCTATTAAATTATTGCAAAATGGAAGAGTTGAAGTAATAATATCGAATTACAACCGGTGACCTGAAAATATATCAATATAAATAATGTGTAGATATATAATGAATGAAAATTATATAAATATATTTTCAGTGTCTTTTAAGTTTAAACAAAAAACAACAGACTAAATGATGTAGGTACTTAATATATCTATAATATCTACCTAATTAAAATCTTAACTCTTTGTTAATAAAATAACAGAAATGAAAACAAAATTTGGAACGAAAAACATAAAAACAACTGCCAAAGTAAATAAAGGCAACATTCGACGGTAAATTATATTGCCACGGCAGTTCGTCAGTGTCGTAACCGTAACCATTTTTTCATCAAAATAATTTATATACATATTTATAATTTATTTATTAGTGCTATGGAAGTCTAGCTATTAAAATACTTTTTCCAGTTTATAACCAAAGATATATTTTTCGCAAAATTTTAAACTAGACATTTGAAACACATTTCAACTAAATTTTCGCAGTTTGAAATTTCCAAAATGAAAATTGAAAAATGGAACACTTGGTATATTATTCTTGAGGTTGTTTTAATTGCACAAGGTAGTACACCTAACGTTCTTAGTTTAGGCCAAAAAACTAATGAGAATCTACTATACGAAAAAGTTATTAATTTTCTTACAAAACGGCTCTTGCACAACTTCTTAAATAGCAAAAAAAAGAGGGCGGAGCTGTGTTTAAAAAATAAGTGATTTTGTTTACGAAACGTTTACACCTTTCTAAAAAAAAAACTATTTGAGATATTCATATGATTTTTTATATGTGAATACTTGAGACATAAGCGCTTCTGCCTGTGCTAATAGAATTTGAAAATATTTTTCTGTTTTTTTTTAACAATGGCTAAAGTCGTAGTTACGAAATTTATGTATCGAAAATTTCAACATGCGGGCAACTATATTAAATTTTCAAAATTTGCACATACTATATGTGAACGAAATGTGGTCTAAGGCTTGAAAAAGTTTTTTGAAAAAAACCAGTTCCTTACCTTATCTAGTTTTCGAGATAATCATTTTTAAAGTAGAGCGTTGTTTACACTCGCGCCTGACCCGTGCCATACAATTTACTGTGGTGCGCGCTACCATCTAATGCAATATATCGGAATATTAGGCCAGACTATAAAATTGCGAAATAATTACATTCTTATAGTTTGTGACTATTGTTATTATATATTAGTTTATCAATGCATCTATTAGTGTCTTGTTATTTATTTTAATTGAAACTCACCCTTGACAGGGATTAAGACGTGTCGCCTTGTCGGATATCCCATTAATGCCGTATCCGGCGAAAAAAATTTTCCTATGAACAAAAATCAAGTCGTAATAACAGTCAGCCAGTGGATTTTAAAAAAGTATGTTTTCTATGCCTTAAAGATAGAGATAAAAAAGGAAAACGTGAGATTTTCTTGATTTCCACCCAAGAAAAGCAGAATGTCATTTATGCTAAATCCAAAGAAATTCAAGATTTTCAGTTACTGAAGCTAATTCAGGGTTTTGAAGATCGTCTCATTGATATGATAGTTGCGAATTTCAGGTACCACACATTATGCCTAAATTTTAACTTCAATTTTAAGTTTTTTAACGTCTCAACATGCTGGAGGTGGATGCTCAACATTTATTTTCAATTACTCGGGGTGACTTACGTTCTCTACCTCTTACTGGAGATACTTCTTAAAGTTCAATTGCAAAGTAAAATGTGTAAAAAATGTGCTTGTCCTTAGTGTTCTGTTGTTTGCACATGTATACAGCTTTTCTTAACAATTGTTTTAATGGCTAAAATACGGCAGTAATGGGATATCCGACAAGGCGACACGTCTTAATCCCTGTCAAAGGTGAGTTTCAATTAAAATAAATAACAAGACACTAATAGATAAAACATTGATAAACTAATATATAATAACAATAGTCACAAACTATAAGAATGTAATTATTTCGCAATTTTATAGTCTGGCCTAATATTCCGATATATTGCATTAGATGGTAGCGCGCACCACAGTAAATTGTATGGCACGTGTCAGGCGCGAATGTAAACAACGCTCTACTTTAAAAATGATTATCTCGAAAACTAGATAAGGTAAGGAACTGTTTTTTTTTCAAAAAACTTTTTCAAGCCTTAGACCACATTTCGTTCACATATAGTATGTGCAAATTTTGAAAATTTAATATAGTTGCCCGCATGTTGAAATTTTCGATACATAAATTTCGTAACTACGACTTTAGCCATTGTTAAAAAAAAACAGAAAAATATTTTCTAATTCTATTAGCACAGGCAGAAGCGCTCATGTCTCAAGTATTCACAAATAAAAAATCATATGAATATCTCAAATAGTTATTTTTTTAGAAAGGTGTAAACGTTCAAAATCACTTATTTTTTAAACACGGCTCCGCCCTTTTTTTTGCTATTTAAGAAGTTATGCAAGAGCCAACCAAAGTCCAACAAGTCATTTCTTATGCCCCTAGGGACCCTATACCCCTAAATGAAATGAAAAATCATTTACCTTACCGTCATGGGTCATTTCATGCCTTGGACCCCCTACTATATTGTAATTGACTGAATTACAGAAAATCTAAGAAGTATTTCAGATAGTACTGATCCTAGAAAATTTAGTATAGTCAAATATACCTACCTCTACAGGAAACCATGATCCTTTTTTAAATAAGTTATGGTAATCCGCAGTCAAGTACAGGAACTCTAGGCAAATTATTTTTGCACTGACAAATAGAATAGAAAGAGTGAATATAGAATTAGTATTCATTAGGTTTTTATTTTTTCAAGTACAGCTTCCGTTCAGTGGTACAGTATAGTATTTTAGAGAGTAATTTTTTATTTTCTTGTTTATTATTAAATGTATTATATTTGTTTTTTTAACACTTATTAATATTTTGTGTTAGGTACTGAAGCATAGGTAAAATGAGGGTTAGGTAAATTAATAAGGGTAAAAATAAAGCAATTTTAATAATATTTTTTATTCTTCGACATATACAGAGTGATGCATTGCAAGAATATCATATGCAGTACATACAGACAAAATGAATAGCCGCTGCAAAGGCAACAGAGGATCCCTTGAAGCACAAACTAACCTGCTCTGATCTGCCAAGCATTGTTCCTCCAACATCTCAAATGTTAAAGGATTTTCATGATTTATTGTGCCATCCCTGTAACAAATTTTTTATTTACCTGTGATTAGGGTGATTGGTGGAGAATTGACACCCTTTCTATCTCCATTATTATTTGAGATAGAAATCTGGGAAAAAAGTGAGGGTACTATATTTTAGCCTCATATGTCACTAAATGTGCGTGTAGGTGTTTAGAAGTGGGCGGCCGTAAGCTTTCCCATTTTCTAGATACCTAGATATTTACACGTAAATATCTAGATACCTGGATAGTTACATGTAAATTTAATTTTGATCACCAAACAATTTATTAACAATTAAATGCTAAATAAAATATTAGATTAATAGAACAGAACACGTTTTATTAAATGTATCATATAATTTTAGATTTATTATAAATTATTGTTAAAAAAATAGTTACTTATTTATAATTTATTATAAATATAGATTATCATAATTCCTAATATATATTATTTTAATATATTTATATTGGATTATATATTGGATATTGGATTGAGCAGAAATTTCATTTTTGGTATAAAAATATCGTAAAAAATGTGTCTACGGCCTCTGACCATCCATTTCTAAACACCCTGTACAATTAATGACATATTTAAAATATTGATGACAAATACATTACTTTTTCCCAGATTTATTTCAAATAAAACTGAGATAGAAGTGGGTGTAAATTCTCCACCAATCACCCTGTACGTACATGTACAGGTGCTTTTATAACATAACTTTCTTGTAGTGTAGATGACGAGACATTACCACATAGGTACCTAATGAAATACTAACCTATCATCTGAATGAGATGAATTTATTTCATTTACTCGGCTTGGTTCGGTAGGCTCAAAAAAAAATATTTTTTTACTATAACAACAAATGGAATTCACAAATAATTTTAAAATAATTAGCTAAATAGTTGTATAATAAATCGCGAACATAATAAAAATATTTACTGCTGGGATTGTGACATGGGTGCAAAATTTAATACATACATTTGTCACTCAATATTACCAATATATTAATCAATAATAATTTTACGTACGGATTCATCAACGAGGCCTAACGTTAGCCCGACTAGCCAAGGTTACGCGAAAAATTTGCGCCCTTGTTGCGCGGGTTAAATAAAAGGTGTAGTCGGCGGTGCAAAGTTGGTTAGTCCGACTAACGCCTGACGTCCCTTTCATGAATCCGGGTGTTAGATTTTAACTACGAATGGTTTCTTCACACAAGCGATTGGTTTTATTTATAACAAAAGAAAATTATATTAAGTAATTATTGTTAAAAATTCCTTTCGGCCAAGAAATGGGACCATATATATGATTTTTTTTTTAATAAAAATGTAGTTTAATTCTGACAAAAATTAATATAAAGTAAAATTATACATACCATCCATTATTATTATTCCTACGTGACTGTCAAACAACTGTTGCTTTTTTTGCAGCTTTGCTGCGCTTCCTGTGTGTAGCAACGCTTCTAGGCATAATTTTGAATAAATAACACAAACACGCTCAACAAAGTTTTTAAAAAAAACTTAAAACTGCGGCTACCTAGGAATTCTGCTCTTATTTATTACACACACTACTATCACTTCACTTATACACACGGTAATCAAATTATCAAAACTAACTAGTAACACGGCACAGAAAAATTTGGGTATATGCTTCTGTAAGGCACATAAAACCTTTTATAAGTTGTACAACTATAAAAAATCACCACCTTCTGTAAATAAATAAAGACAGCATGCGATTACGAATTTTAAGATAGTACTATTGGTTATCGTCGTTACGCTCGATGTTGTATCTCTCTCTAATTCAAAGATAGAAACAGCATGAATAGCCAGCCGGTCTGTGTTTTTCTTTAGGTTGATGGACAGGTATTATGATTTAGGCATATGAAATATTTGACAAAATTATTTTTTTTTCAACCATACGAATAGGACGCTATAACAAAATTATTTTGTATAAAAAGAGGGCCATTTCGGGACTGTTTGAAATCGCCATAGCAACTGTACAAAAAAGAATATTGTACAGTTGTACAGTACCAAAAAGTAATTTGACATTGACATTACATGTCACATAATAGGTATATAGAAGTTTAATTAAATAGAAAAATAGAAACAGATAGTGACTCCGATGAATCATCGGTAAACTGGAGGAGCTAATTCGAAGCGGTTGAAAAAAAATATTATGTTAAACTCGTACAAAAAGTACGTTTTGGAGACTCGTAAAATTGCCGAAGTCCGCTACGCGTCGTCCGGCAACCATTTCCCTCGTCCGGAAAACATATATTTTTTGTACTAGTTAAACAAATAACTATTTCCTTTCAAGTTTTATTTTATTTGAATGTGGAATGAAATATCGATTACATTACATAGAATACCTACCAAATTTTATTGACATTGTTTTCACAAACAACTGCTTAAATTTTGATGTTTCGCAGATATGTTTATATTTTATTATTTTCTTACAACCTAAAATCCTTTTTTATTCTTTACTATTTTACCGTGTCGCTATCGATAATCAGCAACTCCGCAGTGGGGAATAAGTTTCTGTTATGCATTTCGTTATTTGGGACACTATATAAATAAATACAATGTACACCGTTTAATATCAGCGCCATCTAATCGTAAGTAGTATTACTTGCTAGGGAATCAACTGTACTTTATTCTTGTGGAAATCTACTTTAGTCACTAAAAATTTATTCTAAATAAATTCAAAAATTTACACCAGAGAACCTTGCGGCCATTTGAGTAAATAGAGCTTTCGAATCCTCCTCTTAAACTATGTACCTAAAATAGTAAGAGTAAAACACCTTATTCACTCTTATAGATAATGATGATTGCAGCGAACAGTAGGTGGTTAGTCATCTATACAGTGAGGTTGAGAAAACAATCTTTTGGGGGGGGGGGGGCAATGCTTCAGATAATTGGCGATTCCAAAAGTGAATGCACCCTCTGCATGAAAATATTTGAACCTCCGATCAAATATGTATAGATAGGTAATTGCCTATTTGTCAGTATATAAAATAATGTGACCAAGAATAACAAAAAACATAACCTCAATTTCATGAAATTGCCTGTCACAGTGCCCAACGGCATGGGCGGCTATGTTTTAAGGGGTGGAAATAATTATAAAACTAAAAGTACAAATTAGAATATTTTATTTTAGTAAATACAAAGTTTAAGATTTACATATTCAAGAACAGCAATTTATACACATATGTGTATAATATTTACTACACTATTTATAATAGTATTTAATATTTACTATTAAAAAATAATAATTGTAAAATCATTGACGATCCCTCTCGCGATCGCCGATTCTACGTTTATGCATGGCTACTTATCTGTGTAAACCACGCCCATTGGTGACAGTCACAAAATCCCTAACAATTTAGGCGGTAAATTAAAATGGCATTTTTTGATTGGATCAAATGCTTGGGCACTAATGTAAACAAAAAGCCATTGTTTTAAATATTGTTGGTCTTAAAACTGTGTTGCTATTATTTGTCTATATAATATTTGGTCGGATATTTGAACCTTCTTAAAAGGTAATTTTTGGAGGTTTATTGCTGATATAATGATAAATAACACGTATTTCGGTTTGTTTAACGTAATCATTTAGTGGTGCTTGTGACTTTTTGGTATTGCTGAAAGTTAAACCCGACGTGGTTAGTATTTGTAAGTACATCTTTATAAAATGGCATTCAAAAGAAATCAGCACAACACAAACTGCCGTGTTTATAGGTGTCATTCCACAAAATCTGTCAATAGAATTGTTTAAGATTGATAGTATAAGAAACTGTTTCTCATTCATTTCTCCAAAAGGCATGTAACAATTTAATAACAGGGAACACGTTTATTTACACAACATAACCACTTTGTTGCAGTTTGTCTATACTTTTCTATTATTAGTGTTATAAAAGCAGAATATATTTTAATTTAAACATTATTTCACAAAAAACAAGCACTAATATGGTATCACCATACAGTTTATCACACTTATTTTAGTCCAAAATGTAAGTAAACAAAAACTAGGGTACCTGTTTCAACCCAAAAAATTCATATAATTAGCAATGAAGCACTTATGGGACGTTTGACTGCTTTTACCACTCTTTTTATCCTTTATTTCACTCTAACTAGCACATGAAGTCACTATATTTATGGCAGATGAATGCTAAAATTGCTGAATGATGTGATATGAAATGCAAAATTTTTACTCGTCATCCTCCATATTTGTTTACAATTTGCAGCGCCCTCATCGGTAATTTGAATCGCCAATTGAGGATTCATATAATAAACAGCAAATCAGACAGCGTGCAGTAAAACACCCGTTCCCCGTCGTTCCCAGGTCGCAGGAGTTTCTTCTTCTTCTTCTTGCCCAGGGAGGCGGGGAATGCGACCTGGGAACGGCTAATTATTTGTTTAACTCGATTAATAAATTACTACTCGATAAATTATTAACTTATTTGTTCATACAACTGCACCAGCTTAAGCTCAAGTAACATGAAAGCATTTGATTCATACTATTTCTGGGAAAATACGGATTAATCACTGTGCCAAAGGTTAAAGCGTTTTCGATCATGGGAAAATGGATACCAGTCCAATTTACGATTTCCTAAATGTAGTACGCGCCCTCGTACGTTGAAAATTGGAACTTAAATTAAATCGGGTCAAATTCGCATTTCTCGATTCGATAGTAGTAGAGGAATTAGAAAAATAAGGTATTATGAAATGTGTTGGAGTGTAACAAGGATACACGGTCGATTCGATATCGAATCGAGGAATCAGAATCTGGGCTCAGATGTATCACAACTCGAAAACATTTAATCTTCGATGAAAATGGTTAGATTTATGTAATTTTGTTGTAACACAATTATAGTCTAGTTCCAATCAATAATAACAACTACGTGATTTTATTTAGGAATGTGTCAATTATGGAGTTTGAAGGAAAAGTGATACGTAAACTTTTATTATGCTTTCTGATCCAATTCTAAAAACTAAAAGGTAAACAGTGGCGCAAATTTCGCTCTTCCAAAAACCGTTTCCTATGGTCAAAAACGTTTTAACCATCTGTGTACACAAACTACTGATTTATGCTAATACTACCTACCGAACAAAATCCAAAACGTTTATTCTTAAGGGTCCATTCACTGTAGACTTGACAGACATGAATTCGGGGTCGGGTTGAGAGGTTGGGTAGCCGAAGGGCGGAGAGTTACATATTCTCACTACCGAATTATTTAGATTTCGGAGGTGCACGTAAAGCCGAAGTAAAAAGGCACATGGAAATAAAGTTAGCCCTTATTGCAAAGGTACCGGATTTGTCTTATAATTGCAACAAAATTTCTTTTTAATGTTATAAATTATGTATCACCGGAAAGATCAAAAGATAAACTAGATTCCTATGGTAGCAAATTTTTGTTTAATACATGTATTTTAGGGAAAATAATTTTTGAAAATACGCTATTTTGGTACAAGTTTGTTTGCCTGGAATTTTAAAAATAAAAAGAATTACGAAAAATTACTACTATAGGGATTTAGATTAAAGTCTTATCTGTCAATACTTTTTTACTAAAAGTCGCTATCTTTTATAGTTTTTTTATAATTAGACACGAGACGAACGCCGATTTTGGGCTTATTTCGGACTAGTGAATGGACCTTAAGGTTACTTCAGGAAGTTCAACGAGGAAACGTGAATTCTGTTTACTATTTTAACTTGGACTTTATATTTGTCATGTTTAAAAAAAAACAATAATTAGAATAGAGTTTGTTGCTTCAAATTTCGTCGAAGAGTCACGCAACACGAAAGGTTCCGAAAATAATAAGTATGTACTTGGGTAAAGGCTTTGACCTCTGGTAATAAATAAAGTTAAAGAGATATTTTTGTGCTTTTGAGTATAATATTTTATATTTATCTTCCGCTTTTGATCATTTAAAACTATTATTGCCAGAACATAAGGCTGCAGGTTTATGTACTACGCTTTAAAAATGTTTTAAAATGCCTTTGGACTTTGCGCGAATGTTGGAAAATTGTAGCTTATATTTTTTAACTTTATTTCTAGCCATTACATTATTATTATTGTTATTAATATTACTATCCAGTCTAGGAAGTAGAAAAAATACGAGGGGTGTTTATAACACAAGGTAACATTTATTTGTCAAAATGTTATTTGGTTAATTTTTTTTTAAGCCAAATATTATATTTATATTTTTCTACTAAGAGCAATCCACGTAAATGTGTCTCGTTAGATTTTTTAACAGTTTATGGCATGATATGACCCTGTGGTATGACCAGACAACGGCGTGACTTGTAGTTACATTCACTGGCACAAGTGAAGCGACATTAAATCCTGTAGAAGATGATACCTATATTTAGAAAATGTGTTTCTCTTGCGCTACTAATTTGATCACAAAAATAAATATACAACCAGAATCATATCTACCTATTATGGGCCGAGTTATGGGCTCTATTCCTTCCCGTAACCTGCATTCCTGCCTGGCATAGGCAGGTTAACCTGAGATTATATCCTGAAACGGCGAGTGCTGTAGCGTCTCGAGTATTAGTATGTTCGCTGCGAATTGTTTCTTATGCATTGGGTTCAACAAGATATTTTATCTAGTTTTTTAATTATAGTGCTTTAAATTTCACTATGTTAGTTACTCAGTCTGTAGTTAAAACCGAATTACAGAAACAGAATGTTAGAGACCAATTTTGGAAGGTATTTTGGAGGGTATTTCATCAAAAAATATCTCACTAAACATACTGGCGATGTTTGTGAATAATATAGAAGAATTACCTCTTAGCTTAGGGAAGTTTCTGTTTCCAACGATGAGAACGGAGAAAAAAACCATTTTGATACCGCATCCCTGGAAACAGAAACTTACCACTTCTTTTTAGAGAAAATGCTGCACTTTTTATGTCACAGCCTTGACCCATCATAATATTTTTCATTTAGAGCTAAAAAAACGAACTATTTAATAATAATAATGAAAAAATAAACCTATTAGTCATTCATTATCATTAGTTGTGTTATAATGAATGACGTGGAGTCGTTTTTATTTATAATATTGACTCGAGGAAAACAGCATATCTAATAAAATAAATAAAATGATTTCATACACAACAATTCACAGGATAGCATCCAAAACAAAACTGCAATACTAATCTAATCCTACCGTCAATAATTCTTGTTACGCGGATTGTACTGGTGTCCTCGTGCGGCCTAGAGAAATTAGTACGATGACAAAATCGAGTATAGCCGACTGACGATCACTGTAGTGTGCAGGTGGGATTACAGTTACGATATTCAGAAATAATGCAGGGTTTTAGTGCATTTAGTATATCAAACATATACAGTGAGGACATAAAGTCCGTCTGCCCCCCTCTAACTTTTGAACCACTGGGTAGATTGTGATGAAATTTGGAACGATAATATATGACTAAATTCTGCATTTTTGACACATCAGTGACAGTTCTGAATGTCAAAGTGACAGCTGGGCGCGCAATAGGAAAATTTTTTTAAAAGAAAAGGGGGTCGAGTCGAGTCGAGACTCATTTTGAAGCTATTTTTATGCTTAAAACATCCCCCAAATTTGAGAACATTTGGTTCAGTAATTTCCAAATAAAAACCAGTAATATCAGTTTATAACATAATCTTTTTACCACATAATCTTTATAATAGAACTTAGCCATGGAACATTTATTTGTCAGGAGGTTCATGGAGGTCATTTTCAACATCTTTTGAAATAACACGTGTTTTTTAAATTGGTTTCTGCCTCTACATTTAATTTAAATTAGTACATATTTTTTTAATTTAGGTTATTTTAGGTTAGGGATGGTTTATTTTATTTGTTTAGGTACTTTTAATTTTTGTTTTGCTTTGAATAATTTACAATAATTTGTAATATGTAGGTATACAAAAAAATGATATAACAGAAATCGATATTACTGGTGTTTATTTGGAAATTACTGAACCAAATGTTCTCAAAATTGGGGAATGTTTTGAGCATAAAAATAGCTTCAAAATGAGTTATTACTCGACCCCCACTTCCATTTAAAAAAATGTTCCTATTGCGCGCCCAGCTGTTACTTTGACATTCAGAGCTGTCATTGATGTGTCAAAAAATGCAGAATTTTGTCATCTATTATCGTTCCAAATTTCATCACAATCTACCCAGTGGTTCAAAAATTAGAGGGGGGGGACGGACTTTATGTCCTCACTGTATATAAACATACGTGGTTGAAAAATGAACAGCAAATAGTTAATACCTATGACCCCTGAGAATATAATTCAACCTCTCACCAATAGAAAATCTCCAGTAATGATGGTCTGAGTGGACTTTCGGCAACATGCAGCGATAACGATACCTTCAGGACACTGGGAACAAGATGGTGTAGCTAACTAGCTAGCTACACCGTCTGTAGCCACCAAGTGTAGCTTGATCCTGATACTGCTAATCGGGATGCAAGTGCCTTCCCCTTATATCGTTCTAACGGTGGGAGTTGAAATTCCAGGTTGCTTCTCCTCTTCCAGGAAACCAAGGTGTTTTTACATGAAATGGGAAGTATTTAGACCAAAATCGTATAACCGATATATAATAATAGGTATTTCATATATATTATATAATTATTATGTACCTATATAATAATTATTTCAGTTCTGATGACGGTTATGGACCATTTTGACTTGTTAGGTGTTATTGTAAAGTCTTACATAGAAAGGTTTTAGGTAAATTCATTAGGTCGAGGTCATTACTTAATGGCTTTGATTTTCTACAGTCAATCAACACTAATAATAGTTGTCTTCCTTTTTTGTTTAATTACTTTTCAGTACTAACGGAACGAGGCATGTGAGTTCACCATTTACTTTTAGATCGACAAAAATATACCATTTTCATTTATAAATATTTCGCAAGATATACTGCCTTGACAGCTTGGCAGCAAATCAACCTAATCTACAAATTTCCGTCGAAGGTCACCAGCTATTGTCTAACAATTAACCTGAATGATACTCGAATTGGATCTGAAAATACGAAATGAGGTGACGGTCTTCTCAATGATTTTCTTCCTTTGCGTCAGTTTTCAGTGCATTTCTAACAGTTTGTAAACGCTTCTTGGTTATTCAATAATCAAAATCATAGCAGGGCATTACAAATATCTTTATTTTAAATATGTAGGGTTTTAACTATATTTTTACACAGGTAGGGGAGACCGGGGCTAGTTGGCACACATTTCATACTTTATTTTTTATTTAGCACTACAGACAATTGAACTGAATTACAAAATATGTAGAACAGATTTGCATAATTTCTCTACACTTTAGGATATTTAAAGTGTCTTTATAAAAAAAAGTTAAATAGTTACAATTTTTTAAAAACATCAGTGTAAGTGTGCCAAGATACCCCAACTTGGGGGTAGGTTGGCACACTAACTAGGGTTAGTTGGCATATGTAAGTTATATAGAGAAAAACAAGTGTTTTTATAGTTTTTAAAATTTATTACCTACTAAGAGAATACAAAATAAAATAGATTAGAAAAACGTCTAAAACTAAAACAGAAAGTAGAATAAAGCTTACAGTTATGTAAACACAAAAAGTTAATAGTTAGTCAGAATCATCCGAGACACAATTTGAGCATATGTATGGCGGCTCTTTGTTAGTGTATGCCTCATGAGACCAAATATGGCATGACACATACTGAACCCATTTTTCCCCTGGTTCACTGCTGGTAAAACTGTCCATGCAGACCAAGCAAAAAGTTTCCTCCTCTTCATCAGAATAAGATTCATCTGCACAAACATGTTTAACGGTCTTGATTTTCTTGTTTAACTTTATTTTTCCTTTTTCATTTTTATTTTCAAATACTGCCTTTTTTGCCTTTTCGGTTGCAACTTCCTTTTTCTTTTTAGAAGCATTCTGCTCTTCTTCCAAAGCATCTTTGATTGGGGTATCCGTAAGAATAGCTGTGGACCTTCTTTTTCGCCGCGAAGTGACAGTTTTTCTTGGTGGCGCTTTTAGGAATGGGGGTATGTCTTCCGGTGTAGGTATAGTATTTCTACCTTGAGGTAAACTGGGTTCTGGAGAATCTATGTCGGATGTAACCAACTTTTTCAATTGGCGAATTGTTTGCTTTTTGGCAATATTTGGCTAAAGTTCTAAATGCTATGTCGAAGTCTTTGTGGCAACACTGCGTATTGACCTGCCTTCATTCTTTACCATTTCTATAGTTTTTGCAATTACATCAGTGGGTGTTGTACCCCTTACAGTTGTTTTTTTGTAGATTCTCATATCTAAAACTGTTTTTTTTATTAATTTTAATTTTGTTAGTTTTATTTTTAAATCCGGGGTTAGTTGGCATACTGTGTCAACGTGCCCCGAGACCAATGTGCCAACCTGCTCCGACACAGGTTTTATAACAACACATATTTTTTCCAAAAAACAAACAATAATTTGATAACTTTGCCTAGCATAGTATGTCAACTAGCCATCTAACAACGAATTGCGGTGAAAAAGTCAAGTTAATACGTTATATTAAACAGACTATCCATAAATCTATAAGGGGACAAAAATTTACTTACTGGTATTGAAAACAAACGAACACAACTAACAGGTGTTCACCGCGTGACTTTGCGCGCGCAAAGTTTTACATGGTTGAAGAGAGTTGTCGATTTTATATTTTAATGGTATTTGCGTTTATACATCCACACCAATCGCAGATATAAGCATTGTGCCAACTTGCCCCTGTAGCCAACTAGCCCCTGTAGCCAACTAGCCCCGGTCTCCCCTACTCCATATTGAATAATTATTTTAACCAGTTTTTTTCCAAAATAGGCTCAATATTACAAAAGGAGAATCATTTTTAAAAGTAATCCAATGAATACTAATTTACAAACATTTTTTTGAGGTAAATCCCAGACAGTATTAAAATATAGGTACGTTTAATTGCGAAACAAACAAAAAGCGTAAAAGGAATTTCTGCAGGCGCTTATGTAAACAAATAGTGTTTTAAATCTATGTAAAGTATAAAAAAAGTTCGCGGTTGGGTAACTTCACTTCGCCTCAACCATTCATCAGAGCTAACAAACGCCTGGTACGTAAAATCCTTGAAATATTTAATATCTAATAAATTGCAACGTTTACCTGGCTGCGAAAATACTAGTAGATTATTATTTTTTAGCCAAAAAAACTGATTATATGTTTTTAACGAGTACCTATAGTGGAGTAAAAACAAGGGAAAAAGTCGCTTCCTTCT
Source organism: Pogonocherus hispidulus (assembly GCA_963924545.1). Lineage (NCBI taxonomy): Eukaryota > Metazoa > Arthropoda > Insecta > Coleoptera > Cerambycidae > Pogonocherus > Pogonocherus hispidulus. The sequence continues at coordinate 67,073,991 of OZ004695.1, read as the reverse complement.
CGAAAAAAATTTTTTTAAGGTATAACCACATGAAACCTCTACAGGATCTTTGGTTGGGTCCTTGTGCATGTGAAATGACTAATTACGACATCTTTAGGGGGGTCAGACATTTTTTATCCCCAAAAATGTCAATAATTTGTCAAAATGTTATATTTATGTTTTTTAAGACATACCACGCGATAACTTCGAAACTAATTAACTTATAAACATGAGGCTTTTTTTAATCGATTGAGGACATGTAGGCGGTCATAACTATACTAATTTAAGTTCCCTGGTTAGCGTATTTTTTCTTGGAGAATGGAGTACACTCGAAATTTTACTTTTATTGTTGCATGATTTTCGGTAAGCGAGAAACTTTTTTATTTCAAGGAATTTTGCCATAGTATCTGCGTATGAATTAAAGAAAAAATATTGAAAAAGTTTTTAGAACAAGAACCAATCTTCTGTGACAAACAGTTTTCGAGTTATAGCCATTTAAAATTAATAACACAGGGGCGCGCGGCGCCGCGCGATGTACTTTTCGAAGACGCCATCAAATTATCGCACCGTACCGCGCTCTCGATGTGTTTTCAAGGCTCGCTTGGGTGATCTCCTGACCATTATAAAATATCCAAAAAGAATTTTGTATTAAAATAAATAATTTTATGTTCTAGTATATTATATATTATCTAATTTCATATGATTCGATAAATATTTTTTATAGTCGACTGTCATCATAATGCTGTCATTATGAAAGTCAAAATCGTTAATAATCTGACACTTTCTAGCACCCGTGCTGTAATGTGAAAGAATCGTGCCATAAAATCCACTTTATGGCACAATGCTATAGTAACCATATGCGAACATTCTACGATTGCACAAATTTAAGTTTTTAAAACTTAAATTGTCTGTTAAAACCACAGTTCGACTATAAAATAGCGTATGAAATTCGTTTATAATGCTCGATTATGGCATTCGTGAAGTGTTAGCGCATTCGCTTCGCTCATGCGCCAAAATTCACTCATGCCATAATCTGCTGCATTATAAACTAATTTCATAATATACTATTATCAGGAACCCAAATTTGCATTGTATTTACATTTATATTTTTAATATAAAGTTAAAACACGAACTGAGGTCTTCGTTTTGTGGTCTGTTACTATATAATGGGTGGTATGAATAAAAACGAAGACCCTGCTACCTACTACTACGAGTATTAGTATATTCTACATAGTATTTACTTTAAAACGAAGTAGCTACTACAATTTCAAAGTACTCCCTTCTATTTTTCCTGAAATGCTAAAAATAATAGCATTCTTATAAACATTATAATTACTTTAATACTTTTTACTGGTAGATAGGTACTTCGATTTTAACAACTGAAATATTTGCTCCGTCATTAGCGAAGTTGATATCATGGCAGCCTCATCGTGCGTGCTACAAAGTGATTACTTTAAAAATGGTTCAAATACATAGAAATAAAATTTATACTGCAAGAAGACACTACGACGCTGATACCATATACCGTCAAATATTTAGGTAAACAATTAAGTACCATCAATTTAAAATGTTTTATGTTTATATTTTTCATCTAGGTTTAGTAGGGAAAACGTTACTTTCTCGTTACTCGTTACTCTTCTATCACACTTCCTTCATCCGAAGACATCTTAAAGGACTGTTGATGTTATAAATACATACATACAAAACTGAAACTGTTTCCCAAAAACTTAACATCTATCTCGTTGCACCTATTATTGTTGCAATTTTTGTCGGAACACCGGATTGACAAAAATTGCAACAATAAATAATAGGTGCACGCGTTTAGCACAAAGATTAAAATGTTGCGACGAATGTAAATATGCAATTTGTGGTATGGATAAAAACGAAGTACTTGCTACTACTACTACTACTACAAGTATTAGTATATTCTACGTAATATCTACTTTAAAACGAAGGATTTACTAATTTCCGGTAGTATCTACTTTACTTGACATAGAACATGCTTCACCACAAAGTATAATATACTCCATATTATCACAGTATAATGCTAAGGAAATTAGCATTATACTGTGATATTATGAAGTATCTACTTAACAAGTGTAGTACATTCTTTGAAATGTGTAGTAGGTACTTACTTCTGTCACACATAAGTCGCACGCCGGGCCCTGGCTAACGAGATAAACATGTTTAAAAGTTTTTGGGAAACAATTTTGTATGTATTTATAACATCAACAGTCCTTTAAGATGTCTTCGGATGAAGGAAGTGTGATAGAAGGGTAACGAGTAACGAGAAATTAACGTTTTCCCTACTAAACCTAGATGAAAAATATAAACATAAAACATTTTAAATTGATGGTACTTGTTTACCTAAATATTTGACGGTATATGGTATCAACGTCGTAGTGTCTTCTTGTAGTATAAATTTCATTTCTATGTATTTGAACCATTTTTAAAGTAATCACTTTGTAGCACGCACGATGAGGCTGCCATGATATCAACTTCGCAAATGACGGAGCAAATATTTCAGTTGTTAAAATCGAAGTATCTACCAGTAAAAAGAATTAAAGTAATTATAATGTTTAGAAGAATGCTATTATTTTTAGCATTTCCGGAAAAATAGAAGGGCGTACTTTGAAATGTAGTATCTACTTCGTTTTTAAAGTAAATACTATGTAGAATATACTAATACTTGTAGTAGTAGCAGGTACTTCGTTTTTATTCATACCACCCATTATATAGTAACAGACCACAAAACGAAGACCTCAGTTCTTCAGATTCGAAGTCAAGAAAATTCTAAAGCTTTTAAATTTCTGTCCTTTTTTTTGTAATTCGTGTTTCAACTTTATATTAAACATATAAATGTAAATACAATGCAAATTTGTGTTCTTGATATGAAATGTGGAAAATATTTATCGAATCATATGAAATTAGCTAATATATATAGTATATTAGAACATTAAATTATTTTTTTTAATACAAAATTCTTTTTGGATATTTTATTTTGGTCAGGAGATCACCCAAGCGGGCCTTCAAAACACATCGAGAGCGCGGTACGGTGCGATAATTTGATGGCATCTTCGAAAAGCACATCGTGCGGCGCCGCGCGCCCCTGTGTTATTAATTTTAAATGGCGATAACTCGAAAACTGTTTATCACAGAAGGTTGGTTCTTGTTCTAAAAACTTTTTCAATATTTTTTCTTTAATTCATACGCAGATACTATGGCAAAATTCCTTGAAATAAAAAAGTTTCTCGCTTACCGAAAATCATGCAACAATAAAAGTAAAATTTCGAGTTTACTCCATTCTCCAAGAAAAAATACGCTAATCAGGAAAATTAAATTAGTATAGTTATGACCGCCTATATGTCCTCAATCGATTAAAAAAAACCTCATGTTTATAAGTTAATTAGTTTCGAAGTTATCGCGTGGTATGTCTTAAAAAACATAAATATAACATTTTGACAAATTATTGACATTTTTGGGGATAAAAAATGTCTGACCCCCCTAAAGATGTCGTAATTAGTCATTTCACATGCACAAGAACCCAACCAATGATCCTGTAGAGGTTTCATGTGGTTATACCTTAAAAAAATTTTTTGAAACATTTTTCTACCGATTTTACTCCACTACTACGTATTTTGTTATTTAGGAATGCATAACCACAGCTTACCATAACAAACAGCTAGGGAACTTCGCGGCGGCACCTTTGATCTGGTAGGATTCGCTTGATGCTAGCTATCTCTCTCGCACTCTGGAGAGAAGTCGGGGACGGATCTAAAATATTTCTATTATCTCAAATAAGAATTAACAGTATCGTATTAAATATTTTTTTAAACAAAATTACTTTTTACTTGGATTCATTTTAGATCATATTTGAGGACATAAAATGTTCGTGCCACACATAAATACCTGATAAAATAAAACAAAAAGGTATTGTTTAGGTATTAATTGAATTGAAATAATTAGGTACCTACCTACCTGAAATCAGTTTAGTAGTATTATTAATAGGCTTAATTACAAACAAGGAAGTCTAGGAAAGGTTTTAAAAATAAAATGGTCAAAAATAAAATATGTAAAATTTTTATTATAGTAATAATAGTAATAATTATTTTCTTTACAAATTTCGAGAAACTAGACAGGGTGCTTCAAATTCGATGCAATACATGTGGATCTCGGAAACGGTAAGAGATGCGAAGTCGGTTAAATGGAGGCAAAGTTGCGTATTCAGGAGGGCAACATAATGGTGAAAAGAAATCAAGGCTAACTTGATTGGTTTTCGAAATATTTTGAAAAAACCTAAAATTTCGATTTTCGTTTTTATTTTTTTGCGGGCCTATTTGATAAAGTATTAAAAAATAAAGAGCACTTTTCCATGGGAACTTTTTTCCCTTTATCGAATGGTGTTAGCGAATTTTCCGCAAAACGTTTCGTTTCCCGGAAACCCACATCAACTTAATTTTTTTAAATACTGACCTGGATTTTTTTTCAATTTTTTGGAAGCATTTTTGTAACTTGATAGAATACCACCATAAAAGGAACCAGATATAAACGTTATCAAATAGGCCCGCAAAAAAATAAAAACGAAAATCGAAATTTTCGGTTTTTTTCAAAATATTTCGAAAACCAATCAAGTTAGCCTTGATTTCTTTTCACCATTATGTTGCCCTCCTGAATACGCAACTTTGCCTCCATTTAACCGACTTCGCATCTCTTACCGTTTCCGAGATCCCCATATATTGCATCGAATTTGAAGCACCCTGTATATATAATAAATATAAAGACACATTTAAAAAATAGACTATTCATTTCTCCATATAATTAATTTGTTTTTGTTTTCAGGGTAAAATATATTCTTACCCTCAAATACAATCTTACAACATATAATTTTGGAAAATAATCGCATGGATGATTAAAATGTATTACATTACATAATTCCACAAGTGCGTTGCATATATTATTTTTTGTGATACATTTTTCAAAATTTTCTAGGGAAGCTGAAAAATCTCTTACTGCAATTATAACGTTTATTGTAGCAGCTTCTAAGAGCACAAACATATCCTGATTTTCTATCACTCATAATGATTCCAAAACACAAAACTATAGCACACAACACAGGGTTCAAAACAAATTCTCAAAAATAATCGCAACTACGCCTAAGGCTTAGATCGATAATTGTGAGTCGACACGGGCGCCACTGCCGTGTTCTCTCCTGAAAGGCGGAGCTTGGGAACATGCGCGAGGATCGGCGCAAACCGTTCCCGCCAACGAAGTGCCCTAGCTGTTTGTTATGGTAAGCTGTGGCATAACTATAATAAAATGAGTAATAATGCCATAGGCGCCTCTAAATATGTTTACAAAGGTAGTGGAAATAATAAGTTTTACGTTCTATAATATTTTCCCGTATTTTCGTATGAAATGCAATGTTGTCAAATGTTGTTGTCTTCTGGTTAAAGAATCTAGGAAATTTCCCATCTCATAATAAGGCACGCATCTGCAGAAAGCTCATTCGCCAGTAGCGTATCATAAACGAATTTACTGTAGCTAGAATGGGGTATTTTCCTTCAATCGAAATGAAAGTGGAAACATGTATTTTTATAAAATATTTTTTTTTTATATTTATTATGATAAAAATTATTAAGATTGAATAGGTAGAAAATTTTTAATTCAATTTTGAAATTTTAGTCTATATTCATGACGTCACTAAGCGAAAACTAGGGAATATGTATCTATAAAGAGGCCACACTGATAATATGTGGCTAGATTCCGTTTGTAACGACGACAAACGACAGTCGACATTTCGATAATTGACATTTGAAATTTCCTGTTTGTGTTTGGCTTGACAACTTGTAGTGTTGTATTGTTGTTTTCTTGTGAAGTAAACTTTTATTAAACATGGAGCAGGGTTTTGTAGAGGCTAAGTCCGACCATTTACCGGTTATAGATCCTTTTATGATAAAGATCCTATAGATCCTTTCAGAAATAAAAGGGATGAAAAATGTAAGGTTAGTGTTTAACTTAACAGTATTACTGCAAAGTCGATTAAATATATTCAAAAATTACCTTTACAAATTACGTTGTTTTTCTTTTACTAATAAATACACTTGTAATCAGTCACAGGCAGAGACAACAATTCACAGGTAAAAATATAAACTAAAAACAATGTCTCATGTTTACCATGATATTTACCCTAACCAAATAATTCAAACATAAATAAAAGTAAAGTTGTCACGCAGTGACACCAACCACACAAATGAAAATATCCTATAAATCACTAAAAATGGCGCAAATTTTTGAATTTTCGCTTAGGGACGTCACATAGATATCGCGCACAATAAAAAAATAATTTATGGACTTAAATAAACCCAATATTAAAATTCCAGAAATACGTATCTCTTCTTTTTCCAACTACTTTCCATTGCCGATGTAAAAAAAAAATAGGGAAACACCCCATTACTAGCCGTCGATTTGTTTTTAGCTATAATTTCCCAAGTTTATGCGTATAGGTTAAGAATCACCCTGTATGTGTCTATATGTATCAATCAGTACGTTACGACTCTATACTTGATTTGATGAACGACGACACGGGAACTATTTTGGATCATCATTGGGATCCCGGAAACGGCGAGAGGCTCAAAAAAGTAAAATCGGAAGAAACGATAGGAAGAATTTGAAGATGGACCACGTTTTTGTGGTGTTCAGTGGACTATTTACTTGAAAAAACCTTTCCTCAAAAAAAAAAAAATTGAAATATCCAGCAACTAAGTATGGTTTCATTGTTTCCTCTCCACTTTAAAGATTTCCGTCTTCTATAACAATTAATTAGCGTAATAGATTGGATCTGACGTTCTTGGAATAAGTGGCAAATAGAATTTTACATTGGCTTCAAGGAGAAACAAGTCACGTGCCCGACCGAGTGATTATATGCATCTATGTAATTTTCATGTTTGAAATATTCTGCGCGTTTTCGTTGTTTTGTACCAAGCCGTGCGTTCTTGAAGTCTTTTTAAAAAATAAGCCATTTAGATCAAAATTAACGTACCCCATTTCTTTATCATTGAAGACAAGCGGTGTTTAATCAGGTTTCAATTTTGAATAAATTCTTGCTAGTCGTAACAGTTTTGTATTTTGTGCAATAAAAAATCTGGAAACACGCTGTGGAAATTAGCCCCTGCGTCATCTTTTCTTGACATTTCTCTGTGCTGATTTATAGTAGTTATATTTTCTGTACATAGAATTAGACATCTGCATTAATGTGGGTCACATTAATGCAGACCTCAAGGATCTGTCCTTGGGCCTTTGTTATGGAATACTTTTATAAACGACATAGGTAATACCAAAGTTTACAGAATATGAACTATGAATTACTCCACTCTCCGTCGGTCTCGAACAAATATGACCGATAAATAGAGTAAAAGACATTTTCTTAAAAAATATTCGGTTACATGATATATTGTGAGGGGCAATTATCCACGTACAATATACCACAGGCATTTTTACAAAAAATGAAATAAAAATAAAACATTAATACTTCAATAATCACTTGTTTTTCTCACTCTATATCAATCGTACACAACACGTTACAGGTACACAGGTAGAGCGTGATCTACTGTGTAAAAGTCAGGCTACTGAACGGCACCTGAGGCGGGCGAGGAGGGATAACTTATATAATTTTGTAAACGTTGGTAATGCTTGGATGTTAATTATCTTCTTTATGGGGGTGATATAAAATTATTTGCCACAGTTAGAAGTGTTAAATTTCCAGTGGATTCAGCCCAATTCGAATAAAACTGTTAAATGTACAAAAGTCTTCCTTGACTGGTACTTTTAGCGCACGGAATCATTATCAGGGAAAGCAGGAAAAATCTGAATAATCTTATCTGTATAATAGATTTGACTAGGGATACCGATACCCGTTAATTTTACTACCCGGGTACCCGTTTTCAATACCCGGTATTTACCCGATACCCGTTAATAACCCGGTATACCCGTTATTTACCCGTTACCCGCTATTTATCTATTACGCGATATCAACCCATAGCATTCAACATAGCAAATATTTTCCAATTCATATCATATTTTATATCGCCAAACCTGCGCCAACGCAAAACCGCAAAAAAAAAACAAGTTGTCATATGAATATGAGTGACATAGAGGGCGACCGAGTGCAGGTGCTTAGAGGGTTATCGGGTATTTAACGGATTATCGGGTTTTTAACGGGTTATCGGGTGCTAAAATGGGAACCGGGTAGCGAGTCGTTATCGGGTACCCGTCGGCATCCCTAGATTTGATTATATTTCTTTGTTAACTATAACTTTGACTATAACTTTATTATACAAACATTTCATTTTTTAGAGTAACTGTGTATTTCATTGATCTGATCATCATCAGTTACTTCTTTCCATCGCGTTCAACTAGAAACGAAGCAACCAATTATTACTACAGGAGGCGATACACGCATATTATAACAAAACACGAAACATAGCAGTCATACAGTTAATTACGCGTCATATGTGCATCGATGTACATACGCCAGCAGCAGCAAAACCAACCCAATAATAAAGTGACAACAATGGCATGCGTTGTTACCTATAATTATGCAGGAATGCCAGCAATGTCCTGGAATGGTAATGATAAATTACAATTGCTGGCCGTGTGGCCACTGGAAGCGTTCAGCAGCTCGTGAAACGTGATCTACATTATATTTTTTTCTCCACGTTTCACGCTTTCTGGTCTGTTTATACACAGCCAACATCAATGGCTGGTATTTACTGTATTATACATCAGTCTTGGACTGATGCGATACCACTAAAATGGCTACATTCATTTAATCCAAGCGGGGGGATTATTTTGAATCATTAGAAATATTTAGAGCAGGCTGTGGGAGAGCGAGATGAACAATCTTGGCATCTAGTTGGCTAATGGCCTAATGGTGTGTTTGTCAGACTGTACACTGATCACCGCTTGCTCTAAATGAGTTTTATACCAGCAGCATATAGACCTTGGTATAGATATAGATAAGTCGAGTAAGGACGCTTGTCTAAACTACGGAAATTCCGTCTCAGTGTGTGGATTAATTTAGTCTCAGTAGGCGGGAGAAGCGTTTGAAATCTGGAATGCAAGTTTTCGAAGACGACTTGATTATTTGTCATCATTTTGTTTTCTTTTAGAAAATAAAGCAATTGTTTAGGGATATTTTTGGGGCGCGCTTACTAGGTACGTTTCTGTACATTAGTATTTCAAAGATTATCAATTTTGACCGGTTCAAAATGATGCGCACAAATGTGAAGTACACAAACAGGAATTTTTACTGGAAGTTTTACAGGTGGATGGAATTTTTGTCAGATAACCATTGAAAGTAAAGATAACGAGTCTTAATCTAGATCTTGAGTAATGTATATCGAAATTTCTAGTTCCAAGTAAAAAATAAAAATATTGATTGTGTTCGACAGAAACGCATGTTTTTATTCTTTTAGTAGATAAGATATCGATACATTAGCTCACCGATAAGTCTGTGATGATTATGAAAAGCTGAAATTATGTATTCAACGATTTTGAATGCTGAATCATGTTTAGTCTGTGCAATAATACCATAGCGAGTATATTTTTTTTTCCATTCCTATTAACAACCCTATACAGAGTGCTGAGTGGACAGAATCAAGCAACATACAGGGCATTATGATTGTAATTTATAAAACCTATCTTGGAAATCTAAATAATCTAATCTATCTAAATAAGTGCTTCATTGCTAAAAATTCATTATATGAATTTTTTAGGTCGAAACAGGTACTCTAGTTTTTGTTTACTTACATTTTGGGCTAAAATAAATGTGATAAACTGTATGGTGATATCATATTAGTGCTTGTTTTTTGTTAAATAATGTTTAAATTAAAATATATTCTGTTTTTGTAAGACTAATAATAGAAAAGTATAGACAAACTGTAACAAAGTGGTTATGTTGTGTAAATAAACGTGTTCCCTATTATTAAATTGTTACATGCCTTTTGGAGAAATGAATGAGAAACAGTTTCTTATACTAGGGCTACCTATCTTCTATCTTAAACACTTATATTGACACATTTTGTGGAATGACACCCATAAACACGGCAGTTTGTGTTGTGCTGATTTCTTTTGAATGCCATTTTAAAATGTAAAGATAAAGATGTACAAATACTAACCACGTCGTTTTTAACTTTGTACCATAAAATCACATAAAATCACAAAACCACTAAATTAGGACGTTAAACAAACTCAAATATGTGTTATTTTTCATTATATTAGCAATAACCCTCCAAAAATTACCTTTTAAGTAGGTTCAAATATTTTCATGCAGAGGGCGCATTAATTTTTTGAATCGCCAATACATTCTCCTCGGTGACACCTATTTGAGAAAGGGATGCATCTCAAACAAACCAGAAACGTCGATTGGAGGCCCGGGAGATCTTCGTCGTGCATACTGAACATCGTTCTCGATTCAAATATTTTCATGCAGAGGGCGGATTCATTTTTGGAATCGCCAATAGTTATTTTAATCACCCTGTTTAAACATTAGCTGTACATTTTTAATGGGTTTTATAAATGGGTTATTGTATTATATGTATAGCGACCCTCTCACATTACTTTTTTAAGACCTCTTCAATTCCTCACAAGGCCACATTGTCTGGATACCATAAAAATAAATAATAAGTAAAGCCACTAAAACCATGAATGGGATGTCCTGTTGTTTGTTTATCGTATCAGTCGTTCGAGCAGTTGAAAATATACACACACAAACGCTCTATATAAAATTCTTTCGGCATGACAGGTCTGTTAATTTCTAGGCTGTAGGACGTTTACATTCGAATTAAACCAATTAAAGCATGGCATTAAGGAATGCCATAAAAATATTTGTTTATCTACGATCAGTAATAAGTATCTAAGTACTTTTAATAAAAATTAGTTTAAAAAACTATAGTCAAGGACCAAAGACTATGTCCACATTTTCTTATACCTTCACCGACAAAAGTGGCAGTGAAGATTAACAAACACCTTTAAGAGTTCACTTTTTTCGAATCCATCAAGAAATTATCAATGGTAATACCACAAGAGTTGTGAAATCATCAATGATTTTTTACGATTGCATGTTTTCTGTAATTTCACGAGTCCTTTAGGGCAAATGAAATTTGTAATGGAAAGATGTTTGGGTGAAAAATTATTTTTGGTTCAATTTAGAGCTCGAGCGGTATTTAGGAAGATTATTTCTGGAATAAGAATACAAAAGCATTAGGAAATAAGTGCCGTTTCACATGGGACCGATGATCGGCGCTGACGATCGGGTGGGTTCATTGTTTCAAACGTAGCATCACACGAGTGCGTATCATCGGTCGACCGATTAAAAACGCTCTAGCTATCGGTTAGACCGTGGCTTGTCCGATCGTCGGTTTGTGATCAGGGCTATTCAACAAAGGGAGCTGTTTACATGCAGGCAGATCATCGGTTACGTTTGAAATAACTGTGTTGTCAAATATGCGATTTTTCAAGCACATTAATGATATAAAATGGCAATGAGCAAGGAAAATTATTGTTTTGATACTGAAATCCTAAAAGTGTAGTCGAACAAAAACCAGAAATCTGGGATACATCGTCGGAAAATTACAAAAATCGTGATTTGAAACTTAAAGCTTGGGAAGTTGGGACAATCAATAATTTTCGAGAAAATTGAAATTACATGGAAAATTGAGATTGCATGTTTTGGGTGCTATCTGTTTTTCACCCCCTGGGACCCATTTCAAGTTAATGATTTTTATACTGAGAAGACTATATGAGATGGGTAATACGTGTACCAAAGGAGAAGGTGGGATGCTCAATAATTTTCGAGAAAATTGAGATTGCATGGAAAATTGAGATTGCATGGAAAATTGAGATTGCATGTTTTGGGTGCTATCTGTTTTTCACCCCCAGGGACCCATTTCAAGTTAATGATTTTTATACTGAGTAGACTATATGAGATGGGTATTACGTATACCAAAGGAGAAATTGGGACGCTCAATAATTTTGGAGAAAATTGAGATTGCATATTTTGGGTGCTATCTGTTTTTCACCCCCTGGGACCCATTGCAAGTTAATGATTTTTATATTGAATAGACAATATGAGATGGGTATTACGTGTACCAAAGGAGAAGTTGGGACGCTCAATAATTTTCGAGAAGATTGAGATTGCATGGAAAATTGAGATTGCATGTTTTGGGTGCTATCTGTTTTTCACCCTCAAGGACCCATTAGAAGTTAATGATTTTTATACTGAGTAGACTATATGAGATAGGTGTTACGTGTATCAAAGGGGAAGTTGTCCTCCAGTTTGTGATGTACCTCATCAATGAAGTAATCGACATTCGAAAATACATAATGAATTTGCGGGGATGGTCTCGCAAATCCGAATAGAGGGTGACAAAAGCACCTTTTATTGGCCTTTCAAGGCATAGGGGATGCATCCAAGATTTCGATATTCTTCGAATATTTACTAAATTTTTCCACCACAGATTTTTTTAAAAACCTTAACACTATGTCTTTAAAACGAGGTAATTTAGGACACACGTTTATTTGGACTCTTAGTCATAAAATTGGACAAGGAATTAGCTCCTACAATATGGATATGAAATTAAGAAACACCCTGTATATATGCATGTATGAGTGAAATAATAAAAACAATGGCGCTTCATTTTGTATAACTTGATGATTCATGGGGCTATACGCTGGGCTACGCGACAAATCAAATAAGTTTTAAATCACTTATCAGATACATAATCTAGGATTTCTGGCAAAATTGGGTACCGAAGTCGATCGGAAATTTATCAAGAAACATCCACTCGTATTTGTGCTTCATTTTTTCCCCGTTAAAATATTGCTTCCTGCTACAAAGAAGCGTTCGTAAATTATTCATGAGAAACGGGCGTCTAAATGAAAACCCCCATAGAGAGGGTTTAATCAAGCGTTCTCTTAGTTTTATATCCTTGATCCACTTTCTGCCCTTATCGCAGATCTATACAAATAATAAAGTATTCATCTCTGATAGTGGTATTTTGTCGAAGATTTCATGTGACTAGAGGAATATGAAAAAGCGACAGGACGGACATCGAAACGCAGAAGCAAAATGCTCTTTCGTTTATTCCCTTTTGTCACTTACAAAAATGCATTGATAATAACAAGGCGATAAAATCGTAACTGATTTAGACATTAGGCAGATTTTGAACCTCTTAAATTTGAGCTTATAGTTATCGTAATCGTTATACTGCGCAAGCTCAGTATAACGATTACAATAACTATAAGCTAAAAATGAAGGGGTTCAAAATCTCCCTATTAACACAACACACACCTAAATATGTCGTTAACATTGTTGCTTTACCGTAAGTTGTCGAATAACGTCTTCCGCAATTGACATCCTAGATTAATATCTAGGATGTTAAGGTTAAACAAGCATCACATTCCACACACTTACACATTTCGCTGAAGATATACGTAAAAACTTCGGTAAAAACTATAGAAAAAATTTCATAAAATGAGTAATCCAATATCCAATAGATTTTCACGAGGGGTAAACCACGACTATAATTTTGTACACCAGATTTCCATCTCACAAGAGGATTCCTCTGATTTCCCCATGATTTCCCCATGATTTCCCCATGATTTCCTCTGATTTCCTATGAGCTACTCAGAATTCCCTTTGAATTCCCCTGAATTCCCTTTGCATTCCCCTGAATTCCCCTGAGTTTCCCCAGAATTCCTGGCTCATGTACACCAGAATTCCCCCGCGGTTTACCCCTCGGATTTTCGTTTGAATTTTTCCTAGACAATGCCAAAAACTCAATTAGAGCTATTGGTGGTCTAGATTAGATGGTTACTGGATAGTACTAAAATTATACATTGAGGACATAAAATCCGCCCCCCCCCCCTCTCTAACTTTTCAACCACTTGGTAGATTGTGATGAAATTTAGAACGATAATATATGACTAAATTCTGCATTTTTTGACACATCAATGACAGCTCTGAATGTCAAAGTGACAGCTGGGCGCGCAATAGGAAAATTTTTGTAAATGGAAATGGGGGTCGAGTAATAACTCATTTTGAAGCTATTTTTATGCTCAAAACATCCCCCAATTTTGAGAACATTTGGTTGAGTAATTTCCAAATAAACACCAGTAATATCAGTTTATAACATAATCTTTTTACCACATAATCTTTATAATAGAACTTACCCATGGAACATTTATTTGTCAGGAGGTTCGTGGTGGTCATTTTCAACATCTTTTGAAGTAACGTGTTTTCTAAATTTGTTTCTGCCTCTACGTTTAATTTAAATTATGTCATAATTTTTTAATTTAGGTTATTTTAGGTTAGGGATGGTTTATTGTTATTTGTTTAATTTAAATTTTTGTTTTGCTTTGAATAATTTACAATAATTTGTAATATGTAGGTATACAAAAAAATGATATAACAGAAATCGATATTACTGGTGTTTATTTGGAAATTACTGAACCAAATGTTCTCGAACTTGGGGGATGTTTTGAGCATAAAAATAGCTTCAAAATGAATTATTACTCGACCCCCATTTCCATTTAAAAAAAATTTCCTATTGCGGGCCCAGCTGTCACTTTGACATTCTGAGCTGTCATCGATGTGTCAAAAAATGCAGAATTTAGTCATATATTATCGTTCCAAATTTCATCACAATCTACCCAGTGGTTTAAAAGAGACGGACTTTATGTCCTCAGTGTATAGGTAATAGTACCTATCCATAGTGCAATATTCCTTTGTTTAGGTTTATGTAGTTGACTGTATTCGAGAGAGGGGCAACTTCCCGATGACCACCGAGTTCAGTCGAACAAGTAGTATTTTTATGTTGTAACAGACAGCACAGACTACCCCTCAGACGTCGTATTCAATGGAAAATTTCATACCGTTAATCTCTCTCGCACCATTTATCCTCTCTCTCTATGTTTTGTAAAATTATGCAAGATGGCACGCAAATCGCAGACGGCTATAAATCGCGGGAAATTTAAATAAGAACTTCTCAAAATACCAGAATTCAAGTTTTCACGATTTTCAGGGATAAAAGGAAAAAGTAAAAAATAGTTCATACTAATTTTAAAAAATATTTAATTATCACCAAAGCACTACTACAAGAGAAATAACATTTAGTTTATTTATTTATTTCAAAATGATTTACAAAAAAATATTGGTTTTATAATAAAATAATAACATCAGTGTCAAGATAAGAAAAAATCATCAATAGAAAAGAGTTTCTAAGTTAACCACAGTGGCTAAACAGTTACAGAATCGGGCCCTTTGTGAAAACAAGTATTTGTTTTCTTAGTATGTATTATTTTCCTTATTTATAAGTTAAAATTTATAGTTTCATCATTATAATAATAATAATATCTCTACCCCTCATACTAATCACAAGGATTAGCCCGAAAGTCTGAGACTTGTGTGGGAGAGGGGGCGGCATATTATTATTTCGCGGGCCGCATTTGCGCCTCAGGAACGACTTACGTTGGTAGGCCCTAACCACCATTCAGTACTAGAATGAGGGAAACCTGGAGAACCTCATTAGTTAGGGGGACAGTCAAACATCAACTAAGATTAATCTCTCACATTAACACCAAGTTTGTATTTTCTGATACATAGTTTTGTTCCTGTTAAAACAAATGAAAGGTAAATGGGAATTAAAATATAACAACACACACATTGTTACCTACTGTTTTTTTCTTTATAAATTTCAAATTTGAAAGACTATTAAAGGTAAATGGAAGTTAAGAATATACAAAATATTTTTTGTAGTTTAGTATTTCTGCTGTAAATAATATATTTGAGCAGTAATAATATTACAGCAAACAAACTAATTATTTTAATTATTTTTCCTAAATGTTTGTAGCATTTATTGGCATTACCATTACCAGGCATCTACTTATTCACTTGAAATCAACTACTTCATGTTTACTCTTTTTTGCTGTCAATGATTAAAATGTACCAAAAGTGACTTACATGACTTGCATGTGGAACAAGTACTGATGGAACTGCATCTCTTCGTAAGCGAAGTGGCATTGTACAGGGCACAAAACAATCATCAGTGAAGTGTTGCTTGCATATTCTTATGTGTCCAGATAACAGTCCTTGATAACACATACCCATAGCTGACTGCCACTTCTTTGATCTAAAAATTTAAGTTTCTGCTTTGATACAAATTGTACTTGCTCACTACTCTTACTAAAACGAAAGTTAATATCTTACTGTGTTGACTACACCCTGCTAAGCAATTTAACCTAAGTATCAAAACACTATAAGAATATCGAGAAGTATTTATAAGTAATAATAATAATAATAAAAAAAAATTGATTCTAAACGAGCTAGATAACTTGTAGCTAGTGGATGGGTACCTAATATAAAATATTGACTGCGAGGAACAAAAAAAGGGGGACAATACCCTAATTAATAATAATCAACATCAACACTTTTATTCTGTACTTTTAGGAACTCACTAATAATATTATGAGATAAACTATTTTAAATTATGAGATTTACTGATTCTCTTTCTGCTTGCCTTTGATTTGAACCAATTGCATGATTATCTTTCACAAATAACCAACTTACAAAATACAGGTAAAAGGGATAAGTAGGTACCTTAAACAAATTCTACTATAACATTGTGGTACTTACTTTTCTTCTTTCCTAGGGAAACAAAACAACTTCACCACCTCATCCTCATTTGCCCCACACACTACACAATGTAGCATATAAATGCAAACTGTAAGAATCAAATTCATATTAACTAATTATCACACAGGAATAATATTAAATTTCAGTAAAAGTCTCTGGTAAAAAGTTTAAAAAAAATTATAACGAATTACCTAACGCGACTCTGACTCAAAATACGAACTATGCAACTTTTAATACATATCAAATATAACAACCCATCAGTAACACATAAAAGTTGGATTTATCCGCTCGGCCATCTAGTGTTCAAGACGCAAAACAGTACTTCAACTGCGGTAACTTTCTACATTATACCTCTCGATAGTAGCGTCACCTACTTGCATTTTGCATGAGGAGCGATAGAGACAATGATATTAGTAAATTAATGCATTGGAGAGAGAAATACAATACGGGATTATTTTCTAATGAAGTAAATCGTCTGAGGGGTAGTCTGTGCAGACAGTGTGAAACGAGATATGTTAGCAGTTAGATGTGTGTAGAAAATAAAGCAGATTTAAAATGAACAATTTCGTTTAAATTAACAAATAAAAGTAAACAGTGATACCATCAAACAAGTTAATCTCAAAGTTGATTTGGGATTAAAGATAAAAGTGGTTCTTCGACCGGATAAACGAAAAAAAAAAAGTGTTAATTGGCTCGAGAAATGGCGGCTGCTGTTTAGTGGTTATCTACATATCTATCTAACTAGGTCAGGTCCTACCTACCTACATAACAACTAATAAAATTTATTGGACTGGATTGAAAATACACACGACACGTAACACGTAAGCAAGATTTAGCAAATTACATACGTTGCTAACATTTTGAATATTGGCAAACTCGAATATTGGTATTGGTAAACTAGAACGGCGTGTTCAAGCAGAGCACGGCGTATTTGGATCGGTGTCTGCGAGTCAGACATACACGAGGTCAGCGGACAGCGGCAGCAACTTGGGGTCTACAAACAAAGGCTGGACAGCACTGCGCAGGTGAAAGGCGGAGCAAGGAGTTCGTAGGAGCATTACCAGCGTGCTCACAGGCAGGACAGCAGACGTGGTGCACGACGGCGAGCCACTCAGCAAAAACAGGTTAATTTGGAAGCGAGAAAAGTAAGTCTAGCCATTTTATTCCTTTTAATTTACATTTACTTGTAGCGGCAGGTATTGTAGTTTAAAATAAATTGGTAATTACTGTACAAAAATGAGCGAAGAATTAAGAAACTTAATTAAAAAACGAGGCTGTGTTAAAGGCCGTCTCACTCTTTTCAAAAACTATTTAGAGGAAGTGGAAAAATTACTTCAAAGTTCAGATACACCTGTAGTTAATACCGATACATTTATCGAATTAGAAGCGAGATTAGACAGAACAACTAATTTATTTGCTGACTTTAACGAGGTACAAACTTTAATTGAAATAAATCATGATAATTTTGATGAACAACTTGTAGAAAGAGAAAACTTTGAAAAATCTTATTTCGGTATAACTACAAGGTGTAAACGACTATTGGCTAACAAAAATGAAAACTTGGGTAAAAGTTCTGGGAGTTCTGGGGAACCTCTTAGCTCTGCAAATTCTGTGACATTGCAAGCTACGCCTAGGCTACCTAATATTCCGGTACCAAAATTTAAAGGGTCATACGATGACTGGTTAGAGTTTCGTGATACGTTTATATCACTTATTCATGAAAATAAATCGATTGGTAATATTGAAAAATTTCATTTTTTACGTGGAGCATTGGAAGGAGACGCAAGGGAAGTTATTCATTCGATAGAATTTTCAGCAGTAAACTATAAAATTGC
Source organism: Pogonocherus hispidulus (assembly GCA_963924545.1). Classification (NCBI taxonomy): domain Eukaryota; kingdom Metazoa; phylum Arthropoda; class Insecta; order Coleoptera; family Cerambycidae; genus Pogonocherus; species Pogonocherus hispidulus. The sequence goes on along the minus strand of OZ004695.1, from coordinate 67,055,487 downwards.
ATGGGATTTATTATGTGATAGGTATAATAATTCTAGTTATTTGATAAACAATCATGTAAAATTATTGATCTCCCTGCCATCGATGAAACATGAGTCAGCTCCTGAATTGCGAAAATTATTAGATTCTATGGTGAAACATTTGAGGTCCCTGAATACATTAGGTCAGTCTACTGAAACGTGGGATGTCATGATCATTTTTCTAATGAGTGGTAAATTAGATTCAATTACTTATCGTGAGTGGGAAGAAACTAAAGCTAGGGACAAGCTTCCTACTTTGGAAGAGTTTGTTACGGTTGGAATTGTCATTCAACTTGTAGCAGAGATTTATACTTCAGTGTGCATCAATAATACCGTTTTACTTATTTGGCTCACTGTGTAAATTCAATTTAGTTAACTTCAATCCTTTGTCTCAATTACCTTGTATACCTTACTGTTTAGATATCTACATTATTCATGTATCATCATTAACAGAGGACTAGTCATCTCCTTCTATCAGTGAGAATGTGTAGTAGTTGAGCGATTTGGAGTTACTCATTATTCCTCCTCATTGCACCTCTTCACCCTTACGTCGAAGCAGATCACTAGTTATCTTGTCAATTTTTCTTAAAAAGCTATCGGCTGATAACATATTATTCTTGTGTTTCCTTTGTATTCGTAGAAATGTGTGGCTGAACAATATTCGGAGTTACTCCTTATTACTCCGTGTTGCTCTAATTCGCACATAGATCATTGTACATCATGTACATGTCATTCTGTTTATTTTATGAACTCAGTGTCGCAGGCGAGTCTGCGCATAAAATTTTAAAAATCCATGCTCTAGCAAACGGCTAAAAATATCGATCTCTTTTCTCGTGGGTCGTCGAACGATACAGACGCTTTCAAGTAAATTGCAAATTGGTTCGGAATTATTGGTATTATAGTTAATACAAGTAGTCTACAATGGATAGATGTGGGATTGTTTCTAAACCAATAGTATAAAATACTTATGTATTTTTGTAAACAGCGTAAGCTGGATTATTATGCATTTTCTTTTTTGAACTCCACATGGCGTTGGTTTTAAAGCCCTGTATAATGGGTAAGATAAAATATTATATATTAAGTACTCTAGGCATTTATTAATTATTGTAATTAAAATTTTAGGCTTTTTATGAAAGGGTTGACTATGCTTGTTTTTTAAAGCAGTCGCCTAGCTCCTGTTTTTTTTATGGAGTGAATTTTTTTCTTCCTGGAATGGAAAGTACCTATTTTTATTATGGTATTTTTTTTTGGTTCGATGTATCAATAACCACGAATCGAAACTTTGAGGTCTCATAAGCTTAATTTTTCCATTGGTTCACCGTAGTTAGACATGGTAGAATTTTTGTTGAAGTAAATTGTTCCCTTACTAAGTGGAAATAAAATACTGGTCATATAATGTTTCACCTTACTGAATAGAAGTTTATTACAAGACTGAAGCTATCGACAAGAGTGATGTAAGAACATAGTGTTCCTGTAGATCTTCGAATCACAGATAAGTTATTTTTTTAATCTCATGGTATGATATTGCCCTATGGTTATAGTAAACTAATTTTTAATAATCTTTCAAAATATTACCCTTGTATTAAAAATAAAAGTAGTAATCATCTTTCAACATGTTATGCTTGTACTATATTATATTATTGTTTTTTTGTATAGAGTAGCAAGACACTACTTACTCACATAACCTCACTCAGTCACTGAGATATCGAAGCATTCTCGTAAGAATTTACAGTAGGTGTAAGCGTGTAGAGCTATTACCTTGACTGAGGGTGGTGATGAGAGAAAGACAGTTATCTTAAAGTTTAAGAGTTGATTGTATATATTAATGAGTATTCGACGTTACTAAGTAACTTAAAATTATAATAAACTTATGAGATCCCAGTCTAAAGTATTATTTGTAACTTGGTAAAGTATTATAACTGTTATACCCTTATTTCATCTCTAACTACTGTAATTAATATCCTAGGTACCTGTAGCTGTGTGGTAAAAAAGGCACCAATCATTGAGATTGGATAAGTAACTCACACTCTGAGAAGTCCTTGCTCGAACACTAGTCAAAACCTAACAGTGGGAAAAAACCCGCGTATCATTATTGGCGCCCAACTAACTAACTACCCAGCCAGAGAACTACATTACAACTTGACGACAGCTGCAGTCTCCGACAACCTTTGGAACAGGATTGGTAAAATAGGTATATATTTATTTCTTGTAAAGTTTTGTTGCATAACACTTACATATTCTTTTCTTAAAAGTTACATACCTACTTTAATTAGTATTGAAAGATATACGTCCCATTTTTGCAACTGTAGTGCTTGTATAATTCAGAGGTAACTAAAGAGATTGAGGTTATCACGACAAATTTACAAAATTGTGTCTTTCTTTTATTTTCTTGCATTTAATAACTTATAAATCATTTTTCTAAACAAAATGTCAAAACTAGATCCTAGTAAATTGCTCAAAGAAGAGCTTGAGTATGAAATATCAATTAGAGGGGTTAAACCGGAAGGTAATATAAAAGAATTGATAAAACTTTTTAGAGAGCTTTTAAATTTAGAAAGTGAAGGTCATAGCTTTAAAACTGATATACATTTTGATCCTGATAATGAATTAAAAATTTGTGAGGAAAAATTAAATGAAATCGTAAATTTATTAACCGAAGAATTTACTACTTCTTTCATTAGAAAAGTGAAAACCAAGTTAACACATGTTTTAAATAGAATCGAAAGGATTGAACCTGGAGATGAGGTTAAACTCGAGTTAAAAAGCAAATTATTAACATTAGCTTTGAAAAATTTATCAGAATTTAATAGCAAGCAGGAAATTTTTCAAAAGAAAACTGAAGAGGGTACAGTACCTGTCGATTTAGCTTTTGAACAAAGTCTTTTAAATCAAGGAGCAAGTAGTTCAACTCCAAAATCAAACACACCTATTAGTAATACTTCCATAAGTAATGTCACTCAAATAACTAATACAGGACCAATAGATCCAAAATTAAAAATTGCTTCATGGGGGTTAACTTTTTCTGGTCAATCCGATTCCTTAAGTTTAAATGCATTTTTTGAACGTGTTGATGAAATTTGTCAAGCAAGAAACGTATCAAAAGAACAGTTATTTAAAAGTGCTGCTGAATTATTTGAAGGTCAGGCTAGAGTATATTACAGACAAATAAAGAAACAAGCTCAGAATTGGGATTCACTGTGTGATTTTTTTAGAGAAGAATTTTTTAGGGATGGAAATAAAAAGATTTGGGAACAAATTAAATCTAGAACTCAGGGTAATAATGAATCTATAGCTATTTATGTTGCATATATGCTAAATTTATTTGACAGATTATCTATACCTGTTGTTGAAAGTATTAAATTAGAAATTATTCGTGAAAGGTTACGTCCAGAATATCAAACTAGGTTAGATCTTATTGATGAAATTAGTTCTCTCGATCATTTAATTAGATTAGGTAGAAGAATAGAGGATACCAATAGGAACATCGCTAGTTTTGTACCTCCTTCTTCTAAGAAAAATGTTATTGAAGGGGATTTACAGTACCAGGATGAAAAACCTAATAAAAAGAGGTTAGATAATATTGAACTTGATAAACAAGTAACATTTGAGAATATTGATGCAAAAAATATATCAGTTTCTAAACAAAGTAAACCTAGCACCAGTCGTAGAACTTCAAGAAGTAATAGTAGGGACTCAATATTAAGTAATAATTCAAGGGAAGATTCGGTGGTTAGATATAGAGATAATAGTAGGGAGAAATTTAGTAATAAAAATAATTTCGATAGGGTTAATAGGGATTTTTCTTTAGACAGAGTAAATGTAAATAGAGATAGGGATATTAATAGAAATAGGAATGATAGGAGTGGAGATAGATATTTCAACACAAATTTTAGAGAAAATTATTTTAGGAATAGAGATGTAAATAGAGGTTCGGACAGATATAAATACAATTCTAGAGATAGGAATTTTAGAGATAATAGTAGAAATAGGTTTTCTACAAATTACAACAGTAATAGCTATTCTAGAAATAATAGTAGAGATAGGTTTAGCAATAATGGAAGAAATAGTAGATTTGAAACGTTTTATTCTGGTACAGGGAATAGTAATAATAATAATTCAAATATTAAATGTTTTAAATGTAATGGATTAAATCACATGGCAAAAAATTGTATGGCAAAGAAGTGTTATACTTGTGGGTTATCAGGATATACACGTTTTAATTGCATTAGATGTAAAAATCAGGGAAATGCTCGCAGAGACCAAGTGTAGACCGAGCTTTGGTTTCTAGAGAGGTATCGGTCCAGAATAATATAAATGTTGATGTAAATAATAGTATTGATAAGGGTATTGGATTTTATTGTACAGATTTAGAGTTAGAAAATTTTAATAAAAGTAGTATGCCTATATTACAATACGTTTTTGAACAAGCCAATGAGGGTGAATGTCCTTATGTATCGGTTTCTATTTATGGTCGTGAAATAAAAGGGTTATTAGATTCTGGCGCAAACAAAATATTTATTAATGGAAAACTTTCAAATGTATTGAGTAATCTTGGAGTTAAATTACATAATTTAGATAATGTTAATTGCACTGTGGCCAATAATGAAGAATTGAACTGCATAGGGTATATGGAAGTCCCAATTGCCTTAAAAACCAAAATTTTCATTTTTTCAATTTATGTTGTACCAGAATTACGTCATGATTTAATTTTGGGAACTATATTTTGGATTAAAATGAATTTAATTCCTGACTTGCGTAAAGGTGAATGGTATTTTGGTAATAGAGTTAATAACTTTGAAATTAGTTCTATACAAACCGCGGATGACTTAACACTTAGCCAAAGGACAGATTTAAAATCAATAATAAATGGATATTTTGATTCTATAAAGGCAGTTAAAATAGGTTGTACTTCAATAACTGAACATGTTATCAAAACAGATAGTCCACCAATTAAAAGTAGATATTATCCAGTTAGTCCTTTTATGCAGAAAAAAATTGATGATGAGGTAACAAAAATGTTAGAGTTGGGAGTTATTGAAAAAAGTAATAGCGGATGGAGTTCTCCTATCCTTATGGTTCCTAAGAAGGACAACACATATCGTTTTTGTGTTGATTATAGAAAATTAAATTCCGTAACTGAAAAATGGGCTTATCCTTTACCAATAATGAGTTCTATTCTTGATAAATTGGGTAATGCAAAATACCTTTCAACTTTAGACATTCAAAGTGCATACTGGCAGATACAGATGTCAGAGGACAGTAAACAGTATACTGCATTTACGATACCTGGTAGAGGTTTATTTCAATTTGTTCGAATGCCTTTTGGGTTATCTAACGCCCCAGCTACTTTCCAGAGTTTGGTAGATAAATTGTTTGGACCAGAACTAGAACCTTATGTATTCAAGTACCTAGACGATATCGTAGTAGTAACTCCAGATTTTGAATCACATTTAAAAGTATTGGAAGAGGTTTTAAAACGCCTGAAAGATGCCAACTTAACTTTAAACAAAGACAAATGTAGGTTTTGCCGTGATGAACTCAAATTTCTTGGTTATGTCATAAATAGAGAAGGGTTAAATACTGACCCAGACAAAGTTAGTAGTATCGTTAATTTGCCTAGACCAAAGACACCAAAGGATGTTCGCAGATTTTCTGGTATGGTTTCATGGTACAGAAAATTTATACCAAATTTGTCTAGTATAATTGAACCACTTACAAATTTAACTCGGAAAAAATGTAAATTTATTTGGACTCCTGAATGTGAAAAAGCGTTTATAGAAATTAAAAATTTACTTATTAGTGCACCAATACTTTCTTGTCCTAATTTTAATTATGAATTTATATTACAATGTGATGCAAGTTCACAAGGTATCGCAGCAGTTTTAAGTCAAGTCTATGATGGTAAAGAACATGTTATATGTTATTTATCTAGGTCATTATCGCAAAGTGAGGTTAAATTCACCGTGACGGAGTTAGAGCTATTGAGCGTGCTCAATGGTTTAGAGAAAACACGTTGTTACATCGAAGGCACTCATGTCACTATTATCACTGATCATCATAGTTTGATATGGCTTAATAACTTAAAAAATCCACAAGGTCGTCTTGGACGATGGGCCCTACGCTTACAACAATTTGATTATACAATAATACATAGACCCGGAAAATATCATGTAGTACCAGATTATTTATCTAGAGCAATTCCGGAGGTTTCTGAACTTGATTTGAGGTCTGAGGATCTAGACAAATGGTATAAAAACATGATTGAAAAAGTACAATCAAACCCTCTGAAATTTCCTAACTTTCGTATATCAAATGATTTTGAGTTATATAAGCACATAGGTGGGGATTTCTCTGACATAGCTAGTTGGAAATTAGTCATTCCTAAAAGTAAACGTAGCGAAATTTTAAAAACATTTCATGATAAACCTGTTACTGGCGGACACTTTGGTATATTTAAAACTTATCATCGTATTTTAGCAAAATATTTTTGGCCTGGCATGAAATCTGACATATCCAGATACGTTAATAAGTGTAAAATTTGTTGTGAACAAAAGCCTGAACAAAAACGTAAGGCAGGTCAAATGGGCAGTAAGCCTAATGTTGAAAGATGCTGGCAATATATAGCTACAGATTTAATAGGACCTTTACCACGCAGTTCGAAAGGTAATCAATATATTTTAGTAGTTTGTGATTATTTTAGCAAATTTACACTCATGTTTCCATTACGTAAAGCCACAGCATCTAGTATAGTTAAAATAATTGAAGAGCAAGTTTTCATGTTATTCGGAGTAGCTGAGTACTGTAAATGTGACAATGGTGTTCAGTATAAAAGCCGCGATTTTAAGAAATTAATGAAGGAATATAATGTCAAAATGTTATATAATCCATTATATCATCCAGAACCAAATTTCAGTGAGCGCAGTAACAAAGTAATAAAGACTATGATATCTAGCTATGTGGGTGAAAACCACAAGAAGTGGGACCAATATCTTAGTCACTTGGGATGTGCATATAGAACAGCTAAACATGAAGTAACAGAAAAATCACCCTTTTGTATAAATTTTGGTTACGAAATGATAGTGAATGGTAATGAATACAAAGAGTTAAGAGACAAAACTAATTGTGTTAATAAAGATAATGTTGATTCTGGCAATACGCTTGAACCAAGATTAAATAAATTAAACGATCTTAGAAATTTTGTAAAACAAAGGCTGAAGGCAGCACATATAAAAACAAAACATGACTATGATTTAAGACACAGACCTGTACATTATAGGGAAGGGGATTTTGTCTGGAAAAAAGAATATAATCAATCAGATGCTGCTAAGAGTTATGCAGCAAAACTAGGGAAAAAATATACAGGTCCATTTAGGATCAAAACAAAAATTAGGTATAAATGTTTATGAGTTAGAAGACAAAAATGGCATTTCAAAAGGTTGTTGGCATTGTAAGGATTTAAAACCTGATAAAACTAATGTTCAGTAAGTACGATACATATGACCAGTAATAAACACATTCTTGAATGTATAAATTATCATTATATAACTATTTTCACTAATTTGTTGTCAGCAGGTGAACTGTTTTTTCTATCTTTTGGATGTATAATCTCCAGAGAAAAAAAAAATCTTCAATTTTTTTTTCATGAGAAAGGGGGGGTAAATGTTACGGTTGGAATTGTCATTCAACTTGTAGCAGAGATTTATACTTCAGTGTGCATCAATAATACCGTTTTACTTATTTGGCTCACTGTGTAAATTCAATTTAGTTAACTTCAATCCTTTGTCTCAATTACCTTGTATACCTTACTGTTTAGATATCTACATTATTCATGTATCATCATTAACAGAGGACTAGTCATCTCCTTCTATCAGTGAGAATGTGTAGTAGTTGAGCGATTTGGAGTTACTCATTATTCCTCCTCATTGCACCTCTTCACCCTTACGTCGAAGCAGATCACTAGTTATCTTGTCAATTTTTCTTAAAAAGCTATCGGCTGATAACATATTATTCTTGTGTTTCCTTTGTATTCGTAGAAATGTGTGGCTGAACAATATTCGGAGTTACTCCTTATTACTCCGTGTTGCTCTAATTCGCACATAGATCATTGTACATCATGTACATGTCATTCTGTTTATTTTATGAACTCAGTGTCGCAGGCGAGTCTGCGCATAAAATTTTAAAAATCCATGCTCTAGCAAACGGCTAAAAATATCGATCTCTTTTCTCGTGGGTCGTCGAACGATACAGACGCTTTCAAGTAAATTGCAAATTGGTTCGGAATTATTGGTATTATAGTTAATACAAGTAGTCTACAATGGATAGATGTGGGATTGTTTCTAAACCAATAGTATAAAATACTTATGTATTTTTGTAAACAGCGTAAGCTGGATTATTATGCATTTTCTTTTTTGAACTCCACATGGCGTTGGTTTTAAAGCCCTGTATAATGGGTAAGATAAAATATTATATATTAAGTACTCTAGGCATTTATTAATTATTGTAATTAAAATTTTAGGCTTTTTATGAAAGGGTTGACTATGCTTGTTTTTTAAAGCAGTCGCCTAGCTCCTGTTTTTTTTATGGAGTGAATTTTTTTCTTCCTGGAATGGAAAGTACCTAGTTTTATTATGGTATTTTTTTTTGGTTCGATGTATCAATAACCACGAATCGAAACTTTGAGGTCTCATAAGCTTAATTTTTCCATTGGTTCACCGTAGTTAGACATGGTAGAATTTTTGTTGAAGTAAATTGTTCCCTTACTAAGTGGAAATAAAATACTGGTCATATAATGTTTCACCTTACTGAATAGAAGTTTATTACAAGACTGAAGCTATCGACAAGAGTGATGTAAGAACATAGTGTTCCTGTAGATCTTCGAATCACAGATAAGTTATTTTTTTAATCTCATGGTATGATATTGCCCTATGGTTATAGTAAACTAATTTTTAATAATCTTTCAAAATATTACCCTTGTATTAAAAATAAAAGTAGTAATCATCTTTCAACATGTTATGCTTGTACTATATTATATTATTGTTTTTTTGTATAGAGTAGCAAGACACTACTTACTCACATAACCTCACTCAGTCACTGAGATATCGAAGCATTCTCGTAAGAATTTACAGTAGGTGTAAGCGTGTAGAGCTATTACCTTGACTGAGGGTGGTGATGAGAGAAAGACAGTTATCTTAAAGTTTAAGAGTTGATTGTATATATTAATGAGTATTCGACGTTACTAAGTAACTTAAAATTATAATAAACTTATGAGATCCCAGTCTAAAGTATTATTTGTAACTTGGTAAAGTATTATAACTGTTATACCCTTATTTCATCTCTAACTACTGTAATTAATATCCTAGGTACCTGTAGCTGTGTGGTAAAAAAGGCACCAATCATTGAGATTGGATAAGTAACTCACACTCTGAGAAGTCCTTGCTCGAACACTAGTCAAAACCTAACAGTGGGAAAAAACCCGCGTATCAAGTTTAAGAAATTTTTAAAATGTAGGGTAGAGCTTTTGGAATCATTAGGAAGTAACACGAAATGTCAGTCTAAAACGCGTCAATCATTTGTAACAACAAGTAAAATGTGTACCTTTTGTAAAGGAAATCATTACATTAACAATTGCAGCGACTTTCTTAAATTGAGTACATATGCTAGATTTGAGCAAGCAAAACGTCTCAAACTCTGTTTAAATTGTCTAAAAGAGAATCATATTAGCAAAGATTGTACTTCAGGCTCTTGCAAAAAATGCCAAGCAAAACATCATACATTGTTACATTATGATAAGCAACCTAATAATAACTCAAATGCAGCTGGGACATCTACAAAAGAGGTAAGCAGTAACTTGTCCAATACAACTAGCGACAGTCCTGCTGTTGTAATGTCGTCGTCAAATTTTGAGCAAGAATCTGATGTTCTATTATCCACAGCATTGATTCAGGTAATGGATGCACACGGATATCCGCATACATGTCGAATTCTACTAGATTCTGGTTCTCAGTCTAATCTAATTACATACAGTCTCTGTGAAAAGTTGGGTTTGAAAAAGTCAAATATTAGTCTGTCAATAGTAGGTGTCAATCAAGTTACCTCTGAAATAAGGCACAGATGTTTGGTCAAATTCAGGAACGACTTACGTTGGTAGACCCTAACCACCATTCAGTGCTGGAATGAGGGAAACCTGGAAAACCTCATTAGTTAGGGGGACAAGTCAAACATCAACTGATTTTAATCTCTCACATTAACACCAAGTTGATATTCATCCCATCCTAGGCCATCGCCAGGATGGTTGCCAAGCCATCCCTGCGCTAAGCCTTGATCTACGAGTAAACAATTTAATGAAAAATTGTTTGGCGGAATGGGGATTAGAACCCACGACCTCTGGGTTGAGCGATCAAGACGCTAAGCCCTGAGCCACCTGCTCGGTGGCTCCGGTGGCTAATATTAATATTAATCATTTAAATATTCCTAAACATTTGAAATTGGCAGATCCGAATTTTCATGTTCCAAGTCCTATTGATATATTGATAGGCGCACCATTATTCTATGAGTTGTTGTGTATTGGTCAAATACGGTTTGGTGAAAATCAACCTGTTCTTCAGAAAACTCTGTGTGGATGGATTATTTCGGGTTCCATATTGGACGGTAGTACTACTAAGAGACAATGTAATTTAAATTGGTGTTCAGATGTTCAACAACAGTTAGCAAAATTTTGGGAAATAGAGGAACCTTCCTCTACAGCCCCAAACCTTTCTGAGGATGAAAAAAGGTGTGAGAAAATCTTTGTCACAACAACAACTCGTTCTGAACAAGGTAGGTTTCAGGTTAACATTCCATTAAAGGAGCCTCCATCGAAATTAGGGGATTCTAGGCAGCAGGCTTTGAGTAGGTTTCTCTCACTTGAAAATCGATTACGCAAAAATCCAAAGCTGAAACAAATGTATTGTGAATTTATGTCGGAATATGAGCAAATGGGACATATGAGTCAGGTGAATGATTTAATTGATGATCAGGTTTCTTATTATCTACCCCACCATGGAGTGTTGAATGAGAACAGTCCTACTACCAAACTGCGTGTGGTGTTTAATGGGTCAGCTCCTTCTGATTCAGGTCTATCAATTAATGACATTCAATTTAAGGGCCCTAACATTCAAGATGATTTGATGTCAATTATTTTACGGTTTAGACAACACAATGTTGTAGTTTGTGCTGACATAGCAAAAATGTATCGAATGGTTGATATTAATCCGAAGCATCGCTCACTTCAAAAGATTTTCTGGAGAGCAGATTCTGATACTGAGGTACAAGTGTACACCTTAAATACAGTAACGTACGGGACTGCTTCTGCGCCTTTTTTGGCTATTCGTTCTTTGAAACAGTTAGGCTACGACAGTATTGACCTTCAACCTGAAGCTTCTCAAGTTATCTTAAAGGACTTCTATGTCGATGATATGATAACTGGAGCTGAATCAGGGGAGAAGGCAATAAAAATTTGTAAAGATGTTGCATCTATTTTAATGGCTGGTTGTTTCGAATTAAGGAAATGGGGTTCTAATAGGCCTAGCGTTCTTCAGTCGATCAGTGCCCTCAATGACCTATCGAAAACAATTCAGTTTGGGGAAAAGGAGGTCACAAAAACTCTTGGTCTGTATTGGGCAAGTTCTAAGGACGTTCTTAAGTATAACATTACATCTTCAAATACATTCAATAAGATAACAAAACGTACAATCTTATCAGATATATCGAAAATATTTGACCCATTGGGGTTATTGGGTCCTTGCATCATTGTGACTAAAATCTTACTCCAAAAATTATGGACACATAAATTATCATGGGATGAATCTTTGCCAGCCGATCTTGACAGAACTTGGAGAAAATTCAGAGAAAAAATTTATGTTCTAAATCATCTACAAGTTCCAAGGCAAATAAAGTGCAATCAACCGGTCAGAGTAGAACTTCATGGGTTTTCAGATGCTTCAATGGACGCATATGGGGCTTGTCTATATGTTAGAAGTATTGATGTCAATGGTGATAGTCAGGTTTCATTACTGTGTGCCAAATCCAGAGTGGCTCCACTGAAATCCATAACTATTCCTAGACTTGAACTTTGTAGTGCACTCGTATTGGTACAACTTGTTCAAAAGGTCAATTTTTCTATGAGAGTAACTTTTGATGAAATATATCTATGGTCAGACTCAACAGTTGCATTAAGTTGGATTGCAACTTCTCCACACTTGCTGCAAACCTTTGTCAGCAATAGGGTATCTCAAATCCAAGGGCTAAGTCAGTCAAATCAGTGGCACCATGTTTCTTCGGGTGACAATCCAGCTGATCTATTGTCACGAGGTACAACGCCAGAATGTTTATTGGATTGTCATATGTGGTGGAATGGGCCACACTGGTTGGCAACTAACGAAAACCTTTGGCCACAATCTTCCTTTCAAATTGAGAAAAACCTTCCGGAAATAAAAAAGAATGAAGTTGTATTCAAAAACACCAATTACAGTCCAATTATCGAATTTAAGAGATTCTCAAATTTCTCTCGATTAAACCGCACGGTTGCGTATTGTTTGAGATTTATTTTCAACTGTAAGTCTAAATCAAATCGAAGTACAGGTACACTGACGGTTAAGGAGTTGGAAGCTTCCACAAAGGTCCTAGTTAAAATCGCACAACAAGAATGTTTCTCACAAGAGTTGTATGACCTTCAAAAAGGTAAACCATTAAGGTCAAAGGGAACCTTTCTTAGTCTGAATCCATTTGTAGATAATGATGGGATAATTAGAGTAGGTGGCAGGTTGCAACTGTCCCAGTTCAGTTTTGAGAAAAAGCATCCTATTTTGCTTTCAGCTAAACATCATTTAACAATTCTCATATTTGCACATGAGCATATTAGACTCCTTCATGCGGGACCACAATTACTATTATCCTCCATCAGAGAAAAATATTGGCCATTAAGGGGTAGAAATCTAGCTAAGCAAGTAGTCCATAAATGCATCGCATGCTTCCGTGCCAAACCCACACAAGGGTCACCCATCATGGGAATTTTACCAGAGTTGCGCGTTCGTCCAATGCCTCCATTCTACACTACTGGGGTTGATTATGCCGGGCCTTTTCAACTTAAATCAAAACAAGGCCGTGGAGCTAAGTTGACAAAATGTTATGTGTGCCTATTTGTATGTTTTTCAACAAGGGCAATCCATTTAGAACTTGTGTCTGACTTAACCACAGAGGCATTTATAGCCACATTCCGAAGGTTTGTCTCACGTAGAGGAAAACCTCAATTTGTTTATTCAGATAATGGATTGAACTTTGTTGGGGCAAACACAGAGTTGAAAGAGTTGGGGAGGTTCCTTAAAAGTCAGGGGGCTACACTAACCAACTCACTTGAAAATGAAGGGATAACTTGGCGATTCATACCAGCACACTCCCCACATTTTGGTGGGTTATGGGAGGCTGGGGTAAAGTCCTCTAAATATCACATGAAGAGAGTGATGGCTAATGCATCATTGACATTCGAACATTTTTATACCTTGCTTACACAAGTCGAAGCAGTCCTCAATTCCCGTCCCATCACCCCTTTGTCCTCTGATCCAAACGATCTAGATGTCCTTACACCAGCACATTTCCTCATTGGCAAGAGACTTACATCATTACCTGATCCAGATGTCAGAGACATTAGACACAATAGATTATCTAAATTTCAACACATACAAATGCTATATCAACACTTCTGGGCACGTTGGTCCAAGGAATATATCGCTGAACTCCAAACTCGCACAAAGTGGAAGTCTGATAAGGCCAACATTAAAGTTGGACAATTGGTTCTCCTTAGAGATGACAACTTACCTCCTCTGAAATGGAGTTTAGGGAGAATTATTAAGATACACCCTGGGCCAGACGGGAAAGTGAGAGTGGCAACTGTGAAAACGCGCAATAGTGAAGTGAAACGGGCTTTTTCAAAACTGTGTCCTTTACCTGTAGAACCATCTGTAGACTAATAGTTAGAATGTTTATTAACATACTTTTTCATTTTCTTTGTATTGCATTTTTGTATATTGAAAGGTCCCCCCTGGATCCTTCCAAGGCTGGGGGTATGTTTAGGTTTATGTAGTTGACTGTATTCGAGAGAGGGGCAACTTCCCGATGACCACCGAGTTCAGTCGAACAAGTAGTATTTTTATGTTGTAACAGACAGTGTGAAACGAGATATGTTAGCAGTTAGATGTGTGTAGAAAATAAAGCAGATTTAAAATGAACAATTTCGTTTAAATTAACAAATAAAAGTAAACAGTGATACCATCAAACAAGTTAATCTCAAAGTTGATTTGGGATTAAAGATCCTTTGTATGAGAAATCTTACAAGATAGTTCCCATATTCGAAAATTATGTTGATATCCTTCATTTTTTGCAGGTCCATGGGCATCCTTCTGCCCCCCGTCACCCAGGTTACCGCCGCGAGCAGCACCCACCTGACGTTGCACCACCGCAACCGCAGCCTGGACTCGGCCCTTCAACGCATCCCCGAGGTGGACGTTACGCCGAGCCCGGAGTGCGAAAACGTCATCGTCTCCAGCGAGGTGCATGCGTGCCCCACGTCCTCCAAGCAGCGCGACGAGCTGGCCAGCCTCGGCTCCGACGACTCGGGCATTCTCTGCGGCTCGGACTCCGGCTCCAGCGACTCCAACACCACCAGGGAGTCCAGCGTGGAGTACCTGGGCCAGAACAACGAGAGCCGCGAGAGCCTGGACAACCTGGACAAGCCGGAATGCGCGGAGGCCCTCGGCGACGACGTCCACGAAAGTGATAGGACTACAGTGAGTGGTGATCAGAGTGCCCCCAAGAGCACGGGCATGCTGAGGCTGCTCGAGAGCAAGGTGTTCGACGTCTCCATGGCCATGCACTACCTGTTCAACAGCAAGGAACCGGGTGTGCTGTGCTACATCGTGAACAAGATGTTCAGTTTCGAGGACCAGGAGGTGGACTTTTACCTGCCGCAGCTGGTGTGCATGTACATTCAGATGCACGACGTGGCGGAGGTCATACATCGGTACCTTATCCATAGGTGAGTCACGCAATTTACTAATGGAACCCTGTTGTCCTCGTTTTATTTAGAATTTTATCCATTTATGTAAATACCTACCAAATTGTACAGTGTATGAACATCAGTTTTATATCAAATTCATAGAAACGTTTCTATGGCTACCGCAAGGTTCAGTATGAAGCCCTCTTCTCCTCTGGATGTTTATCAATGACTTTATAATGATTCACAATTAGGGATAAGTAATGGTGAAGTAAATATGACATTTGGCTTGAGTGAATATAAGAAAATGATTATGAGAACGGTGATTATATGGGTTTTCGGCCAATCATGTTGGCCTAGATTTTTTTGAGGCATATTATTGGTCACCAAATTACGCAACTTTGCCCCAATTTAACTTGGTGTTCATCACTGTTCCACGTTGCACTCATAGCAAAACAATTGATAACATTTAGATCTAGCCCATTCGCCTTCAAACGTTTTAATAAATGATAAATGGGAACAAAATACCACTAAATCCCCAGCTAAATCTGTCTTAGCACACGAATAAATCCAATATAAGAAACGTGAAACATTCCTGGATATATTTTATTTGCTGCGCAAAAAGGGCAGAGATAAATCCGGAGTTTTTATTGAGAACGGCAGTAATGTAGATGTAGAAGCGTTTGATGTACAAAAAATTAAACACCCGAACAAAGTTATATCTTTTTCGTCCGTTTCTTTGCGAGCCTAATCGATAGGAATCGAGAAAAGCTCGGGTTTTACTCGTCGAATCTGAAAGTTGATATACCTGATGTAAGACCATTGTGAGATAATAGAAATAGGGGGATGTTGAATAAGGGCACCGGGTCTTTTGTTTGCTTTCAAAATTCAGTTTTCTGCACTTACCGATAAAACAGCATATTTGTTAGCATGTAGTTAGTATTATTTCACGTGACGTTTGAAAATTTTAGGTACTCGGTTTGTCTAATATTTTCATCAGATGTTGTGTTGTGTATAAATTGTTAACATTATTTATAAAAGGCAAGTTTTATTTTACCCAGTTTATTATTCCATCTTGAATACCAAGAACGGTAAAAGATATGTTGAATTAACTATTGAAGATTAAGTTTTTTACATGAATTGTGCCCGTCTAAGATGTGTTTTCCCGAGTGTTTTCCTATTAAGGTCCGGTTATCGCCGCCATGCAAACAACGAAAAACTCAATTAACAACAAAGAAGATATCTTGCTTTGGGCAAAATCGCGTAATAGCTTCAGCAAGTTACTGCTAGATGTCACTGCTGACAAAAACTATCTAAATTATTTAGGGATATTTTGTGTTTAGTTTAATCACAGCTTTGGTAAGCTGTGGTTTAATTAAAGATATAAAACCATTCAGTTGTAAAGATATAATTATTGGCTGCAGAATTTAAAAATGTCATGTATGTACATATTAGCGTCAATAAATCAGTTTGGGTACTGTAATACTTGAGACATCGCCCTCTAGACCCCTATCCATGTAACGGGGATGATTCAACACGATGAATCAGCCATTGCGACCCTCGATATCTGTCTCAATTTGTTTTCTACTACATCAATTATTTAACTGGGAAGGTTTCCATCGATTAAGATAATAATATCCGAGATAAGATTTTATTGTTCCTTGAAAGTGGTTCAAATATTGTTTATCCGAGTCAACATCGCCATATGGTGAAAAAGATGCCTTATACTCATTCGTACCATCCAAAGTGGCAAGTCTGCTGTTGAGGAATGGTTGAGGCTATAAAAAGGAAAGTGCAAATAAATAAAATACGCTTCCTGTGATGTTTATATTGTAAATAGACCTACTTACATTCACATCGCCGAGATAAACGATACGGAGTGATGGTGTTAGTATTTCAGCTTTCGAAAAAAATCGTCGATATCCGATAATCACTTTCTATCGACGGTGAGACGTTAAAAAGAAATACTCAATGGTCGACATGGATATTGTGATTTCAGCCAGAGTTATTCGTTTTTAACTCGATTAGATACAGTTCAATAAATTTATCTTTAACAGTATTTAGATTGAGATAAATAACTGCTGTCATGGCTTGATCTTTAAGAAAATTTATCATCTAACATAAGCTTCAAGCAAAGAGTAGATAATAATATCTGGTGGTGTCGTTTTTTCGATGCTGAGTTTGCCTTTTTTTTTGTAAGGTTAAGCAACACCTAATCACGGTATTTCTACAAGATTGAATAAATAACCAGAAACATATCTCGCGCTCTATTCTTTCCCATAACCTCGACGCTTGGTTAACCTGAGATTCTATCCTGAAACGGTCAGTGCTGTAGCGTCTAGCTAGTGTTAGTATATTCGCAGCAAATTATGTCTTACGCGTTGGATGTAATTCGACATTTTATTTAGTTTCGTTAATTTTAGTTACTTAGTTTATAGTTAAAAGAGAATTGCAGAAACAGCATGTTTCAGAAACGAATTTAATAAAGTATTTTGCAGGGTATTTAACAAAAAACGTCTCACTAAACATACTTGCCACGTTTGTAAACAAAATTCACAGATTTCGCAATTCTTGCAACCATCGGAGTACATTGAAAATTAATTAAGGAAATTTGGAACTATAGAAAGCTTGCAAAAGTTACCTTCTAATTTGAGAACTTATCAACTTACCATAGCATATCACATTCACATGAGAGCTCAGATTCTCAGACTTGCAATTTGCAATATACGAATACGAATGCCAAACTACCTAACCATGTCGGTGTGACATGCTCATCGCGTTACACTTTTCATCGAAACATACACATATAGGTACCTTCGCGATCCTATAAGCATTTTCATTGCTAATATTCTAAAGCCCACCAAGATTTGGGTAAATCGGCTTTATTTTGGTACTACAGGGTGCGGCAGCATAACTTCCTTTTTTTAAAATGCGCGCCATTCAGTCGGTTGATGTCGTAGCGGAACGCTAGTGGTCTCGTTCGAGAGGCGGGACTATAAAGTTTTGTCCCGACACAGTTCAGTCGCCATCATGCGTTGGAACAGTGAGGAGCGTGCTTTTGCCGTTGAGGCCTAGTTTTGGAGCGGTGTTTTGTGATCGCAACTCAGCGCGCCTTTCGGAATCGCTTTAATTTAGCCCCGTTGGCTCCTGTCCCGGACCGGAAATCAATTGTTACGTGGGTCACTACGTTCAGACAAACTGCAAGTGCGACAAGACGAAGAACTGAAGTCCCTCGCCCCATTAGATCACCTGAAAACATTGCAGTGAGAGTTTCAATGTTGGGATCACCACGGCGTTCTGCGCGCAAACATGCGTCTGCCCTTGGACTTTGCGATCGTTCTGTGAGGAGAATTCTTCATTATGATCTTCATTTCCATCCTTACAAGATGGCGATTGTACAGGAACTTTCTGCACGTGACTTCAACTCTCGGATGAACGCGTGTCAGGTTCTTCTCGAAGTCGTTCCTGAGGACACTATTGTTTTTTTTAGTGATAGAGCCCATTATCATTTGTGTGGATCCGTCAACAAACAAAACATGCACTACTGGGCTGACACCAATCCACGAGAATTGCATCAAAGGCCTGTGCATTCACCTAAAGTCACAGTATGGTGTGTAATTTCCTCAGCTGGAATTATTGGTCCCTGGTTCTTTGAGGAAAATGAAGTCGCAGTGACAGTGAATTCGGACCGATATGTAAACATGATCCAGGATTTTTTTTCCACGGTTAGATGAGTTGGACTTAGGGGACATTTGGTTCCAACAAGACGGTGCAACGGCACACACTTCAAGAGCATCGATGGCTGTTTTGAGGGAACACTGCCCAGAGCGCCTCATATCAATTAGGGGCGATTTGGAGTGGCCGGCCCGCTCACTCGATTTGCCCCCTTGTGATTTTTTTCTATGGGGTTTTTTGAAATCCCGTGTTTATGTGAACCGCCCAAGGACCCTACAAGATTTGAAGACCAACATCCAGGAAGAAATTGCCAACATAACGCCTGCTATGCTTGCAAAAGTCATGACAAACGCCAGAAATCGGTTTACTCAGTGTATGGAGAATGGGGGACGTCACCTATCTGATTTGACCTTCAAAACTATGTAAAACAAAACTTTAGGCATGCGCCTACATTATAAAAAAACAAATAAAAATGTTCATACAATGGGTTTTATTAAGTTTTGAAAAAAGGAAGTTATGCTGCCGCATCCTGTATAAAGCTTACGGAAATGCCAATTTGGATTTATATGGCAATTTAAATATATCCCGCAATGATTTTGTAAGCTTTAGATCGTTGGTTGAAGTTTTATTTCAATTAAACAAAAAGTATTGTCTTACAAAACAGGGTTATTAAAAGTTTTGAAATCATTTGTAAACACGTTAAAATTATACACTTAATGTATAAATAAACTTTAGAACGACAAAAAACAAAATACTTATAATTCGGAAAAAATCAATAAATGTTATTATTTGTTTGAATAAGTACTTGTTTTATTGTACCTAAAAAATTGTGAGTGTAATATTAAAACACTTTTTTCAAAACAAAACCGTAAAAATGTAAATTAATTACCTAGGTACGCCTATGGAAAAGCAATAGAATATCCTGGAAAATAGGTCTCTCTTTTAGAACCCAGGTCACGAATCTATTGGTGAGCGACCCTTGGTGGTGATCAAAGATGCCGTCTGCGAGATATTCTTCTTGTGCCTCTATGTTCAGTTGCTGTTTTTTCGATGCCGAGTTGTCGTGTTTTCCTTAGGTTTAAGCAAAGTCTACATATATTCTAATTATATGTAGACTTTGTTTAAGTGAACACGGTTATTTTTCTAGATAACTAAAAAGTGACGCGATTTCTATGCACCGGAAGCGGCTGCATATTATACGACGTAATTGGCAAGTAGCTGGTCCCAATTCACAGCGCCCGATGCACTAATTGGCGGCGGAAAACCGCCGCAAACGATCCCGTCGGGTCGCCAATGATTTCCGCCTCCGGCCGACCCCCAGCGGCGGGTTCAAAGACCCGTGGGAGCGGCTCAATCCGCTGACAACAGTCGACGCCTCGACTCGGCGGCGGCTTCAGAGGGTGGAAACGGGGTCACGTATCGCCGCGTCATTTGCCCTGGAGTTGCAGTTTTTTTATATTGTGCCTGCTTTAGCAGTGGCGCAGAGCCCGGGTAGATATTCCAGTTATTGGGAAAAATTATGCGAAAGTTATTCTTGTTCCGAACTTCGTAACCATTTAATTGAAAGATTCTTAAATGTCAATCATATTTCTTGTTGATTTTAAAGCTAATAACAGCGTAAAATCGTATTTAAATGGACGTAGATATGTATTTAATAAAGAAATATTATTTTTGCAGAATTATATTCTAGTGAGAGACATCAGAGCAGTGGCGACTCGTGGGTCAGTAAATAGGTGACGCGGACTGCGGACTGAGGTGCGGGCCGCAAGTCCGAAAATGAAAACAGTGCCGCAGGCGAAAATTTCAAGCAAATTCAAGGCCATTGCAGTTGCCTGTTGCTTGTGAACTTTATGATAAATGAAGCAGACAAATACTAAGCGGCGAATTCGCCATCCAAAAGTTCTTTACAATTGCCACGCTTGTCCGAACACTCCGATTCAATGTGACCTCGAAATGCCAACTCTTGTCTGCCTAAATAAATCGCTGCGCGAATAGGTAATTGCATAAACCGTCTATTTAGAAGGACGTCATCGTTAAATTGTTTAATATATAGTCTGGAATTTTCCCTCAAAGCGTCTTCGATTGTATTGAGGTTTTTTCTAAATTCTGCGAACATTAATGCACACCGTATATGTTCTAAAGAAGCATCGTGCTTACGACAGCCTCGCGTAACATTCCCAAAATTGTCCCTCCGTATTCCACACGCCTAATTTTTTTATACCTACAATTAAACATGGCATACAAAAAAGTTTTTTTAAATAAATACTTCCACACAACCACTTATACTCGGAATACCACTCATTCCAAAACTTCCGAACGAACGCTTTGTCTTTTGACTTTACCTTTTTTTCGAAATCGAGAGAAGGCACAGGTCTCTCGCGATTTAAAAAATCTTTTTTGTCCTCACTTTTTCATCTAGAAAATGGTGTTTCTAATAAAACACAAACTGGATCATACATAGGAAACATTTCTACGATTGATAGAAAACAATGATTATTTATTATTATACGCATTGTTTTTTAACCGGCGCGGCGTCACGTATAGAAACAAACTGGCCAGGACAGTAGGAGTGATGTGATGCGCTATCGAAATCCGGGGCACTCATTCGCCCACAGGACAGTTTAGTTATGTATCGGCCGCATTGTTGCCATGGCGACCGCCGTTCCGACTGTCGCAGAAATACCACCTGATAGCGATTTGCGTCAGCTGCTTATTATAAGAAGGGAACGGTACGGGGTTTAATGTGCTCTCAACGAAAGCGATGTTTTTTTAGAAGGCGTTCAGCGCGCAGAGTTTTATAATAAATATTCTGTTTATTAACTATATAAACATATCTATTATCTATATAAATGTAAATATATCTAAATTACAAAATTTATATGAAATTAAAAATAATTGTAAATGATACAACCTCGGATACAACCAAACACGGAAATTTTAGGTGAAGCGGCGCGTCACTTGCGTCACTTGGCGAGCCGCTACTGGATCAGAGTCGATACTATTGAATACTATTGGATATACAAGGTAGCCCATTCCATCTACCATGTGAAAGCAAACTTGAACAATATTTTAGGGTGTTTTCGATTTGTCCAGTTTAAGGCATGCTTTGAAAATAAATAAAATTATTTAAATGATTGTAATGTAATAAAGTACGTACGGTGATGACGTACGGGTGATACATTGTCACGTGTCTTATCTATTAAATATATTTCATATCGTAAACGATGTGCGTAAACCTGACAATCAATCTCAAGGCAACCCTACATGTTGAAAATCATAGGTAGCTTCTGATTTAGTTTGTTGACACAAGGTATTAAGCGAGTACTTATTATGCTTTTGATTTGATTCGCCGTCGATAAAAGTAGTTTGGAGATTCACCAAACTCTTGTCATCCATCCTCATGGGAAATGGCCCATCACTCCATTTTTAAAAATAACTGCTAAATGTCTGCGCCGTGTAAAGTGCCAATTAACGGCCATTATCTGGTAGGCATCGATTGACCGACATTCGCCTTTATTTATTTACAACGACGTAAATAGATGGCTTTTTTTACGATTTCGTCGCTAGCGATGACGTCACGGCGATGAGTCAAGCCACGTCACAGCCCTCTTATCCGTTTGGCACACAGACAAGATTGGCACGATAAAGGCCCGCTATTTCCGTGGCTCTTCTTGGCAGAATGGACGCGAATTGAATTGAGGCTGTTTTATATTTTTGGTGGGTTTGTTTACGGGGTATTTTGGGGAATTGGACAATAAACGAGTCAAAAATCTAAAATAAGCGTCTGGGTCTAAATTTGGATCGAGTATTTATAATAGAAGATTGGAAATTTAACTATTTTCCTTATGATAATGATAGTAGTAGATAATGGTAGACAGTAAGGCTAGTTGTTAATAGATTTTATTATGCCAAAAGTACTTAAGGGTAAAATCTCTTAAGGGCGCTGTTACACGCCTCTATCGACAAAGCAGCAAACTAAATCGGAACCACAAGTATTCCGCCGAAGCTTTGGCAACCAAAACACAAATAAAATAAATAAATTTTGTGCTTTCACCCATTTACTCATAACTTTAACAGTAGTTTCTGAATCCATGGTGGTATTTTCGATTTAACTGTTTCTTACCTTAAAATTCGTAAAATATTGGGGAAAATAGATTGAGTAAAAAAATTGTGAAAAAAACAGTGGTAGATTTTGTTTATTTATAGCAATTTGTTACACTGAAATACATTTTCTACCTTCACCCATTTGCGAGAAATCTGCAGCCTGCTGACTTGAACCACAAGTTAGCAAATTGGCGATTCAAATTACCGATGAGGGCGCTGCAAATTGTAAACAAATATGGAGGAAGACGCGTAAAAATTTTGCATTTCATATCACATCTAGCAATTTAGCATTCAGCTGCCATAAATATAGTGACTTCATGTGCTAGTTATGTGAAATAAAGGATAAAAAGTGGTAAAAGTAGTCAAACATTCCATAAGTGCTTCATTGCTAATTATATGAATTTTTTGGGTTAAAACAGGTGCCCTAGTTTTTGTTTACTTATATTTTGGACTAAAATAAGCGTGATAAACTGTATGGTGATACCATATTAGTGCTTGTTTTTTGTTAAATAATGTTAAATTAAAATATATTCTGCTTTTATAAGACTAATAATAGAAAAGTATAGACAAACTGCAACAAAGTGGTTATGTTGTGTAAATAAACGTGTTCTCTGTTATTAAATTGTTACATGCCTTTTGGAGAAATGAATGAAAAACAGTTTCTTATACTAGGGCCAAACTTCTACCTATCTTCAATCTTAAACACTTCTATTGACATATTTTGTGGAATGACATCTATAAACACGGCAGTTTATGTTGTGCTGATTTCTTTTGAATGCCATTTTAAAATGTAAAAATAAAGATGTGCAAATACTAACCACGTCGTTTTTAACTTTATAATACCTACCAAAAAATCACAAGCACCACTAAATTATTACGTTAAACAAACCCAAATACGTGTTATTTATCAATATATCAGCAATAAGCCTCCAAAAATTACCTTTTAAGTAGGTTCAAATATTTACATGCAGAGGGCGCATTCATTTTTGGAATCGCCAATACAAGATTGAAGTAAAATGAAAAAGTGAAGGTACAAAATTTATTTCAGTGTAACAAAATAGCAACAAAAAAGTAACAAAATCACCGATAGTCTTTATCCAATCTGCTAAAAGTGGTTTGCTAACTTCATATACGTTGGGTTTTCTTGGGTTTAGAAGTCTATCATACTGCCATCTGGACTCTGGGGGAGGGTAGAGAGTGGCGGACACCGGTGGGCGATGTGTTCGTGACACAATCCCGCTCGGAAAGCTACGCCACTCCCGTATCCCGGTCCATAATTCTTTCTGGATCCTTTGGCCTATAATTTACGTTCAAGGTTAACCCGTTTGTTAGCCGCTGCGTCCTTTCTTTGCCGCTAACTCCAGTTTCTCACGCTACCCTTCGAGGTTCGTCCCACTACGGCCTGTCCTGACATTCGATAGAAGGTAAAGGGCGGAAAGAAGTGAAAGCGGTATTCGATCCTCCATTGTTTTGTTCACGTCACATAACGACAGTAATGATATTTCTGGGAGAGAAGTTTTGGAATATGCTCCCGTCTTTTTGGTCGTCAGGTTTTCACGTTTGGCCGCTCAAGTGGCTACTAGCCAGTAGTAATCAAATCAAACAGACAACGGAAAATAAGGGAAAAAAATCTGTCAAGTGCGGTTAGGGCTTTGTACCATTTATGGATTTTCATGAATTATAATACCTAGTATGGCCGCTATAGTTTTCTAGTAAACTTTAAGTATATGGTACATCTAGTAAGCCGCGTTATTTCATTTTTTCAGAGTCAGCGGTGTTGCAAATAAGGGAAGGGGAAAGGGGGTATGGTTTTAAAACAGTGCAAACACCACTAAACTTTTGATATTTTCCTGATTCACTTTATTCTGTATATATTATTAAATTTTAGATGTGCATAGGCGAACATTTTTATCAAGGTCGTCAAATTATTTATTTATTTTTTAAATACAACCTTATTATAATAACGGATATTATTTGTCACTCCTCCATTTTGTGTGTTTGGGCGTACTTATATAATGTGTCGTATTTATTGAATTTGGTTAGATACAGAAAAAAGTAGCTCTCATTATAACGTGACTCACCCAACCCATGCAAAGAAGTAGGCCTTCCTCTAAATTTATATAGTGGCAGTTTATATAAAAGCAAACTGAAGGTGTAAAAATACAGTTTCAATGTCAGCCGCTTGAAATGCATAGGAATCACATATTTAATACAGTTCCTCTGTATTTTATTTGAGGTCGGCCAAGTCGCTTACCTCATCTAATCCACTGCTAAAATTATAATCTATCAAGATTGCGTTGAAGCTCCTTTAAACTGGTCTACATTGAAGACTTGTATTCTTATTAAATTTAAGGGGAAAAGTTCAGCTGACTGAACTGTCATTTGAATTCAAATTTAGTGCAAATTACAAAAATTCCAAAGTATTCAGGATATTCCAGTTAGAAAAACAAAAGTTTAGCACAAGGAGCCTGAAAATTTCATTGATTAAGACTTTGCATCTCTTATTTTAGTTTTGTAAAAAGTTATATTTCTGCAAATATTTGCCACATTACAAGGAATGGTGCACATTGTAGATAAATTATGTTACGATGGCGTCCCTATTGGCGATTCAAAATACCGATGAGGGCGCTGCAAATTGTAAACAAATATGGAGGAAGACGAGTAAAAATTTTACATTTCATATCACATCATCTAGCAATTTAGCATTCAACTGCTATAAATATAGTGACTTCATGTGCTAGTTAGGGTGAAATAAAGGATAAAAAAAGTGGTAAATGCAGTCAAACGTCTCATAAGTGCTTCATTGTTAATTATATCAATTTTTTGGGTTGAAACAGGTACCCTAGTTTTTGTTTACTTACATTTTGGGCTAAAATAAGTGTGATAAACTGTATGGTGATACCATATTAGTGCTTGTTTTTTGTTAAATAATGTTTAAATTAAAATATATTCTGTTTTTATAAGACTAATAATAGAAAAGTATAGATAAACTGCAACAAAGTGGTTATGTTGTGTAAATAAACGTGTTCCCTGTTATTAAATTGTTACATGCCTTTTGGTGAAATGAATGAGAAACAGTTTCTTATACTAGGGCCAAACTTCTACCTATCTTCTATCTTAAACACTTCTATTGACACGTTTTGTGGAATGACACCCATAAACACGGCAGTTTGTGTTGTGCTGATTTCTTTTGAATGCCATTTTAAAATGTAAAAATAAAGATGTACAAATACTTACTAATCACATCGTTTTTAACTTTGTAATACCAAAAAATCACAAGCACCACTAAATTATTACGTTAAACAAACCCAAATACGTGTCTTTTATCATTATATCAGCAATAACCCTCCAAAAATTACCTTTTAAAGTAGGTTCAAATATTTTCAAGCAGAGGGCGCATTTATTTTTGGGATCGCCAATAGAACAAATAGAAAGATACAGATCTCATTAAATTTTCACGCATGGCTACTAAATACAGATCCGCAGCATCGCATAGTTTCAGTCCCAGCGTAATATTTACCTTGAATATTATCCAGGCGGGTACGGATAATTGATTTCATGTTATATAATAATTATTATCCTCGTCGTTCTAGATGGTACGCGCCGACTTACTCTTTACGCAGAGGTAATTCAAAAAAGTTAATCGAGTGCCGTCCGCCATGACGCTTTAAAAAAAAAAATTAAAACCCGCCATTAGTGGTAATGCAATTACCGCTGTTTAATTATTATTGGATTACGACCGCAAAGGTCGCAAGTTTATGTAGGAATTAGAGAATAGTCCATGTTATATAATTGATAACAAATTCTGTTACGAGGGACGTCGGAAATATTCACTTTTCGAGTCGCAACGAAAGCAAACGACGACAATATTGATGATTCGATGCCACCTTTGCCTTAACATCGTTCCAAAGACTGTTTTGAACACTTTAGACAATTATAACCCATATTTTATAGCTTCCACTCTTATAAATACAAGCACTTTCTGAACAGTAGTTTTCTCTCTTTCCAGGTGTAGGAAATCCATAGACTTCTCCCTGAAATGTGCCTGGCTGTTGGACGCCTTCAGCTCCGACGCCTCCCTGCCCACCAAGAAGAAGCCGCACGGCGTCAAGCTGCGCAACCTCATCCTCTCCGATGAGCTGCGGCCCAAGAACCAGAGGATGGCGACCTCGCTGAACGTCCCGTCGGATAAGCTGTCCGTGCCGCAGCTGGCGCCCGCGAAGAAGTCTCACCAGAGGTCGCAGAGCGACGCCTCGGCACTGCTGCCGGGGCTGAAAAAGGGCGCCACCAGCACGAAACTGTGTCTGGGGGACCTCAGCTCCGGCAGGGCGTTCGACAACGGGTGCGAGTGTTTCGAGAGTTGTCAGGGCGTCGTGAACGATCTTAGGGGAGAGAAGACTGAATGCACCTGCGCTGTGAGTAGATACAGTTAAAACATGTATAGACGATTTACTGTTTTTAGTAATGTTTTTTTAAAAACTGATACAGGTCGTCAGTCGTAGGATAGCGCTTAGTTTCGTGGCGTAAATATATTGGCCATCTTGATTGGTTTTGGACAGTGGCGGCTCGTCAGGGGAGGCAATAAATATATTAATAATATCCACTAATATAATAAATAATAATGTAAAATGTAAATGCTTGCGTTCCCGTACTATTATTTGAAATTATTTCCAATCACAAACAACCCAACGCCATCTATGGTCATTCTTGGGCGCTTCATTAAAAATTAACACGGTCTGCTAACTATTTGGTTTGTAGCGCGGGTAGCGCTGGTAAGCCGACGAGTCACAACAGCCGTCTTTCGTCTTTAAGTCGGCTGCGCCCGAGTGTGGCCGACCGGAGGCATAAGTATGAGATGCCTCCTTTGAACCGATGTTTTCGGATAAATGAATTATTTGCGCATGCGTGTGAGATCTGAACACGTGCTTTTTGAATAAAGCTAGAGGCAAGTGGAGCCCACTACTCCCATCCTTTCCCTCTTAGAAATTTGCGGGAAAATAAGCATGTACGGATGACGATTGAAGACGTTTGCATACTATGTATAATTTTTTGATATTCAAATAGGTATTAAATATTACGTATTATTTACTATTACCTATTTTAACATTATTTAAATAATTTTTGTCGAGATTTCTGGCAGTCGCATCAAAAAAGGGATATTTGTCTAACGAAACCTATTTAAGCAAATATTTTTCCTCTGAAATGTCTAATTTTAGGGCGTTTGACCTTGAAAAATTAAAAATTTTCTTTTTCACGCTTTTTTTTTCGTGCGCCCCTCATACCCACCCGAATCTCACCAGCCACCACTGATTTATCTATGCCTCCCCTAAAGAAAAATTCACGAGCTGGTTTTGGATACACCAGAATTAGACCTAAATTTTTGTCTTATTCATGTAGTTTGATGAGATTCCAATTACCATGTTCAGAAAAATGTTTCAGATCTGCAAGTTTTTTGGATAATATTCAATTCTTAATTTTCTTGTAGGTTATAGGCGCCATATTTCCTTTTGATGCGCATATACATTTTATTTATAACCAAAAAGCATCAGTAATAATAAAAATTCAAATAAAAATAACCAATATGTACCAAGATCATATGGATTCCTTGCAGTCACTTTCACCACAAAGTTAGTGCCATTGTCGCAGTAAATGATTTGAGGTGAAACATATTTTATATTGAAAATAACGGCGGAGGGGTGTTTTAGGCTATAATTACTGTAGCAAGTTATTTTGAATTTGTATTTGTTAATTTAGTGTTCATGTTCAAGGATTTATTGTGATATTTTAAAAAATTTGCTCTATTTCCTTTGTGAAAAAATATATCTTAATGTGACATCTAATGGTGTTCCCCAGGCTCCCAGACTAAGGCCAGAGCTGGAATTCATGCAAGCCCTCATCCTTATCGGTAAACTGCTGAGCTCCATCCCCACCAAGGAGGCGAAGACGACGCGGCTGATAGCCGAGTTGACCACTCTTAACCTCAACCTGCCGGCCAGGGTGTGGCTGCCGCTGAACAGCCACGACCCCCACCTCATTGTGAGGATACCGCCTCAAGTGGCCGCCGTGCTCAACTCCAAGGATAAGGTAAGCTAATCTTGGTAAAATCGCGCCTCAATATGACTTGACGGAGTAAAATAACCTACAAAGATTTTCATGTATCACTATTTATTTACAAACGACCTATACTAATTTATTTACACACTACATTTGCAACACTATACATTGGTCTATGTATTTACCTAACTATTTATACACGATTTATGATCAGGCGCGTATTTATTTCAACAGTTCGTCGCCAAATATACAATGGTAGCTTCCAGACATGAGGCAAATAATTTTTTTTCTCTTCCTCGCTTAGGCTCCATACATAATATACGTGGAGGTGGTGGAAGTCGACGACACGTCCAGTTCGCCGGTACCCGCGAAGATCATGCCCACCCTAAGGCACACCAGATCGGAGGAGAACCTGCAGCACGAAACGTCGTCCCTGTCTGCTTTCAGCGTGTGCGGTGGCTGCTACGACGATGTCGATCCCGACTGGAGCCAGGAGGACGACGAGATCTCCCAGCAGGTCAGTGATTTTGTGTCGTATCTGCTGTGAATGTTTTCATATTTGGATGAAATATTTTCTCTTGACAATGAGGTGATCTATCTCTAGTAGCAAGGGATATATGAATGCTAACTATACGCGATTCTTGCTAAGCAATACGCTATCTACTGGCGGCACGCACAACTAACGCTTGGGACTTTGGTTCAGTTTTGCGTATGTATGTCTATTGTGAATTTTGAAATATCCGTTGTTATATTAGTTAATTGCTTTGATTAGATATGAATCATTATTGTTGTGAGCGTCATTGTTCCTCTTGGACAAAGAAAAACCCCGAGATCAGTTTCATACTTTTCCAAAAGCGGGAAAATCTGGAGCTAGCGTGGAAACTGTAAGGTGGGCATTAAAGAGTTACGGGGGACAAGTATGGATAAAGAAGCTAAAGAACGCAGAGTAGAGAGTGTGCTCTTTACCTTTCTCTAAGAATGACTATTTCCATAAAGGTATATATGCCGCATGTCCAATAAAGAATGTGACATATTTTGAGGTTAAGTTTCATTTTCAGATTGAACGCTCGAAAAATATTGAAATATATTTTAATTTTATATCACTACTTACCCCTTTCAAAATAGTTTTACAAGCTTTTTACCTGGTTTCAAAGTTCTCGACAACAAATCTTTGATGAATACAATTTCAAACGTCAGTGTCAGGGACCGTAGGTTAGTATAGTTTACTGCCGTTTTGGCGCTTCGATCTTAAAATGAATCGCGTATACTATCAATATTCTTGGCATGCCAATGACGCAAATAGTACACCTATTTTTATTAAATGTGTATTACCCTGCATATTTTTACCCATAATAATTGAATTAGGTACACCTTCTGAAGTAATGGCATTGGGCACTGGTATTACCCATTCATTGTAATAAATTGGTGGATAATTGGTGGAAAACGCGTTTGTGCAATTAATCTAAAACAATACTCGAAATATTATGTATAATCCGTAGGATATACGCCGTCGTTACCTCTAAAGCAATTGTTTTCTCTTGCATTGTCCCGATTATGTAAAAAGACGCGAAACAGTTAATCACGTTTAGAAAAGACGCCTCTCGTGACCCACATTTTATTTTTATCGAACGCACAACGCAAGTTGAACAAATTGCGTCTGGGGATATTCGGCCCAAACCTGTGAGTCTGAGCGTACTTCATTCTGATTGAAATAACGATTTTCTATATATAAAAAAAGTTGTTTTGTTGACGTTCGCTGATGTTTACATGATAAAGACGATGGAGAAGATTGTGTGGGGGCAAAAATAACAATGCGACTGTAAGGGTTTGTTGTTGACGACAGGAAAATAATAATAATAAATATGGATGAATTGTATGAGATAAATTTATTGGATGGAATGGATTTTGTTAAAAAGTATATTACTTTTAACATTGGAAATGTTTATATTCGTATTTGAGGACCAAATTTGAGTTTTCAAGGCCAAAAGACAGCGGTGTCGCGATCGACTGACGCAATACATATAGTGGAGCAGATGAAACTTATTCTATCTTGTAGAGCATGAAGGAACAGCAAAATTATGTTGAAAATAAATAATTTGTACATTCCATTACATTTCTGTTTATCAATTTTCGTTCTTTTGTCTGCTTTGCGTTCTGAGTTTGTTACGTTACGTCACCTGCTTAGGTTTGCTCGGGCGCAGAAATATCTGACGATTAAGAAGCAAGGACTTTGAGAAGAGCTGCAGTTCCTGTTGCTATTTGAAATAAATAGAACACCCTACAGCTGAAAAACATCCCAACAATTAATTTGTGCATCAATTTTTTCGGATATTTATTTTATATTCGCAAATTTCAAATAGTACATATATTTTACAGCTCACACAGCTTATTCTAAAAATAACTAGAATGATTTATGAAGAAGAAAATCAAAATAGCATTGTTGAAAACAATAGTTTCAATGCAAATATGACCTAATGTCATTGATTCAAATGATCATAGTAGAATTAGAAGATTTTCGAAATTTCATCAGAAGTGGGATTAAGACACGAGGGAAACTTACAGGTCAGAAAGTCTAAAAGCAAGAGATGAAAGAAAATCAAAATGATTTTTTTCTCTTATCATGGTTTTGAAAGTGACAAATTGTGCTGGAGTGAAAATAAATTTTCTAGACATTTGCATAAGCATCTGGATAAGCAAAGTAAATTGAGTAAATATACAATTATGTCTCAAGATACAAGCCACACCAACAGTCAAATATGAAAAACAACAAAAAAATGAAAGTTAAAAAGTAACTAATTGTATAAAGCTGTGATAACAACCTTTACATATTTTACACTCTTCCCTTTGTAGGTGACAAAACAAATCAGTATAACAAAAAAAAGTCTAAACTATTTGCTTCTGATTAATCATCAGGTATTTTTGAGTCGCATCTAGTATTAGATTTTCTGTTGCGAAATTCAGGCCTAAATGCCCTCGTTTTGAACATATATTGTAGATTTTTCAAGAAATAAAAGATATAAGAGCATGTTGTATGAATCAGAGCTGATATGAGTTTTTTGTTTTTTCAACAATACAACATATTTTGTTAACGTTAACACTGTTTATTTCCACCTCTGCTACCTCAAAAATTGAAATATTCAATGTCAAAAAATGGGTTGTAGACGCTTACAAGCATATTTGAGAAACTACTGAAATACAAAAAAAATCGTCCTCATATAAATTATATAATTTAATTTGAAACTTTTACCCCATGTAGTACTATATAATATGAAATAAATGTGAGAGTTTTTTCTGCTAAACAAATATTCCTGATAACCTATCGATCATATTTTATGAACACTATGTATAATAAAAGCATATTAAACAGGTTGCTTTATGAAGCCAGGAATATCTAGTGGCCTCTAAATATTTAGTAAAGTAAAACTTAAGTTATACAGGATACATTTTTGATTTTTCATTGATTAAAAAAATTGCTTGCTGCGCTCTTTTTTCAAATGATGGGCCATCTCTTGAAAATAGCTATAACATAAACGCTTAAAAGACTAATTTTTCAGAAACATAATTCTTGATTACAAAGTTTGGATATTAAAAATCGTTTATAAGAAGTTCAATAACATTATGCCTACGCTGCGCTTTCGCGGCTGGCATACGTTTCCAAATCCTATTTAGTTATCTTTCAGCCAAAGTAGCATGCGTGGTTACACGAGTTTTCATTCTGGCTGCCCATTAGAGAATTTGAATATGAATCAAACACTTTTTTCCAGCATATATACAATACAATTTGTTGATTTTGGAGTAACTTTATTGTTTTGCACGCAAGGTTAATTAAGTGCCCTATGTGCAAAATCGCATATTCACCTAATAATAATTGAAGATCGATATTGATATCTTTGGAGAAGGAGCATTAAAAAAGTAGGTATTCTATAAGTTAGCCAACAAAACAAAATTTTTAGTAAACTCTCATCTATGAATGAGAAAAATGGCATCAAGGTTCTGTTAACTAAGGTAGGTACCTATTTCAAGCAGCTTTTGATAAGCATCAAGTTTTTCATCATAAAAAAAGATAGATTTATCATAGAAATTTGTCATTCACAATGTTTGCTTCACCATTTTTACATGTAAAATAAAAATGGCCTCAAATCACCACAAAAAGTTCCATTACAAGACCTTGATAAATAAATGTATATTTTTAGGATATCCACAGGACAATGAATATAACAAAAATCGCATATACACCTACATATTATAAATTACCGTGTCTAATTTTCGTAATTATAACAATTGTTCATAGATGTCACAATTGTTTGTCCATCTATGAATGGAAGTCGAAATTATGAAGCCGGACTGTTTTGTTTTACACAGTTAGTACAGATTGAACTGGCAAGGCAATGTATGTTACCTACTTTTTTGGCAATCTTTACCTCTGCAATTTGAAACAGGCGGCTACATTTTTGTTGCAGAATACCGTGCGATGTTCTTGTCGTTATCATTGGTAGATCGCGCCACGTGATCTATCGCAATAACTGGGGACAGAAATGGCTTAAAGACACCTGTAATATGTATGTGAAAAGTGAAAAGTCGCGTGTTGTCAGTTGTATCCTCCACTATAGAGAAAATAATCCACTAATTCTCTGTGTCCACCACCTGCTAGATTAACTTTTGTAAAGGGTTCTACAAACACTCGCCATGTGTAGACCAATTTTTCGTTAAAAGATCGAGGAACATGTTTAAAGACCTACGAACATGTATGAAGGTGTCGAGACAAAAAATTGTTTGCTTGAAGACTTTGTCAGTAGTGTGCATGCATAGTTGTTATTGTTATTATAGTTTGTTTTGGACATGGTCTCTGGAATTATGTAAACAATGACTGAAGAGAAATTATAGTAAAAAATTTCAAATCGTCAAATGTAAAATAGGTATGTATATACGAGTATTACTTACGAGAACAATTCATTTCTTCCTCTACTTCATCCCACACCTTATTAAAGGGTGTATCTATACGACTGTATAGTAGTTAGAATTCCGCGGATCCCAAAGAGGGGGCGTACTGATACAGATCATTAATCAACTGCTCAGCATCCATTTTTCATCATTCAAATAAAATCAACATTTAATAATGAATATACAAATAAATAGTAGCGAGTCACGCGGCAGACAGGTTCGAACTCGACTCTACGCTATCTATAAAGACGCAATTGCACGCTGTCGTCTAAATAAATGTGTTCGATTTTATCGCTCTGCTTTGCTCTCTACTGGACTCACCGTTCGACGCGTACTCACCACGTATCTACCTACCCTAAGACTGACTGACAATAAGTAAAAGTAATATTATTTCCTGATGCGTCTCTTTTTTTATCCATCTAAGTTCTAACTACATTCACAACGATTTTTGTAATCACAACGAGTAGCAGCAAGCAACAGATTTTTTATATCCATCGAGCATGCTGCCACAGTTTGTTGGAAGATAATATGGCAAACTGTTTCGGTGGTCATCAAACTACCAGATAACTACGAAGGAACAGTTAGTTGTTGGTTATCAAACTATCAGAAAATTTTGTTAGAACGCTCAATCAATCACGTTCTTCACAGAACGTTATTGACCATAGGCTGTTCTAGACCTTTTGTTTTGGGGGGGGGCTTAAACCCTTGGCAAATATATAGCATATAGACTCATATTACAGATGTTTCCTCCCATACACAGTGTACTGAATAGTGAATTGAATATTAATGGCAGTTAAAGTCAAGACCAGAATTAAGCAAAGTGGAATGACCTCGCCGATCTGGTAAAATGCGGTGATGCATGGGCGTACGTATTCTGTTTTACCATTGGGCACATCTCAGTTAATATATACTCGTATACTATTCTATAGAATACTTCTAGTATATATTAAGTGAAATATGCCCAGTGGTAAAGAAATACAAATCTAAAAATGTCTAGTTAATATAGACATTTTTAGATTTGTCATTAGGTGAAAAATTATTTGCTTTAGCGTAAAACTCTCAAATTGTCCTGAAATTTTGCCTATCCCCCTATTTTCGGGTATGCTGAATACAAATCTAAAGTTATTTTTTGTGGACGAATGTAGTTTTTGAGGAAAAATAGCAGCATTTACGAAAATGGTGGTAGACAAAATTTCAGAAAATTTTGATAGTTTTACGCTAAAGTAAATAATTGCCAAAAAAATTCAGTGGAAAACTGTAAAAAACTAATGTATACATGTAAAAATGTAATATAGGTACCTATTATCAAATTATATACAATTTTTACCGTTAAGAAACGCGCGCGAAATAGCCCAACATCACGCCACTGTTTCCCTACTACCTCGGGCGCAGTCGCTTGTTGGTTCCTGATTCGACCTATCAACGTCGTTGAAGCTCAGAGAAAAGAAAGCGTAAATGCAAGAATATTTATGTTAAATAAGGATGAACAGTTTGTCGTCAACTTTACGACTTTCGCAGATGCCACATATTCGGAAATTCCTTGATATTATCACAAGTATAAGATATATTATATCTTTATACTTGTGATATTAAAAGCTAGTTAGACCGACGATTCTACTCCACTAATAGCTCATTAATAGCGCATCTAACTTCGACCGACGAGGGGCGTAAAGAGAAGTGGGGAGTGTGTGTTCAGTTATAATATCGTACTCGGTTATTGGACTCTGTTAGTTATGTTTCATTTATGGTGTTATCATTTCTAATGGTTCCGATGGTTGCAAGGATTGCGAAATCTATGAATTTTTATATAATTAAAAAATATTAATTTGTCATTAAGATTTCAATTGGCACTTTTGATGAGTAAAAGTTAAGAAAACTATTGTTTTCAATGCAAAGCCCATTTTAATCATGAACAATATTGGAACGACTTTCCATTATGATGAAATAAAGGTGGGAATGTAAATTTACTAAATATTAGCCTAAACACCTTTCTATTTTCAACATTTTTTGATTTTACACTTTAGCCACAGAATATTAAACAGGTTAATTGAACATTGCGTAAAATATGTAATTTTAAGATCACCGCCATCAACAATTAAACATTAAAATGGTTCTAAACGCCCATAAACCGTATCTAAATTAGGTTAAACGCCACATTCCCCATCATCCAATTATCACTTGATTAATAGATGTCGCACAGCAATAAAATTTAATGTTTATCATTTATTGCCGTCCAATATACATATAGCATCAATTAGCGTCGATTTGGTACCCATAGAATTACGCCAGTCTAAATATTTACGTCTAATAATGTAATGAGATCGGTTTTACGTTCCGTAACCGACCGCAAATTTATCTTACGTTTCCCGGAAACGAGTTTTCATTTAAAATAACTGGCGAAGTACGATCTATCCATTTTAGCCTGGAAACAGAGGCATAAATAATTATTTAAAACTTCCACAGTTTTATCGCGTGATTGAATATGTCTTCAAACGATTGGCATTATGTATTTCAAAGACGTACCTATATTTTACCTGAATCTGTATTTATCAAATGAGATTCTACTCCATTAAGCGAGTACGGTATTATAACTGAAAACTGTCCACTACTCTTCACGCCGGTCGAGCGCTGCGCTATCTATATTAGTGGAGTAAAATCGTCGGTCTAACTTGCTTCTTTCTAGGGGTAGACATCTATAGAGGCACCAGTATTCGCGCTATAAGCCTGAGCGCACCGTAACACTTCATTCTGATAAACGCGAGTGCTTTCTAAAAATTCGATAATTCGAAAACGGTTACAGATATCAACCCAAACTTTTTTTAAAAAATTATTCAATATCTAGAAAACATTTCATTCGCTGCATGTATATACAAATACAAAGTTTTATTTTTTCACATAGTTAACCGCATATCGAAGTTTGTCATGAATAATTTTAGAAATTTTAACTTTACGTCATTTTCCTGGTAATTTATAAATGTACTACCAAAAAAATGTTTATACCATTTGAACTGCTTGGGTTTTGTGCAAAAGTGGTTAAAATTGACATTGGACGAAAACCCCTGATTTGGTCCCCATATACAAACATAAACATTTCCGATGTTAAAATTCTATGCAATAGTCGAATGAACAACTATCACTAGTTGGTAAAATTTTGACTTGAATGTCGCAATCTTCAATGAGCGCATTACTCTATTGCAGTATGCCCAACTGAAGAAGCCCATGGACAGGGACACCATCTCGCAGATGAGCCAGGAGTCGAGCGACTCCAGGGAGCCACCGATGTCTATCCCGGCCAGTGAAATCAGAAGACGTTTGTCTGACTTCTTCCACGAGGAGAAAAGCAAAAAGTTCACTCATGATCCAGAAGATCCTTCGGCTGCTGTTCTCAAGGAACCCTGGCAGGTAAAGATATATTCCGTCACTGACTATAAACTGACAAAGCTCGTCAATATTGGGTAATGCAGTCCCATAATTGACAACTTTTTTATAGTTTGCTGTAAGTTAGTTTTGTTGTAGGACAAAGAACAAAGGATAAGG
Organism: Pogonocherus hispidulus; assembly: GCA_963924545.1. Lineage (NCBI taxonomy): Eukaryota > Metazoa > Arthropoda > Insecta > Coleoptera > Cerambycidae > Pogonocherus > Pogonocherus hispidulus. The sequence continues at coordinate 67,018,133 of OZ004695.1, read as the reverse complement.
GAAAGCTCCCCATATGGGTATTTGTCAACTTGGAGGCTACTTTCCGTCATCGTGAAGTGCGGTGACGATTTGAGGCAAGAGCTGATGGCTTCCCAGCTGTTGGAAATGTTTCAGAAAATTTGGGAGTTAGAGCACGTACCTCTGTGGGTCCACCCTTACAGGTACTGTCAATTATTCATAAATAGGTTCTTTTTTGAGCAATGATCATTTAATTTTCAGGATTCTCTGCCTGTCCGACGACAGTGGGCTGATCGAACCGATCCTCAATACCGTCTCCCTGCATCAGATTAAGAAACACTGTCAACTATCGCTGCTCCAGTACTTCATCAAGGAGTATGGCCCGATGACTTCCGAGGGCTTCCTCACTGCACAGAAGAACTTTGTGCAGAGCTGTGCGGCTTACTGCCTCATTTGTTACCTCATCCAGGTCAAAGACCGGTAAGATGAAATATTTCCCAATTATTCATGGATTCGTTTTATTAATATTATTGTTGTTTTTAGGCACAACGGTAACATTTTGTTGCAAAGCGACGGCCACCTCATCCACATCGATTTCGGGTTCATACTGTCCACGTCGCCGAAAAACTTGGGTTTCGAGAAGTCGCCCTTCAAACTGACAACTGAATTCGTGGAGATCATGGGAGGGGAGAATTCTGACATGTTCGAGTACTTCAAGATCCTGATCCTGCAGGGGCTGATAGCTGCTAGGAAGCACCACGGCATGATCATCACTCTGGTCGAAATTATGAGGTCAGGTAAGTGTCGCAACAGTTTTTTCAGGAGGTGTTGAAAATGAAACTTTTAAATGAAATGTTAGGAGTAAACCGAGTACTGGACTATTCAACTTTTTTTTATGCAGGACAACTTAATCTTATGCTTCTAAATTTGATCTATAGTGTAGAGAGGCCAATTTGCCTCTTCTAGTTGAGCAATACTGATTAAGATTCGTAGTTATAAATAAATTACTGACAAAGAGTCGAAGTACTTCACGCCATACAGGATTGACAGCAATTCATTCTCGATAGTAGTATATTTTGGCTCTGCAACATTAAAAGTTTTGTGTACCCTCTACTGTGCTCAATATAACGATATAAATTGTAAAGGCTGAGTTAATTTGCATAATTCTAGAGGCGCCCTGCCAGTCCTAGGAGCTTCTATAAACTAAAGTAGCTTCTATAAATGTTAGAACTAAAATGAGTACTGGTATATCCAACTTTTTTTATGCACGACAACTTAATTCTATGCTTCTAAATTTGATCTATAGTGTAGAGAGGCCAATTTGCCTCTTCAAGTTGAGCAATACTGATTAAGATTCATAGTTATAAATAAATTACTGACAAAGAATCGAAGTACTTCACGCCTTACGACAACAACTCATTCTCGATAGTAGTATATTTTAGCTCTGCAACATTAAAAGTTTTGTGTCCCCTTTACCGTGCTCAATATAAATGTAAATGTAGATGTAAATTGTAAAAGCCGAGTTTCTTTGCATAATTCTGGAGGTGCCCTGCCAGTCCTAGCAGCTTCTTTAAACTAAAGAGCGCCGCCTCTGTTTCAGGGTCTCAACTTCCATGCTTCAAATCTGGCACAGCGACGGTGCAGAACCTAAAGAACCGCTTCCACATGAGCATGACGGAGGAACAGCTCAGGCTGGAGGTGAACCGCATGGTGGAGGGCAGCATGCACTCGCTCTCCACCAAACTGTACGACGGGTTCCAGTACTTCACCAACGGGATCCTATAACCGTGTGATACATTTTTAGATTGTGTAATTTAAATTCCTTACTTGATTCGGTTGAATAAACCATACCACAGACTTACCAGCGGCAGGTTCCGTTCAACCGGTTCTTCTTTTTTAAGGCGAGATGTTGACTAAGTTCAATTTTCTATGATTGTTAAATGCTCAAAGTTTAAACACCAGTTAAATGAATATTAAGTGTAGTGGAGGTATATTTATTCTAAGTGATCTGATATTTCTCGGACTATACGTTGCCATGTTTTTGTAACAGCGTTTCGCTTGTGTGTAAATAAATTTATATAGTGTTTCCTATATTGTGTATATTACCAGTTAAGTGGATAATACTCAAGTCAATTTTCACATTGAAAACAATATTTGAGGCCAAATAAGTATGTGAAGACGTTTTTTTTATGTATTTTATTTTGTTAAATATAATTTTAATATATATTTATTTCTACACTTTTAGCTTGTATAGTCCTGTTGATGGATAATTGAGGGGCAGAAGTCGATGATTATTTGATTCTGAGGTTTATTTCTATTGAACAAAAAATTAAAAACATTCCAAAAAAACAGTTGTTATTCAGAAATCTTTATATGGGATCCCATATCGGTTGAAGGCTGCGGCCCGTGCAATTCTTGCCAAGAAATCGCTTCCAGGTTAAGCTATATTGTCGCTTCCCATTGGGTTTGTAATGGATGGCATATATGGATGAATATTTCCAACAAATCTGTATTATTTCGTAAAACGTTTTTTATTAAAATACGCTGTCCGGTATATTGTAAACTTTTGAAATTAAAAATCTGCGGAAAGTTTCCAAAACGTTTCTTTAATCTTCAGAACAAATTTTGTTTGGAAATTTTAGTCAAAGTCCAAGAGTTTACGAAATTGTCGAAAAATTTACAAGAAATGAATATTATTGGTTGAAATTATTAGTCATGTAATTATTTGTCGAAAATTGCACGACGGGTCGCAGCGCTAGCTAAATTTTAAACGAAAAAATTTGTATAGATATATTTATACCGTTTTATCGTGCTATTAATCGATAACTGTAAATATGTGTGTAACCAATCAAACATCACTAGCTGAATTTAGGTAAATGACAGTTGTCCATCCATTTTTTATAATATAATAAATTAAAATAATATTCTAGGTGTAATTCTAAAAAAATCTGACTGAAATGAGGAACGGTCCACCTCGGCCTTTATACAGTGACCGGAATAAAGAAAGCCTCTCTATGAGCGATTGTTCTGCTTCAGAAACGCCAAAAATTGTTAACAGTATGTTTATTAAATTTAGTTTGGTAGAAAATTTTAATTCTATGCCAAAAGACACTAAATGAGAAGATATCGTAAAATTAAAAAAACTGTCGAAGAAACAACTTTTCCTAAATAAAAGTACCTACCTACAGTATTTAAAACCACTTTTTGGTGATTAGTATAATTCATTTTGTTTCAGCCGAACTAATAAAACGAGGTTAGAATTTTATTTTTTCTTTCTTCACTACCTGTTTTTCACAAAATTTTATAGCGTCAAAAGGTCATTCCAAACAACTTGTTTGAATTCAAGTTTAGGCTATCAGTTCATATAAAATGACTTTTGGGGTACATTTTTTAAATTTCCCGCTAAACTGCGTAATATGGACAGTACTGTTGAATACTTTTTGGGGTTTTGCATGATGATGACAAACGATTGAGCAAATCAATATGTATCGAGCTGTTGCCCATGTGACGCATACTTTACGCCATGCACTGTATATTTCCGTTTTTGTCGTTAATCGATTCTAGTAGAATTTCTTTTTAGTAGTCTTATAATGGTTTTAGGTGGGCTGTTCCCTGAGATAAAATTGCAAAAAGACTGAAGTGTCACGTAGGCTTTTTGCAGCCCTAGCCGTCAAATAAGTTGTTTGATTTTTTCATCGGTCGCGTAAATCAAACTTACTTTTCTTTCTCCATCTCTTTTTATAGGAATGGCAGTCTCAACAGCCCAGTATGTATGTTTTATTAAGAGATTTTGAATATACAATTGTATTTTATTATACCTATGAAATGTATTTAACGATTAATAAACAATTATAAATATTTCTTTTTTTTAATAATTTCCAACCTTATTTAATAATAGATAAAAGTTTATCTATATTTACTCAAATAAAAGAAGTAGCTTATATATTGGAGAGCTATGAGGCAGAGGCATATTCTTATCGTTATGATCACTCGGAATGTATCATTAAAGTAACTAGAAAAGTTATTACAATAAATTAAGTTGCCTGATTCACATTCAAATTTGAAAAGAACATGAATATCACCCAAATTCTTTTACAAGTACTATTTCATAAAAAAAATAACGTAGAAATGTCTACTTTAGTGTTTGAATAAAATAATATAATGAATAAAAATAAAAACTTAATGGAAATTTTGGATAAACTTTTGCATATCTATAAATAACCATAAAATTTGTAATGCTGCTTTCACTTCTGGCCGAGCTTTGAGTTAAAAGATCTAGGACGACAATACACTTTTAAATACTTTTATGTAATACTAGCTGTGGAAGAACCACTTGAAATCGATAATGACACAATGTTCGAAGTCGATCACTGTGAACTCATATAACTCCCACACCACCATAGCTAACGACATGCAACCACCATAGTGCACGATGGGAGACTTTGGGCTACTACCACACACAAACACCAGTGGTCTGCGCTGGATAGTTCAATGTGAAATATACGGTCACATGTCTTATTTTTATATATTTATACTAGATAAATTTGAGGTGGCAGACAAATTTTGCTATTTATGGTTCTCTTTCACCGATAATCAATCTGTAAGTTGAGCAACTTTTTTTAAGACAAAATTACCATGCAACCTACACCTTTAAAAACCTTGCGCACAGCTAATTTAATTAATAATCAAATGATGGTTCTGTAATTCTTTCATTATTAAACAGATTTAGTCTAGGCATTGGAAGCCTGCCGTAGAGGTGGTTGCATGTTATTATTAAACTTGTCGTAGAGGTGCATGTTATTATTATTGCCCATGAACCGCTGCTTGAGGTAAGTAAAGAAAATACCCAGTATGTTAGTGGTTTCCAGTTAATTCAATAAATAAAACGAGTTGTTCTTGCTGTTGTCACTTTATTACTTAACTAAAGTGAGATTCAAATTGTACGCTTTATTGTGGCCAACCAGCAAAACTTCAACAAAACTTTTAAAAATACCACAATTTACAATGATGCGTCTACAGACAAGTTAGTAACACAAATAAATAAAAACGTCTGGGTCTCATTGCACAAACAAGAAATCTGTTAATAAGAACAAGAAAAATCTGAAATGCTTTCGAGATTTTTATAATATATTGCCTAATTTAAATGTAATGGTTTTTAAAATTTTTACAAATATTTCATAAATACATAAACTATAAATCGTGGCAACAAAATTGTATTAAAAATGTCAAGCTTATCTTCAGAAATAGTATTTTTCTGAAAATACAACTCTAAATACTGAAACTTACTGAAAAAAAAACCACTATATACATTAGAAAAAATATAAAAAACATTTTATATTTTCAGAAGTGTACGTAACAAAAAACACACTGAAAGAATTATTACATTATTTTTACAAAATACTATACATTACGAGGGTAAATTTAAAACTTTTTTTTAAAACAACTGGAGACTTAACCAACCCTTGACTGTGCAATAAGCCCCTACCCTAGCCTGTATTTAAGTACGACACATGCACACCTAAAAAAACGTCAGCGAATATTAAATCCTTATCAACTGCTGCAACAAATTCGATGGCAAGATCCCCTCCACCTTCTCGTACAAATAGTAGATGGGCATGGACATCCACCCCACGACAGACTTCGCGAAAATCCCCATGAGATCAGGATACTGATGCGTTAACAGCGCCAGAAGGGCTGTAAATGAGCACAGCCCTGCTGTAAATATAATAAAAAATGGCAACTCTTTCTTGGGGTAAACAGATACCTCGTGGAATGCGGGCAGCAACTCTCTATCCGCACATTCTGTGCATGTGGGGTAAGGGTAAAATAAGTGCCCCCTTTCCAGAGGATAGGGTAGCATTCTAAATGTACCCTCCCATGTGCAGTGCAGTAAATTCAGAGCCCCTTCCACTGCTTTCCAGTGTGTTAGGTGGAAGAAGGCGTAGGATAACGCCTCGGAGTCTCCTCTCTTTAAAACGTGCTCTGGCGGCAAGATAAGGGGCTTCATTTCTAGTAAATATTTAGGGACATGTGGATTGAACTCTACTGCTCTGTGTATGGCTTCTACAGCTGCCATTTCTGCAGTATTCAAGCCTCGTTTACTAGCAATATCTGGCGAGAATTTATCAGCCACTAACCTCGCTTTCAATAGAGCCGCCGTGTAGCAGATGGTGGCTGATTTGGGTAAGGATATGTCATCGTATTTGGCTAGGACTGCTTGGACGTCTGCATAAGCCTGCATCTCCAATAATGCTTCTATTAAATTCTCATGGATATTTAACACATTCATGATGGGTGGAACTTCTTTTGTCAAGTCTCTAAACATCTTTACGGCTTCTTTCAGTTTTCCAAGTTTTCTCGCACACATGGCGAGTCGCCTTTTAATATAAATTAAAACATTTGTATCACGTCTGTGCTGCGCTTCCATAAGAGTTCCTTGATGCTGCAGAGCCTGGGATTTTCTGTAGTTCGTTTCAGCTACTTTCAGAGCTTGTTTTAAAATTTTCTCAGCCTCGGTTATGGTAGTCGCTTCTTCTTCTGCTAGAAGAATGTAAGCTGGCGCACATTCGGGATTTTTTTCGAGAGCACTGTGTGCAGCTTTTAACCTGACTGAAGGATTCCGCTCCCTCCAAGCTGTTTGCATTATTTCGTATTCAGCTTTACCAGCATCTGCCTCACAAGTGAAAAATGTTTGATGGTCTTGTGCTGATAAATTCATATCATAATACGTGAGAGGTTCTTTATTAGTAGCCCAGTAGAAACGCTGGTATTCTGCCCCTCGATATAGGTTTAATGGATTTCTCCATACTTTACACTCTGGAACTTGAGGCTGCACATTCGTGGAATTGCTATTGTTGGAATTGTTCGATTCTCCATAATCTCCACTTATCCATGGGCTGATGTGGTTTATGGAAACTTGTTCTATAAAAGAGGTGCCATACTTTCGAAAGTACCACCATTCAAAGATCAGTATTAGTCCTGATATAAGGGATGATGTACCAGTCAGTGCCACATAAAACTTTGGTGTTAAGGTGCTTAAAAACATTGTGGAATCCCACATCTTTGGGGCTTTTATAGATGGGTGTGGCAACGAAGATCTTAAAGAATTACATTCAGAGTTTATACACTAATTCACAATTCCGTTCTTTAATCTTTGTTTTGTTACAAATCTAGTTAACCACTTTTTCAAGACTGACAAAAGTGACAGATCAAACAAATGTCAATTTTCTGTCAACGCTTCGAGACACATGCACCACTTATATTTTAGAAGTTTATATAAAAATAACGTCTTCTAATTGGTTAACGTCCAGCGCGCATGGATTTGCCAACCAATCAAATTATAGATTGAGTAATAGTAATAATAGTGGTAGTCTTTTAAGTGAGTGGTAAAATGAAGTTAGGTACAAGTGAAAAAGAAAAACCCGAATTTTTAATACTTCAAAGTAGCAGACGTAAAAACATTACAAATTCCGAATACAACAAATCATAGATAAAGCTAGGAGCTAGGCAACAAATCAAATAACTATAAGGGAATTAGCGGAGAGCGATCATTAACCTTGATTATAAAAATGTATTTTCAATATATACACTAAAAAAAGGAGCTGTTGTAAGTAAAAATAATTTTACAAAAAATGCTAGACTCTCTAATACTCAGTCTAAGTTAAATAAACAGATGCAGTCATCACCTTCTTTTGGCGCATTGTATCTTCTAACATATCTTCTGGAGGACCGCCCATATATTTCATCAACAGGGCCCAAATTGCTGTTAACTGAAAGAAAATAAGTAGGTATATTAATAAAAACAATATGAATTATTTTCAGCCTAATTATGATGTCTATATATATTTTAGTACTGTTTACGATGAGATTTCGTTTTTGTGGAGATACGGATTGTCCAGACTGGGTTCTAGTGGAAATAAATACACTTTCCAAGCTTTCGTCGGTTAAACTTAAACTCTTGGCACAAATTGTGGCTCAAGGCATTACAAATCCACCGGTGGACATGGAAAAAGCCGAAAAACTCTTTGCAGAATCTAAATTAGATGGGGATATAGATTTAAAAGCGTGCATGGCATGTTTAACTTATATCATGTCATCCGCAGTGCGTTACAATTGCGATAGCAGTGCACTGCAGAGCGAATTACAACAGCTTGGTCTCCCTAGAGAGCACAGCACTTCCATAAAACGAATTGTAGATGATCAAATTACCAGCTTGGCTGATAAATTTAAGGCATCGTCTTTAAGAATCAATCCTTTAGAAGAGTTCTCAGTGAAGATGAATGAAGATATTAATTGCGCAGTTTTGGACTTGGTAATAGGAGGGGAGAAAAAAAGTGCTACTTTGACACCGTTTACACTGAATGTTCTTATAGAGAATTTGAAAGATGTGAGAAAAACAATGATTGAATTGAATGAGGTATCCTAAGTGTCAAATATTTAAAAATGTAATACAGATAACAAACTATATACTTGAAATGAAACAAAAATAAAATTATTTTATAGATATATTGCAAGAGTATGTGTAAATAAAATTGCAAAAGACAAAAAGTAAATTGAGTGCAAACTGGTGGAGCTAGATCTAATAAATTGGGCACACTTGCAGTGCCCGTTGTGCCAAACACCCGTAGCTTTGGTAAAATGCCTATTGCCAGGTAATATTACGTCGTTGCCCTTAACGAGTACTGTTTTTGGCCTTTCAAAATCTGAAAAAGAACTGTTAAACAAACCAAAACACTTATTTTTATGAAATACAAACGGTCATTAAAAGATTTTCTTCTAGTAAATACTGAGTGTTTGGAATCGTCTTTGCATTCCTGTGAGACAACAACCCCATCTAACTCGATTTCCCTTTCACATTTATTTTTGGTAAAGTCTATTGTTGATTTACCTTCGGCAGCATGCTTTTTTGTTTCCTCTGAATCATAGAACATACTTTGATTAAAAAAGTCGTCTATTATGAGTTTTATACTTGATACGAATATCACTTTATATGTAAAATTCTTTAGAATATCTTCTTTATCCCAACTTGTTGTGTTAGGTAATAGATAACTTATATTATCCTGTTTTTGAGAAGTTGAATCTTTAGTGTAAATACTGTCTAAAATGTTTTCTGTAGATACGGGAGAAATGGATATATGACTGTAGTTGCCAAAAACCATTTCATTTTTTGTATGAATTGATGTGTTGGTATAAATATTATTCAAATTGTCTTTATTTGTCAATGTGGCAAAAGTAGACGAGTAGCTAGTAATATGACTTGGATGGTCTTCTTGCATTGTTGAATTTGAAGATGAAACTGTATTGAAATTTTTAAATGATGTTTCTTTATATGTAGAACTAACATCAAGTGACCTTGTATTTGACACAGTGAGACCAGTTACGGAAGTGAAATTGAAAATTTTGGGGTCTTTCCCTTGCGTTATAAAATCAAAATCATCAAACGCTACTATGTTTATCAGAGTGATATCCGTTTCTGATGTCTCTGATAGATTTAACACGCTGGTGTGTAAGAATTTTGAAATATTCCTGCTACTATTCACAATTTCTACCATATTAGATAATGTAGTCAAGTGAGGGAAGTGTTTGGAATCTGGGGCTTTGTCCTTATTCTTTTTCAAAATAACGTTCTTTTCTTTTTTTACGTTTGCACCTTTCTTAGTACCTAAAATTAGAAATAAATGTTATAGTGTTTTAACATTCTGAATTATACAAACCAAGTATTTTACTAGATATTCAAAAACGTACTAAAAAAGAAACATATGCCGAGTTGATGCAAAAATGTACCAAAACTTGTCCACTTTATGTCACCGAGTTCAAAAGTTTTTCCTGTAGTTTTATTAGCAGAAAATATATTTTTCTTCAACAAATCAATATAAAAAAGTAATAATACCTATTTGGTTTATCAAAACCTCAGGAAAGATATATTTAAGACAACTCTTACCTGCGCATAAGTTAGGGCGCATTCTGTCACACAGCCTATGAGGACACTTCGAACATGGTTGCCCCCTTTGGTACACAAACTGGCCGACAATGTTGCCTGCAGGCCCGTAGTTGCAAATAAAGCGGATGTTGTACCTTGGGTGATGAAGGGTTTCTTTAAAAGCTGAGGCAGCACAACCCACATATCTTGTCTTGGCCCAGACTAGTTGAGTGTATTGCCCAATGAGATATTTGCCCCTCCATATCCTAACAATGAAAAATCAATAGATTTTGAAGTGTAAAACCGAAGTAAATTAATAATTTAAGAGAAAAGTGCAACAGGTAAAATATTTTTATTTATGTTTTATTCGATTTTGACAATTTGAAAGTCTATTACCAGTTTAGAAGCTGAGATATGAGACTATATTTTGCAATGAATAAAATTGTAACGAGCATTTTTTAATGATTACTTTCTGGTTTGGTTACACATTTCGGCTGGTTGGAAATGTAAAATAATCTCAAGACTAATCAAAATGTCTTTTTGTTACCAATTGGTTATTAAATGGTCTTCTAAAATAAGATTTCCCTTTTTGTCACACACTGTATGGGTGCACGGTTGTAATACCATGGAAGTTAGTTTTATAAGTAAGAAAATTGGTCTCACCCCATGAAATCATCGACATCTGATGGAACAATGTATGCTATTTGTTTATACCAATTCAGTATGAGAACCGACAGCTCCGGTAAATCTTTATCGGTTGTAATAGCAGTCACAATATTCTGGCCGACCTCAAAACGTTCTGTTAAGAAAAAGACACGTAAAAGAACAAAAGTTAATAGAGATACAGAAAATAGATTAAAAATATTCTTCATAATCTTTCTACCTCACCTGTTCTTTTACATGTATCATGTTGTCTGGTATCATTTACACTTATACATTGATCGGCCCACCTTTGGGCTATTTCGGCGAGTTCATCATCCCATTCCTAAAACAAGATTCCACGATTAGGGTAGCCAAATTGATAGCCAATTTGTAATTTTAAAGTAATAGAATTAAGCCTTGAAAGTAAAACCTTCGACTAAAATAATCTGGCATGTATATTATTTGTTTAAAAAATTATTTGAATTCAACATGAACTTCTACAATTGATTTCTGACATTTAAAATCAACATTAGGCAAAATCTTTATCTGAGTGCATCTATACTTTAGTGCCATAAAATACTATGTTAAATCTTTTATATAGGAGAAATATACATTTAAAAATAGCCAAACCATGGATTAAGCCTTTTACGGTTTATTTATACATTCAGTAAGGTCTTAGATGCAACCAAGGAGAAACTACTATCCTATTGTATTAAAAACTGTTACGTTTACATCTAAAGCATATCCTGGGCTTATTATATATCATAACCATACCAGCAAAAACATGTCAGCCGCAGCAGGTTGATTCCCTAAAGCACCTTTAGATTCCTGCCCGGAAGCCACATGGTTACGGATGTCGTTGTGGATGTCCAGGATGTATCTTTTGTCAGCAGATGTTACCGGTACTTTTCTGTAATCTATACATCTCTCTGCGGGGCCTTCCTTGAATTGGCACATTGTGTGTGCACCATTTTCACAGAGCTTGCAATAGTCTGCTGCCCATATTGAAGTGAAGGAAAGTATTAAAATTATTATCAACATTATGCTGTTAAATACACCATTTAATACATGTCAAAGTGACAAAACTCCAGACAAGACTGAAGGTATAGTATTAAGTATACTGAACCTATTTAATATTTTTATTGTTTCTTGGGTTGCAAATGTCTCTAATAATTAATTTCTAGACTGATTCTAGATTTCTAGACTAGAAAACATGATTCGTGCATGACATAAGCTGTGTAAATTACCTCCAAATAAAAACGCTTCCTATAGTAAACTTCTGGGAAGATAAACGCTGTGTGTAATCAAGTGAAACGTTATAAGATATCTATGCTGAACTGTTTCTAATTGGGTACTATATACATTATAAACAGGACTACCGAGGCATATGTAAGTTCAGTGTATAGAATATTTGTTTTTGTTTTTATAAAGTTTTTACATTTTAAAAATCTTTGGAGCCTTGTAAAATAAAGCTCAAATTTTTAATGATTCGGTAATGATACGAATATGTTCCTCAAATGTTAATAGTGTCAAATCTCATTCTAAGATTTCTAATTATGTTTCCAAGATCTCTAATGCAAGTTATTCTATTTAAAATTGTAGTGCCAAGCTCATAAGTTGTCAAACCAGTGCTACAATTTTTCCAAGATTTTCTTGCACCTTAAAACAATCGGAAATTGATTAAATGTCTTACATATCCACAATTTTCTTTACTTTTTACTCTGTTGTGAATAAAATAAATGGATTGTTGATAGATTTTTGAATAAAATGAATCCAGGAATGTGAATTAAATATAAAGAAAACACTGAGTATATTCGTTTCTTACTTTATTCACTCTTTTAAATTGAAACATAAAAGTTGCAAATAATCTAATAAATAAAAAATGATTCCTGTTTTTATAATATGTTTATTCTTGTACTCACTTTAATAGAATATAAATATGTATTTACAATTCTGAGAAATAAGTGCTTCCTCTAATGACTTATTATTCATAACTCAAAGGTATTTTAATTGTTAGGAAAAACCAATTTTAATGTCTTGTCATTACAGGAAATAAAACATAATGTTGGTTTCAATACAACTTAAATTTATTTCTGTTTACGGCCAAAGGTCAAATGGAATAATGCCAAAACAACATCCCATCTAAAAATAACTTAATGTTTTTCTAATAGTTCTCAATCTTGCTAAATTACAAATGCCCACCAATATGAATTTGAAAAATATTTACCCAAGTTTGTTCCCAATTCAAACCTGTTATGCCAATACAAATTCTACAGTTTACAACTAAGACAACAAATATTAAATGGAATGAAGACATACACCCGCTGAAACAAAAATCTTGCAGTCGTAAATTTAACAAAGTCCACAGGGCACCAAAAAAATTTAATTAAATATGTACATATTTATTTTAGTTGGCTGTAGTTTAAAGGTTTTTTCTCTGTAAAAAAGTTTTTGAGAACAAACACTTGACCGACAGCAATTGTAATCACTGCTAAAGTCTCCATTATCGACCACCACAGCACTCTTTCATTGAGATCTTCTGCCCGCTTCCTCCCTTGCGCTTCCCTGAGACGGTGATGCGTCTGGTAGTCCAGAATTGTATTCAGGGCTTTGTGAATATCCTGGGCGGAGGCTTCGAGCTTAAAGATCAAACAAAACATGATATTGTTATACAGACTCGTTTAAGACTGATTTACCTGTGTCAACACAGTTGCGTGTTCTCCCATACCAGGCAAAGGCGACTCATCTCCCACTTGGAAATCCATATACACAAGCTTGTGCGAGAACGTTGAAAATTCGTTACTGAAGCAAACCTTATATATACCAGTCATTTCAGATACGAAATTATGTGAATCGAACTGCATTTTGACTTGTTTGTATAAAATTTTACCCTGGGGATCTTCTAAGGCTACATCTACATCGTATTGTCCTCCAGTGACCACCTAAATATCGGCAGAGATAAAAAAATGTTTTTCAATTGACAAAAGAAAATTTACCTGAAATTCGAGAGTACAGCTTGTGTTCTTCCGTACTTCTTCGTAGAAGCATTCTTTGGCACTGTCGGGTAGTTCGAAAGTTAATTCGGTAGTGGAATACCGTTTTATGAAGCCTAATAATAAAATAAATACCCAACACCTATACACCATTGTCGTTATGTTCTTTCTAACACCTTCCGTAACAAATTCCAGTAAATTTCAGAGACTTATCAGCAGCATGTCTATATTAACTTCTTTGAAAAATGATTACATAGAATTGATTATGTGGATTTTCATTTCATAAATTGTGACGTCTTTAACATAACCTAAGTTGTGATGTGGAATCTCAAATATTTACCCGAATTCCCATTGGATAAAACTGATATGCCATAGAGATGACAAGTCAAAAATTAAGTAGGTACCTATCTTCAGCAAAGATAAATTAGTTTTAGTTTATTCTCTTTGCTTAGTGATTTTCTCTTATCTAATCAATTGTATCTATGATCTTCAAACACTGACAGATAGTTCTTTCTTGTTATATTGTTTATTTTTGTAGGCTTCTTCAATCTTTAATAAAATATTTTTGATAATTTTATTTATAAGCACTGCACCGCACAATAAATTCCAGATTTTGATCGCCTCGATTTAATCCTCTACGTGGTATATATAAATCTAAAAAAAATGTTGAAATAAACTAGTTATTTTATTATCTACTTGTAATAATAAAATAAAAATAAAGTAAACTTAACTTTTATTTCAAATTCACAGATTATAGGTAGATATATATCTAGTCGTCATACCTATTCTTTAATTTATATTTTGCAAGTACCTATAGTTAGGTATATGTAAGTAGAGATACGTAATGTAATGTATATGTAAGTAGAGATACGTAAGTAGAGTATACCTATGTAAGTAGAGATATATGAGTAGAGATAATATTCAAGGATCAGAGGTAATTTTAAAAGAAAATGGTAATAGAGAAAACTTTATTTATTCTATACATATTTTTTAATTATATCATCATATATTCAAGATTTAAGCGACTTGTAATTTTTATTTATCAGGCCTTTTAGGTAATAAAATAAAAAATAAAGTTTAATTTTATACTCATTTATTGTTGGACTTAGCTAAGTATACATTTGCAAAATATTTTTCATTCATCTACCTAGGTATTTATAATAATTATATATTTTTATAGAATTTTGATTTTCTAAAAGTGTAATATATATATAATTCTTTCAAATTGCCGCTTTTGCGAAATATATCCGGTTCTTGTTCTTTAAATGGTCATATTTATTTTGATTGGTTGACGTAATTGACGGACGATTGGTTTTCAAAACAAAATTATTTGTCTAAATAGGTCAGATCACTAACTTCGCAAGTCAGATCACTGAAGACTATTCCTTTCTCCGTCTTTTGGCATGCATTAAAAAGAAATAAAACCTCTAGTGCCTCAAAAGAACGCAAAATGAGGTTACATGAAATCATGAAAATGTCAAGTGACCGTCAAAATATATATATGGGTGTGTTAGTTATCATTTCATTACTTCATAATTAGTTTTACCATATTTGTTTATATTTCGTTCGATAATTAGGTGAGTACTCATAAACAGTAATATCTGTCCGCAGATTGATTTGTTTTATGTAAAAAATAATGCAAACTTGGACAAAAAACAGTGAATGAAGAGAATCCACAGTTAAATGGCGGAATTGTTTATTTTCAGTTTCCTACTTTACTTTTCTTTTTGGTTCGAGGAATCTTTATAATGTCGCCGACGCCTATGCCAGGGTAAGCATGAAATTGCTGTAATCAGCACCATGATATCTTCATTGTTGTCACGCTTACAGTATATCGTAGCTTGTAGTGCAAGTCCTACATAATTCTTCTTTCTGTAACACATGGACCTTCTATAGGTGTTCTAATTGAATAATCTGCTACTTATAACACCAGATTAACTTATAGAATAGAGTACCTACCTAGATTAGTTTTTATCTTGGGATAAATTTTTGCCTGATCTGTTTATTATTTTGTTAAGGGCTCCAAAGCTCTTCTTTATTCATCTTCTCGATTAAGTGTGGTAGATTATATTAATGATCAAGTAGATTTCTTCCTGCAGAAAAAAATATTAGTCGTAGAAAAGTAGAAATCAGAAAACCTAGCTTTTTAGTAGGTAATGAACATATCATTTGGTTGAAAATTATCTTCAGGAAGAGGATGTAAAATGTGGTTTTTATTTTTAGTGTTATTAAATACTACCTAAATACTTAATTGTAAAGTGATTAGAACCACTTTATAGTTAATTATCTTATACTTAAATTGTGTTCATAACGAAGAATTTTATTTAAGAAATATTTAAAATAATAAGGTAATTTTTAATATTGTAGTATGTTATTTACAAATAAATAATAAGTACTTAACACTTATTGTTTATTTGTATTTATTTTGGAACATCCTGTATATCATTCTGTTGACGCATAAAACTGGCATAAATATAATCAACGTTTATGTTCTAAATTCATTCATTTTAGCAGTAAAAATGACATACAACTAATAAAAATGTAGTAAACTCTTTCGAGGATATTTGCTTAGTAAATATAAACGCCCATTTGCATTATACTCACCCAAAATCATCCTTCACACTACATTAACCCAGCTAATAACTATTTAACAATGTAATAATAGAAACACGCCCTAGCTTTAGCTTCAGGTACTGTGATCTCAATACTTACAAAGATAACGCTGATAACAGTGTTTGTTTTATTGATAAGCGTAAATAATATAATCTAGTTTCATGTTATACAAGTATTTATCTCAAAATTTTATAAATTTGTTTATTCTATTGACCAAATAAAGTAATGAAAATCAGTGAGAGCTGAAATTGTTCGTGCTTTGCAAAGATTTAGTGTTGTAACCATGAAAAATATGAAAGACAAGTCTCCTGTGATACCAGAAATTGGGACAATCGCCCAGAGTTCTCTGCTCCAAAGAAGGGCGCAGTCTAGGGAGGAATTAAATATTAGCTATTACAAATATGACGAGTACGATAATGTCCCGTTGCAGCTCAGCTCTGTTAAAGCTCCCAAGGAATTCGTTTATCTAACTACAGTTAAAAGGTACACGAAGGGTTTTGCATTTCAGTATCTTTCTGAATTTAATAAAATTATCGGCTTGTCTGAAAAGGATGATGTGCAGGTATGGTATAAAAGAGGCACCTGGAGCAGTATTACTACTAAAGAATGCTCCGGAGGTAGTGCCATCATTAAATTATATCCTGCTCTGCGTAGATTAGAATGAGTACTTATTTCTGATAAGTACTCTCGTTAGAAAAAGCACAACATATAAGGCATTCAAGTATTTTTTGTTGAATATTTTATAGATCTATGCCATATTTATGGTTTAAAACAAACCTATGTCAAGGTAAAGTCCATGATTAAACTTAATTTAAACATAACTTATTAAATACATGGTGCCTTTTCTTTATAAATTATAATATATATTTGATTGCACCGAAATATTGGAAAGAGGTGAACTTTAGTTGCCTGCATGTAAAATGCCTACAGCCCAACATTTATTTTAGGTTAGGAATATGGTCATGTAAATGTAAAAGGTAACTTACATTGAAAGTACATACACTATAGTATATTAATATTGAAGAAATTTTTATAACAGTAATTTGTAATTTGATTAAAATATCTACATCTTTTCGGAATACAATAAAATGTTTAAGATTTAAAACAAATTTTATAACAAATGTGTTTTGCCTTTTTTATATAACATAATATCTAGCAGGTTTAAGCGACATATTCAACAGCTTGCTAAATGCTGATAACTTATGTTGCTACTGGGCGTTCCATATTAATGTAATTCCATTGATGCTATAATAATCAGTAATTGGTAATAAAACCAATACTATTAGTTTGCTCACTTTTCTATTTTTTGCAGTCTTACCGCCAACATGTCTCGTGAAAACATGATATGTTCGAAGTGCGGGGAAGGCTTCGAACCTCAAGAGAAGATCGTCAATTCTACTGGCCAGTTGTGGCATCAGCAGTGTTTTGTGTAAGTATATATATAGTCACGGTGATAGCTGAGCCTGTTATATGGTGGGTGATAGTGTGTGACTAACAGAACGGTATATTGCAGCACGATTAAAAAAAAATTGTGTGAAGCCCAAATTCACTATTATGATCTTAATGACCTTAACATTATTAAAACTACTTTTCCAGCTGTGCCCAATGCTTCCG
Organism: Pogonocherus hispidulus; assembly: GCA_963924545.1. Lineage (NCBI taxonomy): Eukaryota > Metazoa > Arthropoda > Insecta > Coleoptera > Cerambycidae > Pogonocherus > Pogonocherus hispidulus. The sequence continues at coordinate 67,000,394 of OZ004695.1, read as the reverse complement.
CCAGTTCAGGGATGGCGTGTTCTATGAGTTCGACGGCCGCAAGTACTGCGAGCATGACTTCCAAGTGCTCTTCGCCCCCTGCTGCAACAAATGCGGCGAGTTTATCATCGGTCGTGTCATCAAAGCAATGAACGCCAGCTGGCATCCCCAGTGTTTCCGCTGCGAGGAGTGTGCAGTGGAACTGGCAGACACCGGGTTTATCAAGAACGGGGGAAGGGCCCTGTGCCACGAGTGCAATGCCAAGGTCAAGGCTCGCGGGTTAGGCAAATACGTGTGCCATAAATGCCAGTAAGTATGTTTGTAAAGTTACAGTTTCAATTCTCCGAAGAGACGGGGCACTGCACTGATGAATAGAACGTCATTATGTTTGCTAACAAGGATAACTTTTCTAGCGCTATGATCGATGACCAACCCTTGAAATTCCGCGGGGAAGTGTACCATCCGTACCACTTCAACTGCACGGCATGTGGCGTGGAGCTCGACAGCAATGCAAGAGAGGTCAGGAACCGTTCTGGCTTTGCCAAGAACGACATGAACGAGTTGTACTGCTTGCGTTGCCACGACAAGATGGGGATACCCATCTGCGGGGCTTGCCGCAGGCCAATTGAAGAGCGAGTGGTCACTGCTCTGGGTAAACATTGGCATGTCGAGGTAAAAATTTAAATATCCAGTTAAGCCGGTCGATATTAATTGGTGTTGTTTTTAGCATTTTGCTTGCGCGAAATGCGAGAAGCCGTTCTTTGGCCACCGTCACTACGAAAAGAAAGGTTTGGCCTACTGCGAAACTCACTATCATCAGTTGTTTGGGAATCTGTGCCATGTCTGTAATCAGGTTATCTCTGGCGATGGTATGTTTTTGTTTTAAATGAGTTATTTTGTTATATTTGACATTTATAAGTGAACTATTTGGAAGGGGCCTTAAAACTGTGCCTCGAGGTACATCAATGATTTTTTGTACATTTCATATAAAATTATAACACTAGAGTACTTGATCACTGAAGAAAATATAAATTAAAAGGAGAAATGCTGCGAATAAAGAATTGATGGATGTACCACAAGGTCAGGTTTTGGGACTTCTGCTAGTTATAGTACACATAAATGTCAAAAATAATTTATTTATTTATTTATTTATTTTATTTATTTAAAAAATGCACACACACATGATACATGATACATATACACACATACATAATACAAGAATATACACAATAAAAATACCTACAAAACACACAAAAGAGGAATGTGTACCTAGAAAGCACCTAAGTGATTAAACACTTGTGTTGTGCTGAAAAAGTGCATCAATATCCAAAAAACACAATTTACTGGTATAGTGAGGACTTGCTTGTGTACAAAAGTAATAATCAACAAAAGATTTATTTTCAAGTTTGAATATTAGTTGTCCAAAATTTTGTAAAACTTAACACGATTATGAAAAATAAATCGCTTATTGTCATTGAATATAACACCCTCTTCATCAACAAGCTGTAAATTATTCTCCTTACTAAGATTCTCATTAGTAGCCTCAGAAATCAACTGATAAATCTTTTTTAAGTTATTTCTGTTTTCATTAACTTGTTTTAAATAGTAATCATTTTTTGATTTTTTTAAAAGTTTATTCAGTTCATTTCTATAGGTTTTACATTCATGTTCCATTTCCTGTGAAAAATGTTGATTTAATCTTTTTTTTAATTTGTCTCTATACCTTATTGATACAATTAGACCATCCGTTATCCAGGGTTTAATCTTTATAGTGTTTTTCTTATTCATAAAAGTTTTAGATTTATCAATCCAACCACAAATTTTTTCCAAAAAAAGATCAGTAGCAATTTGAGGATCACTGGAGTTCATAGTCTCATCAAAATTTTCATCCTTCAAAAAAGTTTGTAACTTTCTAAAATTAATTTTTGTGACTATCTTATGATTTACTTTTACCGTTTTTACACTATCGCTTGATTTAGAGTATACATTTAACAAGACGGGATAATGAATACTAAGATTAATAGAATACTAAGTTAGCTAATAAGTTTTTTTGGTACCTTTGAATGTTCGGTAGTATATTTAAGCAAGTTATTTCTCTACCCAGTGTTCACGGCTTTGAATAAAGCCTGGTGCGTGCACCACTTTGCCTGCTCCATATGTGACCAGAAGATGAACCAGAAGACCAAGTTCTACGAGTGTGACTTGAAGCCGGTGTGCAAGAAGTGCTACGAGAAGTTCCCCACCGAGCTGCGCAGGCGTCTGAGGCGCCAGCACGAAGCGACGCCTAAAAAGGCCAGTACACCCGTCAATTAATTGGTTCAATCTTCCATTTTTTAAACACACTGCATTTTTAATGATGTCACGGCCATTTTTCCGTTTATTTTATTTTACAATGATAGTTATTAAAAGCAGTTGGTTTATAGTTTGTTCCAGATAATAAGAAAAATAAATTAGTACTGTACACGGTGTATTCCTGTAAATATATATACAAGCATGGTTTGTTTTCAAGGTACACGTTAATTTGAAGTTTTTTTTTTTTATGTTGCTGGGGATGCCGAGGATTTTATGACTTTATCTTTCTTATATATCTTAATAAACTATGATGTATGTTTGAAACGTCACTGCCACATAATGATTCTAATATAATTAGATATAGCTTTATTTTATTCGTGTTTGTAACATTTTGGCATTTTTGTTTCTAAACAGGTAATATTAATTGTTTTTAATATCTTATAACGAATTATTCGCTTCCAATTATAAGTTATAAGGTGACTAATCGTAAGATTTAAAGCTGCAGACAGGATGGGGCAAAAAGTACTAATATCAGTAAACCATATGTAAAAGAAACACTTTAACTATTAGACATATAATATACAGGGTTATTCAGAACTTATCTCTAAAACTTTGAGGATATGTTCATCCTTAAATAAGAAATCGATATCACCAAAAAGATTTTATAATAAAAGTCTTTGGATTTCCCGTAAACAATGTTAAAAGTTATACCATTATAAAGGACTACGTAGACGGGCAACTGTACTTCAACGACATCCGATATACCACATTCCTAAAAAAAAAGTAAACAAGTTTTTGTACCTGGAACGCCTGGTGAAGACCGAGCGAATAGAGTTGGAGTGGGGATAATATCTCTATTGTCTATCTGTGTCGCTTTCTCAGTGCCGGTGGTAAACAAAACGAGGTCAGCCCAGCCTAGGTACTGGGTACATTAGAAATAAGAAGTCAGTATTGTTGTTTGTTGTTTTATTTATCGTAGGAATGTTAAACTTTAAAATTTTCAAAATGGCTCATGTGTACAGTAATGCTGAGTTAATGGACATGATTCTTATTTATGTTGAAGTTGGACAAAATGCAGTGGCAGCTTTGCGCTTGTATGCGGATCTATTTCCCAATCGACACACACCAAATTATGCATTTTTTACGGCAGTGGTACAACGTGGCCGTGATATTGGTAATTTATGTGCAAATCGTGGACGAGATGGTGGCCCGGGACGACCACCATGTATTTTAGCAGCTGAAGAACAAGTGTTGAATCTGGTCCGTGAAAATCTGCGAATAAGTACAAGTCAGATCGCTAGGCAGGTGCCTGGGGTATCCCAATCAACGGTGTGGTGCTTACTACACGAAGCTGAGTTTTATCCGTATCATATCCAGCGTGTTCAAGCACTGTTACCAGTGGATTATCAATTACGAGTTAGGTTTTGTGAGTGGTTGTTGCAGCAAAATGCTGAAAATCCCCAATTTACTGCTGAGGATTTACGCAAGCGTATCACAGCTGCCGCGAATAATTTACGTTTACAAGATCAGCTACTAGGAGGAACATTCGGTTTAGTGCGGCAAAATTGGATAAGGCATGCCCAAAAGTGTGTAGAAGTCGAGGGACAAAATTTCGAACAGCTTTTGTAACAAGGTATGTGCAAATTTTTTATAAATTTCATGTTTCTAATACCTAGTAATCAAGTAGCGCAATTCTTCAAAATTAGTGTAACAAAATTTTATTCATTTTAAAGACATGTCACTTTGGTCACATCTATCTATCTTTCAGTTTATTTTAACGTAAAAAGGCTTCAAATCTTTTTTGCGCCGGGTGTCGGTATACTCTCAGAACTTCCGAAGTTTTTTTCGTGCTATATGTGACATCGCCAGTTTGCATTGTTAGTCCCAAGGTCACTACATTACTATTATTTAAAAATTAAAAATTTTTAAATAGTTTGTATGTTGAACATCCCCAAATTTTATTATGGCTAAGTTCTGAATAACCCTGTCGATATGACCGACATTTGTTATTATCTGAACCGCTATTTGTTAATATTCTTGATTTCTGTGTTTTTTGCCCCACTGACTGATAACTACATTTGCTGCCCTTTTGCTCGTTTTTGTGTGTATAATAATACACAAGCAAGCAGAAAATAATTCAATGAAATCTGTGTATACTTTTAAAATGTATATTAATTGATATAATAACGTAAATTATAGTAATAATAGGATAGTGCCTTCTTTTTTAGCCAGTTTAATGTTTCTTAAAGTGTTGTATAAAATTCAAAGCCATCATTCATGGTCGTTTTACGAGATAAGGGCCTAAAGCGGCAGAAATTACTTTTAAGATGTGAAGATTGGCAGACGCTGAAAGTTAATCCGCCACGCTTTGAAATATTCCGCGGTTTTCGATGAAAGATTTGTGAATCTCAATTTTAAAGTTAGCATGTATCGTACTTGACTTACTTGTATAGTTTTTTCTCGTTGATTTATCTCATTACATAAATCTTATTGCCAGTAATAAGATTTAAAGAATTGTGTGTAGTACAATCATTAAGTTTTAATAAGTTTTAGTTTCTCAAGGAAACGAAGTAATATCTATATAAATGCTTTAGGGTGTAGTGCGTAAATAAGCCACGATAATAATACTGTAAATGTTGTGGTAGAACAGTGCCTTAACTCTACGTAACGTGTTGTTATATTTCGAGTATTTTTTGACCTTGTCCCACGCGACAGAGTAAGTGATCTTCCCATAATGATTTTGAATATGTACATGTAGTGGAAACGTATTTTTATGTAAATCGCGTCGATATTCTTCTACAGCCCTCTTATTTTCTTCATGTGTATACTTTAGTCGAACTTTATATAGAAGGTGCGCCTTAAAAAGGAGTCATATTTTTCTAAGAGATGCGGATTCATGGTATACCCCTCTTTCCAGCGTTTATTTTTGGATACAAGTTTTTAAATTGTCCTTAAATCGCTTTAAATTCAAACGTAAAATAGAGTCCAAAAAGTAAATTGACAGCTGAAATATCACTTTTGTCTCGTTGGATTCAGAAAATGGCGTGGATTCCAAAAATATAATATACATGGTTGTTAGTAGTGGTGAGAAACAGACCATAGTGGCCTCTTTCGGGTATTGCTACTATCATTTGTAGCAAAGTAGTTGTCTTCGGCACCTTCAAATAAATATTAGTGATGGGCGATTCGACTCTTTTCAATGATTCGTATCATTCGAATCGGATTACAAAAAGATTCGTACCAAAAGATTCGTACCAATGATTCGTATTAAACAAAATTTCTGTACACCTAACCGCGCACTACATTTCAGTATCGTATCGTACCGTACAGCGGGTACAGCCGTACGCCGTACGATAGCCGCTGGGCTGACTAGTATAATTTATACCACTATACTAGTACCAATGTGTCGAATAACTCGCTAAACTGTACGGTGTGTGCGCGCACTGCGCGCGCTGTGATGTTTTGTACATACCCAGTGGTACGAATCTTTTTAAAACCGATGATCCGTACCATACGAATCACTAAATTGATTCGTATAATTTGTACGAATCATACGGATTCGACCCATCTCTAATAAATATTCATGGTGTTCCATATAAAAATTGAGAGTTGGTATCGCTTCCGGTAAAACTGGAAGTGATAAAAAGGTAATTATTATGTCAAAAAGCCCTTTAATAAGTATTTCCGCCATGCCAAATTTGAAAATCGTGTATAATACCATGAATCTATATATGAATTATTTGTATGTAACTGCTGTTATTATAGGCAAATGTCTGGAAATCAGACACTGCAAAATCCTCTATAATTGTTTAAAGTTCAACAATCAACTATTTTAAGCACTTTTACATTTGTAACTTTGCCTCCATAACAGGCAAAAGTTATGTTTTTTTATTAATATTTTTAAATCATATTTACCTTTTTATTTAATACTATAATAGAGGGTAATACAAGCTTAACATTTTTTAAATTCCAATGAAAGTGTATAAAAATCGATTTCGAGGAGGGGAACTAAGATAAAATAAGTCATATTGCTATATATTTATCTATATACTTACTATAAATAATAGTATATATTTCATCATAACTAAAAATGAAGGTAATGATGTAACAATTTAATTTTTGAATTTGTAGACAAGTTATTAATTTTTATGCGGCTATAGCTTTTTTCTAGTTTATAGTGATTTAATTAATAAAATGAATGTATAATAAACATAAATTCTCTTAGTACCGGTCTTACTATTATTAATTATAAGTATATATTTGTTTACATATTAATTTCTTATAATTTTGTACTCTAAAACATCTGTTTTACGAAAGAAATCACTCAATTTAGGTACAGGTTCAAAATAGTGCTGAAATTTTATTGAATTTTTTTATATTTAGATATTTTTTAATTATTGTGTCCCGATAGTTTTTACAAAATTTTTTTAAATGTTTTTGTGATTTAATGATATTAATTTGTATTAATCAAATATATATATTGTAAAAAACATTAATCTTCTACATTTAGGTGGATCATATTATAATTATACCTACTTATGTATTGTCTTTACATATTGTTTTTAATTTGTATTTTGTAATTTTAATCTTGTATTCTAAATTATCTCCGTTTTGCTAAAGGAACCACTTTTAAACTATTTTTCAGACACTATTATCAATATCCGTGGAAAAATCTAGTCATAATATAAATATTTATGATAGATTAGTATTAATCAAGTGTTGGTTTTTTCGGCAAAACGGTGATGAAGCAATTTCTCAACCGCAAAATAATGTACAAAACTAAAATTCTAGGTGCCTGCTTAAAAATGATAATATTCCAGTAATATATATGTAACCGTAAGGTATTTTTGTAGTGCTAATAAAAAATAATATACTTACTGTTTATTAAAATTGTTTTTCTCTTCACGAACATTAACATGGAGTTTTTTCAGTCCATGCAGTTTTATTGTGTGTTTTTTCTATTATAGATGGCAGCACAAGCTGCATGTTTGATATAAAATGGTAAATGCTGACCTTCCGTCATGAAATTACATAAAATTCCCTGATGTAATTGAATTAGCCTCATATCTTTATTTTATATGCTGTCTATTGAGGCTTATACGCGATTCTTGCTAAGCAATACGCTACCTACTGGCGGCACGCACAACTAACGCTTGAGTTATTGGTTCAGTTTTGCGTATGTATGTGTCTATTGTGAATTTTGAAATATCCGTTGTTATATTATTTAATTGCTTTGATTAGATATGAATCATTATTGTTGTGAGCGTCATTGTTCCTCTTGGACAATGAAAAACCCCGAGATCAGTTTCATACTTTTCCAAAAACGGGAAAATCTGGAGCTATCGTGGAAACTATAAGTTGAGCATTACAAAGTTACAGGAGACAAGTATGGATAAAGAAGCTAAAAAAAACACAGAGTAGAGAGTGTGCTCTTTACCTTTCTCTAAGGATGACTATTTCCATAAAGGTATGTTATGCCGTATGCCCAATAAAGAATTTGACATATTTTGAGTTTGTTTCATTTTCAGATTGAACGCTCGAAAAATATTGAAATCTATTTTAATTTTATATCACTACTTACCCCTTTCAAAATAGTTTTACAAGCTTTTTACCTGGTTTAAAGTTCTTGACAACAAATCTTTGATGAACAAAATTTCAAACGTCAGTATCAGTGAAAGTAGGTTAGTACAGTTTACTGCCATTTTGGCGCTTCGATCTTAAAATGAATCGCGCATAGGAATGAAACTGAAATATTGAAAATACTTTGGGGGACAAATTCAAGTCACCATATCAGTGCTGCCATCTTAATTTCATTTCTCTATATTAACAAATGATCTACCAAATCATAGAGATCTAGATAACCTTGAACTTTTCTCAGTGCTGACATTTGTGGAGTGACATCTACATTTTTAATGTAAAACTAGTTCAAAAGTGAATAAAGAGGAATGCATTAGCAATCTGTAAAACCAATTCAAATGCGACATAATTCAGTACGATAAGACTTACAAAAACAAGGTCTAGTATTGGTTTGTTTGCAAGCGTTTATGAGGCAACCAACCAACACTTATATAAAAATATATCTGACAAAATGGTATGTATCATTTGTAGTATATAATATGTACTGTATATAAAAAAAAGGATAAATGTAGGTACTTTTATGTTTATTGTGTCATCACAGGAATGTACCTAGTATTTAAGCTCTAAAAAAACCAACACCTACCATAAATTACAAATAAAGAATTTACAACAAAAACAATACTTACATTTCAGCGATATATATACATCCTAAAACTACTGGTACGCTCTACTATTGTGTGCAAACGACGAAAATGTGTTTGATATGACAGATGATACACATAAATAACAACTGTTACATGGAAAACGTTCTTTTTTTGGTAGTTACGATATCGAAACAACATTCATACAGGAAATGCTAGAGACAAGAAAAAACTTGTTGATATAGAATTTGTTTAAAGAATTAGTTATCTTTCTTCATCCTGGTGCTCGTCATACGATAAATTATGGAGTCTCTACCAGGGTCCATATTCCCGATGGCGAGGCAGATAGCAATGAGAGAAAACAGCATGGCAATCCCGAACCAGAGGATGATGTTGAATATTACCGGGTAATCTTTACTGTAGTAGCTAGCCAAATTGTAAGTCTCCTTCTGCAAGGGGGAAAATAAGTAATACAGACAATAATTAATATAATTCTATAAGTATGTGATGGATTGTGAAATTTGCAAGTGATTGATATTGCAAAATGATATTGATCATTGTTTCACCAATTTTTCTGATTTAACTTTAACTACAGACAATTCACATGATTATAATATAAAGCCTTGGAAATATTGTGTTCACATTGCATACATTCAAATGTTTTTGGTCCTTCGAGCCAGATAATATACGATGCGTTCTATGTTAGTAAAAAGTTTGTAACTTTGAAATGAGTTATGGAATGTTTTGAGAAAGCGCAGGAACAAATAAAACATCGATTTATGTGAGACTTATTTCAGAAAAATTCATTTTAATTTTAATTGTATGCAGTCAAACATGAAACCAATAGAATAGTTAATTGTATAAAATAAATAAAAGCAAAAACCGCTTATACTTTCTACTTACATCAGTATCCTCATCAGCCCTAGCTTCGGCTTGTAAAATACTCCTTCTAGACCGTCTGGTGTGACTCGCGTCGCTAGTGACGACGCTTACAAGCACATTGCCTTTGTATGCTTTGACAAAAGCAACATTCAGTCGGAGGATAGCCTCGTTCAGCAACTGCTTGGCCTCCATTGCTTCGGTGGAATTTTCTCCATGCAGGTCAGAAAGAGCGTGCAGTGCCGACACTCTGAACCAGAAAACGTCCGGGATGTGGTCTTGTTTAACAACGCCTTGCTCAATCTATATAGGCAGAGGATTAAATATAGCCCCAATAGTATATGTTGAGTTATTTATTATAAATTAAGTTTTATATCTATAAATTACTATTTTAAGTAATTTCAATGCATTGTCGATTCTAACTACTCGTGTGTCAAACGTTTTGAACTGAATAATTTTTTATTGTCGAAGAAAACCAAAATTTTTTTATAAAAATAAAAACAAATAGATACCTTTTGTGCTATTTCATGAAGTAAAGTGATTTCTTTCAAAAACTGACGATCCTCATCAACATCCAGTTTTAAGGACTTGCGGCTCACATGTTTTGGATTCTCACTTTTAATTTCCTCAAAAATGCCATACTTCCTTACCTTAAAAACAGTTATAGATGTACAGTGATCATTCATAATATATTTCTTCACTACAGAGGTCACCGAATAAAAATATCAAATATACATGTCACATATATATTTGACATTTAACATTCGCGATTCTTAAAAAGGAAAACTAGTGAAGAAATTGTACTTTACTTACTTGTTCCAAACCACCAGACAGATCTATCCTAACCAAATTAGTGTTCTGTTCTGGAAACCGTTCAGAAATCCTTCTCTCTAATGAGTGATATATCTCAACTTCTTCTTCGTCTGTTCTAAGAGGGAAGTGGTGTCCTTTCTGCTGGCCTATATCCGCTACACCATCTACAGTCACAGTTACAATGGCTTCCGCAAGGCTAAATGGATCCTCAATGTATAATCCTTGCCAATTCGAGTAATGCTCAGTAGAGAAGCCTAGGGCTGCTGAATATACTTCTTTAAGGGTGCTCTCCCTCACGTGATCGTGGCCTTTAAAAGAGAGGCTGGATGGGTGGTGTAACACAGAGAATTCACCAGCCCCATAGACTAAAATATATTATTAACTTTAAGTATATTATTTGGCAGGTTTTGTTTGTATAATATATATTTATATTCTTACCTGAGGAAATAAAGAGAGTGCACAATATAAGAAACATTTTGTACATTTTCGTAGTACAAGCCAACCAAACCCACAACCCGTGACAGCCTTCAAAAAATCATATGACACTTGACTTATGCATGGAACATGAACATGGAACCATAGAAATATAGAAAATATAATAATTTTCAATTTTCTTCGGCACTTCTGAAAGTAACCAATGATAGATACCTGTAAACAGTGTTGCCAAGATATTTTCGTATGATCCAAAACAGCTATAGAATGACTCAAATTTGAATACATTTGGCTCAAACAGTCATTTAAAAAAATATCAGCTCAATACATAGCTTTACTGTTAGTTTCAGTATCTATATAGCAACAGAAGCCTTAAATACAAATTAATTAAAATTTCGTAATTTCGAGACAACTGTGTTTGTTTTTCATCAGCAGTGATGCCACCGCTCTCTTGTTTTTACAAACCTCCAAAGCCAAGAAGTATATGAACCTAATTTTTAGAGCTATGAGAGATTAGTTATTTATCCACATTAGTACAAATGTATCGGAGATAAATCATAGAAATTTATATAAAATATAATTTCTATTTTAAATATTTCTTATTTCTCATTATGTTGGGTGGATATTGGCAACCTTTACAAATTAACTGTAATTTAAAAATATATATCTTAATCAAACATATTATTTCGATATTAAATTTTATTTTTCAAAAACATTCCTAGTTTTATTTAATTTATTTTTTTTTCCAAATAGTTGATGCAAAATAAATGTGATCTGTATGATTCTAGTCACAGAATATAGAATTTTAGTAAAGTAATTGCTACATGCGCCAACTGGCGGCGAGAAAAGAATTGAGAAATCAGAGCCCACAAAGTTGGTACGCGTGAAAACAAACAGTGTCGCCTCTCTAGGGTTTTTCAGTTTACTAGTTGCGGGAGTGGTGCTGTTGCGAGTGGTGATGGTCCGTAGACGTTGTTAAAAACCCGTGTTTTATTTTAAAATGTATATAAAGTGACAAATGGAGTGTATTAGTGTGTGTTAGTTTTACAATTATGAGTGAGGTTTTGAGTTAGCCGCAATGTTCCGTTGTATACCTATTTTCAAAGGCTGCAACAGACAAGTGGAGTTTGTTGATAAGAGGCACTGCTCTTTACCAAATGTTCCCGAGGATATTTTACGCTATTCCAGGAGCCTAGAGGAGCTCCTCCTAGACGCTAACCACATCCGCGATCTTCCAAAGGTATTGCGATCAAAATACAAAAAAAAAATTATCTGAATTGTTTACTTTGACTTTCAGAACTTCTTTCGGCTGCACCGACTTAGAAAATTGGGACTTAGTGATAATGAAATCCACAGGCTACCCCCCGACATCCAAAATTTCGAACACCTCGTCGAGCTCGACGTGTCTAGAAATGGTAAGCTTAGACTTTAAAGATATTCACTCACATCTCGCGAAAAACCAGCTTGTTAGACCGGTTTTTAGATGCATTTAAACTGTCACAAATGTCACTTAATTGTTGTCACATCCACATACCTTCGCGAAAAGTAAAAACTCACATTTGTATCTTTGTTTTAAATACAGACCCCAGACCTACCTGCGTAGATTATTAAAAATTAAACAAAATAGATGTAGCCTGTGGCAGTATTTGTCAAATATTAAAATTCCTGGAAAGTTCATTGTTTTGTGTAATTTTGTAGGTACTTATTTGCTTTTGTAAGCTTTCTCAGAACGATGCGTAATTGTTTCAAAATGTAAGGGCAATAAAAGGAAAGTAGAACAGAACGTGTTAAAATTCCGTAACTGTTTGGTTAAACTACGGTACTTAAATAAATAATATAAATTATTCTTTTGTGTCGCGCTAGATAGCTACCGTTGATAGGGATATTTTTATTAATGCTCGGTTAAATAGGTGTGGAGAATAATGGAAAGCGTTTTGTGCTATACCTAGATACCTACTAGGTAGTTTTTTTTATCTAGGTTTGTCGCTCACACCTCACTTTCATCCCGTCATAACGTAAATATTGTCGGCTGATGGGAATGCGATATATCTCCACCCACTTTTGAGATTATTGCAGCGTGTACTGAAAATATATGGATAATGCAGGTGTGGGGAGAATAATTATTTATTGTTTCATCCTGATTATTGTAATTCACTTTCGTATTTAGATTAAGTGCCTCTGCAATCGGCATGCAGGTATTTCCAAGCAATGCTCGAAGTAACACCTACATAACTGACGTGCGATTTGCAAATTAATGAGATATCGTACGTAGTTGGCTGGCCGATTGTAAAATATTGATAATAATTTATAGCCCATAATTTAAATCTTTAACGCATACTTGTACAGTTATCGAGAATTACCTATTTAAATAATGTTTGAAAATGTATCTCGAAGTTCATTTAGACATTGATAACTGGTATCTGCAACTAATTTCCACAATAGCTTTCTAACCAACGCAACGAATGCATATAATCAGCCATTATTGTTTGAAAATTGACAATTTTTTATACAATTTTCAGGTAGGTATACATTTAGATATTGTTATATTACCGATTTTATTCAGTCGTGTAATTTTTTTGTGCCGATTGAAACCGTGTATATTTTTATATATCTGGATAATATGGCGTTCCTCTCATAAGATAGGATTAGATATAGGACTTGATAGATCTATCTCTAATGGTAAGACTGAAGACTGATATGCTCAAACAAAAAATTGTACCAAAAAGTAACGTCAGTCTACATCTCTATAGTGTAAAAGTAAGTCTACATATTCTAATACTTTGGTAACGTATTGTGTTGAAGGGTTGTGGTAAAAAGGTATATTTTGTGGTAAACTCTCCCAAGAGCAAATCAGTAAAAAGGTGCATTCCTTATTCAAGTCTGTTTTCAGGTACAGAAATATTTTAAAACAAAAAAATATTTCACAGTGAATTTGGTATCGTATATGTTATTCGTACCCATTAGTTAATAATAAATATTCTAATTCTTGTTTGGATATTGAGGGGGAGGAGGCATTCAGGCACCAAGGCCGTGCCTTACCGGGCACTTTGCATATTTACTTACACCACGGATTCATGGTATAACCCCTCTTAGATTTTTAGATACAATTTTGAAATTTGCTATGGCGGAAGTTCCTATGAAAGTTGACATAAAAATTACTTTTTTGCCACTTCCGGTTTTACGGAAATAATACCAACTCGATTTTTATATGGAACACCTTGTAGGTATATTATTATATTTTTGGAATCTACATCATTTTCTTAATCCAACGATATAACAGTTATCGTTGGATTTAGAAAATTACGTAGATTCTAAAAATATGATAATATACAGGGTGTTTCTTTAAAAAAATGGAGAGGTGGTATTATTTCCGGTAAAATCGGAAGTGGCAAAAAAATAATTTTGTTGTCAAGAAGTAGCATTTAATTAGTAGCTACTTCCGCTATGTTCAATTTGAAAATTTGCTTATGAATGTTCAGCGGAAATAAGCCCAAACACGTAACCTCTTTTGTAAAATTTAATACTGCGCCAATTTAACCGATTTCGCATCCTTTGCCAACTTATAATAGACAACCTGTAGGTGTATGGAAAATTATTTAATTTGAAAACTTCTAGTAACAACGTAACGCACGCCCGAGTTTGTTCAACTTAACGGTTGTTGAGCTTAAAAATCAAATGTGTTGTGATAATAAAAAAACAACCGGCGCAACCTATTCACGGTGAAATTGTTTTCACAAATTCATTTTCATTCGACAGCCGAAGTGAAGGTCAGAATCGTGTTTTTGGTACAGAGCATCACATTTATTGAGGTGTAACTTTTGTTTATTTTGTAGGTACGCAGTTTTTGTAAATGTGCCATATATTTATTGCAAAATAAACATTATTATCATGTTGCGGTATTATTATTATCCGTAAAATTAATTTAAATGGTATTATTATAGACTTGTGATTGGGTGATAACGCTATCAGTTTATCCAATTCGCTGAAACCCTGTACCAAACTGTCGTCCACCTGATCCAGGGACATAATCGGTAGATGTACAGTAGGCCAGTTGTAGAGCTGTAAAATTCGTTACTTTTTCCCATAGTAATCGTTACTTCGGATCCGTTACTCGAGTACTCGAGTACTCGAAGTTAAAAAATTGCTGTATGGGGTATGACTTGGGGTGTGAATAATGCAGTAATCGGATTCTTAGAGTTCTGGATTCTGACGTTATTTGTATGTAGGTTAGGTACCTACCGTTCGGACTCGGTGCGTACTCGAGTATCAAACTAACGATCACGTAATTTTTTTAGTAATCGTTACTTCGGATCGTTTCGAGTAACTAGTACTCGAATAACGATTAGTAACGATTTCTGAGAGCTCTAGTCAGATGGGATTTGCTCGGCTGGCTCGATTGCCAAGGCAATAATACCTCCTACAACAAGGTGTTATAGGTTATAGACCTCTCCAGTAATTCATGTCTAGTTATTCGACCAAACCCGATGGGTAAACGGTTTTAAAATTAAATTTACAGTGTCTGTGTAGCCTGGCAGGCGCCTGTAACTACCAATTATCCTCGATAAGATACAACTTCTGCTTTATCTCCGGGCAGATGGTTGTCGGGCTTCTCGGATCTTGGGCTTCAACTAGATGCGATTTTTTCGGCTTCTTGCAATCTTAACTGTACCTGAGTTGGGTTAGTGCATGAACGGTACTTCCCTTCCAGCAGTTGCGATATTTTTTTAATTTTCCTGCTTTGATGTCTTTATCATGCAGCTAAAATTGGGAGTATTGACAGGTAAATACGAGGGTAAATATCAAAGCGGTGTTAATTCTATAAAAACATAGAGCAAAACTAAAGATTGAACGTATAAATTGTTGATTATAAATAAGGAAATCATTAAATTTAACATTTTCAGGCCTAATTTATAAGAACTATCGAGGCAATGGCAATTATTGCAAAAAAAAAAACGCTTTATCCAAGATATTGCACAGATATTGTCACGTATTATTATTATTATTCGTAGATCCACTTATCTACCCCTAGATCATAACTTTCGTGAATGAGGTGTTTTCCTATTTTTTTACATCGGCAATTGAAAGTAGTTGAAAAAAAAGAGATACGTATTTCTGGAATTTTAATATTGGGTTCATTTAAGTCCACAAATTATTTTTTTATTGTGCGCGATATCTATGTGACGTCACTAAGCGAAAATTCAAAATTTGCGGCATTTTTTAGTGATTTCTAGGATATTTTCATTTGTGTGGTTGGTGTCACTGCGTGATAACTTTACTTTTGTTTATGTTTGAATTGTTTGGTTAGGGTAAACCTCATGGTAAACATGAGACATTGTTTTTAGTGTATATTTTTACCTGTGAATTGTTGTCTCTGCCTGTGACTGATTACAAGTGTATTTATTAGTAATAGAAAAACATCGTAATTTGTAAAGGTAATTTTTGCATATATTTCATCGACTTTGCAGTAATACTGCTAAGTTAAATACTAACCTTACATTTTTCATCCCTTTTATTTCTGAAAGGATCTATAGGATCTTTATCATAAAAGGATCTATAACCGGTAAATTGTCGGACTTGGTCTCTACAAAACCTTGCTCCATGTTTAATAAAAGAAAACAATACAACACGTCAAGTGTCAAGCCAAACACAAACGAGGAAATAAATGTCAATTATCGAAATGTCGACTGTCATTTGTCGTCGTTACAAACTGAAACTAGCCACATATTATCAGTGTGGCCTCTTTATAGATGCATATTTCCTAGTTTTCGCTTAGTGACGTCACGAATATAGAATAAAATTTCAAAATTGAATTAAAAATTTTCGACCGATTCAATCTTAATAATTTTTATCCTAATAAATATAAAAAATATATATATTTTATAAAAATACAGGTTTCAACTTTCATTTCGATTGAAGGAAAATACCCCATTGGGAGAACTGACAGGTAAATATCGAATCAGTGTTAATTCTATAAAAAAATAGAGCAAAACTGAAGATTGAACTTATAAGTTGTTGATTATAAATAAGGAGATCATTAAATTTAACATTTTCAGGCCTAATTTATAAGAACTATCGAGGCAATTGCAATTATTGCAAAAAAGACGCTTTACCCAAGATATTGCACACTGTTTTGGACATATTTCCCGTATTATTATTATTATTGGTAGATCCACTTACCTACCCCTAGATCATAACATTCGTGAATTCGAAATTTGGAAATTACTGTTTGATAACTAAATCTTATATTTCTGAAACAAACTATAAGTGCCAACCTGTGAATATCTTGTGTAAGTAAATATGCAAAGTGCCCGGTAAGGCACGGCCTTGGTGCCTGAATGCCTCCTCCCCCTCAATATCCAAACAAGAATTAGAATATTTATTATTATCTAAGGGGTACGAATAACATACACCATGTCTATCCAAGGCTCTTGGAAAGCTACGATCCACGGCCCACGGTTCATTTTGATTTATTAGTAGAGTAAGTCAACAAAAAAGGTCAACATTGCTTAACACGGATTGTAACGTGCAATACTGTTATTGTGTTATCAAAACCGTGGCACAAGGTATTTTTTGTAATCTAATCATCGGTTCTCTATATTAAGCACAGTACATTACATCCATCATTTTTAATTCCTGATCACTAAGCTCTATAGAGTAATCATCATTTAATGATGGACATATTTATTTTTGAAGCCATGTTGTCATTTTTGGTAGTTTAATCAGTAGTAGTACTTCGATATTATCTGTTATACAGTCTGTCCCAAAATGGTGGAACCGAGATGAACGGTGTCGGATGGAACAAAATTAATATACTTTTAATAGTCGAGTAAGGTATATGATTTTGAAAGTCAGTTATCTCATGAACTGGCCTATTAATTAGTCAATCTTACCGGTGGTATTGGCGATTCAAATTACCGATGAGGGCGCTGCAAATTGTAAACAAATATGGATGAAGACAAGTAAAAATTTTGCATTTCATATCACATCATCTAGCAATTTAGCAATCAGCTGCCATAAATATAGTTACTTCATGTGATAGTTAGGGTGAAATAAAAAACAAAAAGAGTGGTAAAAGCAGTCAAACGTCCCATAAGTGCTTCATTGCTATGGATATGAATTTTTTGGGTTGAAACCGAGGTTGAAACAGGTGCCTTAGTTTTTGTTTACTGAGATTTTGGACTAAAATAAGTGTGATAAACTGTATGGTGATACCATATTAGTGCTTGTTTTTTGTTAAAAAATGTTTAAATTAAAATATATTCTGTTTTTATAAGACTAATAATAGAAAAGTGTAGATAAACTGCAACAAAGTGGTTATGTTGTGTAAATAAACGTGTTCCCTGTTAATAAATTGTTACATGCCTTTTGGAGAGATTAATGAGAAACAGTTTCTTATACTAGGGCCAAACTTCGACCTATATCTTCAATCTTAAACACTTCTATTGACACATTTTGTGGAATGACACCTATAAACACGGCGGTTTGTGTTGTGCTGATTTCTTTTGAATGCCATTTTAAAATGTAAAAATAAAGATGTACAGCCACGTCGTTTTTAACTTTGTAATACCAAAAAATCACAAGCACCACCAAATTATTACGTTAAACAAACCCAAATATGTGTTATTTATCATTATATCAGCAACAAGCCCCAAAAATTACCTTTTAAGTAGGTTCAAATATTTTCATGCAGAGGGCGCATTCATTTTTGGAATCGCCAATAAATGTACCAAATAATTTACCGCAATGTAGGCAATCTAGAATACTGCAGTATGTGTTTAAGTTTAAATGTTTTTTTGCTCGATTTTCTATCTGATAATAAAGCACTACAGAAGCAGTAAACGTAAGCTAAGAGATTAGAATTGCAGATGCTGCACGCCATCGTAATTAAATCAACGTATTACTCCAGTGCCCTTATTTCCAAATGACTGAAGTCGGAATTTTCATTTAAATTTAGTCTGCAAGTCGAACTGTCAGTAGTACTACGTGCTCCAGGAGATTTATCGTACAAAATGTAATGAATATGCATATTAGGGACATCTCCGAAGACATTTCTTAGCATATATTGAATTTATGAGATATAAACATTAGAAATGAATTATTGTGCTTCGCTTTGGAACAATATTTCTGCAAAAGTTTTGATAGTGCAGCAAATGTTTACTCGTTTTCCTCCATATTTGTTTACAATTTGCAGAATATTCTGTAAACTTTGCCTCTACTGTGTTTTTATAACTTGCGTCAACTTTTACAATAGTTATTTTATTAATGTTAAATCGTTAATAAGATATTTCTCGTTCGCTGCCTAGGTAAATTAACTCCGGTTTTACAAATAATTATGTTTATGAGGTATCCATCTCTGTTCGCAGTAATGAATCTAGGAAATGCACCATTTACAAGGTTTATAATTGCTGCAGTAATTGCAAATTATGTATGTCATCGGGAGCAGCTAATTTTAGTAGATCCTGCGGGAATTAGCGATGCCTGAGGACTACCATTGCCACACTGCGAGGACGGACGAGGTTCGAAATCAAATTTCTACATACATTCTGCACTACACGAGGTGCGCTCGACGACCTTGAAATTTTATAAATTGATATGTGTGCAACGAGTACATACACCGGCAAATATCGCATGACCGCAGGCAGTGTTGCCATAAGTCATAAATATCTTATGTTCGTTTGGAGGTAGAAACTAGACCACAGGAAAAGGACAGCCTTCTGGGCATACTAAATAGAGAAGGCTGTAGGACTACGTAACGCTAGACAAATAGACAAGATGTGGACATTTCAGATATGTAGGTACCTTTGCTTTGGTACGTCGTTTGAAATATGGATTTAACAATTTATAAGTAATACATATACCTACCTAGGTAATATTTCTGCAATATCTTCTCTCTCTTCTATAATATATTTGTTACTCTAGAACATTATTTCTTAATATTGCATACAATAAGGGATACCCGATTATTTCGGTGCCCAAAAATAGGTACCTAGGTATATGATTTTAATATGTAATTTAATTTTCCATTTGACAAAAATATTGGCGCTATCTCGGACGGGGGCGGCAAGTGCCACTCTCGTCCTGGGTGGAGGTTTGGGGTGGGTCAGGAGTGGCTGTGTATCCGCCGGGAATGCACCTTTAAAGGAGCAAGCTGACACTTTAGCTTTAAGCAAGGTAAGGGAAGGTACTTCTCGGCGGTCGCGGCTTCGAGGGGGGGTCTGAGGGTCGTTTTTTAGTCTCTTCATAACCCTCTCTACAGTCTCTACGCTTGTTCCGGGTGGAATCTGAAACATAAGATCTTACTCTCATCTTGGGTCCAGCAGTTGGAGTCTTGGCCGCTTGTGTACAGCGACCAAGTATCCATAGTATCATGATACAATTATTCTATCATGGGACTGGGACGTAGTCGAGGCACAGCCTACCTTGTTTGGTAAGCTGTGGTCGAGGTCTCGGTATACATCGGCTGTCCTCAGGTACCAACGTGGCACCTACCGCGGTCCTTGGCGCGATATTTTCGACGGCCTGGATCTTCTTCATATACGTCTTTACGGCCATCGCCCATGCTGCTGACGCATATGTCAACAGGGGTTGGATGACTGTCTTGGTCTTGATCAGGGTTCGCTTATTCCTTAGGCTGAGCCCGCTGGTGCGGCACAACATCGGGTATAGCTTGCCCCTGACCAGCTTCGCCTTCGCTACGACTTTCTCGATGTGGTGTTTCCACCGCAGCCTCTTATCCAGGTGTACCCCTAGATAAGTGACGGTATCTCTCTCCACACGATGTCGGCCCCGTTCATGTTGACGTGTCCAGGTGGCGTCTGTCTGTATCTGCGAGAAAAGAGAATAGCATTAGAGTTGTCGGGATTTATACTTACCTTCCAGTGGTTTCACCAGTCCTCAAGAAGGATGGACAAGTAATGCAAATTCTAAAAGTTATTCCATTATTATTTAACTAACTAAAATCATTGTATTACGTGTCACTTACTCATCAGTGAACTAGAAAGACTCAATTTCAAATGTATTAGTATTCATTTAAGCAAGCAACGAGCTTGTTCGCGGGTACGGTACACCGGTTAAGAAAGTAAAATCTTTCGCGATGCCTTTCGGTTGAATCATATCACGTCACCCATATCCTACTTTTAATTCTTGTCCGTTTTCGCCGTCAATATTCTCGTCACGATTGTGCCGGCCATGGCGATTGAGTACTTTTATGGTTGGGGAGGGTGTAATAGGAGGATATAATATAATAATTAATAATTATTGTTCAGGTCGAGGATCGTGTTTATGTGCTTCTTGTCGAAGCGCTCTAAATATATAACTATCAAAGCTGTTTTTAAATATACCGATTGTATTTTTCTTCGCTTAATTGTTTGTCTTTATCTAAATGCAGATTGCATTTTCCATATTTGAATTTTTTTAATAATTTAATTCCTATTTTATAGACCTGGACGGGGAGGGGGGGGGGGTTATACAGTGTGTCCAGTGTAAGATGATCTGTATGGGTATCTTGGAAACCGTTAGAGATACGAAGATGGTTAAATGGGAAAAAAAGTTGCATAATTATATGCCCAAGTTATAACAATTATTATATTTCGAAAATTCCCTTCCATTCGTTAGATACAGGGCGAATACTGAAAATGTTACATTCCGAATTAAAAGACGTAATTTTCTACTTTTCCCTTAACCGATTATAAACATATTACATATGGTTGAAAAGCATTTTTTATGAGGAATTAAAAAATACAAAAATACAATATGGCGTCCATAAAAAAATCGAAAGTTAGGTACATTATCTCAAAATCTAGTAGGCTTAGATTTTTTTCAATATCATTATTAAAATCCTCGCCAGTTATTACCCCTAACCTGCAAATATCTTAGATGTATCTCTCATAATAAACGAGATATAGCGATTTATAGAAAACGCACATTTTCAGTATTCGCCCTGTATCTAACGAATGGAAGGGAATTTTCGAAATATAATAATTGTTATAACTTGGGCATATAATTATGCAACTTTTTTTCCCATTTAACCATCTTCGTATCTCTAACGGTTTCCAAGATACCCATACAGATCATCTTACACTGGACACACTGTATAGTCGGGTATAGGTAGGTTGTCTTGTAAACCAGAACCGATAGTAGTTTGGTTAAATTAGAAATAATACGAGTAACTTAGTGCTCAGTAAGAATTTATAAAGTTTTGTTTGTTTAAAACTGTTTACGAATTAATGAAAATGTAAAAATTTGTATCGCGAATTTTCTCTCATTTCTCGTTGAACTATTTTGCTAGAATTTGATATACAATAATTTGTTTTCAGATATAGATATTAATATTTAAGTTGATTTTAAAATATTTTATGTAATATTTGAAAATAAATTCAGTCACAACAAAAACTATCCTGAAATATTAATAAATATATGTATTAATAATTATATCATAAATAAGTTATAGACAATGACTACTAGATGGTATGTGTAACCAAAGAGAATCAATTGTTGGTGTAACCATAATATACAGTGTTTTCATATTGACAGTTGTAAAAAATTTATTATGAGTTAAGAGTTTCGGCACAAAATCATTTTTAAATTATCAGGGGATCTTGTCAGATATTTCGAAGGTATCTGATGAATTTAAAAGTTCCTTTGGTATATGTATATGTACAAACTCACTAATTACACCAATGATTCAAAATCCTGCCCATGTAATTTAGTTTCACAACGTCTTGCCTTCTATTATATAGCAGTCGTAACATTCCGGTGGCATTCTTTAGGCCGGAAATGATCCATGTAGCGAAAACAAACAAGTCTTAAATATGTCCGTAAGTAAATAACCTCGGAACTATCAATCACCCCCGAGACTCGACAGTGGAACGTAGTTCGTTGCCCTAGCTCAAAGATGGCGCCATATGCGTTGGTACCTCAAAATTTCAAGCATGCGGTGTCATTAGAAAGATATTTTAACAAGGAATTTGTTGAACCTGCAACTTATACAGTATTTGCTCAGTGCGCAAACTCCTCATCGGACCGAGAAAACATTTTGTGGTTTAATGTCATGCGAGGTTAATTTCCTAAATGTCTTGGTGTGTCACGACCTCGTTTTGTTTTTCGACGGTAACCTGCCAAAGTACCAAACCATAGGTAGGCGAAATCCTTCCGATTTTCCCATAGGGAGGAGCTGCGAAACCCCACAGCGACGACCGTCGAAACCCCCGGAGTATCTATAAGCGAGGTTCTTGAAATCCGTCACCGAATGCATAGGTAATTAAAAATACCGGAAGGCAAGGTAATTTTACAAGTCGACGGCGCTTGACGCATCGCGCATAAGGCAGAACAAGTGACGAACCGCAGTCACAGGTGTCGTATGGATGAGTCGATGAGTAAAGTTAGGTACACAGTTTATAACACTAAATGAATAAAATACCTAGTTTAAAATAATTCAATGTTGGTATACGGTTGCTAGTAAGCTATTGTTCATAAGCAAAATAACACTAAGCAAGAATAAAACATAGCTAGTTAATGTTAGTAGTGGTGAGAAACACACCGTGGTGCCCTCTTTGGGTCTTTCATCGAATCCACTACCTATGGCACTCTGATGAGCGCAAAATAAGCGCGAAACCGATCAGTGCCTCGTAGAACGTCTCGATCGTGGTCTCGATGAACGATGTGGCGACTCCTATGGAGATGCCGATGTAATGCAATGCCACTCGGGGCATATTGGCCGTGGAGTAGTTGTTTTCGGAATCTCCTTCAAATAAATACCTAGTTAATGTTGAGTTATTTCTATCACTATCATCTGATTATTTATTTTTGAGATAAGATCACCTTTTTTTATTTATTGTTGGTGTCAAACTGTATTTTAGCACATCGATAGAGTAGAAAATAATAGGCACGTATTTAGTAAAAAAAAAAATTAAAATTATACTTTGTGATTATTAGGTCAATTATTGATCGTATGGTCTCGGTATGGTCTCATTCAAACCACACAAGGAACTGATCTTTCTTATTGGTGGTTGGTGGTGGTCTATTGTTAAAAAAAAAGAGAATGGGACCCGATATTTTTGTTTTGTATATAGCTGACTAAAAAATTACAATAAATTTTATTTGTGAATATTAATTAACGTTATTTTTTAATTTATATGACGTTGTATTCGACTCGATGCCCCATGGAAATGCCCCCATCTTCAATTACCTCATATGAAAGATAATTTTATTTATTAGAAACATAATGTTTTCAGCAACTGTATCCTTTACGGTCATCATCGCCTAATTTCCTTATTTTAAAGTACGTGCGTGTAATTCCCAAGAAATGATGTAGTAAACAATTTACACCGAAGATTTAATGCATCCTTGAAAGTTTACGATCCATAATTCTAAGTCGATCAAAAAGAAAAACAACCCAAACCGACGATTTAATGGTATTTTATTGGGTAGCGCTGCTGCGTAGAATTTATTATCATCTGATTTATTTATAAGAATGGAGGATGTGGTTTAGGTTAACATTTAAAAGGCAGAATTCATAAGTATGCCTGGATGGATATGAGAAAATTATACTGCTGATGCCAGAGTATCTATATTCATCCATATCCATACTGAATGGTAGAAATGTCTGGACGCTTTAAAATATAATACTAGAAATGGGAGAAAATCGCTCTCGCGATTTTCGTTCCCATTTCTAGCTCTACCGGGGGTCCAGGGGGTCAAAAGCATCTAGAATAATATTATTTTAAAGAAATTTTGTATCTGGAATGATGATGTAATTATAGTAAATGATTTTTCTTAATATTTTGATGAATTGGAAGGATACTCTATTCTTGATGGTCAAACATCATAATTTTTTAAGTGCTGAAAGTAAAATTTATTTTTCAGTAAGCATTATTATCAATTTTATCAATGGGACCAAAAATATTGTAGATATTTACTTTTGTAGCTAAAATGGTGAATTTAACAGACTGCCAAAATGAACGAATTAATTTAAAACTTAATTATTTAAGTATGTAAACTGTACGTGTCAACCTGAAAAAATAATTTTTACCGATTTTCTAATTGGAAAAGCATTTCGCTTCAGTATTTTGGTAATCAGAAGTGTTTGGCAGTAACTACTATTGATTCCGTTAGCAATATTTCTCGTTGGAACATAACTATCTCAAGTTTAATTAATTTGACAGTTTTCGTGGGAGGTGCTTGTCTCGTTAGTGCAATCTCACATCGGCAGATAAAATGAGAAAGAGGTTGAGACGGACGCGACTGGAGATTTTCGAAGACGAAATAGACGTAGAAGGATTCGACGTACGGTCCCGAAAAAAAATCTCAAAGGATTAGAGAAAGGACGGAACTTTCACGTGAAGCGGTTCTCGAAGCCGTTAAATTAGAAAAAGGGTCCAGGGAGTCCCGCGAAAAGTTGGGATTTCGGCGGGCGTGACGGGACCATTAGGCGCGAGGACAAACACCGGTGCTAGCCGTATCTCTCTCGCCGAACGGCGATCGACGAAAATTTTGCAGAGGTTTTCTGAAAAGGCGTTTAAATTGGGAAAACGCGTAGGAAACGGGACGAAAATACCCCTACGCATTGGAGAAAGGCCGGGGGCGACTTCCGGTCGCCCGCGGGGATCGCTCTGCGATCCCCCCTCGGAGAAGATAGCTTTGAAACTTTGTGGATTCAGCGACGGAATTTAGAGCGAGACAGAATCGACGCGTTTTAATATATATGGATAATACCCACACTAACAAAAGCAGTTACAATATTTATTCGGACACGGTTCGTTTTGTGAAATAAGTTATTTATAACAAATTACAATTATTTTCACCTCTTGCATCGGTTTCCAAAGTGGAGTTTTAAAATTTCAAAATTTCAACCGTTCAGTATACGAAACATACAATCACAGATTCATGGTATACTCCTCTTTCCCCGCTATTTTTTTTTTTAGATACTGCCACGGCTAAAGTACCTACTTATTGAAGGTCACTTTTGACATAAAAATTACCTTTGTTCCGCTTCCGGTTTCACCGGAAGGAATAGCAACTGTATTACTGAATCTGAACCTGAATCTAGACTGAATATTCGTCATTTTCTGAATCCAACGATATGACATAAGTGACATTTCAGCTGTCAAATTACTTTTTGGAATTTAGAGTGCCTTGACAAACTGAAGGAGGACAACTTCCGCTTTGGTACACGTAATACCCATCTCATATAGTTTATTCAGTATAAAAATCACTAACTTGAAATGGGTCTCAGGGGGTGAAAAACAGAATAACACCCAAAACATGCAATCTCAATTTTCTCGTAAATTATTGAGCGTCCCAACTTTTCCTTTGGTACACGTAATACCCATCTCATATAGTTTACTCAGTATAAAAATCATTAACTTGAAATGGATCTCAGGGGGTGAAAAACAGATGGCACCCAAAATATGCAATCTCAATTTTATCGAAAATTATTGAGCTTCCCAACTTCCCAAGTTTTAAGTTTTAAATCACGATTTTTGTAATTTTCCGACGATGTATCCCAGATTTCTGGTTTTTGTTCGACTACACTTATTAGTATTTCAGTATCAAAACGATAACTTTCCTTGCTCATTGCCATTTTATATCATTAATGTGCTTGCAAAATCGCAAATTTGACAACACAGTTATTTCAAACGTAACCGATGATCTACCTGCATGTGAACAGCTTCCTTTGTTGAATAGCTCTGATCACAAACCGACGATCGGACAAGTCACGGGCTAACCGATGGTCAGCGCCGATCATCGGTCCCATGTGAAACGCCACTTATGTTTACTAAACACGTTAAAGTCTTATTTTTATTGAATGGACATTATAGTTATTTATGCAACAAGTGCAAAAGGTAAGTGTTTATTGCACGCGACGTGAACTCGGCCTGACGGCCTCGTTGGACAACACGCCAAGTTCAATAAACACTTTTTGTACGAGTTACATACAATATTTTTTCTACGTTCATACAAAAACCAAAAAATGTTTTATTTAGGTGGCACCAAGTGCCACGTCGATTTGACGTTTATGTTTGTCATGATCACAAAACGCTGTAGTAGAATGACAGATGAGTGCAATAAATTTTTTATTGTACTAGTGCAATAAAGAACCAGTTTTTTCACTAAATATAGTTCAATAAAGTTTTGTTTTTTGCATGAACGTAGAAAAAATTATTAATATTAATATAATAATAATAATATATAATAATAATATCTCTACCCCTCATTCTAATCGCAAGGATTAGCCCGAAAGTCTGAGACTTGTGTGGGAGAGGGGGCGGCACATTATTATTTCGCGGGCCGCATTTGCGCCTCAGGAACGACTTACGTTGGTAGGCCCTAACCACCATTCAGTGCTGGAATGAGGGAAACCTGGAAAACCTCATTAGTTAGGGGATTAATATTAATTAATTAATATTAATTATTACTTATATTAAATGAATACAGTATATTGATACTTTGTCCTCGATTTTGTCCGACATATATGTACGATCTCACGTTTCAATAGAACTATGTTCGAAATTTGTAATTAAATTGAACAAGACAAGATTCTGTTTGACATGGGGAAAGTGGGACCACAACGTGGTGATATCCGAACCCTCCGATTGTTATAGTTTCCTTTGTTTACGAGAAACGACTCGCTTTATCACAGTTCAGCCGCCGCCCAGTGACTAAATTTGCTAGGGGGGCATTGTGCTGCCGTATCATCAGTTTTCTCACATATCAACATATACAAATATTGTTCCTGTGCCACAAATAATTCGTTTCTAGTCGAAAACGGGCCATTATAAAAAATGAACTATAATAGCGTAGTTTCTGCTGAATTATACGGGGTAATTCTAAATATACGCGAAATATCTCAGGAGGTGGTTCCTTGGCTAAAATTAAGGGAAGTTTTCTATTGGCGATTAAAATTACCGATGAGGGCGCTGCAAATTGTAAAGAAATATGGAGGAAGACGAGTAAAAATTTTACATTTCATATCACATCATTTAGCAATTTAAGCATTCAACTGGCATAAATATAGTGACTTCATGTGGTAGTTTAGGGTGTTAGGGTGAAATAAAGGATAAAAAGAGTGGTAAAAGCAGTCAAACGTCCCATAAGTGCTTCATTGCTATGGATATGAATTTTTTGGGTTGAAACAGGTACCCTAGTTTTTGTTTACTTACATTTTGGACTAAAATAAGTGTGATAAACTGTATGGTGATACCATATTAGTGCTTGTTTTTTGTTAAATAATGTTTAAATTAAAATATATTCTGCTTTTATAAGACTAATAATAGAAAAGTATAGACAAACTGCAACAAAGTGGTTATGTTGTGTAAATAAACGTGTTCCCTGTTACTAAATTGTTACATACCTTTTGGAGAAATGAGTGAGAAACATCAATCTTAAACACTTCTATTGATACATTTTGTGGAATAACACCCATAAACACGGCAGTTTGCGTTGTGCTGATTTCTTTTGAATGCCATTTTAAAATGTAAAAATAAAGATGTACAAATGCTAACCACGTCGTTTTTAACTTTGTAATACCAAAAAATCACAAGCACCATTAGATTATTACGCTAAACAAACCCAAATACGTGTTATTTATCATTATATCAGCAAGAAGCCTTCAAAAATCAACTTTTAAGTAGGTTCAAATATTTTCATGCAGAGGGCGCATTCATTTTTGGAATTGCCAATATAAACGTATGTCCTAAACCTCCACCTCTTCGAAGAATACCTCCCCAAAGGGCTAGATTGAAATTGAGTTTAAATTTTTTTTCGTACATTTGGGAAGGGATACAAAAGTGGAATTTGAGGGACGTAATATACCTATTTACATAAGGGCTTCTTACATATTTATACTACCGGATATTAATAGATTTTCGTCTTGTGAATTTTTGTATTAAGAGAAGAGGGGATTTAGGACATAAGTTTATATGGAAAACTGTCCTCAATTTTAGCTACTCCGCCTCTTCAAGTATTTTGCATATATTTAGAATCACCCTGTATAGTTCGTTCAATTTGAGATTGGTTTGTTTTACTTAACGAGGAAAGAACTGATCCACTGTGTAAGACAAAATCATCAAATTCGACATTTTTGGATTCGTATGTAAAGTTCGATTTGATTACGCCTACATTTTCTTGCGATTCATGGCTATTTTCGTCAGCACTTGACAAAGTGCCCTTAACAGCCCTAAATTAACTTCCCCCGCCAGA
Source organism: Pogonocherus hispidulus (assembly GCA_963924545.1). NCBI lineage: Eukaryota > Metazoa > Arthropoda > Insecta > Coleoptera > Cerambycidae > Pogonocherus > Pogonocherus hispidulus. The sequence goes on along the minus strand of OZ004695.1, from coordinate 66,971,583 downwards.
TTTGCATTTCCTATTCCTCGAAGACGGGAGAACAATTCCCTGGGTAATCCGAATTGATTCGACTCGTAACAGAGGCCAATCTCTCACGAGGAAGCACTATTTTTAGCCGCGTGCTATTATTAGCTCAACGGTATTTATTTATACTCGAGGAAGGTCTGTTCAGCCCGTCGCTCCTGCTGCGTCTCCAACTCGCGTTCGCCTTTCTCCACGGAGACGACATTCCGCATCTGCACGTACCGGTTCTTCGCGGCTATTTGCAGGTATTCGGAGGATGTGCCTATCGGTTTTTCTAGTGGTATTTCACTTCATCCTACGAGCCGCGTTATCTGTTAAATTGGAAAAAAATGCATATTTTTCTCGTTAAGGTTTTTGCCACTAGACTGAGATTTTAATTGGTAGAAAATTGTTTCTCTTTCATATGTTTCTAACTTCGCATTGAATCGATTGCTACCATTAGCAGAGCATCGGTTTTACACTTATCAGGTTCGCTTACGTTATTGATTGAATATTTTATATTGTGCACATGAAATCAACTAATGACAACAATAAATTAATAACATATTTGTACGCTATCACCACTATATCCCATGCTCGTATTAGAGTAATTTTATAAACCTTTTAGGTTTATTTGCACCATTTCTTCTTATTTAAAGTATTGGCGATTCAAATTACCGATGAGGGCGCTGCAAATATGGAGGAAGACTAGTAAAAAATTAGCATTCACATCATCTAGCAATTTAGCATTCATCTGCCATAAGTATAGTGACTTCATGTGCTAGTTAGGGTGAAATAAAGGATAAAAAGAGTGGTAAAAGCAGTCAAACGGGTCATAAGTGCTTCATTGCTAATTATATGAATTTTTTGGGTTGAAACAGGTACCCTAGTTTTTGTTTACTTACTTACATTTTGGGCTAAAATAAGTGATAAATTGTATGGTGATACCATATTAGTGCTTGTTTTTTGTTAAATAATGTTTAAATTGAAATATATTCTGCTTTTATAAGACTAATAATAGAAAAGTATAAACAAATTGCAACACAGTGGTTATGTTGTGTAAATAAACGTGTTCCCTGTTATTAAATTGTTACATGCCTTTTGCAGAAATGAATGAGAAACAGTTTCTTATACTAGGGCCAAACTTCTACCTATCTTCAATCTTAAACACTTCTGTTGACACCTATAAACGCGGCAGTTTGTGTTGTGCTGATTTCTTTTGAATCCCATTTTAAAATGTAAAAATAAAGATGTACAAATACTAACCACGTCGTTTTTAACTTTGTAATACCAAAAAATCACAAGCACCACTAAACTATTACGTTAAACAAACCCAAATACGTGTTATTTATCATTATATAAAAATTACCTTTTAAGTAGGTTCAAATATTTTCATGCAGAGAGCACATTCATTTTTGGAATCGCCAATTGCCAATGAATAATTAGGTCAGTTTCCAGTGTACCCAGCTCTTAAATAAATAAATAAATAACGGGCGTAGTGAGTTTTCACTCCCGTTGTTTTTCATAAAATCGAAATATTTATGAGATAATATCTATTGAAAGATATAATTCCTCTAAAATAACTAAGTGAATGGGTAACTTCCATTCCATTATGGCAGTGATCTGATCAGTGAAGACTTTGAACACATTTTCTTGGAAAAGTTTCTAATTCAATTAGCCAAATTTGAGGAGTATCACGAGGATTCCCAAAACTTTTAATGACCCTTTTGTGAGTTACACCCAGTCTCTCTGCTCCATTTTTTTTTACAAAATCACTTACTTTTGTCGCTATCGTCTTCCCGTACCTCAACTGAAAATAACGAAATCGCTCCGTTCTGTCACGCCATATTAAGTTACTAATGGACTCGCATTTACCACGCCGGCTATAAATTTTCAACTAATAACCCCCCCTCGTTCGTTTCAAATGCCCGAGCACGAACGGAAATATCTTTGTTACTTTTCTCGCTGGAAATTAATGTATTTTCCCAAGTTTTCCTCTAAATGATGGAATTCTCCACTCGGAATTCGCAAATACACACAGAATCGGCATCGAATTCTCATTACCTACGATTAGAGTTCGACATTTGGGTGCGAAGTTGGGTGCGCAAAATTATTTAACTGTCAAATATATTCAAGTCAACTTACCAGCGTAAAATGTCTTCTTTAGCATACAGTCAGTCCTGAAAATACCCCCCCCCCCCTCCCTACCTAACTGGGTGAGAAAGCCAACAGATTTCCCCGATTTAACACCTATCGATATATTTTTTTTGAGAATGCGAACTCTTGGATTACATTGCATTAACATCCTTCGGTTAAAATATTCAAACGATGGTCTTTTTACTCGCAGAATAAGACGCAGAAACGCTTGTAACTCGAAAATGGATTTTAATTTTTCAACAACTGGTCTGAAGAGAATGAAATACCCTTCCAACGATGTAACTTTCAATATGTCTTACAGTGAGAAAGGCTTGGAAAGGTCAGTATTTACTAGATTCAAAGGACACACGGGTTACTGAAAATATAATATCTGAATCTGAAAAATCTGTTCTTGAACATGTCATTTAAAAACAAAAATGTTCGGATCCCCAAAATTTGAAGATTAAAACGAGTCGATAGCAAAGAGAATTGGTTTATTCTCTTTATCGATAGAACAAGACAAATGGTGATTATACAAACTTGGGTTTCTTCCAGTCTACAAATTACGCATTATGCAACAAAATCCTCTTTTAGTTGTGTTTGTAAACCGCTCTTCAATACAATTACATGACATAGAGTGCTTAAGTTTTCAACGAACTAGAAGCCAGTCTTTCCTTCACAATTACGGCAACAACAATACGAGAATTACGAGACTTGTTTGAAATTCCAATACTCCAAACCGTTTGTATTGTAACACAATAATTGTTGTTAGCAGCTTTAATAAATGCCGGCCTGGAGTTACCCTGCACGCCAGTCTGACCAGTTTGCAGCCGAAGACGCATGCGTTTTTATGACCTCTCCATCGGGGATCAGCAGATCAGACCTAAGTATAGTTATCGGGGCTAGATTTTTAACTGAAACGGCGGTGAATTTCAATCCGGCGATGCTATGCGGGCATGTTTTTGCTTTGTTTTGGGACCGCTGGCTGTTCCTTGTGAAGCAAAACAAACGTAAACGCCATGCACGGGTGTTAACGGTAATATTCTATTGGAGGATGTTGTAGTATGTAATAATTTAACAAAAAGAGGAGTTTACTCTTATGCAGGAAGGATTTTTTGTACTTATCGTTTGCAACTTTGATGTTTGGGAGTCATTCAAACTTTCACGTCATTTCAAACCTTGTTGGCAAACCATCATTGGCACCAGGTCATATTACAAAATATTTTTCGTTCAGGTCCAGTAATTTCACACTTTGTGAGGAATTCCTGAACATCGGCCGGTATTATTAACGTGGAGAACTTGGCTGGTAGTGGCTTTTCATTATACCTAATCAATATTTTCAATTCCCGCATAAATCAATAATTTATGCGGGACTTTATGAACTCACTGTATATTCTCCATTCAAGCAATAGTGACCTCAACTCATAAACATGTTGGTTTTTTGCCCTAGCTATTGCAAATCCAGACGAATTACCTCTAGTGTCTTTCGAGATGAAATGCGCTAGGCACTTTTTTGTTAACATCTTGTCCTTGATCAAATGTTTTACTCAAATTTCAACACCGATCTATTTAATGATAATAAGACCATAAAATCATTAATCATAGTAATGATGTACATGAGTCGTTTTTATTTATAATATTGATTCAAGGAAGAAAGCACATGGAATAAAATAAATGAAAATATAAAAACAACAAAAACGAGATGAAAGTAACGAAAGATGAATGCCTGACCTGGCAGTCACCCGTGCAACTAGTGTAGATGTTCTCTCATTTTCTATTTCACTTTGCGTGTCACTCACAAAGATAATTAGATGTGCTATATGACGATGATTAAACCAGTCTCATATTTACTATAATTTACTACCTATAACCCTTGTTTATATAAAATATAGTTAATTAACCGCAGTGGTGCCACCATGTGGAAAAATCTAATACTACCAAGGCTATTGAATCTGATTGGTTATTTCTATAAATGCACGAATTTCATTGGTCAAGTGCACACATTATCCACCATGACATCTGTACGCCATCCACTCGAACTAATGCGTAACTATATATACAGGGTGTTCCACGTAGACCTTCCATTAGACGTTTCTAGAATACTACATGCATTGGAATTTTGAAAATTTATATACGGGGGTTTCTCACAATTTTCTATTGATTAAAAATATTGCCGATGACAGCACACTTCCGGTTCTAACGGAAGTAGACATCAACATGCTTATTTGAAATATAACACCCTATATATTATTCAATTTCTGGATTCTACGTAAAATTCTAAACACATTTCATGTAGGATGTCCTATACCTATCTTCAACTGTTTTTGAAATATCGACAGGTGAATATTGAGATTTTGCAACTTTAACACCCTGTAAAATCTAAACGGTTTGAGATCAAGCAAAATGGCTTGCACATTCCTATCTTAATTTTTCATAAGCTATCGTTTAGTACTAATTTCAGATTTATCCAGGAATTAAAAATTTTCAAAATTTTCGGAAAATTTTAAATTTTTGGATAAATCTGAAATTAGTACCAAACGATAGCTTATGAAAAATTAAGATAGGAATGTGCAAACCATTTTGCTTGATCTCAAACCGTTTAGATTTTACAGGGTGTTAAAGTTGCAAAATGTCAATATTCACCTGTCGATATTTCAAAAACAGTTGAAGATAGGTATAGGAGATCCTACAAGAAATATGTTTGGAATTTTACGTAGAATCCAGAAATTGAATAATATATAGGGTGTTACATTTAAAATAAGCAAGTTGATGTCTACTTCCGTTAGAACCGGAAGTGTGCTGTCATCGGCAATATTTTTAATCAATAGAAAATTGTGAGAAATCCCCTTATATAAACTTTCAGAATTCCAGTGCATGTAGTATTCTAGAAACGTCTAATGGAAGGTCTACGTGGAACACCCTGTATATATATCTCTATAAACCAGGTTATAACCTACGCCTAACGCCGAGTGCATTATTTTTCCACTCAAATTCTATGCACCTGGCGCATCATAGTGATCGAGATAGAAATTTGGTCCACGGCATGAATGAATGTCAAAAGTCTTATTAGTTTATTTTCTTCGCTACTACTGACAATTTAGATATTCAAATACCCACTACAAGTATACAAATATTTCAGGGCAAGAAATACTACATCCACTGTAATCACTGACACTACAAGTATTTCCATTGAACATAACCAATTGCAGTAATTGTAAGATTAATATCAATGTCATTTCATCGATATTGTTCGACGTATACATGAAAATGGACTCTTCTTTATAGCAAATTTTCCATTTAGAACATTAATAATTGTTTATTTATAAACATGTACATTTATATAAAAAACACACACACCCTTGAAAACTATTGATTTTCACAGACACACATAGTAATTAATTTGGTAGGTAGTATATAAATGTAATTTTATAGAAATAGCCTACTTGTTTGTTTACTGTGGAATTTATTGATTACCTGCACACATACTTCAGTTATATGTTTTTAATGTCGAATATGATTAAATAGTAAATAACAGTTGTGCATGCTGACCTTGGCACGACAATAACTTAATTGTTTTTATTTAAAACTAGCTGCGGACAACCTATATCTATATCTAATATAGAAGACGTGCAGTGAAAGACTTTCCTTTTTTTATTACTTCTCTTATTTTTTTGTACATAAATATCTTACAAACTAAGTATACACAAATATCTTTATTTCTAAAAACTCAACTGATGCATGCGCGACACCCTTCACCTTATCTACTCTCAGAAGCCATCCCCACTACTCACATATTATATCATTGTCGAACATTCCAAAATATTTTCGATCCTTCCGGTCCAGTTCATTCTAGAACATTCTAGCTGAGAAAAACCCTAGAAACATTCAACCTCGCATAGTTTTTATTATTTTTTTTCCAAAGGTTGGGTGTAGGGTTGAAGAGTGAGGTTGAGGACGAAGAATATATGTGAGTATTTTACGTGTTCCTGGACATTGTAGAACTTTCTTTAAAATTTTGGAACATTGTAAGAAAATCTGGAACATTCATATTTAAAATTCGATAACGACACAGATATTCGAAGTCGACCACTTTCAACCCCTATATCTCCCACACCACCATGGCTACCAACATGCAATCACCATAGTGCACGATAGGGGACTTGTGGCTCCAAAGTGAAATTATACGGACACACATATTTATTTTTATATGTGTACAGATAATTTGTATTTTAACCATTAGTAGTAGGTACTTCGTGTGCATATAACAATGGTACTAAGTACAACTGTATTAGAATAATCCCTAATAAATGTGTATAGATTTATTAGGGAATATATAATAGTAGAGATCATTAACATAAGTAATAAAACGAAATGGGCCCAAGGCAGAGCCCTGAGGTACACCACTTCAAACGTTTGCAAATGGAGAAATGGATACTCCAAGTACGACACACAGTTTTCTGTTAGTAAGATATAACATGATGAGCTTTAGAGGCAGACCCCTCACTCCATATCTCTTCAATTTCTCTAACAATAGATCGTGCAAAACACTGTCAAAGGCCTTGCTTAAGTCGCACAAGATCAAACCTACATGTTCCTCATTTTCAAGGTCGTCGACTATGCTTCGAACGACTTGAGATACTGCTTGAACCGTAGAGCAACCCCTCCTAAAGCCATACTGGTTGCTATAAAAGAGCATTATTTTCAAGATAAGGAGCTAGACGAGCTTTAATTATTATTTCAAATACAGATATAGTAGGTACCTACCTATCAAATAACACTTACCAGAACAAAGAGCACGTTTAATAATTGATTCTAGTTCCATTAACTTTTTCAATCTAACCTGGCGACCTCTGTCCTCTGTCACGTCAAATTATATAATATAATGAAAGTCGGCCCAGGCGAAAGTCCACCCATTTCTACCTGGCAGGAGACTGGTCGTGTCCATCGTCAGTCGTCGATTAATATGGAAATGGCTGGGCGGATGGACGACACATTCTCGTCGCCAGCCACGCGAATCGCGGCAGGCCCTGGACCGTGGCTCTTCTGTTTTCTGTACGTTCGCGCTCCGCTGCAGCCCAGAATGAAAATTCTCTCTGTCCACATTTTTAATATCAATAGTTAATAGGCATTTTCTATTTATAGAAAGCGTGTAACAAATGTAATTTTCAATATTTTGTGTATTTTTTGCATTTTACTCATTATATTAATAATAATAATATCTCTACCTTTCATTCTAATCACAAGGATTAGATCGAAAGTCTAAGGCTTGTGTGTGAGAGGGGGCGGCATATTATTATTATTTCGCGGGTCGCATTTGCGCCTCAGGAACGACTTACGTTGGTAGGCCCTAACCACCATTCAGTGCTGGGATGAGGGAAACCTGGAAAATCTCATTAGTTACGGGGATAGTCAAACATCAACTGATTTTAATCTCTCACATTAACACCAAGTTGACAATCTTCCCATACTAGGTCATCACCAGGATGGTTGCCAAACCATCCCTGCGAACAAACCTTGATCTACGAGTAAACAATTTAATTAAAAATTGTTTGGTGGAATGGGGAATCGAACCCACGACCTCTGGGTTGAGCGATGGAGACACTAAACCCTGAGCCACCAGCTCGGCCGGTGTGTATGTATATATACATTATACAAAAATTGAGTACCTATATATATATCTGAAAAAATGTAATAGCGTGTCATGCAACGGCCGGTTCATTCAACCACACGCACACAACCACATGACACAACCACATTTTACACAATTTTAAGAAATTCAATCAAATAAGAAGATTTCTTTTGGACATAATTGCCTAATAGTTGAAGTAATTTATTCGTTTAATTCGTTATTCTAAGTAAGTTTAAGTAAGCAACTTCGTTTACTGGCAATTTCTTCAAAAATCCTCTCCGAAAATGTCTCCCAATTCCTCTTCAATTCTTCTAAACTGAAATAATTAATCATTTATAGAAATTTATTATAATAAAACAGGTTAATTTTTATTCCGTACGTTCGTCTATTAAAGACCTCAGGACATCCCATCCCAGGCAGAGACGAGAAGCGAACCCGCGACACAATTTATTTCGTACTTCCTCAGATATTAACAGCTAAATCGATGTTCATTTATTATCAGATCTAAAAATAAACGCGAGACCCTAGTGGTTCACGCGTAAACGTTCCGCCGATAGACTTCTGTATATACAGGCGGGATGTCGCTTTAATTTTAAACCCCCTTCATTTTCTTATTGATGAAGATATTTGAGAATGCCACCTTATATGGCAAAACATTTTTTTTTTTAATGGAACCCCATGTAGGTAGATTTTTTACTGATCCACGCTACTGTTTTCTGGTCTGTTTGAAAAATGTATAACATGGATGTACAAAAATATAAATATAAGTACGAAAATAGGTACGACAATATAAACATGACGAGAGATATTTGGTTAACACCGATGGCAACTCTTCAGAGTTGGCTTTGATTTTCTTGAATTACTTCTATGTATTTCTATGCAAAATGAGGTGTTTTCCTATTTTTTTTACATCGGCAATGGAAAGTAGTTGGAAAAAGAAGAGATACGTATTTCTGGAATTTTAATATTGGGTTCATTTAAGTTCATAAATTACTTTTTTATTGTGCGCGATATCTATGTGACGTCACTAAGCGAAAATTCAAAATTTGCGCCATTTTTTAGTGATTTCTAGGACATTTTCATTTGTGTGGTTGGTGTCACTGCGTGACAACTTTACTTTTGTTTATGTTTGAATTGTTTGGTTATAGTAAACATCATGGTAAACATGAGACATTGTTTTTAGTTTATATTTTTACCTGCGAATTGTTGTCTCTGCCTGTGACTGATTACAAGTGTATTTATTAGTAATAGAAAAACATCGTAATTTGTAAAGGTGATTTTTGAATATATTTAATCGACTTTGCAGTAATACTGTTAAGTTAAATACTAACCTTACATTTTTCATCCCTTTTATTTCTGAAAGGATCTATAGGATCTTTATCATAAAAGGATCTATAACCGGTAAATTGTCGGACTTGGCCTCTACAAAACCTTGCTCCATCTTTAATAAAAGTTTACTTCCCAAGAAAACAACAATACAACACGTCAAGTTGTCAAGCCAAACACAAACCGGAAATTTCATATGTCAATTATCGAAATGTCAACTGTCGTTTGTGGTCGCTACCAACTGAAACTAGCCACATATTATCAGTGTGGCCTCTTTATAGATACATATTCCCTAGTTTTCGCTTAGTGACGTCACGAATATAGAATAAAATTTCAAAATTGAATTAAAAATTTTCTACCGATTCAATCTTAATAATTTTTATCCTAATAAATATAAAAAAATATATATTTTATAAAAATACAGGTTTCCACTTTCATTTCGATTGAAGGAAAATACCCCATTTGCACATTTTTAAAATCGGTTCGAAGAGTACTACTATGGATCAGTAAAAAATACACATGGTGTTCTTGTTCTACACAGTGCAGTGTATTGGAACTAGGCAATTTTGGATACGGTTTTTAAAAAAATTCAGAAAAGGGCCTGTACTTAAAGAAATTTTAAGTATCTTAACAACTAAAGGGATAGAGGGCCTTCATTAGAGTTACTCCCTGTACCACATGTCTTTCCATATAGAGCAATTTATTATAATAGAGTATTGACTAGTCATCGGGAATAATACAGGCATCCAGGAAGCGATTCCGGTGATAGGAAACAAGCGGTTTTCTCGCTATGGTGTAATGAGCCTCTGTTGTTATGCCTTTCAACACTGGCGTATGGATTTTATTCATGTGGAAAACCAGAATGTGTGCCTTCATTCATAAGTTGTGTTATACATATGGATTTCTTAAAAATGCCTCAAAATAAAACTAAAAACCAGTAGCTGTTTCTGTTTCCATATTCTTCTATTGCTACTTGCGGATATTTTTCTTTATTTTCTTTGATTTAGGGAGTGTAACTTGTATGTCTATCATTCACCTACCCCCCTCCTTTTCTACTTATATTTATTCTCTCATTATTTTATTATTATTATTATTATTATTATTATTATTATTATTATTATTATTATTATTATTATTATTATTATTATTATTATTATTATTATTATTATTATTATTATTTTCACATTCACATGAAAGATCAAGAGCAATTTTCTTTGGAGGTTTTTAAAACAAAGGAAAAACCCGTGTTACTGGAAAAATGTAATTCCAATTTCAAAGAAAATATGAATATTCTTTTAATCGAGAAATGTATAACAGAGGTTCAATCACAAAAGAGACAAATAGGATTCCTTCGAACCGAAACGCTTGAAGCCTCTTGAAACCTTCTGGCATTCGAAGATGACGTATCCCATTTCTGAAGAGGGATTTAACGTGCCTATTTCGGTTTGGAATCGATATACCAATTACAGAGCGGGGCACTTATCAATTCCTAATTGGCGGTAAATTCTGGTGTTTTTCTAAACTTCAATCAGAGCACAATCGAATCGGATAAAAAAATTATTTACTTCCGACTGGCCCAGCCGATTGAAATGATGTAAGATTGAAAATGGCGACTCTATATCTATAATTGAAAGTGTATGTACATACAGAGATATAAAAAATTATCTTGGCCAAAGGTCATTCCAAGGTCAAACTGTAATTCTTTGTTCCAGAAGTTGAAGATTGTTCACAGGAGTTCTGGAAATCCAATTTTTAAGGCATGGGAACATAATAATTGAACATAATAGTTTCAATTTGGTCATAAAAACTATTGGCGATTCAAATTACCGATGAGGGCGCTGCAAATTGTAAACAAATATGGAGGAAGACGAGTAAAAATTTTGCATTTCATATCACATCATCTAGCAATTTAGTATTCAACTGCCATAAATATAGTGATATCATGTGCTAGTTAGGGTGAAATAAAGGATAAAAAGAGTGGTAAAAGCAGTCAACGTCTCATTAAGTGCTTCATTGCAAATTATATGAATTTTTTGGGTTGTTACAGGTACCCTAGCTTTTGTTTACTTACATTTTGGCCTAAAATAAGTGTGATAAACTGTATGGTGATACCATATTAGTGCCTGTTTTTTGTTAAATAATGTTTAAATTAAAATATATTCTGCTTTTATAAGACTAATAATAGAAAGTATAGACAAACTGCAACAAAGTGGTTATGTTGTGTAAATAAACGTGTTCCCTGTTAATAAATTGTTACATGCCTTTAGGAGAAATGAGTGAGAAACAGTTTCTTATACTATGGCCAAACTTCTACCTATCTTCAATCTTAAACACTTCCATTGTCACATTTTGTGGAATAACATCTATAAACACGGCAGTTTGTGTTGTGCTGATTTCTTTTGAATGCCATTTTAAAATGTAAAAATAAAGATGTACAAGCACCACTAAGTTATTACGTTAAACAAACCCAAATACGTGTTATTTATCATTATATCAGCAATAAGCCTCAAAAAAATACCTTTTTAAATAGGTTCAAATATTTTCAAGCAAAAGGCGTATTCATTTTTGGAATCGCCAATAGTTTCTCTTGGTCTTGTTTATACCAGTGCTCCATTTTTCTGAAAATAGGCATGCGAAGTATTGTATCTCTGTATTGACAGTGGAATTGTCACCAATTATTCTTCTTAAACTGGTATCCAAACACCAGAATTCCGATAAAATACAGAGCGAATCATGCAGAATGAAGTATTTTTTCATGGTGAATTCAAAGATAACATGGGGTGGGACAATTGAGACGCGTTCTGCATATTCTACCTACATACAGCATTGCCACATGCATCGGTTTCGCCCAAATTTTTTGCTCTTAGTATGTATAAATTGCGACATTTCAAATTATTCACGCCCCGGCACACGTGAGACCTCGGGAATTAGGGCGTTATTAACTCCGCCGTAAACAAAGCGGTTTTACGAGACTCGCGTCCACACTAAAGGAAATTATTTACGAGCTCGTAAAATTGTTCAGTATGCCACAGAAAAACTAATACGATCGTATTTAGTATGGCTAACTGTGAAGTAGTAAACTTCAGTGGTTACACTCCAGGATTTGAATTTCATTATCCATTGCGGTTGAACGTGCCAAACGCAGAGGGTTTCTTGGTGTTATATTAAGCAGAACAACTGCAAAATCTCGTTATAGAAAAATTAAGACGCGGATCTTGAGGCTTCGATTTCGACATATACCTCTAAAGCGGGATGGTTGGCAACCCTAATTTTAGTAGGTGAAACTAAAGGCGGATTTACATTGGTATAGTTACTAAGCCTAGTTACTTGTACTTGTAGCTAGCCTAGTGTCACATATGAGGAGGGACAGTGGGTGTTTACACTTGAAAGCATATTTTATGCGCACTAGTACCAGTAGTCATCACATCGCCAGAACCAGGATGAATCTTTTTCGTTGTCATGTTTCTCGTCATTCTAGAATGTTGCGCAAGGAAAAGTTAAGAAAAATATTTGTGAGAGTTAAGCAAATTGTTATTGGAGAACTTATTAGAGAGATTGAAAAGGAAAATTGTCGTCCAAAGAGAAGATGGGCCGAGATTGAATCAGTGGAAAGGAGCATCAGCACTTCTTCTTAACTCACTGTTTATTGTGAATTAACACACAAACACCTGTGCGTATAGGTACTAGCAAGGGAGGAAGTGTTTACATTGGTGTAGTGGACACGATAGCCGGTAAACTGGTGCCTGGTTTCGGTTGCCTAAAATTCACACTGAATACGTTTAGTTCATCTTTTGACTGCTTTTCATAGACAAGGGAGTACAAAAGCGCCCTTATTCGCTACCCTCCATTAGGACGGCGCATTCTAAAATAAAGAACATTCCCATATTGTCAGCAGGTGAACCATCATAAAACCTGTCTGTTTATATCGCCAGGAATTAGCCGGCTATGTCTGGATCAGCAGGTCTAAAATAATCGTAACATTGGATTCGGACCTGTTCCTTGACCTAGATTTTTTCCAAAACGGTCCTCTGGGGAGCTAAAATCAGCAACTTGTCAGTAATGAACTAATAATTATGGGACGTGTAGGTATTTTTGTATAAGCATTCAGACTGTTAAGTTTTAATTCTCAATGAAAACCGAGTTAGCACACTGGTGCCCGAGAGGGTTCTGAACTATTTATAAAAATAAAACAGTGTTAGATGTAATACTGCCAGTGGCAGATGAAATAAAGTTTGTTTTATATAAAGGCAATAAATAAACTCTGTTCATCGAGTTCATTTAGTACGATTTGTTGTAAATATCCAGACTTATTGCCTTGGTTATTTCAGTTATATTAAAATATAGACGACCAATTGTGATGAGTATACAGGCTCTCCCAATTTTATGCTGAAAACATGTGGAACCAGTAAAAGTAATGGGACTTTTCCATATAAACTTTCCGAATCTGTACCGTTTCCTCCAAGACCGATGGGTGTTAAATGAAAAAAAATAAATATTTTTTTTACTTATATCTCTGACAGTACTAAAACCAATTGTTTTCAAATTTTATTTGGTAGATTTTTTTTTTATATATATAGAAAATACCCCTTGAAGGGTATTTTGCTGCTATTACAATCTGATCAAAGGAGATCAATGAGTAATTTGGTTCTATCCTAATTTAACTAAAGTTGAAAATCTTAGAGCTAAGGTCTTACTCACTAGTGTACCTTAGAGTCTGGTAACAACACAACACTAACGTGTAACACTAACCGCACAATACTCTGCTTTTATACTGATATAATCAGTTCACTAACTCAAAGGGCTTAAAACCCTCTTGAGCCTTCTTGCTATGTTAGTGTTATCGAGGAGCTGGATGGCCTCGATGTTCACATGTTGATGGAGTCGTTGTTCGTGAATCCTTGCAAATTTAGGAATTGTCTGCTCTACAGTGTCCATCTGAAGATCTCGATGAAGGTCGCTGTTTCTGATGTACCAAGGCGCTTGGTACATATTACTCTTACTGGCACAGCCCCAGAGCTGTATTCCATATCCATAGGTCCATACTGGCTTGAGAATTTGTTTATACAACAGCATTTTGTTGTAAGTTGATAAGCAGGAGTGTCTACCAAGTAGCCAGTACATTTTCTTATATCTGATGTCTAGCTCTTCTCTTTTGCCATCTTCTCTTCTGCATATCTTGCGTCTAATGTGATGCCTAGATATTTTGCTGAGTTTGCATATGGAATCTGGGCATTGATTTGTTGTTCTCTTTTATTTGTGAAATTAATCTGCACTGATTTGGTTTCATTCAGCTTGATACGCCATCTTCTGGTCTAGTTATTGATTTGGTTAACTGATGTTTGCAGTTTGTTTGCAGCTTCTTCATAGCCCTTCCCTGTCGCAAGAATGGTAGTATCATCTGCAAACGTGGCTATTGTGTTTTGCTCTAACTGTGGTATGTTACTGGTGTAGATCAGATATAAGATAGGGCCTAGGACGCTTCCTTGTGGTACTCCTGCTCTGATTTCTTTTAGTTCAGTGTATGCTTCATCTTGTTTGACTCTGAAGTGCCTATCTGAGATATATGATTCCAATAATTCTGAGTAGATGCTACTATGAATCTTTACTTCCACAAAAAAATTCAGCTCGATGGAAATGGCTAGTGGCGTACAACCTGCTCTCTAGGAACTATTATCTCAACTCGTTCAAAATTTAATGAGGTGGGGGGTTGTTCGTTTTTCGTAAATGTCGGTTAGGTATGTATAATGGATGACCGCGTTGTTGATCAGACCACAATTATTATTGTTGATAACAGGCATGCCACGCCCCGAATGGAATATTTTACCACATATTAATAAGTCCGAATGCGAAACCTTTTCGATTCATTATTTATGATTCACCTGTGGATCTGCCATGTCGCGAATACAAATAGTTGGATTAAAAGGTCAAACTGGTCGTTCTCCTTCAGTGGCGTTGCCACATGGGGAAACAAGGGAAATACAAGTTTTTGCCAAAATTTCAAATAATAATATAATATCTCTACCCTTCATTCTAATCACAAGAACTAGCCCAAAAGACCGATGCTTGTATGAGTGAGGGGGCGGCATATTAATATCCTTCAGTAGGTCTCAATTGCGCCTCGGGAACCACTTCCGTTGGTAGGACCTAAACCACAATTCCGTGCTGGAATGAGGGAAACCTGGAAAACCTCATTTGTTAGGGAAATGAGAAAGAAACCGTCAATTTATCAAACTTATTGATATTTGGAAACTTTTTCGTAGTTTAAGATATAGGAAATATTTCGAAACTAATGAGGACAAATTAACTTTAACGCCAATTACAAAAATATGTACCTATTCAGCCAAGCAAAAATATTAAACATTTGAAGATAACAATACATTTTTTACTGTCCCTACTACAAGCAAAATAGACGCATCTACTATATTTTTAATAAATTTTATACAATTAATTTAATCGTTTTAAAGAAATTGTTTATAAGAATAAATGAAATCGCTTCCAGCTGTTCTGTATTTTGTTTCCTTGATTTTTAATTTTTATTTCGAAAAAATGTAGCATGCGAGATTAACAATAATTATTGTTATTTGTTCGTATCTTTTTTGTGAGATATTTGTTCAATACAGCTAAAAATTTT
Source organism: Pogonocherus hispidulus (assembly GCA_963924545.1). Lineage (NCBI taxonomy): Eukaryota > Metazoa > Arthropoda > Insecta > Coleoptera > Cerambycidae > Pogonocherus > Pogonocherus hispidulus. The sequence continues at coordinate 66,955,867 of OZ004695.1, read as the reverse complement.
AAATTATTCAAGTCCCTATTTCTAGACTGTAGCTACCTACGCCTCTGATGTCCCCTTGGCCTCGGGCGTGTCTCTGTGTAGAGTAATTAACGGCAATTAATTAACGAAAATAAGAGGTAATTGGAAAAAGAGTCCTCTAGCCGGTTAGTCCCTTGGGCTAATTGAATTTCCATCAGAGAAAGGAAACTCCACTCGCGTTAGGGGAAAATGGATTTTCAATTAGGAGTTCAAGGCCGAGGCAATTACGAGATTCACTGGTTAACAAAAAGAGTATGTTTTTAATTTTCCAGCCCCATTAATACAGAACCATAATAATGGTTTGGGCAGACGGTGGCTTATAAAGGTGATATGAACATTAAAACAAGGCCCTCTTTTTGGTTATGGTTCTTTCTTATTCATAAATGTGGCCGTGTTCATAAATATAAGACATACATTAAAACATTTCTATTTTGGTTTTATTTTTATGTACCTACCTGCAAAGGTACTCAGTTCTAGCCAAATACCATGTTTGTTAACATTATACAGTGTTATTCAGAACTTATCCATAATAAAATTTGGGGATGTTCAACATAGATGTAGAAATGTGGTAGTGCAAAAAAAAATTTTTGGCGGCTTCTGAAAACTATTTAAAAATTTTTCATTCCACGCCGCTGGATACTGGTCCACTGTAATGGAGTGACCTTGGGACTGACAATGCGAACTGGCTAGCACGAAAAAAACTTCGGAAGTTCTGAGAGTATACCGACACCCGGCGCAAAAAAGATTTGCAGCGGTTTTACTTTCAAATAAACTTCAAGATAGATAGATGTGACCAAAGTGACGTGTCTTTAAAATGAATAAAATTTTGTTACACTAATTTTGAAGAATTGCGCTACTTGATTACTAGGTATTAGAAACATGAAATTTATAAAAAATTTGCACATACCTTGTTACAAAAGCTGTTCGAAATTTTGTCCCTAAAGCTATCCAATTTTCCAGCACTAAAGCGAATGTTCCTCCTGGTTGCTGATCTTGTAAACGCAAATTATTAAATAAATTGGGGATTTTCAGCATTTTGCTCCAACAACCACTCACAAAACCTAACTTGTAATTGATAATCCACTGGTAACAGTCCATTAACTCAGCATTACTGTACACATGAGCCATTTTGAAAATTTTACAGTTTAACACTCCTACGATAAATAAAACACCGGCACTGAGAGAAGACACAGATAGACTGATGACGATGACTGAATAGACAATAGAGATATTATCCCCGCTCCAACTCTATTCCCTTAGTCGTCGTTCGAGGTACAAAAACGTGTTTACTTTTTTTTTACCACATTCTTAGGAATGTGGTAGGTATATCAGATGTTGAAGTACAGTTGCCCAGCTACGTAGTCCTTTATAATGGTATAACTTTAAACATTGTTTACGGGAAATCCTAAGACTTTTATTATAAATTTTTTTGATGATATCGATTTCTTATTTAAGGATGCACATATCCTCAAAGTTTTAGAGATAAGTTCTGAATAACCCTGTATTAGGTCTGTTCCAGCAGGCTGTTGGAAATGTTAAGTGCTAGAAATGTTTCTAAGCGTGCGCTCTATTGAAATTCGCTAGATTACACACTGATGCATACAGTAAGAGTTGTTTATTTTCACTGACTCGGTTTCTTACAATTTAATCCTATCTGAACATTACCACCTAAATAACGGACTCCAAATAAGATGACTCAGTGATAAATTATCGGCAATCAAGTTCTATAATCAAATTTATATCATTCTAACCTATTTCTTGACTTCATTTTAAGTTTACCAATGTAACTTGGTTAATAGAAGTTTTATATGCCTTCACTTGCATTACTCTAGTTTTTTTACCTTCGGCACTTTATTTTTGCATTATTTTCTGCAACCTCTTTTATGAAAAAAAAATGTTTTACTGTTGGAATCCCTGGAGTAATACGCCTTCGCTTTTATTGAAAAATATTCGATGTTTTGCAATAAACTGTTCTGCAACTACGTGTCCATGTGAGGTTTTTCTCATCAAATGGTTCGTAGTATCTCTCAGTTACACGTTCAGCCGCGTCTCTATATTAAGTTTGTTTCAATTAACTCTATTTCTAATTAATTTTCTTCGAAGCGCGTGAGGTGTTGATGATTATGATTTAATTGAATTGTCTGGCACGAGCCCGTTAGCGCGAGGGTGTGTCTATCACGCCTCCCCGATGACCGATTTCTGTTTTATCGACTGGAAATGTATTGGTTTTTTTTACTTTTTTGGGTTGGTCGGTTTGGTCTCCCCATTGACCAATCACTCGGCATTACTATTACTACCAAGGTGTAATTATGTACAATGGCAACGATAATTACCTTGTATTTAAATTGAATTTCTATTATATTTATGTCACATTTACATTACATTTATGTTACATTTAGATTACATTTATGTTAATTTACATTACACGTAGTTTACATTTATGTTATATTTACTTTACACCATTATCTTGTACAAGGTGGCCCGTTTAATATGGGCCTATACCTTATCTCAGAAACTACAAAGTCCCATGGGAAAAAAATTATATAAAATTGTTCTTTTCAAAGTTATCTTCAATTTTTTAGTATATTCAAATTTATAACCTGTTTATATACAGGACGATGAACTAAAGTACCTTTTTTTTAAATAGCACACCCTATATTATTATTACATTTTCCGAAAGCCCTTCTAAAGACAAGTTCAATGATATATTACGCGATGGGTCTGACACCCACTGTTTCGGAGTTATTGAGAATTATCTTCGGGAAATAGCCAATATTAAAATCCCATATTCTAAGGATAATCATTCAGAAACGATGGGTTACAAACCCATCATATCATATATCTCTGAATTTGTCGATAGAAGGGCTTTCTAGAAATGTAACAATATACAGGGTGTTCCATTCAAAAAAATCGTGAAAATTTATCGTTTTCGAAATGTGGCAACACGGTAAAAATTTTTTTGTAAACTGAATATTGAGTAATTACATAATAAAGTAAATAAAATTAGAATTCTCTTGGCGCAAGTTGATGCTCAAAAACTTAATTATTAACTTTTCTAGCACGATTTTAATATTGGCTATTTCCCGAAGATAATTCTCAATAACTCCGAAACGGTGGGCGTCAGACCCATCAGTCATATATCATTAAACTTGTCTTTAGAAGGGCTTTCTGAAAATGTAATAATATATAGGGTGTGCTATTTAAAAAAAATGAACTTTAGTTCATCGCCCTGTATATAAACAGGTTATAAATTTGAAAATATTAAAAAATTGAAGATAACTTTGAAAAAACAATTTCATATAATTTTTTTTTATGGGACTTGTAGTTTCTGAGATAAGGTATAGGCCCATATTAAACGGGCCACCTTGTACAATGGCAACGATAATTACCTTGTATTTAAATTGAATTTCTATTATATTTATGTCACATTTACATTACATTTATGTTGCATTTACATTACACGTAGCTTACATTTACTTTACACCATTATCTTGTACATGTTTTGTAACATAAATGTACACATTTATGTTACATTTACATTACATTTATGTTACATTTACATTACATTTACGTTGCATTTACATTACATTTATGTTACATTTACATTACATTTATGTTACATTTACATTACATTTATGTTACATTTATATTACACGTAGGTTACATTTACTTTACACCATTATCTTGTACATGTTTTTGAGTCATAGTACGTCAATTGTGGAGATTACTCGACATCGACAACAAAAAAATTTACAGCATATTCAGGTAGGTATGTGATGTAAGAATGCCTAGATAGATTAATTACGGTTTTGCTATTAAAAACAATACGTATTTGTGACAGAATGAAACGCAAATGGTAGTGACCACGTCGCCTTAAAATCGGATTTAAAAAATATTTTAAACGCGAACACTGGCTAACTAGAACGTAAATGTTTGTTTTATGTTCCGCTACGTGACAGTTGGGAAAGCCATCAGAATTAGATAAAAACGGTTATCTGGCCTAGATTCCGGAAAGTGGCCCGTAAATGCACGAACGCGTCATTTTCGGCTCCCACGGGTAACCTTTTAATCCTCTAATTTATTCGGCGAGATCCCAGATTACGTCAGAAACACCAAAAGGAAAGGGTTCTCACACGTACATACGTGTATAGCACGAATACGAAATTCGAATCGTAATTTAGCGTGTGCGAGATGAACAGAGCAGCGACGAGAATGTAACAGCGTATCTCTGCTAATTACATCACCGGAGGGCGTTGTACCTGCTTCGTAATTTACAAAAGCATTAATATAATCCGGCCACCCACGCAAAGGTCCCTCCGCAGGCTTTAACCGGCGCCGTGGAACTCTATTGTGGTGGCTTAAAATTAAGGTAGTAATTTTATTGCAGCAAATAAGTTTCTAACTGTGCAGACAGCATTAATTTCTCCAGTAACTCCAGAACTTTTAGAAAAATTCGACTCTTAAATCAAAAAGGTTGTAGTTTCCTTTGTGGTGTTTATATCTTTCCTAATTCCAGCCATATGATTTTCCAAAGTGGTCAGCACATTTTAACATTGGAAATGTTTTTGTTCGTATACCTATGGGGACCAAGTTTAGCACAGCGCTGCGTTGTGAAGAGTAGTTGGGAATGTTCAGTTATAATACCTCACTCGCCTAATGGAGTAGCGTCTCATTTGATAGGACGATCGGTGTGCTTATAATTATACAGGGTGCGGCAGCATAACTTCCTTTTTTCAAAACTTAATAAAACCATTGTATGGATCAGAACAGTTTTATTTGTTTTTTTATAATGTAGGCGCATGCCTAAAGTTTTGTTTTACATAGTTTTGAAGATCAAATCAGATAGGTGACGTCCCCCATTCTCCATACACTGAGTAAACCGATTTCTGGCGTTTGTCATGACTCTTGCCAGCATAGCAGGCGTTAGGTTGGCAATTTCTTCCTGAATGTTGGTCTTCAAATCTTGTAGGGTCCTTGGACGGTTCATATAAACACGGGATTTCAAAAAACCCCCATTGAAAAAAATCACAAGGGGCCAAATCGGACCCTGACATGCGTTCATCCGAGAATTGAAGTCACGTGCAGAAAGTTCCTGCACAATCGCCATCTTGTAAGGATGGAAATGAGGATCATAATGAAAAATTCTCCTCACAGAACGATCGGAAAGTCCAGGGCAGACGCATGTTTGCGCGCAGAACGCCGTGGCGATCTCAACATTGAAACTCTCACTGCCTCAATGTTTTCAGGTGATCTAATGGGGCGAGGGACTTCAGTTCTTCGTCTTGTCGCACTTGCAGTTTGTCTGAACGTAGTGACCCACGTAACAATTGATTTCCGGTCCGGGACAGGAGCCAACGGGGCTGAATTAAAGCGATTCCGAAAGACGCGCTGGGTTGCGATCACAGAACATCCACTCGAAAAGTAGGCCTCAACGGCAAAAGCACGCTCCTCACTGTTCCAACGCATGATGGCGACTGAACTGTGTCGGGACAAAACTTTATAGTCCCGTCTCCCGAACGAGACCACTAGCGCTCCGCTACGACATCAACCGACTGAATGGCGCTTTTTAAAAGAGGAAATTATGCTGCCGCACCCTATATATGGTGTTATCATTTCCAATGTCTCTGATGGTTGCAAGGATTGGGAAATCTGTGAATTTTTTTTAGAAGAATTATGATTATTAATTTTTTTATAAGAATATTAAATAATGAAAGCAAGAAACCAGAATTCAACATGGATGTTGCAGATGGCGTAATCCAAAAAGAAATACCGATAACTCGTACAATTGCACCACAAGACAACCATGAAGTTGTCATGACATCAGAAATTCATTCATCACATTCACATTGACCTAATAGGTATAGTGTGCAGCCAACATTAATAAAATTAATGCCCCCGTTGAAGCCGACCCGGCTCCGCCCTTGCCCGGCAGCGTCCTTGCTGTAGGTGCAATGCCAAGGCTTCGGGGGTGAAGGACCTCGGACGCCTACCGAATCGGTCTACGTGATCCGGCGGCGCTGTCGCCCAACAAAAAACAAATTAACGCGGTCGCGCGACCACCACTCGCAATTGAAATTGGCACATGCCACTAAAATGGAAATTGGCGACTGCTAAATGAATCGGACACGAAACGTCGCAGATAGCGGACATTTTAAACTGAGCATAAATCATTTGGGCAACCCAACGCTTGTAAAAGTTTCGTGTTTGTTCGAGCAGTGGTGTAACTGCGGGAGGGTCGTTGGGTGACAAAATTGTCACTGATGATTAGAAATAGTTGAATTTAAATATTTTGTCGTGTAACCAAAATCCAGAGCTTTAAATATTCATTAAACACCAAAAGACCGCATTTTTTTTGGCGCGCATTTCGCTAAAGAGGTAGTGATCATCTACGACTAGACATTAACCGGAATTTTTACTTAACAGTACAGAACTTTTAAACTGAAGATTTGAGTCCATCAGATATATTATTAAGGATATAGTCAATAAAAGATTGCGACGTTTTTAATTTTTTTGGATAATACTTGCGTATTTTCACGTACTGCAGTACCTAATAAACTTTTTACTCATCATTTTTCGATGGTTTTGAGATATGGGCAAATCGGGTCTTGGAATGAATTTATGGAATTTGTTTTTATGTGACGTAGTTTTCGAAGTATGGTCAGTTGTTATAATATTACGACCTCTCCTTACCCAACCGTTGATTATAGGTTCATGGTTTTAGAGTTTAGCAGAAAACTTGCTTAATTTTGAATCTACCCGTTGTGAATATACTCTACGTATCTATCCAGTTTCCGTATGTTATATTGTTGCAGTATTTTTTGGTAATATGCCATGTCAAAATGCACATTTATTAAATTCCAATAGTAAATAATATTTTTTCCTCTCTTGCAGATATCCCGGACATTCCCGAGACCATCGGGAACCTCCGCGTTCTGCGCGTGGCCGACTTCAGCTCCAACCCCATCCCTAGGCTGCCGCCCGCCTTCTGCCAGCTCCGGTCGCTCACCATCCTTGGCCTCAACGACATGTCGCTCACGTCGCTGCCGCCCGACTTCGGCATGCTCACCTCGCTCACATCGCTGGAGCTCAGGGAGAATCTGCTCAAGGAGCTGCCCCCTTCGCTGGCGCAACTCACCAACCTCGAGAGGCTCGACTTGGGCGACAACGAGATCGAGGAACTGGTAAGATATTGCTCTCAGTAGGGTAGATATCCTGTTATTAAGATGTATGTTTAAATATTCATGTTTTTGTATGCGTTTCTGTTTTAGCCGCCTCACATAGGAAAATTGCCCGCCCTCCAGGAGCTCTGGCTGGACCACAACCAGCTGCAAAGTCTTCCCCCAGAGATAGGCCAGCTGAGCAATCTGACGTGTCTCGACTTGTCCGAGAACCGGCTGGAGTACCTCCCCGAAGAGATAGCCGGCCTGGAGAGTCTCACCGACCTCCACCTCTCCCAGAACGTTCTGGAAACCCTCCCCGACGGCATCGGCAAGCTGGACAAGCTGACCATCCTCAAAGTGGACCAGAACAGGCTGACCTCGCTGAACTCTAACATAGGCCACTGTTACAATCTGCAGGAGTTAATCCTGACCGAGAACTTTCTCAGCGAGCTACCCATGGAGGTGGGCAAGCTGGTGAAGCTGACGAACCTCAACGCGGACCGGAACAGTTTGACCTCCATTCCCGAGGAGCTCGGGAACCTGTGCGAGCTCGGCGTCCTCAGCTTGCGAGACAATAGACTGACCATGTTGCCGGATTCCTTGGGCAATTGCAGGAGGCTGCACGTGCTCGACGTTTCGGGCAACCGGCTGCCGTTCCTGCCGTACACGCTGCTGCAGCTGAGCCTGAAGGCCGTGTGGTTGAGCGACAACCAGGCCCAGCCCCTGCTGACATTCCAGACAGACACGGACCCCGACACGGGGAAGACGGTGCTCACTTGTTTCTTGTTGCCGCAGCAGGAGTACCAGCCCACGATAGGTAAATGTTGGTTGAGTGACGTCTGTCAGATTGGGGAAACTGCGGTAGATTCCCATTTGCGGTGTTGCCAAGTGGCCTAAATATGATTTTCTAATACATTTTCGAGCAAATTGACGATCAAAATTGAAAATAGACTATACTACAAACCAGAATTAAGCAAAGTGGAATGACCTCGCCGATCTGGCAAAATGCGGTGATGCATGGGCGTGCGTATTCTGTTTTACCATTGGGCACATTTCAGTTAATATAATACTCGTATACTATTCTATAGAATACTTCTAGTATATGCACTTCCACTTTTTTAACTAACACAAATAAGTATAAACACTGACACAAAGAATAAATACACTGATAATTTTACCACAAATTTTTACCGTTAAGAAACGCGCGCGAAATAACCCAACATCACGCCACTGTTTCCCTACTACCTCGAGCGCAGTCGCTTGTTGGTTCCTGATTCGACCAATCAACGTCGTTGAAGCTCAGAGAAAAGAAAGCTTAAATGCAAGAATATGTATGTTAAATAAGGATGAACAGCTTGTCGTCAACTTTACGACTTTCGCAGTTGCCACATATTCGGAAATGCCTTGATATTATCAAGTAAAAGACAAATTAAACATTGTGTTTGCTTTAATAAAGTACAATAGGGATAAGGGACGTTAAAGACAAGTAAAAAAAATGGGTAAATAAGGTAATTAATACGTTTCCTGTTTTAAATAAAAATACTTTAGAAATAAATGTGACAACACAGATCTACTCTTTTTCCGGTCATTCCACTGTGCTTAATTCTGGTCTTGACTTTTAGTGTATTACATTTAGATTATTTTCAAACATCATACTTACTAATCATATCTAATTGTTTCTTCAATCGTGGCCTGCTCAACCATATTATTATTAACTGTTTGTTGTTTTTCTTTATATGTTAAATGTTCTTGCTTTGGGCGAGCACTTTTTGTTTACTTGGCACCACTATGCTGCGTAATGTTAAGCTTCCATTTATTTATGTTTTCTGATCGTTTAAATATTTGTTGCTAAATCGTTTACCTTCCTTGGAAAAAGTACAATGTTCACTTTTTGTGATTAATATTATAATAATTGCACTTATAACTAACAATTAATAATTTTGGCAGTTTTCACGTCAAGTTATCAAACAACCGTTAACTTGAGTTGCTCCACTCCGTACCTACATACTGAAATATACAGGGTTGCCCACTAGTGTGACAAAATTAATTAAGCAATTAATTATCAATTATTAATGAAAATAATGTCAAATATAGGGTGTTTCATTTATAAAAATGGCGAAAACTGTGGTTGCGAGGTTAGATTCACCTTGTGTATACAAGTAAAGCTATTTTAAAGAAAGTAAAACCAGAACATATAGCATAATTAATGAAGCCAAAAGTATCTAATATTTATTTTTTTTAAAAAGGTACAGGGTGCTTAATATATTTTTTTGGTTTATTGCGGCATATATGAGTTATGGATCTTTGTCACGCTATTCGGCCACCCTGTATCTCATATTCTCTTTCCAATTGTTTTTCACGAGCACAATTCCATTGAATTTTGATTGAATATGAATTTCTCCATTACAGTTAACTTATAATTTGATGGAATTATTTTTTTACATACCCAAATAGTATTAATGAACTATTTGTGAAGAGAAATGTGCAAGGGCCTTTTATAGCAAGATATTTCTATTAATAGGTACTAATTTGGACATTGACATTAGCACTGTTCAGTGCCCCTTAATAAATTTAATAGAAGCAGATCATTACCCGATATCTGTTTAGCTAGTTCACGGTTTACTGATTTAGGAATGTATCAAACTAAAACAAAAAAAAATTGTTAAATGTCAGCTTAAGAGTTCATTGGTATCTAAATAACAATTTGACACACAGTGTGAGAGTCGTTTTTATGTTTTTACTTCCTACACATAACTGAGTAAATAATTGGTACAAAAAAATAATAAAAAAAGTTAAATTTCAAACGAAAATTAATCTTGACTTCAGTATCAAAGTCACAGTTTTTATTTCGGTACTTATACAGGGTGTCCCGAAATTAGTGTGCAATATTTTACCAGTGTGTTCTATGGTTATAAAGGGGACTTTTTCTTCATATAAACATGAATCGAAAAATGCTTCCTTAAAATTCCAAAATCGATTTTATATCTAAACGGCACATTTTGTCGATATTCAACAAGAGTACCTTTTTTTACGTGGAAAACTCTAAAATTTCATATTTTAATGACGAAACCAAAAAGTTTTTGTGTTATCGCATGTAAATAATTAAAGCGATTTTGCTTGAAAACGATACATCCTATCAGTAGATATACTATAGGCGTTCTGGCTCAAAAACTCCATGTAAAAGCCCATAAGCCAAGAACGTGGTCAAAATTTGTTCCCAGATGAATGCGCAGACGCTTTGAGTTAACTGCTCATGTCTCCACGCCCCCCCAGGCAATCAGATTTCAGCATTCATCTGGGAACAAATTTTGACCACGTTTTTGGCTTATGGGCTTTTACATGGAGTTTTTGAGCCAGAACGCCCATAGTATATCTACTCCTATCTATAGGAACCAATAACTTTTTTTAGCATAAAATATTGATATTTCATCATTTCTAATCAAAAGTTGAAAAGGCCAAAGCACAAAAAAGTTGGGGTAATATTTACCCCACATTGACGATAATAATTGAAACTGCCAAAACAATAATTTATCTCTTCATTCAAAAATTCACATGTTTTGTTCATAAATTTATCCTCCACATTTAACGTTTCTATTTTCTTTTATGTACCTTTAAAATACACATAATTGTTGTAATTTCCCGTGTGTAACAGTGGTGGCTGAGTCTGGTAAACTTCCGTTTATAAGTGGATCACCACATGAAAGACGATGTTACCACTGAACACTATGGGGTCACCACCTTCCCGCTCGCTAACACCCACACACACACACATCCTCGCTTTATCTGTTCTGTGTAAAGCACCGTTTTCTGTCTCTGTTGCACCCTGTTAGCTTCTGACGGCCGCTTGTACCGCTGTGACGTCACCCCTGGCCTTTCTAACGGTACCTTGACCCGCACAGATGACGCCACCTCCGAGGACGACTGGCAGGAGCAGGAGGCCAGCAGGACCCACTCGGTGAAGTTCACCGATCCCCAGGAGCAGGACAACAGAGAGGTGAGCTCACAACACTCTTCCTACCCCCCCTTGATGGTGTGGCTGCTCGGGTGTTACTCTAGGGCCAAAGAGATCGCCGTGCGGTGGTGTTGCGCCGGCAGAGAGCGCAGCCTGAGCAGGAGCAACAGCTATTACATGTTGAACGCGCTCAGGGACTCGGACGCGGTGTACTCCGCGGTGGAGTGCTAGAGGGCGCGAGTGCTTGTGCGTTCATGTTAGGTTAGGAGTCAGTTAGGTGGACTGTATCGTCGCAGTGGCACAGGGTTTTTACCAAAACCTTGGTATCGGTCAGTTCGAGGGGTGGGAACTATGGCATTTATGAGGGTTTCTTGACGAACTAGACCTCTCGGCGGAATTGTATGTATGAACCAAATATTTTTTGTGTAAACATATAGTTTAAATATAGTCAGATTTTCAACTTGGGTAGAGCCTGTATTGAGAGTTTAAACAGTCAACTGGTCGCATTGGTAGTAAACAAAAAAAAAGACAATTTCTTGGAAAAATAGTAGGTAAATATTTCTATTAGACTTCTGCTTGAATATTAAACCTTCCAAAAGGGAATAAAGATAATTATTAAGTGGAAATAAGAAACACTTGAAAGGTTGAACAATATCATAATTTTAAGTATTCGGTTATACTTATTATTGTAGGTTTATTGTTAGAATACAATTAGTAGGTGTACTTATAACATTGCAGATACGGAACATTGCTCGGATGTCTGTCGTAACTACGCTGTTGAATTGGAGCGATAGGCTATGCGTGCTGTGCTTCGTGATCTGATTTGTTGCGATTCATGGGCGTCGTATTACCGGGAGTTATGGGTTAATTTGTTTTACTTTTAAAAGGTCGAGAAAAAACATATTTTCTGTCTTTATTAAATCTTCCAAATACTTGGTTTAAATGAATGTATTAATGACTGAATCACCCTGTAGGTATTGATATAGAATATTGAATTATCTATTGAACTGTATTGAATATTACATCATTTTCATGTGATTCTATAATTTCCTAGGTTGATGATGTAATGATAAAAATCCTCTGGCTCTAGTGTATATTATTTTCATATTTATCCTATTTCTTCTTAGAAATACATTTACTAAACACATTTTTGAGAAAATATGTTCATACCCGCAATTTTGGCAAAGAGGGTATTGTTCTGGCTGATCTTTAATTTATACACGGTACGTATTTAATACAAAATTCAAAATTGGATATTTAGTAGCTAAGTATTGTATAGTTCCGGTCTCAAAAAATGGTTAAGTTAAAATAACTATAAAATAGTCAATTATACATTAGTACAATTTATTAAATCAAAATATACACATTTCTAAGTGCAGCTGTATCACGTCACAAGTGCCTCCTTATTCACAAAAATTGAATTAATTAAATTAGCGAGTTAAAAATTAATTCGCCAAACGTTCGTAGCTGTACGTTGTATTTTGGTTCTTCTGACAAGTTTCTAAAGGTGGGTACAGACTTGGCCTTTTTGCGCATGAGGTTGTCGGTTTCGTAGGAAGTAGCAAAAGGTTTTAGCCGATGCATGCCGCTAAAAATATTCAGTTTTGTGCTTAATAATAGCTTATCTTTATTTTATAGCTATAATCTTCAAATTTAGTACACGTGTGCTAAATTTTGGACCAGTAGCATTAATTAGGAATTTGTATCATGAGGTGATTAGCAGTTTTCCTTTGCTTCATTTCACCGAATAACTTAGATCTTTGCAGCAACAGATACTTTGTGTAATCAAAGTTTGCAGAATATAATTCAGTAAGCAGGCATTCTATGTTAGTCCGCCCCCTGGTGAACCTAACTGTCACTATTCTGCCCCTGGTGGTGATGCTGCTATTCGCATAAAGCAGGACGCTCACTGAAACGACTCGGATCGGTCGACTGTCGACTTGTAATGATACAATCACAATCGGCACGTTAGTGTAATTGAGCCAGTCGAACAACTCATTTAATTTCATCCAAAGCAAAACGTACCGTTCGGAGTCGACCGATCCGAGTCCATTCAGTCCGCGTACTCTTTATTCGCACAGTTTCTGGCTGGTTGGAACGAAAATTTGTACACGAAAAAATTTTAATTCAAAATTTTTTTTTAATCTTAGGTATATATTTACGTGCATAAAATGCAAGTCAGAACCCACCTTTATACTTGAGACATCATATGTGTTAATTGCTTCTTAAATTGAAAATAAAAGCAGAGATACAGTCTATTCACGCTTTTGGGTATTAAATTAATTAATCTTGTCCGAAAATCTACTATCACGAATAGTGTACCTATAAAAATACCAGTGTATTTATTATTATACTTAGTACAAACTTAATTATTACTAAAAATTGGGGAAAAATACCAATTAAATATTTTTGTAACTTTTTTCGCGAAATCAGCGGAGGTAACATAACATATCTTAACACTACATTAGATATAAACGAAATTATGTTGGTCTATTTTTCATGTACCTATACGTTTACAATACGTCACCCAAATTTCAATTTTTTTCGGAAAATTTATACGAGAAAGGAGCAGTTCTGATATCAGTTTAAACATATTACACCATTAGGACTTGACATTTCTAACGCACCAATTCTAAAATAAGTCCGTTAATCTTTTAATGGATATTGTAGAATATTAGAGAATATTTATTTTTATAATTCCTGTTCGTATCTAGCTTAAAACGTAAGTGATCTAGCTTTTAGAATTATTTTTGATAAATGTGTCCGACGTTTTAAACGCCTTGTGAGTAATTCTTTTGTTATCTAGGTGGTTGATGTGTTCCATATGTTTGATTTTTATGTATTACATAAAAAAAGGACTATAAGGAAATATCGAGACGTTCCAGAATAGCCGGAGTAATTGTTTCCGACATTTTTTTATAAATAATTGAGGTGTTTTTTTTCATATCAAGTTTATAATTAACAAGAAAAAACATACATTTCTTTAATTAGATTGTTTTTAAATAATGGGGTGTTTTCCTATTTTTTTTTTTTTTATATCGGTAGTGGAAAGTAGTTGGAAAAGAAGAGATACGTATTTCTGGAATTCTAATATTGTGTTCATTGAAGTCCATAAATTATTTTTTTATTATGCGCGATATCTGTATGACGTCACTAAGCGAAAATTCAAAATTTGCGCCATTTTTTAGTGATTTCTAGGATATTTTCATTTGTGTGGTTGGTGTCACTGTGTGACAACTTTACGTTTATTTATGTTTGAATTGTGTGGTTAGGGTAAACATCATGGTAAACATGATACATTGTTTTTAGTTTATATTTTTACCTGCCAATAATTGTTGTCTCTGCCTGTGACTGATTAAAAGTGTATTTATTAGTATTAGAAGTTCTGTTAATTGAAAATACTAACTTTACATTTTTCATCCCTCTTATTTCTGAACTTAAATAACTCATATTGTCCACAAAAAATAAAGATATCATAAAGGATCTATAACCGGTAAATTGTCGGACTTGGCCTCTACAAAACCTTGCTCCATGTTTATTAATAAAAGTTTACTTCATAAGAAAACAACAGTACAACACGTTTAAGTTGTCAAGCCAAACACAAACAGGAAATTTCAAATGTCAATTGTCGATATGTCGGCTGTCGTTTGTCGTCGTTACAAACTGAATCTAGCCACATATTATCAGTGTTGCCTCTTTATAGATACATATTCCCTAGTTTTCGCTTAGTGACGTAATGAATATAGAATAAAATTTCAATCTTAATAATTTTTATCCTAATAAATATAAAAAAAATATATTTTATAAAAATACAAGTTTTTACTTTCATTTCGATTAAAGGAAAATACCCTGTTTCGTCGACAATATGTTGTATTTTATATATGCAAACAATTAACAATTGAATTTTACATCAGAAACTAGTATGCTACTGACCCGGTTTTTGTCCGGCATTTCTATCTTGGCAGGTTCAAAAGTTAACCGAGGATACAATTTACTGCCGTCTTGTATGCAAGTCTTGTATCCATTGTCAAATTATGCGAAATTCAGTTCTCTGGCTTGAAAAATATTTCAACTGACCATTTAATGTATAAGCACTCACTTTCAGTAGCGCAATAGTATGTTTTTGAGCCCGTAATGTTCCCTAAACAAAAGTAACATTAGTTTGGTTTTACATTGGTACACTTGATAGCATTTTATATATAAAGTGGTAGGATTACTCACGGGACGCTTAAAATGAAACAGGCTATTACCGTACATATTTTATAGTACTTACCAGAGTATTTTTTTACGAGGATAAACGATGAAATGATCTCTATTTACTTGTCCAGTTAAAAACTCAGGTTTTTTAATTGTTATTATTATTTTCCTGCAAATATTTTAGGAAGTATGAACTAGTCTCAAAAAGCTAAGTGCCAAAAACTGCTGTAGCTTGTTAGATTAAGTTGTTATTTTTTTCCATTAAATTGGTTTGTAGCTTTTTGTTGGAAATGTACTATTTCTTTTCTTTGATTTTATGTTACCGATTAACCCTTAATTTTTCTGCTCTACTGTCTTTCTGTGTTGCATGGATATACAATATTTACGTATTTTGGTTGTGGTCATAATATCTCCCCCTCTTTTTTTTAAATATTAATTAGCATTCTGTGCCATACTAATACCTTATTGTATTGTAAAATTTAGATTAATTTTGTTGTATATATTGTTGATTTTTTTTATTTAGTGGATAACTTTTTTGTATATTTCGCTAAAGTATTATTAAGGAGCCTGTGGGAATATGGGATTGTTATTTTCCATATTTCCACATGTACTTCTAGCCTATACCTACCGGAGCTAATTTCAATTGTTTTTATTTTGTATGTATTTTTTGTAATAAATTATTTTAATTGCATGAATGGATGTTTATTTATGTAGAGTAATTCTTGGTCAGAATTGAAGGCCCTTTCCACAAAGTCAAAACTATTTCTCCTCCCGTTTTAGCACACTTAAGGAAGGGGCCTTTTATTGTGACCGCAACCCCTTTTCTTTCTTGAAGTTTGTACATAATTTAAATTTTGGTGGTGGTCACTAGTTACATTTCCAACAAAAAACTACAAGGTGCAGGTAATTTTCCTATCTTGGATGTCTAGAACATTCAATTGGCAAATAGCCTACAACATAATTAAGTTATAATTCATTTCAGAAGTACGAGAAAAAACGTTAAATAATTCTTACAGATCCAGTTCCTGTTTCATTTCAAGCTGTACATTATGTAATGACGGTCTTTGTATACAATTAAAAATGCTTCCAAAAGACCCATGTCTATAATCAAAGAACCTTCGTACAAGTCGTGATTTGGTGGTGCCAGTAGTGCTAGTTAAGTTTTGGCTCCTGTGAAGTTATAAAGATAAAGTATATTTTATACCAGCAGTCTCATTTATCAGTATTATTTTGACCTTCGTGGCTTAAAGCATAAAACTTCTGCCATTTGCTTGGAGTCCTTTGGTTTGTCTTGAACCATAATCTGAGTGACTTTGACAACTAATGACAGCAAATTGAAGAGCCTATAGAAAAAACAGCAGGAACAGTAGGGTTAAATTTGTATTAGTTTCACTTATTTATTTCTTCTACTTCAGGGTTACTATGGCCTACTAACTGTAAAAAATACTAGATGTCGGACTTCAATATGGCGAATTGCACTGCTTGTTTACAGTGACAGTCTACTAAAGACGACAATAGGCCAAAGCTCCCCCCCTGATTGATTGGAAGTTAGCCATGTTAAATATGATTGGCTTCCACACCAATTGCGATGCTTTGATTAGTTCCGCCGCCATTAGTGGTCGAACTAGCGAATCAATTAAAAAGTGGCAGGGATAGATCGGTACGATTCTATTAATGTATTCTTGTATATCTGAAATGAACTATATTTGTTATGTAAGTAGGCTTCAGGTCATAATTACAATTTTAAAAAATACATTCAGATAAGTCAAGTTGTGAGCATGTCTATTTCAAAATTTGAAACATTGAAATAGACACGCGTTCTTTTGTTTACATTCTGGGTGGCCATGGAGCATGATATTTTTTTTATTTTGGTTATAAATTAACATATAGTATTTACTTAAAAGCTTCCACACATTAGACATTTCAATATGAAGAAAAAATGTATGGCTTCCCAAAATTTAAATAAAGTACCAGTGTACAAGGAATGCTTTTCCGAAAGTAGTAGAAGAATATCGTTAGAATTTGCAATTTTTTAATAGGATCTTCAACAATATATTTAAGATATGTGTGTCACATATCACAAACAGAAAACAGTGAATGGTCATTTTCAAGAAGTATAAAGGAATTAACTTTTATTTATCAAGTTTATAGTATTATTTTATTTATTATCTAAAAAATTCATTATATTTACCAGTACCACGACATATAGTTTATTATTATTATAATAATAATCTATTTGTTGCGGTATCAGTAAATGTGAAATGTTTACTAACAATAAAGCAGGGTGTTTATTCATTTTGGGTGTGGTTCAGATCAAGCAAATCGACCTATTCGTCATTCTAATCGAAATTTATTAATATATACTTGTTATCTCTGATAAATTAATAATTATTATTCATGCTATTAGTGTATCTGTACCGCGAACTGGTATATCGATTATTTATAAGTCATAAAATAACATATGTTTATGAATAATCCTTAGAGTAAAGGTTCTAAGCCTTAATAAAAGTTTGACCACCACTGAGCGTTTATACCACAGATTTAGAAGGATATTAAATCTTTGGTTTATACCACTAGGTATATAATAAATATTTCTTTTTTTGTAAGAAATAAATATCACTAATAAAGTGGATACTCGAAGCGGATGGTTCTTTATGAAACATCGTGAAAATAATTGTTTTGAAAAAACATTGGTCTCATTTAGATGTTCCAAGAAATATATAGAAAACACTCTATATACTAGTATTTCGGCTTGTTAGGCCTTTTTCAAGACGTTTACTCTATTGAAAAAGGCCTAACAAGCCGAAATACTAGTATATAGAGTGTTTTCTATATATTTCTTGGAACATTTAAATGAGACCAATGTTTTTTTCAAAACAATGAAATATCACTAGTTTCAAAATTTAATTGTATGAAATTCTAAAACTGCGAGTTTAATATATAAAAGCATATACAGGGTGTTAGTTAAACATGCGGCAAAAATTCAAGAGGTTATTCCTTGGACTATTCAAAGGATATTTTATCGTTTGATGATTTTTGAAAAAGCGCTTTGTTGCGAAGATATAGGGCGAAAAAAATGTTCAACAAATAACAATTTATTACTAAAAATTACATGTAACATTTCTGAACCTACAAGAATTGTTCAAAATGGCTACCTCCAGCTCGGATGCAGCCATCCAATCTTCTCATAGACTCCCGAACTCTTTCAAAAACACCAGGATCGTTTCTTATTGAGTTACACCCGGCAATTATCCGATCTCTTAAATCGTCCACATCTTGCACTGGCCTAGTATAAACTAATGACTTTAGATGGTCCTATAGGAAATAATCCAGGGGGTTTAAGTCCGGGGATCGAGCAGGCCATACGTGAGGTCCACCTCTACCAATGCAGCGATCTCCGTATGTTGCTGTTAAAAACTCTCGAGCAACTACACTAAATTAAGGAGCCACTAACAATCGTTTACACGTCAACTAGCCAAACGTCAATCAATCTTAACAAATGCGACACAAATAAACTACAAAAACACAACATACAAAAACATACAAATTAATCACTCCGAAGTATCACGAAATGTTGGTAAGAAAAAACAACTCCTTTTTCTTGCATGTCTTTTACTTGATACGTCCAGTGTAGTACGCCATACTTTTATTTCACCTAGATTAATAATGTGAAAAATACCAAAATTGGATTTGTTGAAAATTTTTTTCGCTCTGTATCTTCGCAACAAAGCGCTTTTTCAAAAATCATCAAAAAATAAAATATCCTTTGAATAGTCCAAGGAATAACCTCTTGAATTTTTGCCGCATGTTTAACTAGCACCCTGTATATGAATATATAAATAACTTTTTGAAATTATTATTCTTGTAACTTCTTCTTTGTTATTTTTAAAAGGCAGAAACTTAAAACAGTTTCTTTAAAAAAATTAAGAGGAGTCTCATCCAACAATTTAGCTGACCAGTATAGCCTAATATTTTGCTAAGATTTATGGAAAAGTGTCATAGTATTGAAAAAGATACCTACTTACATTTATCGAAGTATTTTTATCTAGTGACTGTAGAAGAAGTTAGGGCATTGTAGCGACCTCTACTGGTATTTTCGCGTGATGCAAGGTATGTACATTTTTTCCCTAGATGTCTCTCAATGGCCTCATATTAAGGTAAACAAAATTGCGTTATTAAGTTATTTTTTTTTTGTTTCTTTTGAAGTTGAAAACAATCCTGAACGTAATGAGACCAATTCTGAATCAGATTGATATTCAGTACTTCCAATACATGAAGATATACTGATCAAGTAAGTTTTGAGGACAAGACATTCTGTTTCTGCGGTCCTGTGTAATTAAAATATTATTATGAATATGTACTAAGATCCAGAGATCTCCACCTAGGAAATTGTAAAAACATAATTTCGCCGCATTCTTCCAAAGTGAGTAAGACAAAACCTATTTAAGTCAATGAACACCTTTTGACTTTTGACCCATCGCGATGAGAGACAGCTCGGCCAATTCCTCGTAGCCTACCAGTTGTCCGGAGCACCTCCTCGACTTCACTCCCATGCAAATCGTTCATTTAAATAGACCAATTAACGACCGCTTTGTCGAGATGTGGAGTTATTGTGCCTTCTAGTGTGAAAGGTCCATTGTATACCGTCCATTGTGTGGCACAGCAGTGTCTCAGCCGCGGAAAGGTATATAAATTGTCTTTATTTTTATTCAGTTTGCACTACCAGGTGCGTAGGCGGAATCTGGAGAGGGCTGGTTTGAAGTGTCACATGCTTCCAAGTGATTTTTTTATCAAGTTGATGTTGATTTTAAAATGATTAATCAACAGAGACAATTTTGGCATCTCTAATGCTTACCCACCCCCATTTTTATAAATAGGGGGCGCCAGATGTTTTATTGGAATTAAAATTGGCGATTCAAATCACCGATGAGGGCGCTGCAAATTGTAAACAAATATGGAGGAAGACGAGTAAAAATTTTGCATTTCATATTACATCATCTAGCAATTTAGCATTCAACTGCCATAAATATAGTGACTTCATGTGCTAGTTAGGGTGACATAAAGGATAAAAAGAGTGGTAAAAGTAGTCAAACGTCCCATAAGTGCTTCATTGCTAATTATATTAATTTTTTGGGTTGAAACAGGTACCCTAGGTTTTGTTTACTTACATTTTGGACTAAAATAAGTGTAATAAACTGTATGGTGATACCATTTTAGCGCTTGTTTTTTGATAAATAATGTTTGAATTAAAATATATTCTGGTTTTATAAGACTAATAAAAGAAAAGTATAGACAAACTGCAACAAAGTGGTTATGTTGTGTAAATAAACGTGTTCCCTGTTATTAAATTGTTACGACATATTATGCCTTTTGGAGAAATGAATGAGAAACAGTTTCTTATACTAGGGCCAAACTTCTACCTATCTTCAATCTTACACACTTCTATTGACACATTTTCTGGAAGGACACCCATAAAAACGGCAGTTTGAGTTGTGCTGATTTCTTTTGAATGCCATTTTAAGATGTAAAAATAAAGATGTACAAATACTAACCACGTCGTTTTTAACTTTGTAATACCAAAAAATCACAAGCACCTACAAATTATTATGTTAAACAAACCCAGATACGTGTTGTTTATCATTATATCAGCAATAAGCCTCCAAAAATTACTTTTGCAATAGGTTCAAATATTTTCATGCAGAGGGCGCATTCATTTTTGGAATCGCCAATAGAGTAAAGGGTACTGGCTTTGTATTTGGAATAATCAATTTTTTTTCAGAAATTTTATTTGAATATACATTCATTAGTCTGTTACTGACATAGTGGTACTCTAAGTTGAATAGCTTGTGACGTCATCTTATATACCACCAATGACGTCATCGTGAATACCCTACGATATACGGGGTGTTCAGTCGACTAACCCAGATAGCACAAACCTATTCCTAGAATATACCTAAATTATTCTGAAGGAAGATTGGAATATTATATAGATAAATTTTGGGAATATTTGTAGAATATCGAAAAGTACACACTTTTCTATATCTAGAGAATATTCCTAAACTTATTCCAAGAATAATCCACAAGATAATACAAGAATAATTATAAAATATTCAAATAATAATCGCAGAATAGTCCCAGAATAAGGGAACAAATATTCCGAGATCACCAAAAATGACACAAAGAATAATCTATAAATATATTATATAGATAATTATAGATTATAAATATATTATATAGATTATTTTTAGATTCATTTTTGGTTAGGACGTATTTAATCCTGGAATATTTTTTTTGGCGGAAGATGTTCAAAAAGAAAAACTTCGCCGAAATCTCCATTTAACCAGACAATTTTTTGTCTGGGTCGTGACGTGGCTTGAGGTGTATTGCCACCTCAACTTGACCTGCCTATTAAGCTTCGTCAGTACCATGATACAACTACACTGATATGCTCATAACTTGACCAAATTTCGTTTGTTCTGCGCACGACGTCATTCTTGATGCTAAAATGGCGAAAATTCAAATGCGTTACTGTCAACATGACTGTCAGTGATATAATTATTTTCGTGTTTGTCAATTGTATTCCCGTATTATTATAATTGTGAGGTCCGAGGGTTATCAAGTTGTCATTTTTATATTATAGGGTGGTGTTTATTTACAGTAGTGCTTCTTATTATCTCTTCAAATTATAAAATTTAGGTTAGAATTATATTCGGTAGGTAGATCGGTACACAGAATGCGGTTTGAATTAAAATAATAGAGCTGGGTCGCTCATGAACAGCTCGCACAAATGTGCGGCACATATCAGTGTGCCGTGAGCGAACGACTCGCAACGAAAGAGCTCATCGCTCATTCCGCCATTTACACTTTACACAGCACAAGCCCACAAACATGAGCTTTTTACACGATACACATCCAATGTTTGATTGTGCGAGTTCTTATGCATGGTTGATTTAACAATAATTTAGGAATAAACGAGTCGATACAAATAATGTAAAAGTAAAAATACTTAAATGTTTACTTACATTTATATTTTCGCTTTAATATAACTATATAAACAAGGCTGAAACTAACAATTTTAATAAAAACTAAACACCAAAAGTTTACAAATTACAAGTTTAAAACTCGGCCATCCTCTTGTGTACAACGTATATCATCCTTGAATGTTGAATGCCGGCAGCCTTCAAAGAGCGGCAAGAGCGAGCGACTTGAACGACACGATGAACCAAACTTATGACATGACCACGTCGCTCAAATGAACAACTCGCTCTGAGCGCTCATTTGAATGAGCTGTGCCGCACGTGCCGGCACACCGAAAATGAACGAGCGACCCAGCTCTATAAAATAAGAAAGATTGATATTAATCAACTATTATTTTAGTTTCCCTGTATGAATCGTGTATTATAATTCCATAATCGACGTTTCTTTTATATTGTTATCTTTGTTTACAAGTATTTTATTTAATTTTGTATCAAAACTGACGTCACGCTCATCGATAGACCACGCCCCCATGCGCATAGGCATATCAGTGTAGTTGTATCATGGTCAGTACGAGATAAGCACAATGACACACAGGCAGCAAAGACACTTAGAGAAGTACGTCAGCATTCTGCTAGTAGGACATAAGTGTCTCCATCCAGCGGCATAATCACAAACTATAAAAGCCCGGCTAGGACAAGTGTGTTTCTGAAGGCGGAACATATTCAAAAAGAAAAACTTCGCCGAAACCTTCATTTAACCAGACAACAATTTTTTGTCTGGGTCGTGCTTGAGGTGGTGAGTAGCATGATGATACCGGGGGCAGCACCGCTGTCCAGTGGTAGAGTCGCAAACGACATTGTTTTTCGTAGGTGACAATACACCTCAATACACCTTGCTACGTTTCATAATATTTTACAAAAAATATTACAAAATCAAACGCATAATATATTCTCCTAGAAATATTAAACGCATGTTTCTTCTGTATATATTGCTGGTTAGCTGTAATAGACATTACTCGAATATTATTTTCAGAATGTTTTATAACACAACCGCAAGTCTTGGTGCAATTTCACAAAAAAATATTTTGCGAGAATATTTAATGCATATTTTTTGTGCATATTACTAGTGCCAGCTTTAATATATATTACTCGAATATTTTTCTCATAATATTTTATAACGAATATTACGAGAATATTCTATAAAAGAACGCAATATATTAACTCTATAGTAAATATTACTGGAATATTAGATACATAATATTCTATAACTAATATTACAAGAATATTCTTTAAAGAATACAATATATTAACTCTATAATAAATATTACTGGAATATTAGATTCATAATATTCTATAACTAGTATTACAGGAATATTCTTTAAAGAATACAATATATTAACTCTATAATAAATATTACTGGAATATTCTATTCATAATATTCTAAAATGAATATTTTAAGAATATTATATAAAGTGTATATTTATTATAAGCATATTACTGGAATATTGACAATGAATAATCATTTTAGAAGATTTACAGATTATTCCATAAATAATTTGTGCTATCTGGGAATCAGATCAGTGTGAGGACTAGTGTTGGTAATCTGCAAGCAAAATACTTGGGTTATAAACTAAAAATGCCAAATACTTAATGCTTTATTGTCCTATGTGTACTAGCTAGTTTTAATTTTTCTGGTAGGTAGTTATATATTTTTCTGTTTGCACCTTTTGCACAAAAAAAAATAAAATCAACAAAACCATGTAGGTATTGAATTTATACAATATTTTTCCACGTTTCCGTGCTGAGTACCAGTAAGTATAATAATTATTAAATTAAAGTGTACCAAATACCAATACCCACTTCTTTGGCACGCACAAAAGAAAAGAAAAGCGGTCAAGGTCACAATTTGCATTCAGTTTACGCATGAAACGATACAAGTGATTGCCGCTTGTTTATTTTCAGTTATGAAACGTAGCATTTTATCTCCATTCATCGCTCCATACCATAATTTCTTCTTCATTGTTAACGAATGAATCCTGAAGCAGTGGCGTGCGCTCGAGAGGGTTTGAGGGTGTAAATCCCATGTTACTTGCAGAAATATTTATGATTCGTTGAAAAAAAAAATTATTCTTAACATGGATGGTGTTGGCGACGTTCCTAGTTTAATTTGACTTATTTGAATCACTGTTTTAGTCACATGTTTGATAATTGTATGGAACATTTTCATTATTTGATTGATTTGGGTGTCCGTGCCACTTGTAAAAAATCATGTAGTACTCCCTCTGACTGTCGCAATCTAGAAAATAAAATAAATAAACCAATTTATACGATAACATTGATAAAAATAATCAAAACTCGATTAAATTAATTACCTCTTAGATATTGTATCGTGTTGTATTGTGATTCAAGTGCGCATTTTGTTATTTCTAGGTAAATTATTTCTTTAGTTTTAATTTAATGGCATTTAATTGACTCTATAAATTTATCACAGGTGTATTCAGAAATATTGCCAACAAATGCTATCAAATATTGCATTATTCAAGGTATTTTGTAACATATTATGTTTCGAATATAACCTTACTTTTTTATTTGAACTACTTTGAACGAAACGTACTACTCTATTGCAAATAAGAACGAAATCAAGTACTCCACGGGCAGTTTGACAATAATTGCCAGACTGATAGTAGCAAAGACTAAAAGAGGGCACTACTGTATGTTTCTTACCATAGACATTTATTATGTCACTAGTTGCGTTCGGTAATATGCTCACGGATGCGATGAGATTACAGTCACGTGATTCCAGATGAGACAGACAATAGAAAATAAATGAACGAAATGGATTGCATAAGGCATAATATAACCTCACCTTTTCTGTTTTGACTTTGTTGACAGTTTGTTTATATTCTATTTCGAATTATTTAAATAATTAATATTGTAAAATCAACCATTTTAAATGCAGTCCAAGGATATGAAATAATTTTTGAAGATGAAGATGAAGAATGTACAAATTGTTTGAAAAAAAAAGGGAACTTCGCTTATGAAACAGTACCAAATTTCTGTAAATTGTAAATTTAATGTATAATTGTATTTTGTAAATCAAATAATTGTAAATCTACTTCTCCATTTCCAAAAAATTATATCTCAACTCAATTACAACCAACTACAACTTCAAAAAGTCAATGACAATTGACAACCATGACCACCACAACCTCACAAATTCAGATTAATCTTTCTCCTCGATCAAAATGCTTCGAGCAAACAGATCTTGCTCTGATCGATCTGATTTAATTTCTGAACGATCAAGATTTACCTCCCCTACCTCTAGATGTAAATAATGAACGATACGGATTAAAAAGATCAATCTGAGGTAATTACCGAACGCCACTTATGTTTCTTACCACTACTAACATAACCTTACTTTGTTACCGACTTTGATTATTTGAAATTTCATATTGGCGATTCCAAGTATAAATGCGCCCTCTGCATGATAATATTTGAACCTACTTAAAAGGTAATTTTTGGAGGCTTATTGCTGATATAATGATAAATAACACGTATTTGGGTTTGTTTAACGTAATAATTTCGTGGTCCTTGTGAATTTTTGATATTACAAAGTTAAAAACGACGTGGTTAGTATTTGTACATCTTTATTTTTACATTTTAAAATGCCATTCAAAAGAAATCAGCACAACACAAACTACCGTGTTTATAGGTGTCATTCCACAAAATGTGTCAATAGAAGTGTTTAAGATTGAAGATAGGTAGAAGTTTGGCCCTAGTATAAGAAACTGTTTCTCATTCATTTCTCCAAAAGGCATCTAACAACTTAATAACAGGGAACACGTTTATTTACACAACATAACCACTTTGTTGCAGTTTGTCTATACTTTTCTATTATTAGGGCACCTGTTTCAACCCAAAAAATTCATATCCATAGCAATGAAGCACTTATGGGACGTTTGACTGCTTTTACCACTCTTTTTATCCTTTATTTCACCCTAACACCCTAACTAGCACATGAAGTCACTATATTTATGGCAGATAATGCTAAATTGCTAGATGTGATATGAAATGCAAAGTTCTTACTCGTATTCTTCCATATTTGTTTGCAGCGCCCTCATCGGTAATTTGAATCGCCAATAGCTGTCTTTATATCTTAAGACGGGGTTACCTTCTTAACGGTAAAATTAAAGTTGACAGTTTCCTTTTCTAATCGTTATGGTATGTGATATACCATTCACATAATTTTTTCATTTAGAAAATGTTTGTTTTAATGCTTATATCTTATACCAGTGACGTAGTTAATTAGGCGAATACTTCAAAGTGAAAAATAAATACCCTCCTTGGAAAAATATATGCACCTCACTGCACTGTTCAAACGTGCGAATGCTTTTAATTATTCTATGGACTGATAAATTTATTCGCAATCATAATAAAACATTGTATTTGCTACATGTTACGTCAACACTTATTATTAAATAAATGTTTTTACGTATTTTATTAAATAAATGCGTTTTAATGATAATAATAATATAAAGTACGCGCAACATTGTTGCTTGCGAAACTGGTCACTACAACCGTGCTGTAGCACATCGGTTTGTCTAAAAAAAAAAAAAACTAGTTAAAAGTATTTTTTATGAGAACATACAGTAAGGATACAAAATCATTCCTGTCTTCTGTGACTTCTTTTGACTGCTTAATCAACAAGGAAGTTCAAATGCGCCCTTAACTGTAAATACCCATTTATTTAGTACTTTCCTGATTGGCTATTCCAAAAGTGAATGCGCCCTCTGCATGACAATATTTGAACCTACTTAAAAGGTAATTTTTGGAGGCTTATTGCTGATATAATGATAAATAACACGTATTTGGGTTTGTTTAACGTAATAATTTCGTGGTCCTTGTGAATTTTTGATATTACAAAGTTAAAAACGACGTGGTTAGTATTTGTACATCTTTATTTTTACATTTTAAAATGCCATTCAAAAGAAATCAGCACAACACAAACTGCCGTGTTTATAGTTGTCATTCCACAAAATGTGTCGATAGAAGTGTTTAAGATTGAAGATAGGTAGATGTTTGACCCTAGAATAAGAAACTGTTTCTCATTCATTTCTCCAAAAGGCATATAACAATTTAATAACAGAGAATACGTTTATTTACACAACATAACCACTTTGTTGCTGTTTGTCTATACTTTTCTATTATTAGTCTTATAGAAGCAGAATATATTTTAATTTAAACATTACTTAACAAAAAACAAGCACTAATATGGTGTCACCATACAGTTTATCACACTTAGTTTAGTCCAAAATGTAAGTAAACAAAAACTAGGGTACCTGTTTCAACCCAAAAAATTCATATAATTAGCAATGAAACACTTATGGGACGTTTGACTACTTTTACCACTCTTTTTATCCTTTATTTCACCCTAACTAACACATGAAGTCACTATATTTATGGCAGCTCAATGCTAAATTGCTAGATGATGTGATATGAAAGGCAAAATTTTTACTCGTCTTCATCCATATTTGTTTACAATTTGCAGCGCCCTCATCGGTAATTTGAATCGCCAATTGTTCTTCATATACTTCATTAAAATTGCTCAGGTCTATTATTGAATATCCACTTTTATTAAGTCCTTTTTGGCAGAGAGTAGCTACTAGCTTGATTCAGTTTATTTTATTATTACTCCTTTGTATCCTGATAATGACATAGTAAAGGCAACAGGGCCACTTAAAAGTTAATGGAATGAACTGCGGTGACAGAGTACCAAACTCGATAAATGCCAAACAAACAGCTAAAAGCTTGCTTTCAGTGCAACGATATTGAGTGTCTGGGTTGTTTATGGTTGCTTTCAGTAAGTAGAATAAACAGGATGTTGCCAAATTATCTGCCTGAGGTCCTACAGGGTTTTGTAACAAAAAAATAAATTGTCCAACAATGTTAAGGCTGTTTCAGTAAGGATATTAGATATAATGCTTCCACATTTTCTGCCTGTCAGTATTATAACATTATTGTTACAACAAGATAGTCACATCGGACTCTTGCACCAGAATTCTTACATAGTGCGCGAAGGCCTTTGATGAGATGACAATAGCAGTTATTTTGATGAATGACACCGTTGGCAACACTATTTTCCATTTATTTTATAGAGGTAATATGCGCCTCTAGTTCCGAAACTCCCAAAAGTACTGATTACCAGTAGTAGATCAATTATGGAACGGCGTCAGCAACAATAAACCAATATGGTTATCAACACTAACTGGCTCGGAACAACTGTTCAACTTGTCACTCATTTTTAATGTATGGAATTTATTTTAGAAAATATTGATGATAGACAACTTAACAATTGGTCTCTGAGATGATCAAGATCAACAACACTGAACATTGAAATCAGCAAATCACTCAAAAGTTTGGTTATGTTTACTTTTACTGATGCTGCATGACTTTCGGACCAGTAGTGCCAGTAGCTTTTTAGTCCCGAAACAGGGTCGTCCAGATTAATGGCGCGAAAATTACACCAGTATGTTTAGGACTGAACAGTAAGTATCTGTTCTGAACAATGCTGATGCTGCTGATAGTACTGATTGGGAATTACGGAACGCGAGGGGGATATGTCGTAGGTATTGGTTTTATATTTAAAATAGGAAAATCTATTTTTAAACATTTCAAACGAACAATACATCAAGGTTTATATAGCACAAATCTATCACTCTATTATCGATTAAACTTAATTATATCCGAATGCCAATAATAATAAGTCAATGATGTCTATACAGAATGTGGAGAAAGCTAATAGGAATAGGCGCCCCTTGTCATCTCATCTGTTGCCTCCCTTATTTCTAGAGCAGAAGCAAGTGGTATTTAAACATGCCAGCTACGTGCGGCTTGTCACCTTTAATTAATTCAATTCAGACCTGCTTCCTCGTTTATTACGCTACTATTTTTTGTACTAAGTGCGGCCATTAAATGTAATTATAGAGATGTGTTTTTATTCGTTTGGAACTAGCGTTGCGGCATGTTTTTGTTTTTGAAACTTAATTACTACAATTACGTATGTAGGTGGATATAATAATTTCTTGTAACTTCGTAATTTTAAACAAATTTTTTAAATATAAATTTACTAGGGACTAGAGTAGTCTTTGAATCCAGGTTTTGAATTTAAAATTTCGCCCAAGCACTCTAAAGTGGCATATGTACTGGACGGTCATTACGCACATCAAGGTCACACCATCGAGCAAATCAATCTGGATGCACATCATAGTTTAGATCTACACGAAACATTTCATTTAATTTTTTCTTTTGGCAGACGCCTTTCGTCCGCCAGAACACACCACACCCCAAAGAACTGAAGGCCAAGGCCCACAAGCTGTTCGGCAAGGGACTGAACTCCTCCATGGAGGAGTCCGACCATCAGGCGAACGACAGCAGCGTGTCCCAAGTGGAGGCCGTCAACCCACATGTTCGTCACGCCAGCGAGCCCCCAAGGGTAAGTGTATATTCATAGAAAGTTATTCGTGGTATGGTGGTGGCTGTTACTCTGTGGTGGAATGTATGGGTTCTGTTTCAAAGAAATTGTTCGTATGGTCATCTTAGGGCCGGTTCTACAAAGCAGGTATATACCACGGATAAAGTTATACTTAGAATATCGTTGAAAGGAGCGTTCTACAATCGCCGTATAACTTTATTCTGTGGATAAACTATGGAATAGCTTATACCTTCGAACTCGGCCAGATATACTCGGAATATAGTTATTCTTGCTTTCTATTGGTTATCTCGTAGCTCTGTCCCTACACAAACAACATAACCTCTCTGCTATCTGTTTAACATTTTAGGTTCTTGAGATTATTAATATTCGTGTTTTTATTAAAATCACGTATTAAAGTAGAGCAATATTTTATATTGTGTGTAAACAAATTCACAATGAACCCGTTAGATATCAATATTTTTGATTCTGATAGTGAAGACGAAGGTGTAGCTCTGCAAGGAGTGCAACGACATCCGAGAGTGTTTAGGAATCGGTAAATATTTGATACCTATTTGGTAATTTAAATTAATAATAAATATTTTTAGTCCAAATTATTTAGAAGAATATGATGAATTGGAATTTTTTAAGCGATTCCGCTTGAAGAAGCAAACATGTAGAGTGTTGTTGAATGCCATTGAAGATCAAATTAAGTCTACAACACAACGTAATATGGCAATAACACCAGCGTCAAAGTTATTTTTAACTTTAAGATTTTATGCAACAGGGAATATGTTAATCGCAGCTGGAGATTATGTGGGAGTCAGCAAATCCTCTGCTTGTTGCATCGTAACTAAGGTAACTGAGTCTATAATTAGAACCCTACGGGAGAGATATATAAAGTTCCCAGAAACGCATGCCGATCAGATAGCTGTAAAAGAAGATTTTTATGCTAATGCACGGTTTCCGCATGTAATAGGTGCTATTGATTGCACACATGTCCGCATTCAATCACCAGGTGGCAATGATGCAGAAAGGTATCGCAACCGAAAAGGTTTCTTTTCTTGGAATGTTCAAGCTATTTGTGATGCTCGCTTGAGAATAATGGATATTGTGGCACGTTGGCCAGGATCATGCCACGATCAGACCATCTTTAATAACAGCAGGATTAAAGGTAGACTACAGGCCAATGAATTTAGGAATGGTATCGTTTTAGGAGATAGTGGGTATGCTAACACAAACTTTTTAATTACTCCGTTAGATCATCCATGCACAGCAGCTGAGGTTCTTTTCAATGAGTCGCAAATACGTACAAGGAATTGTGTGGAAAGAATGTATGGAGTATGGAAACGCAGATTTCCAATTCTTTCTGTAGGTATACGTTTGTCATTAGAACATTCAAAGGCTGTTATTGTTGCCACTGCAATTCTACACAACCTTGCTATACAGGAAAATGAGCCTCAACCACCCAATGAAATCGAAGCGGAAGATATCCTTGTGCAGTTACCAGCTCCGCACCTAGAAGTACTGGCTCACGAGATTCGGGACGAAAACAACAGAATGAGGACAACACTTATTAATAACCATTTTGCCAATTTGTTGTAAAAATAACTAAGTATATTACAAGTTATTATACTTTGTCTCGTTTTATAAAATATTTCTTTTATAATAATGACAACTTTATTTTAGTCTATTTTTATATTGAAAGTCGGTGTCATATAAAAACATATTCATTTTTTATTGCTTTAAATGAAACTTCAACATATTTAGGCTTTAAAGAAAACAATATGTTACTGAACATTTTCTTTATTTTTTAATTCAGCTAATAAAATTTTTATTTCTAATGCATGTTTTTCAGCTACACGTTTTTTTTTATCCTCTGCTTCCTCTTTCAAAAGATTAATTTGAAAATCTATAAATTCCATTTTTTTCCTAGCGAGTTCTTCAAATGCTGTCCCAGATCTTTGTTTCTGTAATTTTGCAGAAGTAGACTCCATTTTATAAACCCTCTTACGTTTGGCTGTACTTATATCGGATTCTTAAAAAAAAGATAAACACAAGTATACATATTATAATAAATGCAAATATGCATTTAGATTTTTCAACAGTATACATAAACATTCAATATACTAGTACTTCTACTATTAGGCCTTTTTCGATAGAAAAACTTGAAGCAGTAGTACCTAAAGAGTTTTACACTATTTGTAAAGTTATATAGGGCGTTCTTAAATTCAGCATCCCTGCAACTTCTTTTCATTGTATCTCGTTTCATTTTGGAGAAAAAAATAAAAACCATTTCATTGTACGTCCCCAGACAATATATATAGAGCATAAAAATTAATTAAATGTTACGATTAAAATAAATAAAAAACTGGGATGTTTTGGGAAACTGGGTTGTTGGGGAAACAACAACCCCGTTGTTGTGACAGAGATTTAGTGTAGAAAAATTAAAAAAGCAAAAAGAACCTAGGTAAGTACTATTGATAACCTGCATAATACACAATTTAATTATTATTTTTAATATCAATATTATTATATACTTAGAGTTTGCAGGTCAGGTACAATATTCACTGTAGATCCATTTGTGTCGAAATTTGAAATTTGTAAAGGGCCAGCAACTTTGTCTGAAACATAATTATTATTTATTTATGATGTGACGTAATTTTACCTATAGAAAGTAAACTAAAATTATTGTTAACAAATCACTCGAATAATTTGGAGACTGAATTTGGAGTTCCTTGCTCTTGGGTTTTCTCAATTGCTGTGGGTTCCACGAACTCCAGCTGCAGCTGGGCTGTAAACAGTATTGTATTACGATTAATGAATTTATACATTATTCACTACATACCATTTGCACAATATCCACATCAGTTACTTCAGTACTGATGGTAAGTGATTCGGTTTGACTTGGTGGAATTTGTTCATTTACATCGGTCGTTGAGGCTGCGACAGACATTTCCAACAATCTGTCCGAGTTCGTTCCTGAAGCGAGTGTTTCCTCTAGTACTAACAAAGTATGAGTTTATTAACATTTTAATTATATGAAAACTTAATACTTAATAGATATTACAGTTTTCCAACACTTACTAAAGTCAGAATCGTATTGCGATACAGTACCCGTAGCCCCTACGCCAATTATCACTAGGATCTTATTGCCAACACCAGTTATTTCAAAATCTACTGGAGGCCCACCACCTGTGCGGTACAAGCTTTGCTTATACTCAGCGTATTCTTTTTTGGTACTTTTTTTCAAGGAATCCCACTTGCTACGTAACATTCTTGCTGTTCTTCCTGTAGCACAAAGAGCATTGAACTTAATCTCAATTTTTCTCCACTCCTCTTCTTTAGCACTACTGGTTACAGCATCTGTCTTCTTACACTCTGTAACATTGGGACGATACATTTTTGATGACATTGAAAAAGTGCAGTACTTAGTTAATTTTTTTGTACATTATTTATATTTATTTCTCATGTTAGCTTAAAAAATAACTGTAGGAGTTATTGTGAACTATTGAATACATGTTTACTTACCTACAATTTCTTTATGCTCGTCCACTAAATTTACCAAAACTTCTATTTCGTCTTTCGTAAAATTATGGCACCTTTTCTTATCCATTTTTTTTTTTTCAACTACTTAATTACTACGTAGATTCAGATTTCAGAAAATGAATAATGTTTTTAAATAATACACTAGTAGTATTAATTACAACAGATTATTAATTATCAACCACTACCGGTAGGAAACTAATGAAACTGGTAACTGGTAGTTATTAACCTAAAACTTGTTGGGTTTTCGCACTTTCCCGCGCTAACAAATATCGGAATATTCGACCTAAAATCTGTGCGTTAGAGCTACAACATCGTTTTTCGGCGCTTATTCTTCGAATACTTATACCGCGGTCACAGACGTATTGTAGAACGCTGTGAAAATTATACTCGGTATAGGAGGCGGTATATGTTATACGGAGAATAACTATTCTCGAGTTTATACTTCTATTGTAGAACCGGCCCTAAGTTGGTTGAGTAGAATGATGATTATCAGTAGGTAGGCTATGGGCGTACGGAGCCAAAAACGCGTGTATTTTTAGAGGGGGCTAAATTTAATGTCTTTTTCAATTAAATTCAGATTCTGATGAACTGAGTGTCGTGTCAGGATAACTGCGATAATCAAAATCCCTATTTCCACTCAGAAGACCTATATTTTAGTAACGTTGCACACTATTTCTTTCTA
The DNA here is from genome assembly GCA_963924545.1 of Pogonocherus hispidulus. Lineage (NCBI taxonomy): Eukaryota > Metazoa > Arthropoda > Insecta > Coleoptera > Cerambycidae > Pogonocherus > Pogonocherus hispidulus. Next base: position 66,921,864 of record OZ004695.1, on the reverse strand, counting down.
GGCTTGTTCATTGATCCTTAGTTCTTTGTATGCACTTATAGTTGTACTTGTTTAGGTTCAGAAAACATTTTGACTCAATCGGAACAAGATGCGTCACGAATTGGATCTTTTCTTCACACAATAATCATCTAAGAACTTTCCATGACCATGACATAATTTATAAAATTGATCTTTTATATAAACTGACCTATAACTCTAGATTTTGCATTTGAGTTTTTAATCTTTGAGTTCTTGTCTTCTTGTAGGTGGTGTATACATTTTTTAAATGATTTTTTTTATTTGTGCAGATAATCGAGCCCGAGCCCACACCGACACCCTCACCTGCACCCGCTGTAGTAGGAAATGGTCAGATAGAAGAGAACAGTGAACTGAGCCAAGATGAAGATACCGATGACGTAAGTATTTATTATTTAGAAAATAACGTAATTTATGAATGTACGGGTTGTATATTTAAGGTAGTTCCTGTGGAGCTTTATAAATTTTTCTCTTCTGCGCAAATATTTATACGAGAAAGTATCTCGCAAGAACGATGGCAGAATTGGTGTCTTGGAGGATACCAAAGTAGTTTAAAATATTGGTATTGTTTATAGATTTGTGTTTTTTCTGGTTTTAGTAACATTCGCTATATAAGTTTTATTACAGAATTTTATTACAAATAATTTTATTTTCGTAAAATTAATATCTTAGCAGTATAACTTTTATTTTACCTATTTACATTCCTGGTGATAAATAACCGATATCTATACGAGGATTAGCGGTCAATTAAATTACAAGAATGTGCTCAAACACCATGGGTTTGAACCGCTTTGGAGATTATTAATATCTCGACGCTTCTGCTCCTATTTTGGAGCCGTGTTTAAAAGAAGAATGGAATGGGAATTCGGAAATTCTCGCAAGCTTCAATATGGCTACCTACTTAGAGAGAACAAAAAGAATTAGGATGTGTGGTTCTAGGTTCTATTCCGGAATCGCAATCTACCTACTCTCAAGATCTCACAGACAGATCTCTCTGAGGAGTAGGCAGATTGATGCTTCAGAGACGATCGATGGTGAGATCTGGGGAGTTGGCAAATCAAGACTCACAACATCCTAATCCTTTTCTTTCTCTGAGGAACAGGCATATTGAGGATTCAGACAATGTTCATACTCCCATTCCATTATTCTATTGAAAATTGCTCCAACACAGAGGCAGAAACGCAGAGACATTAATAATTTTCAACGCGGTTCAACCCCAAAATGTTCTTCAGTATTCCAGATACGTGCGTGTGAATATTGAATGGCTCCTTTAAGAACGATTATTTTTGAGGACAGATCTGGCGAATAATGCAGATGGTCCTAATTGTTTTTGAGTCAAAAGCTTACGATGGTTCGTATACACCAAGCTTTGGAGCATTGCCGTAGTGGATGAATCGATTATTCGATTAAGATTCGCAAAACTTTCAACAAATAGCATGACGAAATCCTATCAATATTTCTAAGTACCTAACTATCTGTCCTCTACTTGACCTTGTTCAATACATTTAAAAGAAATATTTAAAAAAAAATAAAAATTGTCGAGCCTATAATCGATTTAAAACGTTTTCATAGTGAATTTACCGGCAAAAATAAACAAACAACGCGATGCATAATAAATGTTATTTATATTCAAGATCCAGGGAAAGAACATTCTAATTTTATTATATGAATCTTCTAAGGGCGCACATAAAACTTTTATACACCACTAACATCCAAAACGAATGCTGTATGTGTTATTAATACTATTACTATGGTTGAGTTGTACTATATTATGATATAATACATAAAATGCGTATATATTTTCTTTGCTTGCTAAATTTTATACTTCCTCATTTCTCGAACTAAAACGACTTTTCTTAAAAAAAGTGGCAACGCCTTTCCGCCCAACTTGTCGGGAGTGGATAGAACGTGTTTCTGTTCAACTCATGAAAATTCCGCCTGTCTTACTGATTTCATCCCCCGCCGGAGTTGAATTCAGGTGCGTATCAGGGTTTTAGTACTTCGTACGCATTTTTCTTGCTATAATTACGGTCGTTGTACAATCAAAACTTTTTAGATCAACTATAAACATTGATTAATTTGTGGACCATTTTATGTAATTTTGATCACGCTGTAGCCTTTAAGAATATATGTTTTCTTCAACACCCTGTATGTGTTGCGACGCCCACGATCTTTCCTCGTTTCCGCCATCTGATTGCCTCGTTTGTTGCTCCGATCGTGATGGATTCTTGGCGTGACACTTCTCATCTGGCCGACCAAATTACAGGTCAGCTAAAGAGGTCTTTCGCGGCGAGAAGCCGGAAGTGGCGCGTGAAAAAATGAAGTTGTCAACGACGGGACTTCAATTACGTTAGGTTAGGATAACTGTAGGGCATTCAACAAAAAAAATAATAAAACGGTCTAGGACTATCAGTTTGCGGCAAAATTATAGGTTTTCTATTTTTACACCTTGGATTTGTAAATAACTTAATTACAAAGTGTGTAATTTCGTTGTGGGGAACGTTTTAATCGTTTGTAATTAAACTGGATTATAGGAACTACTTATGATTTGCATAAAGTGCATAAATTTCCTCATATTTTGTTTTATATGCAGAAGAGATGCAGCTATTTCGAGATAATTTCAGTTTTCCAGGTGATGTTTAATTTCAGTTATTATTGGAACTGTAAAATAGATTTCTAATCATGTGAACGGGATTTGAGCGTGAAAGGAACAAACAGAGTGAAATGGGAGTAAAAAAATTGAGTGGTTTCTTGCAGGGTTCTTTTTCTTTCTTGATGTTTGTTATTACAGATAACAAGGAAAACGGCATTCTAATAAGTTTAATAGTAAGGTATTTCCTTAGTTGACATAGTGGAAATAACCTCCTCTCCTCCCCTGCACACAATAATTTGACATCCATATGGAAGTCGAGGAAATAATTTACTATTTTTTATGTTTCTATTATTATTTTTTCTTATATTTGTAATCTAAAAATACTTGACAGTATTGACGTATTAGTTCAACTTTAATTTTTATAAATCTTGTGCTTAGACATCATACATACATAACGTGGCAATCAATTATTTTTGAGCGTTTAGAAGAAAAACAATATCTTACTACAAACTGCAATAGCTTACTATAGAATGCCATAACTTCAAAACCAGTTGTGGTAGCAATTCAAACAAATTATTATTAAAGGTAACAAATGAGTCTACAACTCGGAATAAATCATGGCCACCTAAGTTTATGCAATAAAACATAACAGAGTGTTTTAGTTTGTATCTCTAAAAATAACTGAGCTACAAGAATGTTGACATTAGTCTAAATAACAAAGGAAGAATCATGTATCTGCTACTTCATAATATGTCCATTAGTTTAATTAGAAAGTAGTGTTTATATTATTTTTATTGGAAATATACCTTTGTGTATAATTTAGAACGACTATTAATATTAATTTAATTAATGCATAATTTGTCACGTTGGCCTCTCACTCTGCATATTTCATCAGTGTTTTTAATGCTGTTGAACATAATTGACTTATACCAAATATTTATTTGTATTTTGTTTGTTGTGAACGGTTTGTAGCTCGTAGCTAAAATTGTTAGTTACGTAATATGAAGCAAATATTGATATTTTAGCATCCCACATCGTACGGAATAATGAAAAATCGCAAATTGAATTTGAATAAAATTACGCGACGCTCCTAAAATAAACAAATAAAAAATATTTCTACAGTTACATCACCAGTCCAGTGTTTCGTAGGAAGCACAGATATTTATTATTATTTGTTAACCCTGATAGACTTTGGATTATACTTTTAACTGTACCTATCCGCCTTTTTTGCAATTTATGTAAATTTCTTTGCGGTTTTTTAAATTTATAACTTGACTTATTCAGTTATCGGTACATCAAATGATGCATAGAATCTACCGGGTGTATTAAAAATAATTCATGCACTTTTGCAATGTTATATTGCCCAAAAAAAGGACCGTTTTCCGGTGATTCACGTCACCATTTGAATTTTGGCCAGTTGACAAGATTATAGTCAAGTAAGTACTCTTTTTCCTTCCTGCTGACAATCATGGTTAGCGATAGTTACGCAAAAATTATAGCACAACTGATTTTATGAGTGATGCTTACTTGGAAATTGAAATTTTATTTTGATATTAATTCCCTGAAAGAAAATTGCATAGAAAAGTTCTACTTACGTTTCTGTGTTACTAAATACTACTACGTAGGCTAAAGTTTTTGTTAAATCTGCTTAATTACATAACGATATTACTACATGTTTATTACTGGTTAAGTTGTATAATTTTTTTATGTTGATGTTACTTAACTGAATATTTCAGTTTGCAAATGTCGCCACTGTGATAAGTTGTTTTTTCTATCTCGGCGCCTTTATGGTGCTGGAAACAAGGAATTTATATACATGGAACGATTATCAAAGCTGCGCGAGTATTCAAATTTTGAATCCGCCATTTTGATGTCTGGAAATTGGTGGGAAATTTAACAGTATTAACCTAGCCTCTTCAATTAGATAGCAATAACAAATAAAAACCACAGAAAGCAGCAAGTAAAACTTTTGAGTAAGAAAAATTCTAAATAGGTATAGTAAATGTTTAATATTTTCTAGTTTAATTACAATTATTTGTGAAAAATAAAATATCGTCACCAAACTTTCTTGTAAAATTGATGAAAATACAATCGAAATATTTTGTGTACCCTACCTATGTATCTTTTGTTCACATTATTTATGTAAAATACACCATTAGCCGTTTAGAAAGGTAAATACTTAAAATGCATTATGCATATAAAATTTAACTATCCTTTACTTTAACTGTCCTGGCTTATTTTTTGTATTGTTTATGTTCGCAGTTTTCATAATTTACTATTATATTAGCATGGAACTATGATTGCATGTCTCTTAAGATTTTCAATTCTTGTTATAAAATCCGAATTTACCTGGAATAATTACGAACTCAAATATTGTTACTCAAAGTCTATAAATCAAAGGAACACAATAATAAACACAAACAGAATCAAACCGAGAGAATCACAATAAAATAAACCAACAAGACGCCAAAAATACAAAACAAACACTATTTACCAAATTTACCCATACCACTGTTGCCGTGTTAGGAAGATTTGAACCATTGAATTTTTAGATTAGAAAGAAAAAGACACTAGAATTCTAGGGTCTTGGTCAGGTGTACCAATACAAAATGTAGAAGTTGGGAGCAGTGTGACATCAAAATGGCGGCTCCCATCTTTCCACAAAAAATTGGATGCTCAGTCGTCTATAATCGTTCCAGCCATGCATATATTTCTTGGCTGGAAAACATTATTACCGGTTCTCCTGAAAAACATCCTGAACACGGCACACTTCAAGCAAAAAATTGATTTTCCACAACGTTTTCTAGCGTCCCAAAAAGAAAACTTTTAATCTGAAACCCGAGATGTGTATATACTTTTATGTTAATTAAAAATGTTGTTAGAATCCCGTCTTAATCACAAAGTTATTTGGAATGTATCATTTTTGTACAAACTTTTTTCATCGGCTTCCGAGGATCTTCTGAATCTGACCACAAATGGAAACTTTGAAATTCGGTAACTCTGTTTTCAATATAAATTACGATACGGTCGTTGTAGAGGATTTCTTTCTAGGTGCGGTCCAACGAATAAAGCAGAAGTTTTGTTTCTTTTCAGAGTTGCTAGAGAGTACCTATCTCAAAGATAAAGGGGGAAATACGAGGCTTTTGTATCTATCGTCTTGTTTTTGTTTCGAATGTTGCTTTTCTTTTGAAGGAAGTTCACTTTGGTCATAAGATACTGCGAAGCAGTGGCGGCTTGCAAGTCGAATTAAAGTGGGAAAAAACAGATCGATCTTACAAAGGTTTAAATTATTTTTCCAAAAATTTAAGAATATAAGAAATGAAAATAAGTGGATTTTTTTCGATAAATTTATAAATACAACAAAAATATAAGTGAAAGTACATTATACAGGGCGAATCAAGGCGATGGGTTTACAGTCTTATCGTAGGAAGTAGCTGAATTGTATATAAATCATTTTTTTTATTATTTCCTCGTTTCCGTGATAATGTCGATGCATTTTTGCGAGAAAAACCGAGGTTTCATATAAAAAATGGATGTGATCCCATCTCAAAACCTAAAAATAAATTCATAATTATTATTTTTGTACGTTCGAATATATCAAAAAAGCGTCTGCAGTATGTTCAAAAATGTTCTAAACATTTTAGAGTAACTAGTAGTAGTAATAGTAGCAACTAACTTAACTGAATCATTTAATTTAAGACGGAAAATGATCAAAATTTGTTTGTTTTTTTTCTTTAAATATAAAAAATAAATTTTACTCAGTTGCATATCTTGTAGAGTTTATCCAGTCAAAATTTGTCAAGTAGTATTGAGGATAACTCGAAAACTATAAGAGATAGAAGGGTGCGGTGTGCGTTGTTACTTTTGGTACAAAAATAATATAACATCTGTCTGTGGCTTCTCCTATACGCGATTCATTTTAAGATCGTAGCGCCAAAACGGCAGTAACCTATACTAACCTTGGGCCACTGACACTGACGTTTGAAATTGTATTCATCAAAGATTTGTTGTCGAGAACTTTAAACCAGGTAAAAAGCTTGTAAAACTATTTTGAAAGGGAAGTAGCGATATAAAATTAAAATAGATTTTAATATTTTTCGAGCGTTCAATCTGAAAATGAAACCTAACCTCAAAATATGACAAATTCTTTATTGGACATACGGCATACATACCTTTATGGAAATAGTCATTTTTAGAGAAAAGTAAAAGAGCACAAACTCTACTTTACGTCCTTTAGCTTCTTTGTCCATACTTGTCTCATGTAACTCTTTAATGCCCAACATATAGTTTCCACGATAGCTCCAGATTTTCCCGCTTTTGGAAAAGTATGAAACTGATCTCGGGGTTTTTCTTTGTCCAAGAGGAACAATGACGCTCACAACAATAATGATTCATATCTAATCAAAGCAATTAACTAATATAACAACGGATATTTCAAAATTCACAATAGACATACATTCGCAAAACTGAGCCAAAAGCCCATGCGTTAGTTGTGCGTGCCGCCAGTAGGTAGCGTATTGCTTAGCAAGAATCGCGTATATCGTAGCTAGTTCGGGAAATGTTGGAAGATGTGTTTGAACCACCCGGTACATAATATTGTATTTAAAAAACAAATGAGATTTGTTGAACATATGTCAACATTATATCTTAAACGTAAATGTGAGTGAATGGATTTTTCTGAATTCATTCGAATTTTGTAATTTTTTTTTGCAGTATTTCAGTTTCGCAGAATTCCACTTCTTAGCCGGAATGAACGATTAAAGTCTTTACTGCCACTCACTATTAGTAGTAATGCGCGTGACGGTAATTACTTTTACTATAGAGTCGCGTGTCGAGGATGATTTCGGAAAAGTGGCGGTCACGACGCGGCCCGCGAGAGGCACATGGTCTAACGGTTCCGACGCGCAAATTTCTCAAAAAAACAACTTCGTATCTGGTTTTCCTTTTGTTTCCTCGAGATCACTAGATTGGCTCGTAAAACAATATAACAGACAGCTTATTGTCTCCACGAGATCAAGATAGTGGATGCCAGACAAAAGGGTCTTCGACCAAACTGAGGTTTTTATATCCAGGCTGTCTCCTGAAAAACACCGTCTACAAAGTAACATTAATTTTAGGGTTTTCAACAACAGCCGTAATGACAAGCCACGGTAACTTTTTTTCCAATGGAAGTGGTATAATAATATAATGTAAATATGGGGTTCTAACAAAAATTTCCATATATAGTTTTTGTAATAACATTAAGAGTTAATTACACTACATTAACAGTACATTAACTATCAATGTTTTTAGAAACTGTAGCGTAAATTATTTAGATTTAGACTTATCGTCACTCTGTAATTCATAACGAAACATGGAAGATAAGCGAAGAAAAAGTATTAGATACCTGGATGGATACCTCCATGGATGACATGTAAAGTTACAGCATCCTGGAGATGATTTCAGATGTCATGCCTGCAACGACCAACTATGAACTGCCCTTTAATATTCTCTTCCCAGGAAGAGATTAATGGGATCGGAATAAAGCCGACCTATTGAGGGCAGATAGTTGTTGGTTTACAGACGGCTCCAAAACACCCATGGGTGGTGGAGCCCGAGTATATGTATAGTTGCAACCCAACGGTGAAAATATCCTCATCCCTTGGCAGTTATGCAACTATATTTCAGACAGAAATTTATGCCATCGAATTGTGTGTACAGAAGCTGGAGCAAACGCAACTTACGCGCAAATCGATAAAAATCTTTTCAGACAGTCAAACAGCTCTTAAAGCTCTTGGTTCCTACCGTTGCAACTCAAAAACGATATGTAGCTGGCAGTAGGCGCTCGCTCAATTGAGCAGGAAAAATAGAGTAACTCTGGTCTGGGTCCCAGGCCATTCTGACCATGAAGGGAATGAGGCAGCCGACTCTCTAGCTAGGGAGAGTCCTGCTTCTGAATTTGTCGGGCCAGAACCGGTGCTTGGCATATCCTCGGGTACTGCCAAAGCAATGCTCTTGACCTGGTCTGAGGGGCAAATCCTCCAGTACTGACAGAAACTACCACGATTAGTTCACTCGAAGGCGTTCATAATAAACCCTCCAAAAACAAGAACTAAAAAACTTCTAGAGTTAAGCAGGTTTCACCTACGAACTCTAATTGGCCTATATACGGGTCACTGCCGTTTAAAATATGATCTGTGCAAATTCGGCCTAGCAGAAGATGCTGAGTGCCGCCTGTGCTTAGAAGATTATGAAACGGCACAACACATATTGTGCACCTGCCCCGCTGGGGAAAGGATCAGACACTCATCATTTGACAAAGGACAACTTCTGCCAGAGGATCTGAACAAGTTCTCACCCAATAAGGTGATCAGCTGCATTAAGAAGCTGGACCTGTTGGGTGAAATATAAGTAGGTGTGAGCCACAATAAACCACATGGTCGCGGTGGAGGGTCTAGTTTGCGGCCTTTTGAAGCTAACCTAACCTAATAGATACCTGCGAAAAGAAATAGTTTTCCGCATTTGTACGAATGGATATGAACTCGACTTCGTCTCGCCCATAATCCTCATACTCGAACAATAAACTTTGAAGAAAGTGTACTTGGAATACAAAAAAGTATAATAAATCGTTATAGAAACTGAATTACCCACTTAAAAACCACTCTAATGAAATAATTTTTAAGAAAACTTTAGATTTACCTAGAAATAATTTAATAATAAACGAGTCCCAAAGCAGTTCCTTGTGGAACTCCCGTGCGCACTTGAAAATCATAACTCTGAAAGTATTTATATTTTAGGTATTAACTCTGTGTAAAATAGGTACACACACCACCCTGTATGACCCAGGATGCCATTTCTGCCGTCGCCCACTAACAATTACAATTTGCATCTGACATTCAGATGTCGAGAGTTTATGTTCGTTCTCATTTCGAGTTCAGTTATTTTCTCTGCTCTCTGCTACACCCACCCACCCATATATAACCATACCTGCCGACTATATTTAACATTTAATAATGATGGTGGTTGGGCTTAGCCTGCCTGGATCGAGGAACACGGAATTTAGAAACGTAGCCTTTTTAGGGATTGATTTCGTTTCAAAATATTATTGTCATTTTTATACAGATGTTTTAAGGGTGGAACTTGTTTTGCAAGAAGGAGGCAATTAAAATGTATTGATAAAGTTAAAAGTCCCAGAAATATAAATATAAATAAAATATAATATAAATTCAGTTAAGACCCTATGACTATGCATTTTTATATTTGAAACAGATAAAACTTTAAATGGAAACCAGTTTTGTAGGCTTATAATAATGCAAAAGTTCGATGACTAGATTTAAGTCCTACAACAGGTGAATTTTTTAGGAACGTGTAAATTTTTTGTATTACATCAGGATTGGCATCTTTTCTTATAATACCTGCAGCTACTTTACACGATGCAATTTATTCAACGATAAATTGCTAAAAAAATTAGAACACTTGCCATTCCTACAGGGGCTTCCTCGGAACCTAAAAAGTTTGAAGTCCAATTTGCACGATTTATTGCTAGATAAATTGCTGTGTGTAAAAATGCTATTAGTAATTGTTGGCGTAGGGTAAGACACGATACGACACTAACACTATTTTCCCGCACATCAACTAACAAGCACCCTTCGGGTGAGCCTCTGTGACAGGTAACCTACTAGTGCGATTTTGCCTTTACTTTTAATTATGTACACGTATTTTCTACACTGAGAATGACACATTATTATCACGATAGTATTGTCGCGTGTTTAAAGTCGCTCGCGTTTTTTGTCGCTCGCTTTTTTTGTCGCGCTAGTGGGTTACCAGCCTCTGAGTTGTGGGCCGTGCCTTGCAGGAGCCCGTCCTGCGGCGAGTGGGCTTCACGAGCGGTGCAGCCGCCGCCGCCGCCGACGCAGAGGCCGCTGCGAGACCGAGTCGCCTCCATCGGCGCGACACGCCGCACCACCTCAAGAACAAGCGCATCACGTCGCAAGTGGACAGGGACAAGGTGGCCTCCATCATTGCACAGGTCTCTAGCTCTCTTTCTCTTCTTGTGTATGACTTTTTTTAGACTGCTTGCTTTTGTATCTAGCTTTTAGTAAATGTGTTGCGCAAAAAGATATATCCTGATTCAAACGTGTATTTTTATAGGTGAGTCACGTATTCAGGATACATCTTTCTGTAGTCTTTGTATATGTGTATAACGTTACTAACTCACTGGTTGATGTTAACCCTTAACATTGTTAGGTTTTTCGACCAAGGCAGTTCAATAATACCAAATGTCACTAGATTTACTTCTACTTAATACATACAGTGTTATTCAGAACTTATCCATAATAAAAATTGGGGATGTTCAACATACATGTAGAAATGTGGTAGTGCAAAAAAAAATTTTTTGGCGGCTTCTGAAAACTATTTAAAAATTTTTCATTGCACGCCGCTGGATACTGGTCTACTGTAATGGAGTGACCTTGGGACTGACAATGCAAACTGGCTAGCACGAAAAAAACTTCGGAAGTTCTCAGAGTATACCGACACCCGGCGTAAAAAAGATTTGCAGCGTTTTTACTTTAAAATAAACTTAAAGATAGATAGATGTGACCAAAGTGACGTGTCTTTACAATGAATAAAATTTGTTACACTATTTTTGAAGAATTGCGCTACTTGATTACTAGGTATTAGAAACATGAAATTTATAAAAAATTTGCACATACCTTGTTACAAAAGCTGTTCGAAATAATATTCCTCGACTTGTACACACTTTTGTTGGGCACGCCTTATCCAATTTTCCCGCCTAAACCGAAAGTTCCTTCTGGTTGCTGATCTTGTAAACGCAAATTATGAAGTAAATTGGGGATTTTCAGCATTTTGCTGCAACAACCACTCACAAAACCTAACTCGTAATTGATAATCCACTGGTAACAGTCCATTAACTCAGCATTACTGTAAACATGAGCCATTTTGAAAATTTTACAGTTTAACACTTACGATAAATAAAACACCGGCACACAGAGAGTACACACATAGACTGATGACTGAATAGACAATAGAGATATTATCCCCACTCCAACTCTATTCGCCCAGGCGTTCTAGGTACAAAAACGTGTTTACTTTTTTTACCACATTCTTAGGAATGTGGTATAACAGATTGTCATTGAAGTACAGTTGCCCATCTACGTAGTCCTTTATAATGGTATAACTTTAAACATTGTTTCGATCGTTCACCGTTTCCGATATTTCCATGCACATCGAGCCACCCTGTACACTGAAATCCTCCGCCGCTGTTCATTTCTGTTCGAACTCCATTGTCGAAACTGGACATGAAGATCTCAGTACGGCGAGCCGATGATGACTTGTCTCGTTGCTCTCTTCATCCTTCGCTGGGTTTTTTCAATGCGGATAACTGTGCCTTCGCCGATGATTTGCTCTTCATAGTCGTCGGGTTCCGCTGAAGTAGTCATTTCTAATTAATTTTATCGATTCTGTCGATCGTATTATTGGGAGAGTTCCTTTCTCCCTGATTGAAGATACGCTGGCCGTTAAAATGGTAGAGTAAGGGTAAAGATTATTTTGAATATAAAAATGTAGTAATTATAAATTGTGCTGAAGCAGTTGTCCTTATTTTATCTTCTAAGGCTCAGCAGTAACTACACGTGCACAAACTATAAATAACCTTGTTCTTATTTAGGAATATGATCGTCGAAACCAAAATGTATTTGAAAAGTATTCAATATGAAAAATATCGCAGCTTAAATTCGGGTCACACTGTAACTTTAATAATAGTCTTCAGGTAGTAAAAAATTAATTTATATTGTAGGCAAACGCTCTAATTCATTATTACTATTATCATTTATGCTGGTTCCGGGCTATTATGTATAAAAAAAAGCTGAATAATTGTTAACATTAACTGCACCAGATCGAGCGTGACATTTGCTCGATCTGATTTGCTTTGTTAAATTAATAAATAGAGCAATTATTGCACCGGTTCGTCCATGTTATCTTAGTCAGCCTCTCATATCTGTCCCATTTTCCGTAATAATAGTTATATAAAAGCGTTTAATTGTCCCAAAGAAAGAACAACCTGGCTGGTACGACTTTAAAATCTTATCGTGTGAAAAGGAATTGAATTTTGATAGATCACGCCATGGGATATGAACCAGAGGTGTTATTTAAAGCATTGCATTTACTTCAATACCTTCGAATTATACTTAGTTTGCATCAAAGACTTGATGAGAATCTTTAAAAGAAAACAAATTGGGTGTTGAAAAAAGATGTATGACTCAAAGTAAATTCAAAGACTCAGCACTGATTTTATGGCCCAGCTCACCACCAGATAAGGTGTAATATACAGGGTGTTCAAAATTAAATCGGTACTATTGCTACTTTTGTTAACTTCGAGTCATTTTTTATGATGCTGTTAATGGCTAAAACGGAAAAGCAATAATGGACCTTTTCCACTAAATTGAATTTTACTATTTTATTAATATCAAACGTTATACTGGTACATAAGTAAAGGTAGAATCAACCCAATTTATTAAAGAATTGTAATTAAGCGAAGTTATCCAAGTACAAAGTGGCCGGTCTTCATGAATCATTTCAAACTGCGCGGTTCGCTGACATCACACTCCAGTAGCCAATAAAATGTGGACAAGTTAAAGAACGGCTCCACGTTGCCACATATCTATAATTTTACTTTTTTATTGGCAACGATTAAATTTATATTCTGGTAATATGTATTTTTAGATGAAATGGTAATTTTAAAATGAAAATATGTATTTTTAGGTGAAATATTCTCCATAATTATTACTAAAGCAAAGCAACATGATTATTTTACAATTTATCACTTGAGCAAAATAATTTTTAAGGATTTTTCGCGAAAGGTGACAACACTGCACAATCTATGCTAGAATCAACTAAATGATGATTTGATAACTTAGGTTATAAAACCTAACCTTCTTGTCTTAACATTGCGCACTTCAGCACTTAAGAAAGTTCATATTTGTGACGTAGAAATCGTTAACCATTTCACTGTCGACTCTTGGAAGGTTGTCTGAATCGTAAACAGTTAACAATCCTTGGTCTGAATCAGCCTTAAGATAGCCCTCTTCAATTTTATTCATTTTAAATCAAATTGAGCAATCCAAACCACGTGTCCAAATCAATATGGCGTGGAGGGCAAACATTCATTTGATGTTTGAGTCATAGACAAGTCTATGGTTTGAGTTATATTATATAACTTTGTGGGTACTTGGTTAAAAGTTTGTTTTTAACTAATATTAATAAATAAAATAGTAATAAACTAGTAATATATATTTAATAGTAATAAAATGCCTACTGGAAACCCTCTGGTTTCTTAATATCGAAGGTGTTAGGTCATTCTTTTTAATTGCAGCTAAGTATCCATGTTTGCCGCCGTTTTCTCGATAAATCATTTAAAATCGGAAAATAGTTAGAACTCACTACGTCGGGTATACAACAAAACTTAACTAGGTCTCGATTTTTACGACATCCACAAACCACAACAACTATGCACGTTACCGGCATTAATAAATATTATCGTCGCGACACAATTCTAATAAAAGACGAGTTAACACTGTTCAACACTTCCTTACATAAAATACATGAAAAATTCCTTACAAAAAACTCGTATTAAACACTTTTAACTGAAAGCTGCTGGGCTGATTTCAATGTATTCTCAATGTAAACATAACTTGTTTGCCCTCAGCGCCATATTGCTTAAAAATTTGACAGGTCGTTGGATTGCCTAATTAATCGAAACACAAAACGGAAGTTAGGTTAAGCACACTTCACTTGAGAGAACACAAAATGCAGGGCAGCCAACAGGCAACAACGAACTGGAGTATGACGTCAATGGCGCGTTATTTGAAATATATGGTAATTTTAACTATTTTTTCAACATATATCTGACAAAGAAAAAAATTTAAAAAAATACTTTTTAGGCATAACTAAATATATATTTTATAATAAGCGAATAAAAAAAAGATATGGAAAAGGCCCATTATCAAATCATATTTCATAATGTTACTTTTGTATATTTATTTAAAGGTATATTTGTGCAGATTTGGAGGTATTCTCTTTCAAATACGCTGATACAGATTTTTAAAAATCAATAACTCTTTTTACACCTACTACTTTTTACAAGAACTGAAAAATTAAAACTTTATAAGGGTCACATGTGCCACTGTAAACTGCATCCGTATATCTATATTTACTTTTATTTCTAACGCAAACCGAGATCCGACCGCAAAAACGACTTTAGAGTGCCCGCTATTCCTACTATTATACGGGCCATTTCGTGGCTGTAGCGGTCCGCAAAGTAATTACTCCATCGATATATGTAACACAATACCTACATGTTAATTTGGCTCGGAGTTCCCACAATTCCGCGCAAAGGGTTCCATCTACTTGGCGGTCTGTCCGCCAAAGTTGTTCACAACACCTCCTTACGCGTACATCAGCAGTTCTTTGTCAGGTGACGCCTGTCTTCTTGATAATGGTTACCAAGTTATTAATCTATGATGGTTACTGTTACTACGTTCTATTGGGTGAAGCTCATGGTCCTCCTTGGCATTTATAAAATGGGTTAGTTCAACTAACAAAATAGCCTTACTGATGTAAGAAAGGGTTGGGTTCGCATCGGAACCTCGTGAATTTGAACCGAACTGATCTACCGTTGAGTCTTGCACGTGGGTAGGTCGCTTTAACACGAAGCATGGCCGCGGTCGAGGAACGAGGAAAGCAAATTAAATAAACGCTATTTACACGAAAAAAAGCTTGTATAGTTTTTTTGGCGCTTTGTAAGATTTAATGTTGGCTTTCGTTCCCAGTGTTATATCCGCTCTTGGGGATTTTGAACTTTGTATGTAATGATGGCAGGTGAAAAATAATTGTCTACTTTGTGCTGATACAAGGAGGTTTGAAAACTGTTTAACAAGAAAAAATTTCCGTCACAGCTGAAACACTGGAACCAATCATTAATTTTTACCCAATCAACATTTTAGCACTTTTAGCAGGTTATCACGTCTTATTATTGGGCTGAGGCACAGCTCTAGCCCACTTGGGAAACGAAAAACAATAAATCAGACAATATTTAAGGTGAAATGTATCAAAATTTGATGACACCTTTTCTATTTTGTAAATAATAGCAGCACCTCTTTCTTTCAAATGGCTTCCTAAGGAATGTTTCAATTATTCTGCGACTGTTTTTGTATGAAGCACATATTCAACATTTCTTTATAAAATTAAACATCCTCTATCGTTCCATTTTCCATATGGACACAATGTTTCCGGTGTACGTTCACATTTATCGCCTTATTTTAAATGTCAGGTGCAAACCACTTAATTGTATTTAATTAACCGTTAGAACCTATTCTGTAATACCTCAATGTTACAATTATTTCGCCATTTTTTTGTTCGAGCGCAGGTAAGAGGTGCGTTGGCCTTATGTTGTTGCCAAGCAGCTTTCTGCATTATCATAATAATGGCTGTCGGGTTTCGCACAAAAATCACGGCGTCTATTTTCTCTGCAGGTCTCCAGCTGTGTTTTTTAATCTGCTCCAGAGTCGTGGATGTGGATTCGTACTTTCACTTTCTATCTGCTTGGAATGTATTGATTGGCTTGACGACGTTGTTTGTGGTGTATAACGGCTAAAACATGTCATGTAAACGTACAGGGTGATTATCCACAATGGTGTTCCTCTCGCGACGATTTACTCCTCCGCTTAAAAAATACAAGTTTGCTTGTAGCTCCATGAGTCGGTGAATGAGGGAAGGTTGCTGATTTGAATTAGTTTTTCCATCTTAAAGGCGCGTGTGGAGTTCCCTGTCGATGAAGCAGTCAAAAGATGAATTAAACGTATTCAGGTTGAACTTGGGCAACCGCAACATAGATGTCGCACTAGAAATACAATCGCCAAACAAACAAATTATAACATTTTAATCAAAAGTCGTACTAAAGTAAAAACCAGAATTAAGCAAAGTGGAATGACCTCGCCAATCTGGTAAAATACGGATCTAAAAATGTCTAGTTAATATAGATATTTTTAGATATGTCATTAGGTGGAACGTTAAGAAACGCGCACGAAATAACCCAACATCACGCCACTGTTTCCCTACTACCTCGAGCGCAGTCGCTTGTTGGTTCCTGATTCGACCAATCAACGTCGTTGAAGCTCAGAGAAAAGAAAGCGTAAATGCAAGAATATGTATGTTAAATAAGGATGAACAGCTTGTCGTCAACTATAAGACTTTCGCAGTTGCCACATATTCGGAAATTCGTTGATATTATTAAGTAAAAACAAATTAAACATTGTGTTTGCTTTAATAGAATACAATAGGGATAAGGGACGTTAAAGACAAGTAAAAAAATGGGTAAATAAGGTACCTAATTAATACGTTTTGTGTTTTAAATAAGATTACTTTAGAAATAAATGTGACAACACAGATCATTGCACTTTGCTTAATTCTGGTCTGGACTTTAGTCGGCAAAATTTTTTAGGTATTTTTATGTTGCATGTCGCAAATTTAGTAGTCTTATACAAACAATCAATGTGTCTCGTTATTAAATTTATAATTGCCAAAGAATAATTAGGCAAGTTTCGTGTTTACTGCCCTTTCTAAGCCTGCAGTTTAGGCTGCCCTGTATATTGTAGCCGTAGAATTAATCAGTCATCGTCATCTTCTAATTTCAACTGGCGATATCACGTATAATAGGCTAGGCCTCGATTGTTTCTACCTGGTCGCAAGATCGACGTGTGATTCCTGATTACGTAACGGCTAAATTTAAACTCGTTGCAACATCGATTTTAAATGTTTACAAACTTTTATGGTGTTAATCATGAAGTATTTACATTAGCCAGCGGACAGCCACGGTTACACATGCGGTAAGAACCTTGTTTAGCACATTTTTACGGCGCACGTATGTATTATAATAATAATCGTTTGGCAGTTGAGCAATATTGTTGACATTAGGTATTTCAACTCGGGAGTAGAAATCGAATTACTTAGTTAATGATCTGTTTGGGAATACATCAAATACAGTAATAAATCCCTTCATAAACAATCATACATTGATATCACAATATTCCCTCGAGGGTTGAGTTATTTGTAAGGGCAGGAAGGAGGTATACAATTATTAATTACTTGTATGGCTACAAAAAAAAAGCAAAACAACGATAATTAGATATTGTAGCTCACAGTATAGAACGGTGTATATAAAACAAAAAAGCTGTTGAACCGCTAGCTTGAAATTTTTCGATCGACTGCCAAATATGAAATATGTAGCAATTTTCGAATACATTTCTAAATGGATTTGAATTAGAGCGAGATCACAAGTTCTGCAACCAACAGTACACAGAGTCCCAAGCAATTTTTTAAAAATATAGATATGCTATAATGATCTTCATGTAGCCATTGAGTTTAAGTCAAAGATGTAGCATACGTTTAGGAACTATAATAATTTGATTACAAATTAAAGTATTATCAATGGGCCTTTTCCACATCTTTTTTTTATTTGCTTATTATAAAATTTATACTTAGTTATGCCTAAAAAGTATTTTTTTAAATTTTTTTCTTCGCCAGATATACCTATTTGAAAAAAATTGTTAAAATTACCATATATTTCAAATAACGCGCCATTGACGTCATACTCCAATTCGTTGATGTCTGTTGGCTGCCTTGCATTTTGTGTTCTGTCAAGTGAAGTGCACGTAACCTAACTTTCGTTTTGTGTTTTGATTAATTTGATTTAAAATGAATAAAATTGAAGAGGGATATCTTAAGGCTGATTCAGACAACCTTCCAAGAGTTGACAGTGAAATGGTTAACGATTTCTACATCACAAATATAAACTTTTTAAGTGCTGAAGTGCGCAATGTTAAGACAAGAAGATTAGTTTTTATAACCTAAGTTATCAAATCATCCTTTAGTTGATTCTGGCATAGATTGTGCAGTGTTGTCACCTTTAGCGAAAAATACCTAAAAATTATTTTGGTCAAGGAATAAATTGTAAAGTAATCATGTTGATTTGCTTTAGTAATAATTTATGGAGAATATTTCACTTAAAAATACATATTTTCATTTCAAAATTACCATTTCACCTAAAAATACATCATATTTTAATTTCAAAATTAGCAGAATGTAAATTTAATCATTGTCAAGAAAAAAGTAAAATTATATGTGGCAGCGTGGAGCCGTTCTGTAACTTGTCTACATTTTATTGGCTAATGGAGTGTGATGTCAGCGAACCGCGCAGTTTGAAATGATTCATGAAGACAAGTCACATTGTACTTGGATAACTTCGCTTAATTACAATTCTTTAATAAATTGGGTTGATTCTACCTTTACTTATGTACCAGTATAACGTTTGATATTAATAAAATAGTAAAATTTAATTTAGTGGAAAAGGCCCATTATAAGTTAGCCCAATCATTCGTTACATATTTTACTGAAGGATAGTGGTTTTGAGTGCCGATGAAGGCTGGTGAACAGTTCCTGCTAAAATAGATATAATATAAGAAAGATATATTATTATTGAATATAACTGTATTTAGAATGGTTCATATTTATTGTTGATATATTTTATTTGTTTTTTTTTTTAATTCCAATTCTCGTAGCAACATAAGACGGAGGTTCATCTGGTTATGCATAATAATTTTGACCAGTTTTTAACGGTAAGAACGATAACAATTTAAAGTAACTTCTAACAGTATCTTAATATTAATGCGACATGGAATTTGTTCTTTTGTACGGCAAATTCCCGGGAAATTAGCATATCCAAGCTATTTCTGTCAACGGAATGTGAGCACAATAGACAACAATTACTGCAATATGAAATTGTCCAAGACGTGGACACGTATTTTATCAACATGAAAATAAATTTTATGTGGGTGTTTATAATCCATTCTAATATTTTTCCTCAAATATTTAATATATGTGCATATAAGCAGTTAAAAAAGTATATACAGTGCTTTCGAAAAGTAACGAATAAATTCATTATTTTAGAAATGGAGAAGTTTTCGAAAAAATCCCGTGACACGTCGATTTTGTTTTTAAAAAAGGCACTTTTTGACATACAATCCATATTTGTGACGTCATCGTTGTTCGAGATATGACGTCATCGACAATTTTTTTAAATAGCAACCCCCAATTTTGACCACGCCATTTGAAAGAGCGTATCATTCTACATACGCATCATGAAAAATTTTCTTCGAGACGACCTCATTCCTGCACTAATAACTTTATATCCAGATATAGAGGGACGTGATCTTCCAAGAAATGACATGTTCTTTCAACAAGATGGTGCACCTCCCCATTATGCAGCATCTGTCCGTGTTTATTTAGATGAGCTGTTCCCGAATCGTTGGATAGGGAGAAGGGGGCCGATTGAGTGGCCAGCCAGATCGCCTGATTTGACACCCCTAGATTATTTCTTGTGTGGATACTTAAAAAGCAAAGTATACGTTACTAGACCGGTTAATTTAGAAGATTTAAAAGCAAGAATTCGTCACGAGATACATCGTATACCGCCTGAAGTTATAATGTCCAAAAAAAATTTATAATCGTCTTGGCTACTGTCAGGCAGCCAACGGTGCACAATTTGAACATTTAATTTATTCGATTTTTTTTACATAATCATTATCAATGTCAGTATTGTGAAAATTAAATTTTAAGATCTTCAAACATTATTCTTGAAATTTTTGTTATGTAACACCATAATTTTTCATGATGCGTACGTAGAATGATACGCTCTTTCAAATGGCGTGGTCAAAATTGGGGGTTGCTATTTAAAAAAATTGTCGATGACGTCATATCTCGAACAACGATGACGTCACAAATATGGGTCATATGTCAAAAAGTGCCTTTTTTAAAAACAAAATCGACGTGTCAGGGGATTTTTTCGAAAACTTCTCCATTTCTAAAATAATGAATTTATTCGTTACTTTTCGAAAGCACTGTATTTAAAGGTATATATTTAATCAGGCTTCCGATATTTCACTATTTATTGGTTTAATTAAAATCTAACATTGTAATAATTTGTCAATTAATATAGGTAATCAACTGTTTCCTTATTGTGCACTTATCAGTTATTATTTATTAACTTTGCATATTAGCTAATTAGATTATGCAGGGAATAACAATACAGTTTACTGAATATTCATATTTTATTGGGTAGAAATTGTATAAAAAAAAACGAAGCAAATAAAGCTGTGTCTCTTAATAAAGTTGTCACAATACGTGAAGTGCCCTTCATTTGTCACTGTCGTTCGTTTCAAAATTATTCATAAATTTCGCATAAGGAAAATGGCAGATAAATCATATGGGTTGCTCGAGGGTTATTTATAAACATCGAATGTCAACGTATTTGGCGGTAAGACCGATAATATAAGTTTTAAAAGACTAAAATTAATAATTCTGCAATGTGTGAGTATTTTGTTAAATTGAGATTCAGAGAACCAAGTGTACAGAAAATGCAACAAAGATTACGATATCTGCCCTGGTTTCAGAAGAAAAAATCGAAATTTTACACACAAAAAACCTACAAGTAAGGTGTGCACTTGATGTGAAAAATCACGTGCATTCAATGATGATTTACCTTAACCAGAATATAGTAGATTTAGTTTACTGCAAATTTGCAAATATCCCATTTTTAAAATGAAGGTCAAACGGTTATATACTCAGACAAATAAATAATTATTTGTCTGAGGTTATATACCTACCTAAAACGTAAACACGACAAGAATATTATCAAAATAAGAGGTGCCTCCTGCTAAAATGATTGTAATTGTGCGTAAATACAAATATAAAAGGCTGTCAGGCAGCTTTCCGAAACGTAGAATGCCTTCAGAAATGTAAACTTCCCAACGCACGTTTTTATCGCATCGCGTGGTCGAAGTTGGCGCCCGATTAGTTGTTACATCGTGATGGTAACGGTCCACGAAGAAGGAAATCTATCGTTCTAATTATTAGACTTGTTAGAAAAATCCTCTCTCTCTCTCTTTATACAATTGCGGGTCGAAAAATGAGCTGGAAGTTTCCCATGTTGTAATTCTGTGCAAAAACAGGTCGACTTTTCAAGAAGCCTCCTCAAATGTAAAAAAAATTAAAGGTGTGATTGCTTATGACTTCGTAAGCCTATTGAGCTCTAATCTAAGATTTAGCTAAGATCTATTGGCTCTTAGTTAGGTAGCTATATATAAAAATCTATCCTGTTTTGGCATTCCCAACGTGCCACCTCATATTAAGGAGGTAAGTTTACAAACATTACGCTATGTATTAAGAGATGGCGTAGTGGTCGTGGTTTCCAAAATAGAATAAATCGTGTTTTAATACTTGTTTTTAGCATTGGATCTTTGGTCTACATGATAGAGCTTTTACTTTTTTGGAAAAAATGTGTTAAAAGCACAGCTTCTATAGTTTTTATGTTTCCCTTTACGAATAAATAGAACTATTTTTTTATACCTTTCTTAATTTCGATGGTATTAGTTCTGCTTATTAAATTCTGCAACTTCTTGAATCCACAATCATTGAACATCACAGAAAGTGTTATCCTCTACCAATAACAAAAAAATATGGCAGAGGCGAAAATTTTAAGCTACTGATTGCAAAAATGTAATATTACACCATATGACGTGAACAAACCACATGAAGTGGTTCTTTCATCCGTCGTATGATTGTTGCCACCGCCACCCTCTGGTGATCTTTCACACAATCTAATTGTATCTATTATACAAGAAACACAAGGATGCATATTTTCTTTTGTTAATGTTGATTTTAGGTATTTTTAGACAAGTTGTCTTGAAATGTGCCTTGGTTTGAAGAATAAATGCTTTAAAATTTGCTTGCTGCTTGTTTGACAAAAAGATAGTGTGTTATTTTTTTAGTACATATCCGAAGAAGGTTCCTATATTCTTCCACGAGTGCTCAATTCAGATTAACCAGCTGGAAGCATCCTGATGGATTCTTCTAGCTGGTTAATCTGAATTGAGCACTCATGGAAGAATACAAGCGACGAATTAGGATGCAGGGACACTATTCAATGTTAAATATTAAAATTCATTTGCACACTACCAACCAGACGAAGACATGTGCTATAAAACAATCACATTCGCTGCCATATTACGGCCAGGTGACGTCACACTCCACAGTATCTTTATCTAACAAGCAAACAAACATTGGTTGATGAGTATTGGGTACTCATTCTTTAGATTAGCTATGTTTATGTTACTGTTAAAATACCAAATTCACTTTCCTCACGTATACGAGTAGCATCCTGCATACCAATATTCATTTATTTACCAAATTTCGCAAGAGGCCGTTTTCTCTTTCTGGTCACTACTCACTAACCTCCTTGTGTTTTCCTTCCAGGCACTGAAGCGCAAAGAAGACGACACCAGCGAGCGCACCAGCGTCTCGACGCCCCCCGGCTCCATAGGGGACCGCAGTTGCGCCTCCAGCCAAGGTAAGTACCTAACCACAGTGGGCGGGGGTCTCCTCGGCCGTTTCGCAGCGTCAGTCGTTTGCGCGGCGCACCGCCGACTCAGTCCGTGCGAGTCTAGATAGCGAGTGCGATGCGCGATTATTTCCTCGGCCAGTCGCGATCGCGCCAGTCGTAGTTTGTCCGCGTGTTTGTTTTCGTGTCGGTCAGGATGAGCAGCACCCTGCCGAGGGTGCGGGTGAAAGTCCGAGGGAACAAGTTGACGATAAAAGCGGACTCGCTCGACAAATTGAATCAACCCGCCACGCTGAGGTTGACGGGGCGTAAACGCCATCCCCCAGTGACTAACAATAACAATAACAACACGATCTTGAAGTACACAGGTGTGTTTCGCGATCGGCGGAATCGTCAGCCACCACTTGTTTCGAGTTACAGTGTTTATTTTTATGTTGCGAAGGCAACGGCGCAGGCACCTTGATTATTATCCGCTGATAACAAATGAATGCGGTTAATTAGATTGTTGTAGTTGGCGGCGGGAGTTTTGTATGAGTTGTCGTGGATCATTGGGCGTACCAACTACAATTGGGTTTGCTGCTACGCTTAGACTCGATTTTAAATGTCAGTATGTAAATTATATCGTAATTTGTAATAATAGAATTCCAAATAGGGAATGGTCGTCGATCTTGAGAGGTGCAATGGCTACCTTGAACTATTAAAGCGTACCTATATACGTATAGGGTGGTGTCAGAAAATATGTATATATTTATGTTGTTGTGAACTTAAAATATTGGAAAGATTCACATACGATTAGACGCTAGTAGTATTATAGGCTTAACATGCAGGAAGACTTTGCAACACTGCATAATGTCAATATTGATAAAGCTTAAATACATGCAACAAAAGTAGGAATTATAGTTGTATTATGTTAAATGATTGTACTAACAAAAAAATTGTGCAACTTTGATCTATATTATCAATTGTAAAGAAGTGGGTTAATTTGATTTTTAATCTTGAGTGTTTGTATGTGTGTTTCTCGTTGTTTTTTTTTTTAACTTGGAAGGGTTAGAATTTGTCTATAGGAACAGTGGATAGATAACCCTTTTATGATCATATAAACTCTTTTTTCCATTATGTCTGACGGTTTCAGAACTTAAATTATATCTTATAGGTATAACCGATCAAACAACATTTTAGCAATTGCAATGATACAGTCTGTAAAGCCAGGGATTTAAAACCGATTAAATTGTTTATGATGCGAAATTATCATTTTAGTTATCTGGTAGAAAATTCTATTTGCTGAGATAATAATTTATAAAATTAAATAATACTATTAACATTATTATTATAGCAAAATTAGTATTATTATTTTTCGAATAAGTTTTATTTGATTCAATCGTGTTGTTTTTTTTTGCATTTTTACATGCCGGCATGAAAAAACAGAATATAGGAGGCTTTATTATTAAGAGCGCCCTGTAGATATCCATTTAACTGGGTTGTCGCAAACGATACATCTATTTCCAGCAGATTTGAAGACTAAAATAATAATTGTTCTGTTCTCAAATACTACACAGCAATCACGGCACAAAAATGTGCGTTGTTATCAATTATCGTCGACTATTTCACAAAGAACGAGGTGACTAAACCTATTTGCTTTAGAGCTGTATGTTTAATTGGCTTTATCTTGAGATTATTGTTGGTTTAATGTAAATATTTGTTTGCCTTTTGCAGGAATTTCGATGTATGTTTAATTTTTAATTATCAAAATTTGACATAATAATGAAAAACAAGTACAAAAGTACAATATAAAAGTCGTTACGAGTCCAGTAGATGAGGTATTACCAAAGTCTACACTGTCCAGTAAATGAAGTATCTACTTCCCCAACACTGATTTGCAGCCGGTAAATGGAACATTACTTGATACTGTAATGTTGTTACCTGGACACTGTACACTTTACCGGACTGTTATTATGTTATGTGTGTTATTGTATTATGTGGAAGTTATGTTTTGAGTTTAAATCAGTGCTTGACATTTATCCGCTGTAATTTAGTAAAATTAAAAGTCAGGCAAATGTGTAAATTTTTAACACTATACTTCATAATCAATATAAGGGGATTTGTATAAATTTTTCTTTATAACATCACTGAGGAAATCACCCCTTAAATATTTCAGAGTACCTACTTAGGAATCAACCCCGTATTTTTTTTATAAAAATTCCTCCTTCCTTCCTAAAAATACAATGGATGTGACTATGAGTAATTTATTTGTAACACATATACACATCCTGTCGTGCTTAGTTCGTTATCAAAATTGTCGCATTAATCAATATTAAACATTGCGAGATGTCTACCTACGCAATCTATTAATTTTAAGTATCACACAAACCCCAATCATATTCCAGTGTTAAATAAATAGGCCATTTAAATATGTTAAAAGGTCAAATAAACCCAAATTCACCTTTTCGTAAGCTTTTTTTGTAGCAAAATAAAGCAGATCCATCCAAATCTTGGTGGGCTTTACACCCGTTGGATAAAATAATAGGCAGTGACGTATTACCGCGTGACGTAATAAATTGTGGTGGGGACTGTAATTCCATAGGCGTACGCAAAAATCGTTGGAAAGGTGCTAATAATGTCAAATAAATATAAAAAATATCAGAACATGAACGGTGTTATAGAAATTGTGAATTGTTTTTCAAACTCACCTTACAGATTAGTTGTACATTGAACGAAATTGATGAATACTGCCACAGATATTAAAAGAACGCTTTTAAGTGTTGATGGCCCACAACCAACTCACAGCCGCCACCGAAAACGCGATTAATCACATTCCGGAGCAAGTTTACTATTTAACACTTCACTTCACTTCACTTCACTTCATTTCACTACACTATACACTACACAACACATGTCTACACATCCTTCATTTAACCATGTCTCATCCATATAATATATTTTTCTATTTAAAGCGCGAAATTCTCTTATTTTCTCCAAATATTCTCGTCTCCATGTCACAGTCTCATTTTTCTCTATAAGCATTAATACTCTTCCGATTCCGTTTGCAATATTTGAAATTCATTTCATGCATTGTCCTTATAAGCAATTTATTCGAGAGTTTGGGTAAATCGCTGTCTTCTGCCAGAGCAATGGAGTCTGTGTTTCCATATTTTATTGCACGAAATACACTACGAACGGAGACTTTTGTTAATTCATTACACAGTTCCGCCGCATCCACTACACTTAAATTTGTATCACGCGCTTTTAATCGCTCATAGAAATTTTTTATCATACGAATTTCCTCGCTTGTCAGATGAGATCGTTTACGCGTTTCTAATCCACTGCTCCCCGCGATCGCTTCCATAATAAAATCCTTTTCTTCGAACACTAAATAAACTAAGTAACACATCGCCAAGTTCACCAATTAATATATGCAGTCCAGACACAAATTACAGCATTTCCCGCGTACTACGCTTATGTCAGGCTGCGATGAACTACATGGATGTGTGTGAAATGCGCATGTCCGATCTTCTAGACACTCTTGACTTTTGTTGCATAGGTTGCATATCTCGCTCTTCGTTTTTTAATCCGTTAAACAAAGACGGAACTATATCCGACGTAAAGAATTGTGGGAGCATCGAATAGAGAAGCATGGAACCACCATGGACCAGACAATTTATAGTTCTGTTCAATAGTAATGCGTAAGCGGCATCACTTTTCTATGTGCAAACGTTTGTGCCGCTAAGTATTAAGTATTTACACTTCGTCCCTATTCTGTATCGAATTAGACCATGAGTCACTGCCTATTATTTTAGCCGACTGGTATAGAATATTATTCACAAACATGGCAAGTATAATGTTTAGTAAACCGCGAGCCGGTGGTTCAAGGGTGTCCCGATCACTCAACCCAGAGGTCGTGGGTTCGAATCCCCATGCCACCAAACAATTTTTAATTAAATTGTTTACTCGTAGATCAAGGCTTGTTCGCAGGGATGGGTTGGCAACCATCCTGGCAATGACCTAGGTACAACTTGGTGTTAATGCGAGAGATTAAAATCAGTTGATGTTTGACTGTACCCCAAACTAATGAAATTTTCCAGGTTTCCCTTATTCCAGCACTGAATGGTGGTTAGGTTAGCACTGAATGGTGAAGTAAGACATTTTTTGGTTAAATACCCTGCAAAATAGCTTACAAAATTTGTTTCTAACATGCTGTTTTTTACATAACGAGGAACTATTTTTTCCTCAAGTTGCTGGGGCTCAACTAAAGCCTCACTGTCTTATTAAACTCAATGCGTAAGAACCAATTTGCACCGAACTTACCAACACTTGAGACGCTACTCTACCGGTCGTTTTAGGATAGAATCTCGGCTTAACCGAGCATCGAGGTTACGGAAAAGAATAGAACGCGTGATTGGCGATTCAAATGACCGATGAGAGCGCTGCAAATTGTAAACAAATATGGAGGAAGACGAGTAACATTTTGCATTTTATATCACATCATCTAGCAATTTAGCATTCATCTGCCATAAATCATAAATATAGTGACTTTATCTGCTAGTTAGGCTGAAATAAAGGATAAAAAAAAGTGGTAAAAGCAGTCAAACGTCCCATAAGTGCTTCATTGCTAATTATATGAATTTTTTGGGTTGAAACAAATGCTTTAGTTTTTGTTTACTTACATTTTGGACTAAAATAAGTGTGATAAACTGTATGGTGATACCATATTAGTGCTTGTTTTTTTATTAAATAATGTGTTTAAATTAAAATATATTCTGCTTTTGTAAGACTAATAATAAAAAAGTATAGACAAACTGCAACAAAATGGTTATGTTGTGTAAATAAACGTGTTCCCTGTTATTAAATTGTTACATGCCTTTTGGAGAAATAAACAGTTTCTTATACTAGGGCCAAACTTCTACCTATCTTCAATCTTAAACACTTCTATTGACACATTTTGTGGAATGACTGACTGACACCTATAAACACGGCAATTTGTGTTGTGCTGATTTCTTTTGAATGCCATTTTAAAATGTAAAAATAAAGATGTACAAATACAAACCATGTCGTTTTTAACTTTGTAATACCAAAAAATCACAAACACCACTAAATTATTACGTTAAACAAACCCAAATACGTGTTATTTATCATTATATCAGCAAGAAGCCTCCAAAAATTACCTTTTAAGTAGGTTCAAATATTTTCATGCAGGGGGCGCATTCATTTTTGGAATCGCCAATAGGGAGATAGGCTTCTGGTTATTTTTGTATTCTTACGATATGATGATACGTAGCGGCTCTATTTAACTGCATCGTATATTCATTAATAGTATATTATGAAATTAGTTTATAATGCAGCAGATTATGGCATGAGTGAATTTTGGCGCATGAGCGAAGCGAATGCGCTAACACTTCACGAATGCCATAATCGAGCATTATAAACGAATTTCATACGCTATTTTATAGTCGAACTGTGGTTTTAACAGACAATTTAAGTTTTAAAAACTTAAATTTGTGCAATCGTAGAATGTTCGCATATGGTTACTATAGCATTGTGCCATAAAGTGGATTTTATGGCACGATTCTTTCACATTACAGCACGGGTGCTAGAAAGTGTCAGATTATTAACGATTTTGACTTTCATAATGACAGCATTATGATGACAGTCGACTATAAAAGACATTTATTTACATGAAAATTAAATATATTGAAGAATCAGTGACATCTACAAGATCTAGATACTTTTGATATTATCGGCTAGTTAGGGATTTACTACAATAATTATTATAAATGATCCAATAGGTGTCTAACATCTTCAGTTTATAGTCGTCTTTTAAATGTTTTAAATAATGCATTTGTCACGCTACTCGCATATGAATTATTCCGATTTAATATCATCACATCACAGCTGGTACCCGCGAACCTATTCGCTTCGTGATTTGGTTTGAATACAAATTCGGCCGTGATTCACTCGGCAACAATCCGTTCGAAGCATATGAATTTTTAAGGAGCACCATAACGAATTCGTCTCCTCATAACTCTGTAAAAACGTGCATTCTTCTGACAACTCTATTAATAACGGATTTTGGAGTGGGTAAAGTAATCGAATTATTAAAAGAAGCCGAAGAAACGGCATTGGTTTTGTTGGAAATGTAAGTTTTTGATATAATATGGTCAAAACAGGAATCCAAGCGATGCACGTCATCAATTATAAAATTATTTATATGACGTTAAAGAGCCAAAAGCATTTATTTCCTTGTAATTATATCACCACAGTAAATCACTCTAGCGTAAGTTATGCTGTGAGGTACATCAAAATTAAAAAAATTTGCAATTCTTGCAACCATTGGAGTGCATTGAAAATGAATTAAGGAAATTTGGAACTATAGAAAGCTGGCAAAAGTTACCTTCTAA
The DNA here is from genome assembly GCA_963924545.1 of Pogonocherus hispidulus. Taxonomy (NCBI): domain Eukaryota; kingdom Metazoa; phylum Arthropoda; class Insecta; order Coleoptera; family Cerambycidae; genus Pogonocherus; species Pogonocherus hispidulus. The sequence continues at coordinate 66,892,415 of OZ004695.1, read as the reverse complement.
TTTGAGAACTTACCATTTGCGACTTACAGACTTTGCCACCTTGTATCTCACATTCACATGAGAGTCAGATTCAAAGACTTGCAATTTGTAATATACGAATACAAATGCCAAACCAAAGAATATTGGCGATTCCAAAAATGAAAATATTTGAACTACTTAAAAAGTAATTTTTGGAGGCTTATTGCTGATATAATAATAAATAATACGTATTTGAGTTTGTTTAACGTAATAATTTAGTGGTGCTTGTGATTTTTTGGTATCACAAAATTAAAAACGACGTAGTTAGTATTTGTACATCTTTATTTTTACATTTTAAAATGGCATTCAAAAGAAATCAGCACAACACAAACTGCCGTGTTTATAGGTGTTATTCCACAAAATGTGTCAATAGAAGTGTTTTAAGATAGAAGATAGGTAGAAGTTTGGCCCTAGTATAAGAAATAACTGTTTCTCATTCATTTCTCCAAAAGGCATGTAACAATTTAATAACAGGGAACACGTTTATTTACACAACATAACCACTTTGTTGCAGTTTGCCTATACTTTTCTATTATTAATCTTATAAAAGCAGAATATATTTTAATGTAAACATTGTTTAACAAAAAACAAGCACTAATATGGTATCACCATACAGGTTATCACACTTATTTTAGTCCAAAATGTAAGTAAACAAAAACTAGGGCACCTGTTTCAACCCAAAAAATTCATATAATTAGCAATGAAGCACTTATGGGACGTTTGATTGCTTTTACCACTCTTTTTATCCTTTATTTCACCCTAACTAGCACATGAAGTCAATATATTTATGGCAGATGAGTGCTAAATTGCTAGATGATGTGATATGAAATGCAAAATTTTTACTCGTCTTCCTCCATATTTGTTTACAATTTGCATCGCCCTCATCGGTAATTTGAATCGCCAATAGGTAGGCATATTACTGTCCACCATAGATAATGGTTGTGTTGTTATGCGTAGGTACTCCCTAATCATAAAGAGAATGTACTGTACTGTATTTACCTTTATTAAAATAAACTTACAACTCCTGTCGGTGTAGTTGCATTAAACGTATCGAATGGATGTCTTCATTTCCGATATATTTTTGGACCTGGAGTTTTATTCACTCGCCACTCTGCAAAAGAAAATGTTTTTTTCTTTAAACAATCAACCGGGGATGAGCAATGTTTATTTTTTAAATTTTCTCCACCTTACCAAAAAGAATTTACCTGTTTAACACATATCGTACATCCTATACATTATACACGCCCAATACGCAGTATTGAGAAGCAGGAGCGGATGGGGTAGGGTAAACCGGCCCGGGAAAATCAGTACCGGCTTGGCCCCGTTTTACTATAATAGCAAAAAAGTTTTTTGTTTCAATATACATACTTTGAATCTAATAGAGGATTTTTTTTATCCGATAAAAATAATTGTCCAATTATTTTTTAAAACTTTAATAGCGCAAATAAAAAAAAATACTGAATATACAACCTCAAATAGTTACAAATACAGTGTGGCACATTAAGAACCAGGACACCCTTCTAAAAAATTTTTGGTAAGTGCGATTCCAATGAATTTTTTTATATATATATATTAGCCTCCTAGATGTACTTGTTGAACCTATTACGATGGCACAGCTGCTAATCCTCAGCCTACTACGATTTTTTTTTCAATCAATTTTTTCGAAAATGACTAGGGATTTTTATTAAAAAATTGACATCGTGGCATTCTTCAGCATCACTTAAAACCCCTGTGGCCCAAATTTCTTCAATTTGTATCGAAGAATAAATCTTTTATAGAGCCTTAAATGTTTCAAGTTTATTGAATTTGGGTTTCGTTTAAAAGATATACTTAGCAGGGCATTGAAAACTCTAATAATTATTGTTAATCTAGAATATTGTTCCTTTACTTACTTCACAAATTAATAATAACGTTAAAACAACACTTTACAGTACTCCCCTATATTCAAATGCCTAAAGTAATTAAAAAAAAATATATTGAAAAAAATCGTAGTAGGCTGAGGATTAGCAGCTGGACCATTGTAATAGGTACAACAAGTACATCTAGGAGGCTAATATATATATAAAAAAATTCATTGGAATCGCACTTACCAAAAATTTTTGAGAAGGGTGTCCTGGTTCTTAATGGGCCACACTGTATAAAACAAAAAACAAATATAAAAAGTCAACGTATAAAACAAAATTATATTTTTTCAAAAATAAAAAATATGTTATTGCATGAACTAGATATTGCAACAAAAAACTTTCTTAAAAAACTACAAACTCAAAAATGTAACATCAAAACATGATTAAAATATCACAAACAAAATAATCCACAGCTAATTCTTTGGTAAAACATTTGTAAAAAAATTAAAAAATCTAAAACTAACTTTAGTTCAGATCACAAACATAAGAGAAACCACCCTATTTCACTAAAAAACTAACCAAAATCCAAAATATAGGTAATATAACCAAAAATATGTACATAAATAGAATAAAAGTAAATTACAAATAAGAATTTAATATAAAAAAAATTTAATATAATTTGAATCGCCAATCGCAGTGAGTCGGACCGGCCCTTCGGGAATTCTCCCGAACTCCCAGCCGACCCATCCGCCCCTGTTGAGAAGTATTTTAATTAAATAACTGTTACAGTTAACAGTGACAGATCTTAATCGTGTTTTGCTACACAAATCCATTACAAATTGATATTGAAATGAAAAAAACAAATTGGCAAATTGGAAGATGGATAGATAGTAGATGCTGACGGTGATTGTAGGTAGCTATATACATAAATTATAAATGGTAATATAAATATATAGCCATCATTGGCATTATGATAATTTTTTTGTTAATTACTCGCGCCTGTCCGAGTATTTCTTGCTTCCTTCGTAAGTGGACAGGAAATTAAAGGAGAGGAAATGATTTGTAGCATTTATTAATGTAAGTGGCACCTGTAACTGTGTTTCTTTCTGCATTTTTTTAGTGAAAGAGAAAGAAATTAGAACGATTTGTAAGATTTGTGGCGGCAGTATAATTTTTTGTAAGGTGGTTCTTTGGCTTTCTCAAATAAATATTTTAATTGTGGAGTGCACAACAATGTTTATCCCGTTAGGTTTATTGTTACTGCATAATAAAAATTAAAAAAGTTTGATAAGCTTCGGTGTATTACTTTCCGTAGAGGATAGAGTGATATTGTTAACTATTCTATTGAATGTATATCGTTAAATTAAGTTTTTACTATTGTGTTTTGTCTGAATAATTGATTTTGAAATAATTTCTGCTCAAATAGCTTGTGTTGTGATGATTTGCAGAACTTTTAAAAGGACAATAGAAAGATATAAGATATACATTTGAATTGGCATTTACAGATTCCTTATATACGGTATTCTTTTTATGTCAGATATCTCTACATATTTAGGTTTGAATATTTAGTATTCAGAATCGATGATTTTATACAGGGTTATTCAAAACTTATCTCTAAAACTTTGAGGATATGTGCATCTTTCAATAAGAAATCGATATCACCAAAAAAATTTTAATAAAAGTAATTAGGTAGGATTTCCCGTAAACAATGTTTAAAGTTATACCATTATAAAGGACTACGTAGCTGGGCAACTGTACTTAACACATCTGATACTTTTCTACCACATTTCTAAGAATGTGATAAAAAAGTAGACACGTTTTTGTCTGGAACGCCTGGTTAACACCGACCGAATAAAAACGCTGCAAATCTTTTTTGTGCCGGGTGTCGGTATACTCTCTATCATGAAATATCACTGGCATTTTCTAATCAGTCACTAATCATTATTTTGTATTCAACTTTACAGAATTCACTTTTCTTCGAAGAAGAGGAAGAAAAGTTTGATCTGAGAATATTAGGGAGATTTTCCCCCTTAATTGTTAGCTTATCGTTATCGTCATATTGAGCATTGAGAAATCATTATACTGAACATGCGCAATACCAAAAAGAGTAGCATTTTTGGCACTACGCCTGCTCAGTATAACGATTACGATAATGGTAAGCTAAAAATTAAGGGGTACAAAATCTCCCTATCGTTAGATGGTGACCGTATCGTCGAAAGCTCGATAAGACGCGTTTGCGATCTTTGGATGCGTTATTTCTTGTGTTTGTTTTGAATTTAAAAATTCTAAAAAGCATGTTTTTGTATATAATCAAGACGTGCAACAATTTTTACAGAATGTCTAGTATAAAAGTAGATTCCAACCTTGTAGGGAAAAAACAATAGTTGTTAATACAAAAGCTAGTTTAAATGGATTTAATGAGTAACTAAATTTCATAGAAAATTAAGCGATTAGTTGAACTAATAGGTTAGTTTGTTATAGATAATTGTAATGGAGCGTGATTGTCAAATTTATTTAGGAAACTTTAATTGGTTATAGATGTTTTGTCAGTTGGTAGTTAATGAATAGTATGTGTCTCCGATATAACTGAAGTGCGACATCTTGCACATGATGGGGTATTTTTTAGCGGGTACAATTTAGTTAATTTCAACTGGGAATGATATTTCCTAAAAAACATTATCGATTGAATTTCGGGACACCTTTATAAAACACAACGTGCATTATATTCATTTTAAACTTATTAATCTGGTACAAGAATACGATGCGCAAATCCTAAAAATTCAAATTTTTAGCAATACTAGTAAGGTATTTAGAAATACCGTATGAATTGAACTTAAACACTGCAAAGCTTATGTAGACCTAGTTATTTACTGCAATGTATTAATTTGAAGTCCTCGAAAAGGACCCCAAACTCGATGTGTGTAAAAGCACGTTGGACGCGAAACTATTGCCGTCCTACAAAAGAGTGAGAGAGTTTAGTTGAGGGCGGAGTTTGCAACGGAATGACAAAATAAAGCTTTCTGTAGTGGGGCGAAACAGATTCTTTTAAATTATTTTTATTATATGAGATTATCAGATATCAGATCAGGTTTTCACAAGTATAGTCTACCAGAAAGTTATTATCATGAGTTATAGAGGAAATAAATGCAATTTTTTTAATTGTGGAAAATCACGTCGAAGAGATCCAGAGATTAAACATTATAAATTTCCATCAGATCCAGAAATATCACGCAAGTGGATTATTAACTCAGGTATAAAGTTAATTAATTTTTATTTAAGACAATGGAAAAATTACAGCAGGGTCGTACGCATGATTTTTCATTGTGGTGTTTTTGTAGAACACAAAAAATACGTGCGTTCGGATATTTCGTCTGAAAAAAATATTAATAAAGTAAAGTATCTTCACTGTTCCATACATTTTAAGATCCCAATAGTGAGCATCAATCAATAGATAAGCCTGTAGAGATTTATCCCTAGTTATAGAATAAAAAAAAATTCACTCGCAGCGTCCGATCGCTGTTTTTTTATCTTTATATCTGTGATTAATAGATGCTTGTTTAGAATTATTTTTGTCTATTTTGCAAAGAAACGTTTAATTGTTTTGTTTATACCATATAAAGTGGGATAGGTATGGCGCTCTTACGTCTGAAATTGATAAATAAAGAATCATGTAGTACTGGTTATTTCGCCGTATTTGCTATGGCGGTTATACAGACTCTGCATTTATTTCTTATCAAAGAAAATATAATGTACCTATATACTTACCAAAGCTTATATACGTATAGGTATGTAGGTAGGTATATCCTAGATGATGATCGTCTATATTTTACATGACATAGCTTTTGTTTTTTTTAGTTAAAAAGTAAAAGTTGTAAGATTTTTCCCTTGAATCTGATGACCTTTCTTATAGCAGATCAAATAAATGAGTACATACCTAGATAAATATATCTTAAAAGTATGAAAAATGTAGGTACATTTTTCTTTAACTTATATTAAAACTATCAACCCTCATTAAAAAAATTTGCAGGAATATCAGACTATTGTGTGAATTTAAGTACCTATACTTAATAAGAAAAAATATTGATGATTTCATTTCTTTCAACTTGTTAACGGTTAATCTGGTATAGGTACCTATTTAAGGTAGCTTTTATATTAATAGGACATTTTTCAAATGTGAATATTTTAACATCAAAAATTCCAGATAGGCATTTTTTTTAGTTTTCAACTGTAACTTTGGTTTTATTATGACCACCATCTTGGATTTTTAGCTCAATTATTATAAATCTAAAAATTTCTCATTTTCTCAAAAAGCGATAGCTCATTCTGTTAGGTGTTGGGTGATAGCCTGTGACTAACAGAATGGTATATTGCGGCGCGAGTTCGAATCTCGCCAGGGTAGAAATGGCACATCTCCCAGGGAATGGTTGCTAAAATGAAAACAAGCTAAAAACGTAATTAAAAACAGAAGCTGATCATGGTTTCTCAGAAACGAAACGTTGGACAAAAAATTGGTGAATGCCATCAAGTTAAGCTCAAAAAGCGACAATGGAAATTTTTTATTTTTCGATAGCTGTTAAAATAACGCCAGAAATAAATAAAAACAAATATCGCAAAAAAATTGTTTTTCCAAGTATTTTGAAATCAAGAAAAGATAATTTATTTTTGCAAAGTCCATGCAAAAGGTAATCAAATTGCTCAACTTTTTCATAATTTAACCAACTTTGTAGCTCTTACCGTTTTCAAGATTCCAATGCTATCCCATCTTTATCTTGCACACACTGTATACCTACCCAAAGTCTATGTATACCTAAACTTTGGTATACCTTACAAAACTAAGTATATCGAAATCGAGAAATGAATACAAATTTCGCGAGTGCAAAGTCTGGTCTATATAAACTTTGGTGAGTGTGAGTGAGTCTGAAATAAATGCTCATTATACAAAGTGTCCCACGGTGACGACACATTAGACAGATTTCAGACACTATACTTCGATTTTAATTTTGAAAATTTGTTCAATAGTGTTTTCGGACATGCCCTTCTCAACTAAAATAATGGCGTCCACCTAACGCCATTTTCGTTATTTCCAAAGGAACACCCTGTATATTATTATTATTGTCATTATTGCAGTTTTGGATTATTAGGAAAATTCTAAACACATTTCATGTAGGATGTTCTTTAGGATTCTTGGTTCTATATACCTACCTATCTTCAACTGTTTTTGAAATATTGACAAGTGAATAGTGACATTTTGTAATTTTGACACCTTATAAAATCTAAACGGTTTGAGATCAAGCAAGACGGTATGCACATTATATCTTAACTTTTCATAGGCTATCATTTAATAGATACTAATTTCAGATTTACCTAGGTAACCAAGAGATAAAATTCGATCGAAAATGTTTAATTTCTTGTTGCATTAAGTCAGATGACTTAATGAAACGTAAGTAGGTATAGATAATCAAAATATGTTTCAGCATTGTTACCGGAATGTAAAAGATGACAATATAAAAATGCTGTTAGTTTTTCTAAATCTGCACTTCAAATGGCGTTAGAAAAATTGATAACAATTGTAACCCAACAAATATGCCATAAATTTATTCATTATAGGTAGCACATTTTTCATTATTTATTAGGCTAAAATTTAAATTTTATTAATATAAAATTATGCTTCATATTGATATAAAAAGTTACATTGGCTTATAAAACATAAAGTAGGTATACAAAGTTTTAAAAATTACGAATTTGCAAGAAGACAGGTACGAGAAGGTAGGTAAGTACATAGGTATTAGGTAGGTAGGTAGGTATATTATTAGGTACCTATATTACCTATCTAATGAATTATATTTACGTCTAGTTTTCGGAAATATTTTGTCAAATACATGTAATTAAAACTTATACAAAAAAAGCATTAAATATCAAATGAATAATGAAGCGAAGAAACGCTTATTTTGTTTACCGGCCTCAAAGTCTATGTAGGTAGATATACCTCGGTTTCAATAACGTTCACATTAAAACAACCCCAACACCATCTATAATAGAAACATTTATATTTTATAATTTGTATAAATATACCGTTTCATATACCAAATATTATGCCAATGAATTATGGCAAAAAAGACCTAAATTTAATAATAGGTAGGTATTGCATTGTGCCAAACTTGTCCATGCGGCTGGGTCTGACCAAATTTTATGTAGACCTAAACTTTGGTCTGACAAACGGTACAGCGTAAGTGTATCGTGAGTGTATCGCGGTCTGACAGGTTATGACATAAAGTTTAAATTTGCACGAATTTAATGGGCGGATACGTTGGGAGGGGAATGTAAATCATGAATGAGTTACATTTAAAAGTTCATCGTCGCGCCATCTACGAAATTCATAAAAGGTAGAAGTTCAATGTATTTTATATAGATGATACTTGTGTATAGGGTTGTGAGCGCTCCCATAAGGAGTAAATAACTAGGTCTACATAAGCTTTGAACACTGTAACTCGAAATAAAGACCACGTGGTCAAGTGGTTGCGCCGGCGCGCGCTGCGAGATCGGCGACAGCGAGGAAGTAGTTACGCCCCCCGCCCCTAACCTCCCATAACCATGTTTCTATTTTTGTAGCAGGCGATTCGGACACGGCCGTCGAGTTGCGAGAAGAGAAGTATGAAATCCACATCGAGCGCTCTCAGACGGGCCTGGGCCTGTCGATCGCGGGCGGCCGCGGCTCCACCCCCTTCAAAGGCGACGACGAAGGTATCTTCATATCTAGAGTGACAGAGGGCGGCCCCGCCGACCTGGCAGGCCTCAAGGTGGGCGACAAGGTGCTCACTGTCAACGGCGTCGACGTGATTGGTGTCAGCCACTACGACGCCGTTGAGGTGCTGAAGGCTTCGGGCCCGGTATTGATCCTTGAGGTGACCCGTGAGGTCACCAGGTTGATCCGCAAGAATGAGCCCGCGGCGTCAAAGCACGAGACCTATCACGTGCCCCCTCCGCCGCTGCCGCCCGTCGACGATAGCGTTCAAATGCAGAAGGTCCTGGTGCACACCACACTCATCCGAGACTCCAGGGGTTTGGGCTTCAGCATAGCAGGCGGCAAGGGTTCTCAACCATTCAAGACCGACTCGGACGCCATCTACGTATCTCGTATAACCGACGGCGGAGTCGCCGATAAAGACGGAAAGCTAGCCGTGGGCGACAGAGTCGTCTCTATCAATGGAGTCGATCTCTCGGGCGCCAGCCACACCCAAGCCGTTGGCATGCTGACGGGCCTCGAGAGGTTCGTGAGGCTGACGGTGGAGAGGGAGGTACCCATAGATCAGAATGCGAGTCCGAGCCCGTCGCCAGGGCTGCAGCAATCACCCAGGCTATTCGGGCTGCCCAAGCCCTACACGGGGCTGTACGCCGCCAACAGCTACATGGCCAACAGGCCCGGTTATACGGGGTACAGGAGGTCGATGGAAGTTGATAAGAAGGTAGGTGTCTTTTTATAAGTGTATGTCGTAGTCACGTGGTGAAAGTCGTCATTTTATGAAATACAGGCATCTCATGACGATGAAATGCCATTAATTTTAGTTCTGGACGATAATAAAACCGACGGCTTTCACCATATTCCTATGAGATATAGAGATGTTAAATTTGGTGGTATTGCATTTGTTAGCACTTGGTGTTATACTTTATACGTATGAATAATCGACAATTTATAATGTTCTATTGTTACTTAAGTTTTTTTCAATCCATGCTGTTAAAATTGACATCTCTATGAAATTCTCCCATATGAGTGTTATAACAATAAATATCCATCGTTGCTTACTTTTTTGTCTGGGTTCTAAAGTAAAAATTACTGTTTGTTATTAACCAATTTGTACGCGCAATCAAGGAATATAATTTTTAATGTCACGTCTAATTTATGTGTTTTTATTTATTTTTTTTTAATACTATTAGGTGTAAATCACGTACTAAACTCGTATGTACGAGTATAATCGAAAACTGAAATCCAAAAGTACTGTTTATATTTTCATAGTGTTATTAATTTTTCGGAAAAATATAATTGGGAAAATTTTGCGGTAAATTATAGAAAATTTTAATGGTGGACACAGCCTAAAAGGGCACTAAATTTCTCATTTTGGAAAAACAATCACAGGGAAAATTTTCCAAAATACAACCCTACATTTTCATAAAGTATAATTCGCAAACTGTTCAAGTGACCATAAATAGACGCAGTGGCCTCGCCTGATTTTTGTTATATCATTTAATATTTAATGTTAAGGTTACTCATTATCTAATTAATTATAAAGTGAATGATAAGATATGTAAATATTAAATTATTATCTTCTCTACGTCATCACTATTTTATTTCCTGGTCGAAACTGATCGTACGCTCTTCTCCATTTCAATACTTTGGGGAATTTGTATCACAAAATTGAAATTTTACTGCTTGTACACCATGTGTGTTATATGGTAGATTTAAAATAAATGGCGTCAACTATTATTTTAACCAAAAACATCGATAACGCATATATCTTTTAAATAGGCCTCGAAAAATATCCGTTTTATTGATGGCCTCTATAGTAAAGTTAAATATTTGCGACGCCATGTTTCAACTATTTTTGGTCAAATGCTTGTCAACAGACTGCTTTGCAAACAGTTATTCAGTTATTTGTCCGTTCCCACTGTTTGCTTCTGTTTAAAATAGAGGACGTTTGATCAAGCGACATTGTGTCAGAAGATAGATAACATGGGGAAAGAAAACAGATCCTATATACTTTTGTGTAAAAATCCTTCAATTATTCAAAAAGTTTATGTTCCATCAAACTTCAAGAGACGGCAGTTCCTAAGGAAAACATTTTGTTGGGACCTATATTTATAGGAACTTTTTATTTAATTGTCTTCCAACTCACGAAACCAAAAGAGATCACTGTCATATCCGGAAAGTAAAACAGGATATAAGGATAATCCTGCCTCAATCTACCGCCTACACCCCCACCTGATTGATGTACGGGTGCTTAAACTTTATGTGGGACACACTTATCGATTACGAATTGCACACAATCTTGTTCAGAAGCGAACTAACTGATCATTAATATCCAAGACAAAAAACCAAACAATACTTATTGCTTCCTTCGAATACCGCTGTACGCGGTTTTTTATAATGGCAGGCAGGAAATTTTGTATCATTTTCTCTAATGACCCAGCGGTGCGTAGCAGAAGCAGAAGAGGAAGAGATATAAATCTGACGATCGCGCCAGGGGTGGCTAGATATATCAACTGATTGTCAACAAGAGTATCGTTTAGTATCCTTGTTAAGGTTGGTATTAAATGGGTCCGGTGCTTTGTCGGCCGAGAATATAGAGCAGGGGAGGAGGTAATTGAGGAATAATCACTTAATTTTAATGATATATTTTTAATAAATTTATTAATTCAATTTAAAATCGAGTTTTCTCGAGCTTAATGACGACTTTTGTGACAGTTTGGACCACCTTGGTATTTATAATGCCAAATAAGTTACAATGAGAGTAAAAACTGCTGTAGTAAATTTTTTGTTGTATTGTACAATACAGTGTGCTATTAGTTTTTTGGTGAACCTTGCACTTAAGAAGCTATGGAACGAACTTTTTTTAATGGGAACTCCAGTCTCGCTCCATTGCAAATCCACCAATGTTAATCAAAACATATCACCCATCAGAGGTGGGATGAATTTTTACTTTCACCGTATTTCTTATAAAGTAGTTAATGGAAAAATAATACGTTACTATTATCCGATCTATTTTTAAAATATTTTACTGCTTACCCGCCTATACTATACCTATATACCTATGTACCTATGCTATACAGTATGGTAAAGTATATAAAACCATAAATTATCGAGTAGTAATTTATTAATCGAGTTAAACAATTAATTTGCCACACTCCTATAATACAAGCACAGGCAAAAAACACTACGGGCAATGCATTTCTATCTCCTCTCCAATTGTCTAGGACGGGCGATTCACTTAGTCCTTTTAATTTTTCTCTAGAGAGATTATTAAGAGATCTTTTAGTTTTGTTTCTATTTTAGAAAATATTGTATTGTTACATACATGATTTTATCTCTTTCGTTTGTTATATGAATTCCCAATTATCTTAAGGTTTGTCCCCCTCAAGATTTTTTCTGGGTACGCTACTGCCCGGTATAATATTAATTTTAAAATTAATTTTAAGGTTTGTCCCCCCAAGATTTTTTCTTGGTACGCTACTGCCCGGTATAATATTAATTTTTAAATTAATTTTCTGGTTCTCGGTTCCTGGAATGTTTTTCTGCCAAATTGTATTTGCTTGGGTTAGAAAAGGTCAGATGTATGTACCGTACCCGCTACAATTAAGTTTTTTTTTTACCTCACTTGATCTCCTTATATACAAACAAAAACAAACTCGGAGTTCTCATGTTATGCAGGTAAATCATCGTGCATTTCATGTTTGTGTGTGGGTATACGCGGAATTTTACGAGGCATTTGCTGACATATATCCAGAGATTATATCTACGATTTCCTCGACGAAATAGACCTCTGTCAAATCACGATGATAAACTTCCTAGTGCTTAGTAATCTTCGAGAGATCGGCTCTTCTTTCTAAGCCAGTGGCGTGTATGAAAGGTGAAGACGGTGATGCTGATATTTTATAAGGTATAAAAAATATTATGTAACGTGTTCGTACAGTTCTACGTATCACCACTGGCGGAGGTACACGAAGTCAATTGTTGATTTAATGAAAAAAATGTTATACAAAAGCAAAAATGTCGCATATATGGAAAATTGTATTCTGAACAATAATTATCTTTCTCATTTGTTACCATAAGTATATTTCTAAAATTTGTGGTCAAAATTAACCTGGAAATGTTATGTGAGGTAAAGTATGTTTTCCCCTCCATCTCCCCTTCGTGAGCTTCCAATAGAAACTGTTTTAACGAATTCATAAGCAATAACTTAACTTTCAACTGTTATACAAAATAAACTGCAACAACTGTAGTAAGGTGTATATAGGCCAAACAAAAAGAAATGTTTTAACTAGATTCAAAGAACACTTTTACCATATAAATAACTGGAACTTGCAAAATCTGCATTGGCCTCCCACAATTATGAAACGGGCCACAAATTCAGTATAAATAACACCTCTTTAGTAAAAGCAAGCACTTATAATGTATCTTAGAAGCCATACAGGCGAAAAAGTTCAAAAATTCTTTATTAAATTTTGATTTAAGTCCATCGTCTAACAGTCTTTTAAATTTAGTACCCTGTATAGTAAAATAAGGAAATATAATAGTAGTTGCAAAGTGAAAAAACCCTTAGGTATTCCCAAATTATAACATTACTACCTGCATAGAAAGGATACTTAAATAAATACCATCCAAATAAATACTACCCACACTTGAATATAAATTAGGCAATTTTATTAAAAACTTGTTAATAATAAGCTACAGACACCGAGTACATAATACCTGAAATGTACATTTAGCATCGCTAAAAATAAATGTGGAGAAAGGTGTATCGTCTTTCATTTATTTTTAATGCTATACTCTTTTTAAAACTATTTTCGAGTCAATAAAACCGTTATGGAGTTTTAACCGCAATATCCACCTTTTTATTTGAAAGGTAGGCACCTAGATGTTGTTTCTGAGCACCCTGTACTATATTATGAGCCACGCCGCATGGTACTTCAGCATACCCTTTTTTCCAAATCGGAACTAGTCCAATCTCAGGTTACTAGAAAGCTGCGGCTGCCAAGGAAAAAATGCAACCAGCGAAAATGCCTCATTGTCCGACATAGTTCGTCTTATCGAAGACGGTATGAAATTACAGTCACGAAATCCGCCGTTCGTGTGCATTGTGAGGCTTTTTTACAGATGCGTGCCATGCTTGTTTGTTTAACTAGACGGGTTATTATTATCTGTTTTAGAGATAATATCCAGATAAGATAGAGAGCAGAAGACTCACGGCGAAGTGTACTGTTATAATTATGAAAAATGTGATATCCGTAAATAAATGCTTATTAAAAAATATACGTACGGGGCTTTGTCGTAGGTAGATAATTATTATAAATAACTTTAGTATGACACAAGTTTTACCTGCAATAAATGTGAGGATTAAAAATAAAAGAGTTTAACCTATCTATTATATAATAGCGCCAAGAATGAAAGAATTTCTGAAAATTCAACTTTTAAGGGGAAGGTAATTGAAGGGATACAAAAAGGGAATAACAACGGCACTAAGGACTCGTAAGATACAAAGTAAAAACAAAATGATGACACACAGAACATCTTGTAATTTGCAAAGATCATTTTTTTGTATTTGGTAAGTTCGTCGAGGACTTCCTGACAAGAGAAATTTATATTTCCAATAATATAGAATATGCCATTAACGGGGATTTTGCCCCTCTGTACCACCATTCCCATGAAACGCATTCAATGGGGATTCAAACCACCCGGGTTTTTTTCATTTCGGACACTGTAATTTCAAAACTTTTACCTGTAAAATAATTAAATTTATAGTAAGTAAGTATTTAATATAAAGTAAAAATATAAATAATTATTGTTAATACTAATTAACAGGTAGTTATTAAATAAGATTAGAATAATTGGTATTATTGTACTAGTTATTCTAGCCTTTTATACCAAGTGGTCTAATTTTGTATTAATATGAATCAAATAACGAACAGTAACTTTTACTTTAGAACATATTCGTTTTTGTTGCCTGTTTTAAAATTTTCCCAATAAATTTAGATTTTACCAATAGAATTTTACCAATTTTATATTTTACCAATACCAATAAAATGTTTTGCTTCAGGTCTCAGAATCGCCGGAACCAATCAAACCCCAGGTTGCGCCCCAGGACCGCCCCGCCACGCCCAAAATCAACGGCATAGACTACACGCCCCGCCAGGGGGAGGTGCCAAAGCCAGCCCCGCGCCGCCTCAATTCCACCTCGAGCGACACCCAACCATCGACCGTCACCACCCAGAAACCGCCGCTGACCAACAGCTTACCGCACAACACAACCACTCACGGCCACCCCCAGACGAATACGAGCCACGCGCAGACGAACCCAAGCCCCGCCCAGACGAATGCGAGCACCGCCCAAACGAATCAGAGCCACGCTCAAAACAACCACAAGAAAGCCACACCCACGTCGTCGCTGGACAGCGACGACTCACAGGTACTGCCGAGGCCCATCACCAACGAAGAGTTCCAGGCGATGATACCCGCCCACTTCCTCAAAAACTCCTCCCAATCCGCTCCCCGACCCTCCTCCGCCTCGAGCGATAAAAACGGCGATCACGTCGCGAATTCCGTCACCACGGTCACGATCAAGAGGCCGGACCCCATCGAGTTGCCGCCCGCCCCCACGGGGCCGGGCCGGGTGACCGAAACCATCACCAAGAGCACCTTTACCGAGACGGTGGTCACTAGGATAACGGATAATAAGTTGGTAGAGCCCCTGATCATTGAGGTATGCGGTCGCTCCGGCGGCTGAACAGTTTTACTATTCTTAATTTTGCATGCATAAGTAGCCAGTCTTTTTAGCACCTCTTAACTGTGTCTACTGCATGGTCTTAGACTGCTAGGTCCTGGTTAAATGTTTCTCCGATAGCCCGTAGATCAGTCACTCTTTTGGCGAGAAAGTGTCGTGAGGATGGTAGTGAACAGAGCTTTATTTTGAGTAAATACGCGTTTTGTTTTAGGCAGCATTAGGGTTATGTTTCACAATCGCAACTCAGAAAGATGAATGAAAGAGGAAATTCTTATTTTGGAGATGACTGCAATAAACCAACTCAAAATATTCTATCTACATTGTTACGTAAAAAATTGTGCTCATCATCATTGTTGCATCGAAATTCAATTATTTCAGGATCTGTAGGAATTATCGGGATGTCATTTCGTTGATTTGTGTTATTAGCTATACTATCTTTTATTGGGTATTTTGCCACAAAGATTTGATTGAAAATCTTGTGTCTATCAGGCCGGATAAAACATCGTGGACCGCTTGACGGCCCTGCTCGCTCATCAACCTTACTCTTGATCTTTTTTGCGAGTTTATATCTCAAATACATGCGGATTTTATATTGGGGCTTAGATCCGGTAAGTGAGTAGGCCATTCAAGCGGCCCACGACCCATTAAGGACATGGCAATCCCTGTTGATTAATATCAACATGTTTTTTGTTTAATTAAAGCGTTCGAATTGACTGAATTTTATCCACTTTATTCCTGTTTATTCATGGACACGCTTCTAATAAGAGAACGGATTTTGATTTTTTTAAAACGAATAAGCAAAGTATTAAGGTATGATCTGTAAGAACGCTCTAATACAATTATTAGTTTAAAACATGGTAAAGGGGAACGGGTGAGAGTTTAGACGTGCATTGTATGTATAAGCTGTTGAGACTATATTTATTCTATGGATTCTCGATTGCTTACCTTTTCTTTAACCGTAGACAACTAAGTCTTATTGAAATTTTATGCTAATCTATCTATAACTAGTTTGTGGCAACAAAGCAAATAACGAATTTGAATTTTACAGTGTAAATATATATAATAATCAATTTCCAGTTGAAGACACTTTGATGAAAAAAAAAGTAATGTATGAAATAAAAGTAATACCTACTTATGTTTATTGAAAACTAGTCACCTATTAGATATTTAATAATAAATTCAACCCAGTTCACAATATAAAAATAAATATATGTTGAAATCTTATTTGACAGAGCTAAATCTATATATTAAAACACGTCGAATCCACAAAGTTTCAAAGCTATCTCCTCCAAGGGGCTCCGCAGAACGATCCCCGTGGGCCAGCGGAGTCGCCCCCGGGGTTTCTCCAATGCGTAGGGGTATTTTCGTCCCGTTTCCTACGCGTTTTCCCAATTTAAACGCCTTTTCAAAAAACCTCTGCAAACTTTTCGTCGATCGCCGTTCGGCGAGAGAGATACGTATAGCACCGGCGTTTGTCCTGGCGCCTAATGGCCCCGTCACGCCGGCCGAAATCCCGACTTTTCGCGGGACTCCCTAGACCCTTTTTCTAATTTTACGGCTTTGAGAACCGCTTCACGCGAAAGTTCCGTCCTTTCTCTATTCCTTTGAGATTTTTTTTCGGGACCGTACGTCGAGTCCTTCTACGTCTATTTCGTCTTCGAAAATCTCGAATCGCGTCCGTCTCAACTTCTTTCTCATTTTATCTGCCGATGTGAGATTGCACTAACGAGACAAGCACCTCCCACGAAAACTGTCAAATTAATTAAACTTCAGATAGGTTATTTTCCTACGATAAATATTGCTAATGGAGTCGATAGTACCGACTGCCAACACTTCTGATATTGAAGCGAAATGCTTTTACAATTAAGAAATCGGTAAAAATTATTTTTTCGGGTTGACACGTACAGTTTACATACTTAAACATGTCAGGGTAACTTTTTGACAACAGGCGCTGTAGCGCAATGGGAAAGTCGTAGGATTGAAAACGTGATAATGCTGATTTCGAGTCACGCTAAAGACACATTTTTTTTTACTTTTTAATTCCAATTATTTATTAGTATTAGTTTTTAGTTATTCTGTTTCATTATCCGTAGCTTTTATTCTTTTTGCACGTAAAGTTTGGAATCAATACGTTCATTTTGGCAGTCTGTTAAATTCATCATTTTAGCTTACAAAAGTAAATATCTACAATATTTTTGGTCCCATTGATAAAATTGATAAACATGTTTACTGAAAAATAAATTCTACTTTCAGCATTTAAAAAATTGAGAAATTTTACCATCAAGAACAGATAGACCCCCGGTAGGGCTAGAAATGGGAACGAGAATCGTGATATCGCGATTTTCTTCCATTTCTAGTTAATTTCTTAAAGACGAATATTTACCCGGTGGAATGTTGTAAATAAATTAATGTAACATGTTTAAATGACTTTTAATTAGAGTATCGACTTTGATTGAATACCTCGGATCCGGTATCAATTTAACCATCGTATGAATATCGAATCGGGTAGCTGTTACAATCGGCCTAGTTTAGCCGTAATCGAATAGTCGGGGATCAAAATATGAATTGGAAATCTATTTATTTATTAATCGCATTACAAAGCATTCGGTTGCGAATGGCGATGGCGTATCAAAATTCAATCTCCCGCGCTAATAGGAAATTCGATCCTAGCTGGCTGGGGTACCTACGCGGGGCCGATATGTAATTAGAGAGGAGGATATAACCGAGACGACGGTAAAATTACCCACCTGGAGTTATTGAAGATTTAAATTTAATATTTGCGGAGAACGGTCTTCAGAAATATGCACAGGGTCGCGCATTTTCGAGAGTAATCAGTTGCTTCTTCTGATGATTTTACATAAAATATGTAAAGCACCTGTAATTTCTTCTCTTTAAGGACAAGTCTCCAAATCAATCACATGATGCATAAAGGAATATGCATGATGTGTACATCAAGTAGGAACTGATGAACTTTAAATTAAATATAGAGTGTTATTTATACAGGGTGAGTCAACGAAAAGTTTCATCCTCGATTATCTGTCGAAGGGTTTAGTTTCCATGGAAAATGCTCGGACGGGCTGATTTTTATTTGAAGGGGGGCACATTTTTATATAATTGACATTTATACAGGGTGTCCCAAAAAAGAGAGGTTTACCACAACTTGTTTTTAAATGGAACTCACCTTGTATATTATTGAAACGTAAATTTTAATACTTATTTAAGAGAAAAAATTATTCCCGAGGGTTATATTAATCTGAAAAAATTTAAATAGTTACATATCAATTAAAGAAATCGTGACGAATTGTAGAAATTGGTAGGAGCGTAGTCGAATTGCAGCACCATCGGATTCTTTCTATACGCGATTCATTTTAAGATCGTAGCGCCAAAACGGCAGTAACCTATACTAACCTACGGCCCCTGACACTGACGTTTGAAATTGTATTCATCAAAGATTTGTTGTCGACAACTTTAAACCATGTAAAAAGCTTGTAAAACTATTTTGAAAAGGATAAGCAGTGATATAAAATTAAAATATAGTTCAATATTTTTCGAGCGTTCAATCTGAAAATAAAATTTAACCTTAAAATATGTCAAATTCTTTATTGGACATGCGGCATACATACCTTTATGGAAATAGTCATTCTTAGAGAAAAGTAAAGAGCACACACTCTATTTTGCGGTCTTTTAGCTTCTTTATACATATTTGTCTCCTGTAACTCTTTAATGCCCAACTTATAGTTTCCACGATAGCTCCAGATTTTCCCGCTTTTGGAAAAGTATGAAACTGATCTCGGGGTTTTTCTTTGTCCAAGAGGAAGAATGACGCTCACAACAATAATGATTCATACCTAATTAAAGCAATTAACTAATATAACAACGGATATTTCAAAATTCACAATAGACATACATACGTTAGTTGTGCGTGCCGCCAGTAGGTGTAGGTAGCGTATTGCTTAGCAAGAATCGCGTTTATCCTCACTAGGTTAATTGTCTTAACCAAGCAGCCAGGCTATTCTATGGTAAAAGGTGGTGCTGCCGCTTTAGCAAATTTATGTCATACCTGTCCCAGTTTGGAATTCAATATGGCATTTCTCCAGTGAACGCGATTCTTGTGAATCTCTGATCAACCACTATCATCGCTCTGATCATAGTAGGGTATTAGAAAAGCCAGGTTCAAAAATCTTCTACCACTTTCTGAACCAGCCTGTCGGTTTCTTTTTTAGTTCAATCTGATCTTCATTGGCAATTTCAATTGGTAATTTATTTTTTTTGACAAATTGCAGGATATTGCCTGTAAAAGAGGCAATTATAAATAACACTGACAATTCATAAGTAGCAGTTACATGTATTTATTACTTCGGATTTAGTCAGAAAAGACACAAATTTTGTTCATTCTTTTATTCTATATTTCAGAGATAATATATGATCACTGAATTAAGAACAAGTCACATTAGAACAGACATTATTTATCGGAAAATCCAAAAAATATGTGGAAAATGCAGCTCTTGTGAATCTGTAATCAAATATAGCGGATGTCGTGTATATATTTTCCGTCATCCGCATCATTAGATAGAGGATTGAGGTTAAGAGGATTAAGGTAGATTCGTTATTGTTTCAGTACCATAAAAATAGTACGTGTAAAACAATGCATAGGAGATACTGTATGCACTGAATGATATTATAATAAATCATGTAACCACTGTTATCACATAACATGACTTTTTATGGCTTTTCCCACGCGTTTACAACCCAATCATGTGACTTTTCGTACAAGTAGACAGGCGTCGAAAAGCCGGCAGTTTTCCATAGTTTTTTGCGTGATTAACTACGAGACGCTGACGTAGTTATAAATGTCTCCACATGCTGCAATTCCTTAAAGGTCTCTTCGGACTGCGATCTAAG
This sequence comes from Pogonocherus hispidulus, assembly GCA_963924545.1. Lineage (NCBI taxonomy): Eukaryota > Metazoa > Arthropoda > Insecta > Coleoptera > Cerambycidae > Pogonocherus > Pogonocherus hispidulus. The sequence goes on along the minus strand of OZ004695.1, from coordinate 66,872,161 downwards.
GGTGAAGATGGTGAAGTGACGCTTTTGTATGTTTGCGACGGTGAGAATCTGGTGAGAAAACGGAGGCGGAAACGCCGACACATCTCGATAGTATTCGTAAGTAAACGTTTTTCAAGCAAAGGAAAATAGTGGGAGGTTAAGGGGAGGGGAGCGACAATTTCGACAGTTGTATTGTTTATTCGGAGTACGCTTGTACAAATATTTTGTTGGGCCATTACATAATTTTAAATTATACGTTTCGAAATCGTTGGTAGTCTAGTAAATACAGGAGAGAACATGAAGACTATTTTCCGACACACAAACAGGCACCATTAATTCATCAATATGGCACTGAGCATGGTGTATCTACAGACGATAAAATACCTACTAATTTTGACCGAAAAAAGTAAATTTTCCTTAAATACTTTGGACAAGTATCTAAAAATTAGTTTATTGAGTACCTAACTTTTTCATTAATTTCTGTAAATCATGTGATTGTCAATTAGTTGTATGAGTAAGTAGGTGCTTATTAATAAAAACAATGGCCTGACGCCATTTTAAAATTTTGTTTTTGTTTGCATATTCCCCACAGAGCAACAACTGATTAAAATGTCCTTTTTCTTTTATTTACAGTAAAGACCAGAATTAAGCAAAGTGAAATGAACTCGCCGATCTGGTAAAATGCAGTGATGCATGGGCGTGCGTATTCTGTTTTACCATTGGGTACATTTCAGTTAATATATACTCGTATACTATTCTATAGAATACTTCTAGTATACGCACCTCCACTTTTTTAACTAACACAAATAAGTATAAACACTGACACAAAGAATAAATACACTGATAATTTTACCACAAATTTTTACCGTTAAGAAACGCGCGCGAAATAACCCAACATCACGCCACTGTTTCCCTACTACCTCGAGCGCAGTCGCTTGTTAGTTCCTGATTCGACCAATCAACGTCGTTGAAGCTCAGAGAAAAGAAAGCGTAAATGCAAGAATATGTATGTTAAGTAAGGATGAACAGCTTGTCGTCAACTTTACGACTTTCGCAGTTGTCACATATTCGGAAATGCCTTGATATTATTAAGTAAAAGACAAATTAAATATTGTGTTTGCTTTAATAAATTACAATAGGGATAAGGGACGTTAAAGACAAGTAAAAAAAATGGGTAAATAAGGTAATTAATACGTTTCCTGTTTTAAATAAGAATACTTTAGAAATAAATGTGACAACACAGATCTACTCTTTTTCCGGTCATTCCACTTTGCTTAATTCTGGTCTTGACTTTAGCCCCAATAAAATTACTTCCTTTTTTGCTGTTTAATTGACAGCAAGTCGTCAAACAGAGATGAAATGTTACGTATAAAATGTATGCTGCGTGCCTATTGGATATTGCGATATTCGTGCGCATGCGCATATTTGACCAAGTTCACTAGAGTAGGATAGAGGTAGTATGTCGGCGGCGTGGTGTTTTCAGAATTTTTTGACCTTCACAAGCGAAATAGTAGGATTATACATATACAGGGTGTCCCGAAATTAGTGCGCAACATTTTACCAGTGTTTTCTATGATTAAAAAGGGGTATTTTCTTCATATAAACATGTGTCGAGAAATGCTTTCTAAGGGCAAGGATTTTTAACTTATATAGGATTGTTCGGTCCTTAGAATTTATCAGCCGTATCACGTGATTGGGTCTTGCGGCTACGTCATCGGATTGATATACAAAATATATGAGTTAGATAGTGACAGTGACTTGTCAACGCGTGATAGATAGGGAGTCACACAATACAGAGAGAGAAAGAGTATCAGGTCTCGCAGTGACGTCACTAAAATCGAATAATATAGAAGAATTATAGGGATCGAGCAATCCTGTATAAGTTAAAAATTCTTGTCCTAAGGGAGCATCCTAGTACCGATTTTTTCTAAATAACTCTGAAACCAGTTGAGATAAATTTATCAAATTTGGTATCCTGCCTAAGTCTTTTATGCCGATTCCACAGCAGTAAAAAAAAAATTTAAATTTGTATCACATACGTTCCAAGCGGGTGGGGGGAGTGGGGTAAAATATTACCTCAACTTTTTTGTGCTTTGGCTTTTTCAACTTTTGATTAGGACATATAATTAGATTTTTTTTTCCTCAAAAAAATAGTTTTAAACACTTTTCAACAATTTTGATGCTCATAAAAACACATAATTTCGAAGCTATTTGGATTTCTAAATACTTTTGTAGGTTAGGAACGATGTGTGGGTGATATATTTTTCAAATAGATATTTAAGGAATTAATTTCGATTTGTTCTAATTATGTGCGATTGGTGTCGAAATCAAGGCAAACAATCTTTGTGTATAATGCGCAACTAAAAGCCGACCTCGGTACATTTTTTACTCTTTCTTGTGCACGTTATTATTTGTAACTTGTATAAAGGCTTAATATGAGGCATGGCTGGTTGATACCAATGATGCGGAGTTCAAATTTCAATTTTTGCAGCTACTCTTTGTCTAAAAATCGGCAGATTTTAAAGCAGTTGCCAAAATACTGTAACGTTTGTCTAACCTCCAAACAGATTAAACCAGCTTGTTCGACAAAACAACACAAATCTTTATTGTCACTAGATACAAACTTCAACTATTTTTCACAACTGTCAACACAAATTCCTTAGTTTGACGTTTCGGTTGAACGCGCTCACGCTTTTTAACTAAAAACTCCCCGGCCTCTTGAAATCACGAGTATTTATATATTTTTCAAGCTTCTGGAATATTCGGGAGCCTCTTTTTGGATTCCGGAACATAATGGAATGATTCTATGACTTAAACGAAAATTCTAGATTAGAAACGTCAACCTAAAGATTTTACAAATGTTAATTTATAAACAATAAGAAATGAATTAACAAAACAGACATTCACTAGCAAGGTAGGTGAGCTTCCGTAACAATACGTTCAAAGTTGAAGGGCGTGAGTAAGACGTTCGTAGGTCGGTGATCAACCGCGTCTCCGGTTTGTACATTCACCACTCAAGATGAATTCGGAACATCTCATACCTTAATGCATGCAATTTTCTTGTGACTTTGGACGATCAATCACGAACGCCGTTTATATCCTTTCACTTTATTACCATTGCGGGTGAATAATTTCTTTCTAATTTATTATAACCGGCTGTATCGTATCTAATGAAAGAGTTAAAACGCGGCAATTATTATTGCCTTTCCTCTCGGGCATAATTCAGATTCTAACTGCGCTATGCGGGAAAAGCCAAGCTGAGGACGGGATGTACTAAATTAAGATGTCTTTTATTGGCCGAACATCAAGTGGTTTATAGGCTGTTATGCATCTTATGAGGCTATGTCAAATAGTTATTTCTTTTCGTAGATAAAGCATCCGCAATCTAGTTCGAAACCATCAGAAGCAGTTGTCTAGTTATTTCTTACATTATGTTTCCTGCACATGCATTAATAACTCAATTGGTTGATCAGCTGGTTCAAAACTGCTCTAGGAATAGATCTTAAAGAAGAAATAAAATCAAAGTCGGTCAAACACATGAAAGAAATCTGTTTTTTTAGAGAAAAGTAAAAAAAAAAAGCAGTAGCTGTAAAATCATCACCGTTGTTTGTAATAGTTTTGTGATAAATCGTTTATTTTTAGGTATTTAAAATAAGTCCATAAAAGTTAAACATTCCTCTGAAAATTACAAGAAACAACAGTAACAATTGACCGACTATAAATCAGTTTTCTCAATATTTACAATATATCAGAAGATGATGTAATCTTTTAGCAAAATTTTATTTGAATTAGGTACAGGGTATTCCCGTATATTTTAACCCCTACCTACAGGGGTTATTAAGAAAGTTAGAAAAAGAGTTTTAATAGAAAAGTTGTTTGGTTTTTTACGTATTATCTTTTGGCTAGGTCGAAAAAAAATTGTATGTCCTAAATTTGAGGAAACCAATTGAACATAATATTTTTAAATGGGACACCCTGTATAATTTTAGACGCTTGGAAAAACATTTTTTCTCTGATCTCAAAAATATATATTTTGTTGACATTTGCACTGACAGTTTTCGAAATATTTAATATTTAATGTTTACAATAAATCATAAAAAAAATATTAAAAAATGAAAATATTGGAAAATGTTTAAATAAGTAAGGAGGTTACATCGAAAATCGTTAAATATTTTTTATTACTATTGGTTTCTACTGTTAAATATTTTTAGTTCTTTATATTTTTTGTATTTGTTTCTGATACTCGCTGTCGAATATTTCGAAAACTGTCAGTGCAAATGTCAACAAAATATATGTTTTTGAAATCAGGAAAAGAATGTTTCCTTAAGCGTGTAAAAGAATACAGGGTGTCCCATTTAAAAATATTATGTTCAGTTGCTTTTCCTAAGTTTACCATATGCAAATTTTTTTTGACCTAGGTAAAAGGTAATACATGAAAAATCAAACAACTTTTGTATTTAAATTTTTTTTAATAACTTTCTTAATAACCCCTGTAGGTAGGGGTCAAAATATACGCGAATACCCTGAACATATGGGCCAAAGGGCATTCCACTTAAAACATTTAGTCTTCAACTTCAATCGGTGACATAAAAAGGGGGTATATCAGTTGGTTTTTCCCAAAATAAATATGGCACGCCACTGGGGGGAAATGTTTACATTTTATTTTTGGAATGCAAATTAAATTGTAAAGAGAAATGGTATCTTAATTAAAATAGCGGTTTCTCTAGACTTTAGCAAAAAATTGATAACACATTACTTTCTATTCAAATAAGGGAGCCATTGAAAGAAGCTTCTGAAAAATGAATATTAATTCGAATACCAAAACGCCGTCGGAAATGCCATTTTTTCTGAACTGAAAACCCAACAAATACCAGTACAATATGCTCCACTCTGTATATAATGGCCTCGAACGTGGCGACCCATATTTTAACAATTAATAATTGTTAAAAATGCAAATAAAAGAAATAGTTTTTTGTTTACACGAACTACTGGTTACATTTGTTGTTCATCACAATACTTACTATCACATTACTTTAGTTAATTTTATTAGTCGTTGCCTCGTTCCTATCTCTATATTAGGTTAAACAAACTGGTAAATATTTGTATAAGCCGCAGGTAACACAAATCGTGTTTTGAACTTTTTCAGCGCAAAAACTATTATTATTATTATCGTGTCCTCACTAATATTTGACTTAGTTGGTATACCCATTATGTACCGTTTACAATTGAAGTAAACAAAAGCGCCATTGTTTGCGTAAGTTAAAATATTTTCATATTGGGGCTTTTCAAAAATAAAATATTAATATTAAAATAGATACCTTGCCGTTATAACAATTGTTTTTTACTTTTAAAACTTTCAGTCTCCAATCGAAATATTTAGGCATGTAAAAAATATAATAGTAATCCTATTTTTCTCCTTTGCTAGCGGAAATTTTTATGAATCATTTCGAAAACACACTGTTCAATACTGACAATAATTTAAAATCACATGTTCACTTTTGGGTTCGCTGTGTAGATGACATTTTTGTATTTGGACTGGTAGGTACTGAAAGAAATTTGAGCGGCTTTCTCAATTTTTTAAATTCGCTTCATAACGATAATATTCAGTTTACAATGGAAAAGGAGGAAAACAATCAATTAAACTATTTGGATATAACAATACGAAAGGTAGAAAATAAATTAAAATTCTCGGTTTATTATAGAAAACCAACAACTTCCGACGCAATTATACCAGCAAGTTCGCAGCAGTCCTGGCAAATAAAAAAGTCGGTTTTCCATGGTTTAATACATAGGCTTTTAATGTTTCCGCTGGAAAAAGCAGATTTTGAAAAAGAATTAAGTACAATCAAACAAATGCAAGAAACAACGGAAGTAAATAAAAACTAATAGATAACATGATAAAAAACAAAAGGAGGAAATTAATTCGTCGGGAGTTTTACGATATTCGGGAAAAAGAAGTCACCTGTAGTCACCATATTAATCACGTGCCAGGTTATAGTGAAAAAATAGCTCGCAGAATAGAACAAAACGGGTGTAAAACGATTAGTGTCAACAAGCGTACTATTGGGAGGATTTTGATAAACAATAAAGAAAGAGTTAATAAATTAAAACAATCGAGGGTATACCAAATTAACTGCGCGGATTGTAATGCCGTGTATGTGGGTCAAACCGGTAGAAGTATTGAAACTAGAGTAAAAGAACATAAAAAATCCATATTAAATAACGCAAAAAAAATCAGGATTTTCGACGCATTGTATAGAAAACAATCATTTTATAGATCAGAAAAGTGTAAAGGTACTGCATTGTGAAAAGAAAGGAAAGCACTTAGATCTGTTAGAGCAATTAGAAATTAAAAAATCTTTAATTATAAATCCGTGTACTACGAATGATCAGATACATTTTACAGTTTCGCCCTTCTTAGAAGAGGTACTAAAAACTCGGGCTTTACCAGATGGTAGGATCAATTGGGGGTAGGTGCTCCAAAACAAATAAATAACGAAAACGCGCTTGGAAACATTTAGTAAGAGACATTTACTCTATTGAAAAAGGCCTAATAAGCCGAAATAGTAGTATATAGAGTGTTTTCTATATATTTCTTGGAACATCTAAATGAAATCAATGTTTTTTTCAAAACAATTATTTTCACGATGTTTCATAAAGAACCATTCGCTTCAAGTACACTTCAATAAAAAATATAATTAAACATTTTTTGACAAATCGTACGGTCCATTATTCCTGCACTTGGGGAAAACAAACAATTCACAAAAATCTGTAAGCTTTTTTTGTAAATTTCTATCGAATTGGGTTCAACTAATACTAACCTTCCAAGTAATTCTGCTGGACCATCCATGGAAAAAATTTGACTGAATTAACGAATGTAAAAAGTAAAATAACAATATTATCCAATCCTCTTTTTGCTTTTAATAAAGCTTCAGTAATCAATGCTTCCAATAAAAGAAAGTAATTTTTATGTTGTGACTAACAAAATATTTAACTGGATGTTCAAATTTACCATTTACATAACTTCGAAACTTGCATTTGCATGTGTTGGCATAATTATTAAATTTTCGTATTAGTAATTTTATATAAGACATTTTATTTTAGTATGCAGTCATACGTTTTTAGTTTTTTAAATCGAAGGTAAAATGGCAAAAAGTAGTTTAACTGCATCCAGAGAACTGCACCATGATGTATTTGGATTGTTTTGTTGTTGGTAACGTTATAATTTTTGTTTTGTGTTACTAATATTGGTGTAATAGGGGCATACATGTCGACTATAGATGGCCAACCAGGAAGCAGGTAAAATAAACAAGAACCACCCACGTTTCCTCCTCCCTTCCCATGCTTCACTGAGTCTAATCTTACCGTACACTCTGTATATCATTGCCACAGCAGAACTCTATTTAGTTGATAGCAATAGGATTATTTGGCACTATAACAGCAATCTGGAATATTCTATTTTACATGAAATATACTTCAGTTCTATACGAAAGGCCTAATATTTATATTACCCTGTAAGAAATGGCCTGAAATCTTGTATAGTCAAAATTATAGCAAGAGCTTCTCATTCAATTGCTTCAAGTTAGCGTTTAACCTGAAACTTTAAAAATTACTGAGCTGAAGCCTATTCCATGAAAACATGCCAGGCATTATCTAGCGATCATACTGTCAAATTTATGATCCCAATTATATTTCGTTGCAGGACGTGACCTTGAGCAAAATGGGCGGTTCGCTAGGTTTCAGTATTATAGGAGGAACTGATCATTCCAGTATTCCATTCGGTGCCAAGGAGCCCGGTATTTTTGTTTCACACGTAAGCCTAGTGACCTTTCTTGTACATAAGAATTGACTAGTTTACTTGTTTAGATGGTTCCTGGCGGCACAGCAGCAAAGAGCGGGAAACTTAGGGTAGGAGATCGTATATTGAAAGTCAATGGGGCAGACGTGACGCAAGCCACCCATCAAGAAGCTGTTATGGAATTGCTTAGACCGGGAGATTTTATCACTTTGACTATAAGGCACGACCCACTGCCCGAAGGATATCAAGTAAGTATGACCTTTTTTCCTCACATTTAAAAGTGACCGTATGTAGTGATTGAGAAATAAAATAAACTGTTTATATTTGTTACAAGCAACTCATGGTATCTTACGTAGATCCGACGGTAAGTTTGGAGTTCGAATGAGCCCACACACTGTATACACCTTGTAGAATCTTACAAATCTTGATCTTCAACGGTGTATATTTTTTACAGGAGCTTGTAATTGAAAAGAGCGATACTGAGAAGCTGGGCATGCACATAAAAGGTGGCCTTCAGGGCCAAAGAGGCAACCCCTTGGACAGATCTGACGAGGGAGTTTTCGTCTCTAAAATAAATTCAGTAGGCGCTGCAAGGAGGGATGGTCGACTCAAGGCTGGTATGCGGTTATTGGAAGTCAATGGAAAATCATTACTAGGTATGTTTGAACGGTCGCCTTTTAACCGGAGCCATTATCTCCAATGAATTTTGTAGGTGCGACGCATCAGGAAGCTGTGAATGCGTTGAGGACCTGTGGAAATGTAATATATTTGGTCGTGTGCAAGGGTTACGACAGAGGGGAAGTAGACAAAGCTGTGGCGGAAGGTAGAATAGCCAGAGCTGGATCTATCAGCAGTAGGTCGCAAAGCGTCAGTTCGTTAGATATTCCAGATGAAGATAGTCAACAGGTAGATAATATACTATTTTTTTTATGAAGTGCCAAGGTTTAAATTGACTTTTAGGAACAAAAAATGAAATCCGAACTGGTACAGTTCGAGAAAGAGGAGGCCGAAAAGAGACTGCAACCGATCGATCAGTCGGAAGAGGATCTATCGATAGTGGAAGCTAAGCCTTCGTCACCTGCAGACAAGGTGCTGGATGTGGTGAGAGCAGTGGAAACGTTAGCTCATGGACCAATGGAGAATTCAGTGCCTCCGAAGTCTCCCAACTCTGAACTGAAAACCACCACCATAGTCATGAGCAAGCACACTTTATCGCCTCAGCCTAGCACGGTGAGTTTGTAATATATTTTAAATGGACATGAAAGCTTATTGTGCTTTTGTGTGGTCATGTTTGTCCAGTAATGCAAATTTTAGTAGATTTTGTTTCTTGTTATCAGTTCTAGTAGTAAATTATTTGCAATCCCTGCAACCATTGGAGACATTGGAAATGATAACACCATATATGAAACATAATTATTAGCGCGCTAATCGTCCTATCAAATGTGACACTATTCCATTAAGCGAGTGCGGTATTATAACTGAACACTCCCTACTACTCTTCACGCTGCTTGCCGGTCGAGAGCTACGCTTTCTATATTAGTCGAGTAAAATCGCTGGTGTAACTCGCTTCTTTCTAGGGGTAGACATCTATACAGGCACCAGTATTCGCGCTATAACGAAAACTCCTACCTTGGTTCCCATATACGTATATAAATATTTCCAATGTTAAAAGATCTAAAAGTCCTTGCTTTTTACTTGAATCAATTTTTTTTTTTACTAAAATTTGCAATACTTTTTAATACAAAAACCCCTGCATGTGTGTGTCATAGAAAGCAAATAGTATATGTCGTGTAAATAAGCTAAATGTCTTGTCTCCCTTAGGTGAGTATATTAGTTCCAGGCCTGGCCTAGTTTATAGCATCAAATATAAGTTGTATTAACTATGGGTTTATAAAAGCAACTGGCTTGTATATAGTTGACAAGGAATTACATAACTCTCTGCGTAATATAGGAACCCCAGCATTATTAACGTATATATACTTAAAGCGATCCGTCTGGTTGAGCATGATAGGTGTTTAATTTTGTTGTTCAATGGAAGCATGAGGCGCATGAAATTTTGATTTAATAACTTGGTTTCTGATTGCAGATCAGTCGACACGCCAATCCATAACATTTACTTAAAAAGAGTGAGATTCTGTTGTAAGGGAAAAATGTCGCGTAAAATGTTTTCGATCTCTGTGTTGAATTGCGTGATTGGTTTTTATATGACGAAAATGATAAAAAATCGTGGTGCTCATAATTTTAATACAAACAAAAAGTTCCAGTTGAAGCGTTAACAATTTTTGGTGGATGTTTGGTGGCTTGTATGTTCTCGTTGTTAAACCACTGGAAAATTTCAGTAAATATTAACTGATTTATGTGATGAAAAGCGTATAAATTTCATTCTATATTTGATAGTGACTTTAAATAATTTACTTTTCGAAGTAATGCATCATATTCAGGATTGAAACGCTTGATGGGTTGTAAGATTTTTCCAGGATGTTATTTTTACTAAATCAGTTAAGATTTGCTGTAACAATATTTACTATTTGTATTTAATGGATGTGATTTACCATATCATAAAGTACCAATTTGTGTATATTTAAGTAAATTGCGACTGCCAATAGCAACCGACTTCAAGTATTTTATTTTTTTGAGGGAATGAGAAAGTTTTAAAATATTCTCTTTAAGTTAGAAACAGTTATGTATTTAACCTATACGGTGTTTCTACATATGCAACGTGTATCTTTTGTGTGCCTAAAATCGTTCTGAAAGAACTGACTTGTTCTGAAAGAACATTCTGGTAGGATAAATACTAAATTCCTAGCTATCCTGTAAAGTGATCAAGGTATGATCAAAAACACTCTTCTATAACTGAGTTTCTACTTCCGAGCGACACAGTAATATAATAAATAAAACATAATGAAAACTACTCATATTTGCATGCACAGTCGCATAAATAGAAACGATGCATGATGGAATGTAACAATAAATCAAATTAAAACACCAGTTGATGTAGAGGAACATAATTGTAATATATTTAGGTAGCAATTGGAAATTCGGCGAACGGCATGGCACGGTAATGATCGCTGAAAGTTTTAATGCTTCATGATCTGTTATTCATTAGGTCAATTTAAACATTTTATATAATTATCTATGCGAAATATTGACACATGTGTAGTTTATTCGGTACGAACCGAATTTTAAACGAAAATTACATTAATGACAATATTCTCTGTACATAATTATATTATATAAATAATAATAAATGGGCCCAATGGTTGAACAATCATTATCCGAGTTTTTGCGCTGGGATTGCAATTGTATATTTTTCTTTCATAAACGTGTTAATAAATTATTATCGAAAAATACTGGTACAGGGTGGGACGAAAAAGTAAAGTTGCTTGCAATTTTTTTGTCATTCGGTTTATATAAAAAATTGCAAGTTGCAAATTTCTTTTTTACAGTGTATAATTATTCATAACAATGGTGCTTTTTTGATATTAACTATAATGTCAACCAGAACTAGTTGCTGTTTGTTCTTTAATAATGTCAAGTGCTCTAAAACTAGATTAACCGTACAAGGTATTACAGAACACTTTTTAAATAAAATTGGTGTCACTAACAGCCATAATATGGGAGTTTTAAAGTGCATGGTGGGGCTGGAATTTGGAAGATTTATTTAGTTGCATTGTTTTTAAACCTATCTTAAAATTTGGATACTTTTGTGACTAAAAATTTATTATTTCCTTTGGTTTCATCCAGTGCGCTTATATTTTTATTCCTAAATTGGTAATTAATAAATAAAATTAAGAGGTGGGGTCGAAGAGGTCAAATTTTGTTTTCAAGTCTCCATAAAAGGTCAGCTAGTATTTGTGAAATATAAAAATGAAGGACATGCAGTTGTCGGAATGATGTTTTATGACATTTTGTTATAACATCCAATATCTTTTATATCACCTTATTTGAGTTTTGTCTCTGATCTTTCATAATTTTCGTTTATTGTGTCACAAGCCACTGTACATTCCAAAAGAATGATAAATTCTTACAACATAAGTGTCCAAAAAGAAAGCGTTGCTTTCCTATATTTGAACTTTTAATAAATTGAATGATTAAGGCGACTCTTCCATTACAGTAGTTCATTTTACTTCCAGTTGGTTAATTTTGTAAATGTTCATGTGCCTTTTGTTGTCTGATAACATGTGTATTTGAAAATTGTGTATTTACCCGGATATTCTATTCCATATCTTTATATTTAATATCTATATAAATACGCTTCGTACTTTTATTAATATCTAAGCCATTTTGTATTTGTAATATTTATAATAATAATTAAGTGTACAAATAATTAATTTATACTAAAAAGAAGGAGGCAGTCTCCTGCACTGGACCCAGAGAGATATGTAAGCTAATTGTTCAAAATAGCCATAAATTATTCTAAAATGACTAGTGTTTTTATAAAAAATAATATTTTATTCATATAGATTTTAAGATTACTTATTTATGTTACATAGGGTCTTTCAAAATATTGTCCCCTCTTTCAAATAATAAACCACCTTAACCATCGACAGTTTTACTTAAGAATCTCGGATGGTATTTTAAAAGACTCTGCCGTATTGTTATTTCGATAAGTCCAGCCAGTAGCTATACCAGATTTTATATTTGATGTTATAACTTGGGTGAATATCGTCTATTTATTTATATGTAAAATCTAAATATTATAATAACAATTAAATGTGATTTTCAATGGCAAATATATTTTTGGTATAAAATCCTGTGGGTTTTCTTTTCTGGTTCTGTTCCTGTCTCGCTGTGCCTTGGTGATGGTTTTAAAACATTTTTCTCTACCTTTAAAACGCAAAATTTCTAATAGGAACCTATAATGCATGCCGCCACATTACCAAAAACTGTCAAATCTAACACTCATGTGGACACTGGTACTCTGCAAAGCAAAAGCGATAGCGACGCATTTACTACTGGAACATCACATGTCCTGAATCCTTCTGAAACCAGTAGCCCCCATCCTAGTAGGAATATTCCCACTCCTGATTTAGACTATATCGAAACACAGAGTTTCCTGAATTCTTCTGAAACTAGTAGCCCCGTCCCTAGTAGGAGTATTCCCACTCCTGACTTAGAGCATATCGAAACACAAAGCTACAACCCTGAGGCGGCAGATTTTTCTCTATCAAGTAACATAATTCCTCCACCAATGAATTATTCTCAGGCATTCCCCAGTCAAATTCTACCCTTCTCAACAGCAGGTTTCCCTACATCGAACAACTTTCCACCTTCAATGCAAAATGTTATACAGGTTGATAGTAATGATTTTGGTTCACACACTAGAATATCTAGCTTCACAGGCACGGACCAGTTTGGCACATTTACTCCTCCCACCAACATGGCTGTATCAATACAAGGTCCTACAATGAGCAACAGTATTTCCGTAAACAGATATTCTATGGTTCCCATGCCTCAGTCTCAGTTCGAGATTAATGTTTACAATACTTTACCGCAAAGTAAATCGTACCAAAGTGTTTATTCTCAAGAACAAAACAACTTCTTTCCAGCTTTAATGGATTTTCCCCCTCCTGTAGATCTACCGTCTTCTCTTGTAGGTGTCCCACCGCCCCCCATCGATACCACACCTTTAACAACTACAGATACAGTGTTATTGGATGATCTGGATATCTTTAAAGTACCCCCACCACCTCCAATAGATTTTGAACTAGAAGATGACTTTTCATTTACCAGTATACCTCCCCCTCTTTTGCCGCCTAGCCCACCCCCTGCACTTCCGAAGACTCCTCCACCTGCTTTCACTGACACAGCTCCACCTTCTTCAATGATAACCACAGAAGTAGATGACACACCTCCTCCTGTACCTCCTTTACCACCATGGGAGGAGGATATCGCCCAGAAACCTTTGTCTGCATCTGCTGAAATTCCATCTTCTACATACTTGCCGAAAATTGCTAGTAAACCCAAACCCTCTGCCCTACCCTTACCGAAGCCCAAAAAGATACCTCCTCCAGTTCCTGTAAAAAGATCGACCCTGAGCAGAGCTTTTCACAGCGAAGAAAAGCTGTTGGATTCTGATGGATCTACAGAGAAAATTAGCTTTTCTAAACCTCTTGTATCTTCACGACCTCAGTCTCTAATTTTTTCTTCTAATAAGCTTGCTGGATTTAACAGTGGACCTTTAGGGAAGTATGGTACAACGTCAAAGGTAATTTTTATCTTATTTTGTAACAGTTCGGTTTATTAAGATTAAATAGATTTCTTTGACACACTTTAATATAAAAGTGTTCTTGAGGCTTACCGTTGAAAATTTTGACAGCCCCCACAGTCTCCGAAGGGCAACACCCAGAAGCAGTCCGTTAGTGATAGGAAGAAATTCTTCGAAACGGCCATGGAAGAGAGCCAAAAGCCAACAAAACCAGGTAAAGTTTTTCGGATTTGTGCCGTTAATGCTATGTTATTGGAAAACGGTGAGTGTGATTACTAATGGGCTTGCGCTTTTAGGGAAAGTATTTAGTTATTTAAGTGCGGATGAACTGGAAAAGTTGAAAGCGGAGGAAGAAAGGAAAATTGCAAGTTTATCGACTGTGGAAATCAATTCTCTGAATGAACTGGACCACTCGGACGCAGAGTCTGTTGAATCGCAGAGGTCAAGGTAACTTATGTTTATAAAATAAATAATAACCTTATAGGTTGCGATTGACATCTTTTCATAAACAAATTACTGAAGGCCATGTGCTTTATGAAACCCTCAAAGATTTCTGTCGTGTGTTTTTTATAATACATTTTGAAACAATACAAAAATTATCAGAAATCAAACTACTAAAAGTCAAAACCAGAATTAAGCAAAGTGGAATGACCTCGCCGTTCTGGTAAAATGCGGTGATGCATGGGCGTGCGTATTCTGTTTTACTATTGGGCACATTTCAGTTAATATATACTCATATACTATTCTATAGAATACTTCTAGTATATATTAACTGAAATATGCCCAGTGGTAAAAGAATACAAATCTAAAAATGTCTAGTTAATACATATAGACATTTTTAGATTTGTTATTAGGTGAAAAATTATTTGTTTTACCGTAAAACCCTCAAATTGTCCTGAAATTTTGCCTATCCCCCTACTTTCAGGTATGCTGAATACAAATCTAAAGTTATTTTTTGTGGACGAATGTAGTTTTTGAGGAAAAAGCAGCAGCATTTACGAAAATGGTGGTAGACAAAATTTCAGAAAATTTTGATAGTTTTACGCTAAAGTAAATAATTACCGAAAAATTTCAGTGGAAAACTGTTAAAAACTAATGTATACATGTAAAAATGTAATATAGGTACCTATTATCAATTTATATACAATTTTTACCGTTAAGAAACGCGCGCGAAATAACCCAACATCATGCCACTGTTTCCCTACTACCTCGAGCGCAGTCGCTTGTTGGTTCCTGATTCGACCAATCAACGTCGTTGAAGCTCAGAGAAAAGAAAGCGTAAATGCAAGAATTTGTATGTTAAATAAGGATGAACAGCTTGTCGTCAACTTGCGTCAACTTTACGACTTTCGCAGTTGCCACATATTCGGAAATTTCTTGATATTATCACAAGTATAAAGATATATTATATCTTTATACTTGTGATATTATTAAGTAAAAGATAAATTAAACATTGTGTTTGCTTTAATAAAGTACAATAGGGATAAGGGACGTTAAAGACAAGTAAAAAAATAGGTAAATAAATTAATTAATACGTTTCCTGTTTTAAATAAGAATACTTTAGAAATAAATGTGACAACACAGATCTACTCTTTTTCCGGTCATTGCACTTTGCTTAATTCTGGTCTAGAGTATACATGATTAAACATTTTCGCACTGACTTAAACACTGTTTTATGTTTAGACCTTCGAGTACTATCGGTATTGTGCGAACAGCGAAAGCTGAAAAACGTCTCAAAGATAGAATGAGAGAGGAAGGTCTGCTAACCGATGAAGATGAGATGCCTCTGTCGCCTGCCGAGGAGAGAGCGCTCAAGGCCGAAAAACGGGCGGCCTGGCGTGCGGCGCGGCTCAAGTCCTTGGAGCAGGATGCCATCCAGGCACAGATGGTCATCAAATCCATGACTGACATGGTAGGGGCGGGAGAGGTGCTCGCTCCATCAATCGCAGAGGTTCCCATTAAAGAGGAGGTAAGTTTTGTGCCATTGTTTTGTTTTTATAATGCAGGCATTATGTGTTGACTATAAGAGAGTTATTTTGGGTTTTGAGGTTCCTGTTTCTTAATTTTTGCTTGGACAATCATGTCTTTATCACTTACTTGACCATATTGAAAAATTTCATCAAATGGGTTTTTTAATATTGTCTTTCCCATTATCTGAAGACATACTTTTTGTGAAATAAATCAGAAGGGGGATAATCTTCGAAAATATTTTTGGTACTATTAATGAGCCAAGATATAAAGTGTCGAAAGTAAAAATTTTGAAATGTGATGTCAGGGCCTGTAAAAAATCTAAAACTAAACCAATATATCCATATCTGGGCACATAATGTTTGGATTACTCACAAATAAATTTAATTACACAGATGATCAGTCACAAAAACAAATGCAGCTGAAAGTTGATATAGCTATAATATTAAATGTTTATGATTTATTCGACATTTTAATTCTTCAGTTTTTTAATTTGATAGTCTGGTTAAAAGTGTGTTTTTTATTATGCTTTTTATATGTTTTAAACTGCCTGTGTTTTGAAAGGGGAGGGCATTTTTGTGACTGACTAATTTCAACATAATTTTCTTAGTTTATAGAAATATGACTTGCATGTTTGTTTTTTTATTTATTCATATCAACATAACTTAATCGTACTAACTTGTAGGTGTCATTGTTAACAATTACTGCAAGTTACTGTTTTATTGTAGTAATTTTCCTTTTCATTATTTCTCATGATTCGTAACTAATGCCATTGTATCGTACTAACCAGTGTTGCCAATCGGGAAAATACAAGGTTGTTAAAATATTTACTTCAGAAGTCACGTTTGAGAATATATAGATTTCCTTCATTTATAGGGCATAACTGTATAATCATATTTAACACTTCTGAAATTCATGAGAAACCTCAAATTGTGACAAAATTATAACATTGTTATCATATTGGAGGTTAACCCAGATTTTGGAAGTTCTAGTCAATTAGTTAAATGTCTTCAAACCGTTTTTGGTGCAATTACACCCACCAAGATCAAATGAAATATTGCTACAAGGTTAAAAATACTTCAATTATACAAAAATAAAATGCTTATAAACAAAGTTTCATATGTAGTAATTTCAAAAAACTTAAGTCATAGAACTAACAATAGTTAAAGCTTCAATCTCATTTATGTTATAAAATTTCTCCAGATTATTAAAACCTAGCTTCAACCCAGTGCTCATATATTTGTCTTCGTAAAATGACAAAAAGTAAGTCGTATTACATTGTAAATCTGGGTTTCTCTAGTCTATGGTAAATAATTATTTTGGCCTTGAAAAACATCTTCATATTAACAAACGCTAAAATATTTAATAATAATTAATGATTAAGCAATTATTAATATATCACCGTAACTATTTTTCTCCAACTCTATGATTTATGAAGCCATTTTTCTGGGGAATACATTTAATATTATATGGGGAATATGTAATATTATAAAATGAGGAATTGAATTTAGAATAGAATGTGTGCTCGACTTTTTGTTTTAAATATCTATCTGAGATGATCCAGCACCGGCCCTGGAATAATTAAATTAAATATAATTACATAAGATTAAACTCCTTATTTATTATTAAAAAGGTGCCATGTTTTATCAAAAACAGCTAAGTAGTTTTTGATATATTAACTTTCACACCCTGTCTTTCGAAAACGAAGCTTTAAAATATAATGAACTTTTATTTTCATTTTTGCGAGTTCTATGAGCTATTAAATTTTCCCGATTAAAACCTGAAACACCCTGAATGTTAATTTGTTATTTGTTAAGAAGATATTAACTCAAAAACTAACCTACTCGTTATGAATCAATTTTGGAAATTACCCCAATGGTTTTGAAGTAAACCGAACTTGATTTTGGGAAATGTTCGCTATTAGGCTTTTTTTTATTAATATCAGAATTAAGGCTTCCATATTCCTAGTGCAGTACCTATAACCACTCGGATAAAGTCGAGCGTTCCGGTCGCGTCACGTTGGCAACACTGTCTCACTAACCTAAACTCACTGGACCTCGATACCTTGTCCAGGGCGTTGGTGCAACTAACAGCATTGCATGTCCTGTTCAGCTGCGGCCCTCTAGCGCCGACTTCCCCAAGTTGGCGGTAAGAATGAAGCCCGGCAACACGACGGTGCGGGAGAGCGAGAAGATCCTGGGCGAGACGATAACCAGGAAGACAGAGGAGTACGTCGACGAACAGACAGGTGAAAAGCGCGTGCGCACCGTCGAGTACGTAGAGAAGCTAATCGAAAGAGAGGTATAGATAGACAATCAACCCATTCAAATCAGCATGACACTCTCTTGCACCCCGGTTAGTTTAACACCATTCTTCTATGTAGTTAGTGTTTGTTTCGCTCTTGGCCAAACAATATTATTCCTCGCTGCTGCAATGCGGGTACTAAAAAGCTTTTCCAGCTGCGGGGGTGGAGAATTTTTTAAGGTGGATGCACGGAACAATGCCTCATATTTTGAATTATTTCTACAGGGTTTAGTTTTAGAATTAAATGCAAGTGTTTTTCTGCGGTTCATAATTCATTATCTTAAAAAATAAACCCTGTAAATCTATAACACTAAATATAAAGCAAGAGCTTTAAAAGGGTAAATACTTGCGAAGCTGCGCATCTGTTAATTATACTGGAAGGAAAATTTTGCTGGATGTTTATAGAGAATTAATGAGCTTCAACATAGGGAAAGCAGAATTTTATACATATCAACATGTTGTTGATATGTTGAAAAAACAACTGAATTTGGTTATTTGAAAGAGTAATACAGCTATAATTAAGGGCCAAAATTATCAGGAGTGACACATTGCACCTCATATCGAGTCCTTTAAATTATTAGTCACGATCAGTGTGCATAGGAAGTGGCACATTGAATTTCTATACATCATGATTGTATCGGGTACAGATTATTTTATGCGGCGAATTCACTCTAATACTACTTATGAGTCACTCTATAATTTTGGCCAAACACTATATTTTATTTATTTATAGTTCAATTGAAAGAATTATTGGTATTTTAGTTATTTTTTTTTTGCCAAATATATTGTATTACCTATATCTTAAAGGAAAGTATTTACATCCAAATCTGGATTGTATCAAGTTAAGAGTATAGGAAGGAATTCTCAACACAGAACAATTATTGTGATATACTTTGAAAAAAAGCATACCATGCATTGAATTTTATTTTATAAAGAATGTTTTAAAATAAATATTATACAAGCCTTTGCTTTGCGATTGTAATATGCTAGCTAAATTTTCAAATGCTTTTTTTTATAAGCGCACGAAATTTATAAAAATGAAGATAATGATTAAAATTTTAAAAAATAATATTGTTTGGTGGTTATGGATTTTTATTTGTTTGTCATGTGCCTTGCCTATCTGTTTTAACAATTATTTTCATTTACAAAAGTTACACGACCCACATTTTTGGTACACAGCAAAACAATGTTACATTTTGGCTTTTGTTTTACAGAGCGGCTTTAGGTGTGCTCGATATTCTAGCAGATGGCCTTTTATTTTTTAAGTTGTAGATATGTTACACGTTTAATTTTATATTTGAATGCAACAGCACCTTTGTACTGTTGCTGTGCATATAGGGTGATCCACATAATCAATCATTCATTCAAAATCAATAGTCGACCCAATCAGTATCGACAGAAAATACTCAGTCATGACTAAGGTTGTTCGTCGACACTTTTGATATGTTGAAAAATTTCCAATTACTTGTTGTCAGTGCTAGTAAAGCTATTGTGTAAATCCATTGTTAAATATTTAGAGTACAGTATGTTGCAAAAGAACAGGCTGAGAAATAACCTTGTATCGATGTCCCTCAATTGAAATGATCTTAAAATATTTATTCTCTTAAAATGTAACTCAAGTGGAAGATATTTGTAGCTCATGTTGACGATTTTTACATTTGAACAAGTTTGTCACTTTGTACTCAATAAAAAGTTAAGTTGAGCTACAAGTATCATACATTTGAGTTACAACATTTCGAAAATTATTGGAAAGAATAAATATTCCAAGAAATCATTTAACAACTATACTATTGACTGACAAAGATGATAAGGTTGTTTCTTCATCACTGATATTGTTGCTTTAAGTTAATTATACTTTGCACTGGAGTAACATTTCTGGTAGTTGATTACAATCTTTAGAGAATTTTAATATTTGCGTCTAAGGGTGCTTTACCTCTAACGCACTGTATTGTAGATATTGTCACTTTAAGATCACACTTTGCACACACTTTAAAATAATAATAAAGATATTGAACATTATTTTACTAGTATATTTACTATCATTGATAATTACTTTTTGTGTGGTTGGTTGATAATTACATACACACAAAATCCTTCTATCGGGATAAAAATGAAAACATTTTTCTGGATCACCCGTTTGGCATATTCTTTTTATTTTATTAGTAGAAAAAATGACAAAATTGTCATTCTCAGGTGGAACAAATCCAAGAACAAATAGTATCCCTTGAATTGACCAAGCCCGACGACCTCAAACTGGACGTGTCGCTCAACGGCGACGACATCGCCTCTAGGCAAGAGGAGGGGGAGGACGAAGAAAGCGTATCCGAGCCCCCCACTCCTACCACCGATCAAGAACGCACCCTCGACTCGACCGACGCGACGACAAACAGTAAAAAGAAGCGACGGAAACGGTCCAAGAGGGGAAAACACTAACCGTTGCCATTTTAGCCGTACTGCGGATATCTTTTTCTAAATAAGCGACATCACAAGATGGTTTCTCCAGGGTGGATGGGTTTTATATATTTTTAAACATAGTCTATAAATATGTTCTAAATTATTGTTGTAATGTACAAAGTATTTAATTGTATTCTACATATTTTATGTATTTTTATTACATTCTATTAAGTGTATAATGTAAAAAACTTTCCAAGGCTTTCATTTTATGTAATCTGGCGCCATTTTTTTTTTTTATTAATTTTACTACTTTATCATAGTTATCGACGGTGGCTGCGCAGATTTTTTATATATGGACAATATGTACACTGAAGTGCTTTGGAAAAGAGACTTAAATTTTAATAAATAAATACAAGTTTTCGTCTTCCTTTTCTTCCTTAACTTACGTCACTTCTTCGGTGCTATGATTCCTTCCAATTGAGTCTGGAAAAGGAAAAGGAAACGTCACGATCGTAATTAAAAGAAGATTGAATATTCCAACAGGTAAGTAATAATTATTATAAAATTTTTTCCGCTTTCGTATATAGATACTAATATGATTTGTTGTATTTTATTACTAAAGTTAAATGGCCCTAAATTCAAATCAAAGTAATACCGAAAGGATTGATTAAAATACAGACTCATGTCTACATCAAAAGTACAAAGAAATGCAATGCAAGATGTCACTTATTGCTGACCAGTTTCAATTTTGTTTGATCTCGTCAGTACAGCATAAATGAACATTTATTAACAAGAAAAACCTAACACTTGCAGGATGGCATATGTTCTACAACAGCAAATTTCTTTTTTTGTGTTTTAATCGTATGACAAGACTACTGCAAGATGGCGCCGGGTAGTTACGCATAGCAGATGCAAAGCATACAAGCTTCTACATGTCTTCGTAATTTGCTCTTATCGACAAATACTATCACTTACTTGCTCTGACCAGATCAAGGAGGATAGAAACTAGTTTGCAGTTAATGAAATTCTTCGTGAGTGTTTTATAACATTTCTGTCGCTAAAAAAACTAACCTTGAGCTGTTGATTTGTCTTCTTTAGGAACGTTATCTCTTCAGTATGTTTCCTTTCTTCAGCTAATCGAGTCTCGGCTGCCCTTCGATCTGCTTGTTCTGCCCTCTGTTTCAGGTCCGTAATTTGTTGCTCCAATTCCAGTTTCTGGTTTTTCAGGATCTCTACCTCTTGGTACAGGTCGGATTTGCCTTGCTCGGCTTGCAGGGCTTTTCTCATTCCTTAGATAGAACAAAATTGGGAAAAAATTTATTGGAAGAGTGCAGTCTGAAATTAAATTATATTTACCAAAGGCTACGCTACTGCAGTAGAGTGCCTGGTATGCCTCAATGGTCATCCTCATTTCGTCCCTTACCCTTAACAATAACAGTCCCCTTTCTGCACAGTTTATAGTGACTTGACGGATGATTTCATCGAAGCACTGTGTGTAAAGTTCTCTTCTGACAGGACAAATACCCGTTTCCCTTGCCTAAAAATGTATTAAGTGAATTCTTCTGAAGTTAACATGAGATTATAATTCTATAGTATCACATGTCTGGCTCCATGTCACTGTTTTATATATTGCTTTTCAAAATATCTCTTTTTTAGGATATCTTATTCTATCTTTGTAAGATATACACACGATATTTATCTTTACCTTTTCATATATTTATATTATGTCAGTTCTAAATACTGATATATGATGAACAGGCAGTGACGATTTAAACTGAAGTATATTGCAAACAATGAAATACCTGTCTTTGCTGGAGTCTCATATCCAACTGTTCCTGGAGGTTCACAACATCGACTCTCGTAGCAGGCGTTGTAGACACTTGCTGCCGCCACATCTGTCCATCTTCCTCCCATTCTTTCGGAGGTAAAATTGTATTTAAGATCTCCTCCGTCTCCCGCCTGGTGTCAGCAGTCATGGTGGATTTCTTAGTATCATCCTTGCAGAAAAATAATTTGCATGAACAAACATAATAACTTAAACGAAGTTTTGAACTTCGACATTGTTTTGATTATTAGATGCAATAGGTAGCGTGTAAATCTGGTAAAAAAAACTTACTCCAGATGGTCCCGCTTTAGCTTCATGTTTTGTCACTAGTACAGGATTATCATACTTCACTAGGGTATTCGGAGATGGTATAATTCTTTCAGCCATATTTAAAAACTTAAAATATACTTATAAAATGTAAATATTGACGTAAATGTCATGCTGATTATTTGGTTGCTATGGTTATATTGAGAAAAGGTGATTGATCCAACAAATACTTAATCTAAAGATAAATAGTATGTCTCAAATCACCTAACTTTCCCCTGTAATGAGTAAATAAAACAGAAAAAGAAAGACTAAGTTTTATTAATGGATTTGAACAGTTTCAGTTTATCTGGAAACATCTACCTACTTTCAGATTTTACATGAAACAGACCTATACCTATATTAATATACTGCAAAATTTTTCGCATTACTCTTTTGGAAATATATCTCTTTTGCTATAGAAATTGATCTGGCTCAACATTATCACACCCTGCTTTTAAAAATATGCAGGGTGGTAGGGTAGGTATTTAAAAGAAACACGTAATTTTTATAAGAACTAAAAATTCTTTTGGTTGCCAAGTCCTAGGATGAAATCGATTTCTCATAGATTAGAAACAAATTGCAAAGGAATCAACGGTGTAAAATTCAATGTTTGCCTCCAATTGAATAGGGAACACAATACAAGAGTCTCTTGTGTTGCGATACAAGTCGGGAGAACCTGAAAGTGCATTTCTTTATGGGAAATTTGGACAGGACGTCTATCGGGTCAGCTAGTCAATAATAAATATGCCATAAATCGAAATTATTTAAGTTATATCATTCAAGGGATCATCCAGTTTTTTAAATCACTTGAGTAATCATTTCTCCTCTAATCTCTAAAACTACCAAGGTCGTTAAATTTCATTGGTTATTTCTATAAATGCACGAATTTCATTGGCCAGTGTACCCCCATAGAAAATTAATATCTTGACAACAACCAAAGCTTATATTCTGAGTTTTGCCTACCCATAGATAATTTTCTCCTTCTTTTTTAGTGTGGTTTCATATCTTCGCGTTATTAATCTATGATTTAATACGTCTATGTATTTGTTCAGCTGTATTCTTGAAGATGTCAGCACATGTCGAGATGCTAGGCGGATGCAAGAAGAACAATTGGTTGGGTCCCAAGCTAAGACAAGTGTTTATGGGCGGGGGCATTTTTGTTCTTCCATTGTAGTCTGTTGCACCCACAAATTACTGAAACAAGTTGCACCTGTCTTCGTGTATGTGTGGCCTTGAGTCGTGCATTTACTCAACTCAAACGAAACGTATAACAAATATACTTTACACAAAGCCGCAGGTTTATCCAATTTTGCGGTAATCTAGTGATTTTTTAGTCAAAAGCCGGCAGAAGAGCTCAAAGATGTTTATAAATCAAGTGAACCGTAAGTGACAGTTAATTGTGGTGCCTGGAAGGTTGTAAACAAGAGACGAATCTCGAGCAGTCATGGCAAATTAGATTAGTCACATACCTAATTAGGCTAAAAATAACGTAATGACCCAACCTGGTTCTGGTAGCGGCGGTTATTTGCTAGATCCAGAAATGCCAGAAGCGGAGTCGTCAGGAGTGCTGGAGCACGCGAAGCAGAAGAAATTTTCTTCGGGTTCCCTAGGCGGAGACGTCTCGAGGCCCAAAGTCGTTACTGTGAAACACCCCGAGTCCAACAAACTCAAACCTACGGCAAAGAAAAACAAACAGCCCATCCAGGCTGACCTTGACGTCTCCAAGGAGTTCTTAAGATGTCGAGACGAAGGCTTAAAACGACTCGATTTGAGCAAATCGAACATCACCATGCTACCACCTACTGTAAGAGACTTACATCATCTCTCCGAGTTATACTTGTACGGTAACAAACTGGTTTACCTGCCTGCAGAAATTGGCTGCCTTACAAGTCTCCAGACCCTAGCTTTAAGTGAAAACTCACTCACTAGCCTGCCTGATTCCTTGGAAAACTTACGTTCACTCAAAGTACTTGACTTGAGACATAACAAGCTAAATGATATACCAGACGTAGTGTACAAGTTAACCTCGCTTACAACACTGTTCTTGCGTTTCAATAGGATAAGGTATGTGGGGGATGAAATCAGATTCCTAATATCGCTGACTATGCTTAGCTTAAGAGAGAACAAAATTAAGGAACTCCCCGCGGGCATAGGCCAATTAGTCAACTTGTTAACATTTGACGTTTCGCATAATCATCTTGAGCACCTGCCCGAAGAAATAGGGCAGTGTGTAAATCTCTCCACGCTGGATTTGCAGCACAATGAGTTATTAGATATCCCAGATACAATCGGCAATCTTCAGCAACTCACAAGGCTAGGCTTAAGGTATAATAGGCTCACCCAGATTCCCCCTGCTTTAAGCAATTGCAAGCATATGGATGAGTTCAACGTAGAAGGTAACACTATATCGCAACTACCCGAAGGTTTGCTGTCCAGTTTAAGTGAGCTGACCAGCATAACTTTGTCAAGGAATTATTTCTCTGCTTATCCCTCAGGTGGGCCTTCCCAATTTACGAATGTTGACTCGATCAACTTAGAACACAACCAGATCGACAAGATTCCCTACGGAATCTTCTCCCGGGCGAAACATTTAACCAAGTTAAACATGAAAGAAAATCAACTAACGTCTCTGCCTTTGGACGTTGGCACTTGGTCCAACATGGTCGAGTTGAACTTAGGAACCAATCAACTCAGCAAATTGCCCGATGACATCCAATGCCTGCAAAGCTTAGAAGTATTAATATTATCTAATAACCTGTTAAGAAGGATTCCCCCCAGCATTGGCAATCTGCGCAAGATACGAGTGCTGGATTTGGAGGAAAACCGCTTGGAGCAACTTCCTAATGAGGTCGGATTCTTAAGGGAACTGCAGAGGCTTATTGTCCAGTCGAATCAACTCACTTGCTTACCTAGAGCGATCGGCCACCTCACCAACCTTATATTCTTAAGCATAGGTGAAAATAACTTGTCGTATCTCCCAGAGGAGATAGGGACGTTGGAAAATTTGGAATCGTTATACATAAACGACAACCCTACGCTGCACAACCTCCCTTTCGAACTGGCGCTGTGCTCAAATCTGCAGATAATGAGTATCGAGAACTGCCCTCTGTCACAGATACCTGCAGAGATAGTGGCAGGGGGCCCATCACTTGTCATCCAGTACTTGAAAATGCAGGGACCTTACCGTGCCATGTGATGTCCTCGCATTTTCGTCAAACACTCAGCAGGTACTCTAGTTATTACTGGTTGAGGTGGACGAGACTGTGATTTTGTGGACTGTGAGTGTAGGTCTTTGTTTTTACAGTTAGTTTTTTTTATTGTCGCGACCATTTAGGCTTTGTTCTTAGAAAAATTGGGCTACCCATCGACATACCTAACCTACAGAATACTCAGTTCGGGATTTTCGCTTCAAGCTGTGAAAATCGATGGTATTAGTTAGTTTTAACATTTACATTTACTGCGTTTGTGGTTATACCAAACTCATTTTTTTAATAGTCTCTAGATGTCTTGTTAAAGTTAAAATTTATTAGGAACCGTGAATAACAATTCTCATTTTCATAACGAGGTTGGGTGTACTAAAATTTGAGGTTAGAATTTCTAATGAATCTTTGTGTATTTATGTTAGAGTTCAAGTGTGTGTTGTAGCCCTTTTTTACAGAGGATTATAAGAGATATATGTATATCATAATATTGCTAATTTTGCAGAAAACTGTTCAGACATTGTGATGTTAATCTTTGTTTCTGTTCCATTCACTCTACGCTCCATGTAAAATTGTTTGTCAATGACTGTGCAATGAAGGAGGTTTTCTGCAAAGTTCGCCTAGTTTTTTCTGTTTCATAGTCTAGTAGATACGTATGGATAATATTTTTACTTGTTGCTTTACGTCAGTCACATAGCTGTGGGAGTGAATGTAGGTTTTTATATTTTATAGATTTTCTTTTTGAAAGATTATCATAAACATCGTGTTGAATAAAATTTTTGTCCAGGCAGATACCTAAATCACTAAAATACAAGATATTTTTTCAATATTCTTCTCAATAGAACTTGTGTTTTTATACTTCAATAAGTAGGTAGGTACCTACCTATTAAAAATCCCTTCACCAGGGCCTTCGGAATTATAGCGAAAAACCCAGTGTCTATGTGAGTTAAAAATTCTGTTTTATTTGAACAATAATAATTCGGTCGATAAATCTGATGAGTAGTGTACGCCAAGGTCAATAGATTGTTTGAAACACTATCACTCTGGACAGTTTTATATAGTGGTTGTAGTGCAAAAACATTGTCGGTTTTAATATTTAGTTATATTTAATCAATAATATTGTTTATTGTTTAATAGAGTGTATAGTTATTGTAATTAAACATTTTTCACTTTAATAAGATGGATGGTTCGACCTGTCTCATCTAGTAGCTTTAACAGCAGCAATTCCTATATGGCTGCATCGTGAAGGTTTAAACACATGTTTCACTAGCTATGTGGCAGATATATATGTATATGTTTATAATATAATTACTGTTTAGTCGATTTTCAAATTTTTACAAGAAACTAACGCACAAAAACCAAAATCTTCCTCATTTTATTTAATAGAAAACAAATTGGTACAACTTCTGTGTACACTGAACGAAGCAAACGCACTGAAAGTGTCTAAACTAACTAAAAACAAAAGAGTTGCCCTCATCTCAGCATAATAGGTAAGCGGGTATTGGGTGTACAACGAGGTTGTATTGGATATTAGAAAAATAATTATTCATTCATGATTTCTAGTCTGTGGCTCTCATATCATGTAAAATTGTATTCTTTTTCTAGCATAGGATTTTATTTCCATTTTACTAGCTGTATTAAGAATTATGGGGGCATTTGTTGGAGAATTCTATACAGAAGTCAGAATTACATATATTTATGTAGTAACGATAAAAAAAGGAACCTCATTCACATTAGAACAGCTTCTGGAAAAAAATTACCCGAATAATTTAAAGATAAATTAATGAAATTGTTTTTAAAAATCAACGGAAACAGGTTATGTTCATTTTAGTGTGTGTAATCGAATTTTAACACATTTGACAAGTGCAATGGGTCACGTCACATTCCGGATAACATTGGCTCGTTTCCAATGAAGCGCCATATCTGTGCTGTACAGGGTGTTCACTTAAGATAGGATACCGTGAGTTACATTCTATATCTGCAGATTGTTTTTGAGTGAAACATATCGTGAGGTGTATCAGAATTAACGTTTTACAACCATACTAAATTAGACATTTTTGCTACCGTAAGAAAAAGTGAATGTAACTACGGTGTTCCAGTTGTGAAATGTTTAACGCAAAATTTGAGAACACCAAAAATTTTAAATTTCAAGACAATATTAATAAGCAGCATCAAAGGCAAATCCTTTCTATTTCCTGGGCTATCCTACCAGTGGGACACCCTGTACATGTACTCCGGAGACATCAGAATAGATCTAAGTGGAATTTAATATAAATAAAATTCAAAAATAAAAAAATGTATATATAGCAAATCAGCCTTTACTCCAAAAGGAACAGTAGTTAATTTTTTAAACTTAATTTTACTTAATAAAGTTATAATCTCATGAAAAACTTGGTGAAAAAAATAGCCATTAGTCAATAGTCAAGTACATTGGGCGAAGGAGGCCTATTACAATAATTTCAAATTTGCCGATAAAGAATTTAGAATAGAAATTTCCAATATATGAATTTTTATTAAAAATTCAATACAAAACATATGTAGGTACCTATAAATATTTTTAATTTGTGTTTTTTTTGCCCAATACCTATAAACAATGAATATTATATTGTTCTGTGTGTTAATAGTAGTATTTATAATATCTCTGAAGGTGCTGTTATATTGAGAAAAGAGCCTTTTTATATTAACTGAAATTATAGGTTGGTGATAGAGGTATATACTACTTACTTTGTGAAATTTGAAAACTATAGCTTTATTCATTTGTAAGATATACCTGAAACTAATTTTTATTTTCTCAACTTCACCGCTGTGTCGTGGAAATGAAGCCTTTATCGACAGATTTTTATTTGAAGTACCTACTTCTTAAAATTGAGGGGAATTTTATACCGGAAATTTGGATCAATCGATGATTTTTTGAAGTACCTATATAGTTTCTTTGTTCTTAGGTAAACAAAGCTATCTATCAAACATGAAACTTTCTGTTATTGCATTAGAATAAAAAAACAGGAGCAGATCATTCTTATCTGTGGCACTTGCATAATAACCTCATAGGAATAATATTTACAACTTGGGATTTCCAGTCCAGCAGATGCCCCAGTAAAATATACAGGGTGTACCAACAGAATGGGGTATTTTCCTTCAATCGAAATGAAAGTGGAAACCTGTATTTTTATAAAATTTATTTTTTTTTATATTAGGATAAAAATTATTAAGATTGAATCGGTAGAAAATTTTTAATTCAATTTTGAAATTTTATTCTGTATTCGTGACGTCACTAAGCGAAAACTAGGGAATATGTATCTATAAAGAGGCCACACTGATAATATGTGGCTGGTTTCAGTTTATAACGACGAGAAACGACAGTCGACATTTCGATAATTGACATTTGAAATTTCCTGTTTGTGTTTGGCTTGATAACTTGACGTGTTGTATTGTTTTCTTGTAAAGTAAACTTTTATTAAACATGGAGCAAGGTGGCTAAGTCCGACAATTTACCGGTTATAGATTCTTTTATGATAAAGATCCTATAGATCCTTTCAGAAATAAAAGGAATGAAAAATGTAAGGTTAGTATTTAACTTAACAGTATTACTGCAAAGTCGATTAAATATATACAAAAATTACCTTTACAAATTACGATGTTTTTCTATTATTAATAAATACACTTGTAATCAGTCACAGGCAGAGGCAACAATTCGCAGGTAAAAATATAAATAACAATGTCTCATGTTTACCATGATGTTTACCCTAACCAAATAATTCAAACATAAACAAAAGTAAAGTTGTCACGCAGTGACAGCAACCACACAAATGAAAATATCCTAGAACTCACTAAAAATGGCGCAAATTTTGAATTTTCGCTTAGTGACGTCACATAGATATCGCGCACAATAAAAAATAATTTATGGACTTAAATGAACCCAATATTAAAATTCCAAAAATACGTATCTTTTCTTTTTTCAACTACTTTCCATTGCCGATGTAAAAAAAAAATAGGAAAACACCCCATTCAGTTTTCAGCAAATCTTCCTGTACTGATGTTAATATATGCATTATCATTCTGTCAAATAGACTCGTACTGATTCCCTGGTATGCCCTCGACTTACATAAGTATGAATTGGCCCAAAAAACTGATATTTATAACATTTCTGTGGCCATATTTTTTAATCGCATTGTTAAAATAGGAGATACGTTATGGAATTGTTATTAAAAAATCCCTGTGCTACCAAGATTATATGTTAGAGAATTATTGTTAACTTTAAGAGTATACTTTAAAAGATCTCATAAAGTTTGTTGTATAAAAAATGTTTATTTTAATTTTTTATATATTCTTGACAGTTCTATATACAGACGCTGTTCATTGTGGTAACGTCATTGTTGCGGGATATACCTGTTAGTTTGCTAAAGTGCTAATAAAAAGTATTTTAATTGATTCGATGGACTTTTATTGATAGTCATTGGTCCTGCTAATGGATTTTTTAAAATCTGGATTTATAGATCATCGATAGATTAGTTCTTACGAGATCTACAAAGAGAGTATTTTGTCTTTGTAATGTACAAAATCTTCCGTTGGAGTTGCAGAGTATCTCAGATCCTGACATCTTCAGATGAAAACCGATGAAACATTTATTGGTAAATTTTGTAAGAAATTCAACTGTCGATAGAAAAATTCAATATCTTGATTTATTTGTCTTCTAACTATAAACTGATATATCCCTGATTTATTTAGTCTATCCCGTTGTCAGTCTAAGCTTTGTTAGCTCTTTGTAACTCTAGAATGCATCAGCAGAAGCAGTTCATTAACATGTCCGTAAGTACTATAATTCATATAATTAGGCATAGTTATTTTTAGTTTAATTAACCCTGTTAAATGTATTCTATATATCCTGTAATATATTCATTTCGTCTAACATGTATAAGTGCCTTGACCAAACTGGCTGCTGAGAGCGTTTTATTAAAACAAGCATGAAAGTGTGAACAAAAATTAAACCTTTTGTAACTTGTTTAACTTTGTTTTTGTTGTTTGTTAAGTTTTGTAACTTTTTACCAATTATTTTAAATAAGAAAAATACAGAAAAGAGGTAATATGGCTGTGACTTATTTGTGGTGCATTTTCATGATTAATTGTAGTCTTTTTTGGGATTACACCACCTGCAAAATAATAAAAAAAAAACAGGAAACCAGAAGCATTCAAATTAAATACTTCCCCAACTTCTAAAGTTTGCCCCAAAAAATATGTATATATATATACATATATATATATAATAAAATAAATATTTAATAAATTAACTAAATTTCATCAGTGGTTTTTCAGTTTTATACAAAATAGTGTAATAATTTAAAATAAATTTTATACTTAACTAGGTAGCTTTTTTGTAAACGTTTCAAATGGTTCTTCGACCCATTGTCAGTAGAAAGTTTGTATGATAAAAATTGTCAGATTGACATTTTTATTTCAAAATTCAGTTATCATCACCATTAAATTTAATAAAAGCATTTTTTTAATTTTCTTTCAACTGATTTTTCTGCTTTTTATAAAATTGAATTCCCTGTTAATTGGACACAGACTAAAATTGATAATTATCAAATATGTATTTTATTGCATATCGCAGTGTTTTTTTAGGGCAAACTTTAGAAGATTTCCATGATACACTACACTTTGAATATTTAATTTGAATACTTTTGGTTTCCTGTTTTTTATTATTTTACAGGTGGTGGGTAGTTCACTACAGTGAATACAGAAAGGAGGTTACTAAAGGTATAATACGTGTGTAATTATGTTGAAAACTTTAATTTTATACCGGATATAATCATTTTGCTCTCTTGTGCAAAAGAGAGGTCTTGTGCTAAATATTAGAGGTCCCAAAATTGTCCCTTGAGACACACCTGGTAGCGACACATAGATCATACTATTTCTTATAAATTATTTATATATATTAAATAGGCACAATGGATCTTGGTGTCAAGAAATTATATTGTTTAATAAAGGGCCATAAATATACTACAATATAAATCACCCAGAATGTACAATCTATAAATTCCGGTAGATTTATGAAAATGCATTTTAAAGCACACAATTTAATTCAAATTTAAAAGTCATTAACCCGAAACGGAGCTAATAATTTATATTTAACTTTATAGAAGGCACGTTAAACGTTCACATCAACACAGTAATAGTTTGCCTCAGTAAGTAATTCAATACTGAAAAAGAGTGATCTAGGAGCTCGAGTTTTCAGAGTATTGGTCTTATATGGTCTTTATATCTTATATGGTAAGAGGTAGGTCTTATATAAGTCCAGGAATTGTCTAAAAATGAAACTTATGAAAAGGGTCTCCGTTGGAATGAATTGCTGAATAATGAATGCTATTGCAAAGCGACAAAACAGAAGAAATGCGTCAAATGCTTGGTAAATTTCTGCAACCCGCTTTCAACTCTGACCTAGATTTTGTCGACCAACACCAGGAGGAAGATTTTGAGAGTTGGAGGCAGGGCCTAAGTATTGATGATGGTGGATTCACAGTTGGAGGACCGTAGTCAAATTTCAATGTAGTCAAATGTAGAAGTCAATGTAGAATTTAGTAAAAAATGTAAGTAGTAATTTCAAAATAAATTTCCAATTTTTCCCGTTGTCGGAAAAATTTCTGGAAATTTTTTCAATTTTTCCGGAAATCTTTCCGGCCTTGGAAACACTATGGGTGGGCATTTAAAATGAAGTTCGGGTAATTTTTTTTATCTCTTCTATTAAACAGTGCGTCAGCGAAAATTGATACTCTACCCTATACTGTGCATTTCACGAAGTTGTATCCCGGATTGGAATGTTCGGATTGTCAGGATTCGCTGGCAAATCCTGTGCGAGACTGGCACGCGCGCTTAAATCTCACCACCTCAATTTGTAGCGGTCCGTAACCGAGATGTGCCAATGCATTGAATTAACTAATAACATGACAAGACAACGCTCCGTACGTTGGAGATATATACTAACATTCCAATCCGGAATACAACTTCGTGAAACGCACAGTACATGCCTTTGTTTTACTAAATTGAATCTTTTCGGTGAAATATCCTACAGAGAGTATATTTTTCAAGACAAAGAAGAAACAGCCCCATTGCTTGTTCAGTTTTTAAGATATGTTTACTTTCTGAAGTATTTTTCTAAATTTATTTAGATCACAATTAAGTACCTACTTATTATTTATATTATTGTAAACAAAAACTGTATGCCAAATATCTATCTGCGTATTCAATCATTGTTTTTAGCAAAAATGCGTTTTATCTGCTCAATACAAACAAACGTCTGTAGCAGGTAGCAGATAAAAAAGAAAAACGATTGGATCTTTGATCTCAGTAAATAAAAGGCCAGGACCTTTGTAGCATTAACCAGTGCATCTGCCGCTATTTTTTCAAACACAGGTTAAAAATCGTACCTAGAAAATATACTCTCATTTACGTCGGTGATAATATAAATCATATAAATATTGAGAACGTAATTAAATATTTATTTATTTTGATTCCCTTGTCAGTCTGACCTCTGGTCCGTTGGTAGCTAATTCAAGTGTACCACCAGTAGTATCAGTACGGTAATAGTTCGTACTTTGTTAGTTTAGAGTCTACTTAAGTATATATTTTATAGTTTAGAGTACATCTGCAAAGCAGTTCATTACCATGCCCGTAAGTATTACAATTCTTGTTAAGTTATTTTTAGTTTAATTACCCTTGTTAAATGAATGTTTCACTGCATTAACTCCTTGTTGTTCTACAGACAAGACATACAATATAAAATATTAATTTCGTTTGATTTTTAGTGCCATTTTTAAACGCTGGTAGATTTTATTATTAGGTATAGTATAGATATCATATTTATTTCGCAAAATGTAGCTAGCGCACATAATG
The DNA here is from genome assembly GCA_963924545.1 of Pogonocherus hispidulus. NCBI lineage: Eukaryota > Metazoa > Arthropoda > Insecta > Coleoptera > Cerambycidae > Pogonocherus > Pogonocherus hispidulus. The sequence continues at coordinate 66,838,292 of OZ004695.1, read as the reverse complement.
AATAATAAATTTTGTTTATAGGTATGTTTAGTCATCATAAGCCTTTATAAGATTTAGTTTATTCAAACAAGAAAGTGTGATAAATTGTGGTTTTCAATGTGGTGGTTTTGATCGATTTCTACTAATGTTTCATAATACTTCTTTTGTAAAATACAAATTCAATAAAACAGTAATTGTTTGAATTAACTGCTTTAAAGATTAGTCTATATTTTTATTACAGTTCAAGTTCCTAATATAAGGTCTAGATTTACTATACAATAAATTATTATTAATAGGTACTAAAAACTTACTAGTTTTTTGATTTCGTAAAAAAATTATCAAGCCGCATTCTTTTTTAACCTGCTACAATGGGCGGGGATAGAAAACCGATCCGATACGTGAAGAAACCTAACAAAAGTTAACATGTTGACCTTACCTTATCATCCGTAGCCTTTCTCATACATGGTATGATCACAGCTTACCATTTGTTATGGTAAGCTATGGTACGATTATCATTAATTAAGTACTTAATAGTTTTTTATTATTATACAAAAAATATATAACTGGAGTAATATATTTTATATTTGCTAATATTTTGTCCAAATGTTCACAAGATCAAGTAGGTACAAATACAAATAATTTTTTATATTAGAAATTTAGTTTTTAATGGTGTATTTGTAAAAATAATATGTGAATTCGTTTCTTATTGATGTTATTTACATTAAGGATTTATAAATAATATTATCCAGAGTTACATTATGTAGATAACTAAAAATAGATAGGTCTACTTATACTACTGTCATATTATATTATTTAGAATGACGATAAATAGTACCATATCGAAAATGAAAAATACAGAAGAGATAAAAATATGCTAAAGCTAAAAATTTAGTACTAGTCGTTAGTCATAAAATGTATGAGTACTAATCGCGGCGTTTGCCGCAGGAATTGTTGCTGAGGATTTGTTTGAATATTTAAATAATTTCAATAATAATTAATATATCTCAGTTTTTAAAATATGTTAACCTCCATATTAGCTAAATAAAATATTATTATGGTTTGTGTTATTTGTAATAGTCTTGAATCACGGGTATTCACAGTAAAAATCAACAATTTCTATTTAAAGATATTTGAATATTGTTCAATCGTTTATAAATACCTTTGTGATCAGAAATATCTATATGTACTTGTTTTTCAACTGATATCAAGATATTTACATTTGACATATCTTTTTCCGATTGCATACGAGGTCAAAAATCCGTAAATATTTTGCAACTTTATTGAAAACTTTATTATCAGATAATGAACTTTTTATCTTTTTTACTTTTTGAATTCTTTTAGAAGAACATTGAACTAGTTCCAGTGATAACACTATTACTATTTGGATTCACTTATGGAGTTGAGATTGTAATTCCGAAATCACCTCCAGAACCATGGCAAGCAGCTCTGATGGCCAGATATATAATGCATAATTCGGGTATGTACTGAGATACCTACTAAGATTTAAAATACCACACATCACCTTTTGTATACAGGGTCATTCACGGTCACCTCCTGTTAGACGTATCTCCAAAACTAATACGAATATAAATTTGAAATTTTGACAGATGCAAGATGCAGATTTGCCTGTTTTTCTTTTTTTTTAATATTTTCGGTTGTTTTCTACTGCCCATTATACAAAAGTCAATATCAACTTGCTTATTTTAAATGAAACATCCTATACAGATAATTCTTTTACTGAAACTGAACCTTTGACAGATAATAGAGGATGAAACTATTCGTTGACTCGTTGCCCTATATATATTTTAATTATAAACATTTGTATTTTGCTTTGCAGACTGGGTATCAGTAGCAACTATTTCTACCCAAAAGAACATTACAGGTTATCCCTTTGTGAGTTTAAAGTCAGTAAGTGATGGATCAAAAGACAATTCCACAGGTGTACCTTACTTGTATATGACAGATATGGACGTTTCGGGCCATGATTTAGAGGTAATATAAAAGTTTAACATATTTACATTTCAATTTAAAGTTTATAGCTTCCATTTAGTACTCATACTCTGTAACATGAGTAACAATAAATAGACGAAAAACTGTAACTGTTCAGATTTAAATGATATAGGTATATTATGTATTTAATGTTCATAACTTACTTGTGGTGGAAAACACTAATATGCAATAAAGGAAAATAACTTCAAGTTGATAACAGGTTACAAGTTATTAACTTGTAACCTAATTTCACATGCAGTTTAAGTTGATTGTGGACAAGAAGCTAATGTCCTCGTAAACTAGTAAACCTATAGCCTGCTTACTAATATATATCTCGACACAAGGCTTTAAATATTTGAAGGATAAAGGATTATTCTGAATGATCTTTGTTAATGTTAATATATTCATCATTACAATATCACCATAAGTCGTCTCCGAGAGACTTTTTGTAGGGTACCATAAATGACAAATAATTTGATCCTACTCTGGACTCTGGACCATAGATCGTATCTCTGTACTTTGGTGGAGTTAAATGTGCAAAGATTTAATACTAAATTGTTAAATTTGAAGAAAATTGCCAACCAAACTTAACCTCAAATATTACGAGATTGCCACACCACAGACTATACAAAAAAGATTATGTATGTCCTTGTTCTGTGACCACAGACTACCCAAATTACAGAAATAGTAATTATCATCAGAGAATGGGTCCGTTCGGTGTTCGATTGCTCAAATAGTGTAGCACTGAACTACACTAATTTCAAAATTTCGTTCGTTTGTCACTATTTAGGGTAGTGTGCACTACAACCAGTGTCTAAGCCTAATATCAACGTACATAAGGTGTATATTACATTGACATAAATCAGTTGATGAAACTGGTGCACACTACACTAGCCAGCAATCGAATGAACCTATATTCTCTGTTATGTTCAAATTATTGGCGGTTAAATAAGTGCATTGAAAATCGTGGAAATGGTTCAAATTAAATAACTTAGACTGCTTTAAGATTAATGTACAAATTGCAATCCTAATCGTAGGGCTCACAAAGCAAATTAATATTAATTTATCGAATTTTAAAATAAATGTTAGAGACAGCAATTTCCAGTGAACACTGATTCAAATTAATACCTCACATAGATTACAGTGCAATAAACATGGAATATGTGTGCTTGTCATTATACATGAAGGTTCAACCATATATCGATACCTTTTTGCCAAACTATCGTAAGCGACATTTTCCATGAAAATGACTTTATGGATCTATCGTAAGCATAATATGCAAATACACGTCCTGGCAGAGTATTGTCAGCGTATTTAAATGTTTGACGGTTAAATAACTGTATACATTTCATCGCAAGTAACAGAACTGTAATAGGCAGAGTGGCAGAATTGTCGTAAGTAGCCTAAGGTAAAATTTAGTGAAAGTGACTTACGATATTTTGGCAAAAAGGTATCGATATTAGATATCCTCAAATCTTATATAGCAAACGACCTATCTAGAAAAACAGCATGAAAATGTTTGGCCATAAGTAGAAACTATATTTTTCTTTTTGTTTTTATATGTAGATTGACAGTAGAGTCACTATAATGGCCACATTAGCACAATCAGACTACTGCCAGACAAAAGATTTTGACCCGCAGGACCCGAGATGTGCCAAAGTTATAATGACTGGCAAGTATATCCAGGTAAGACCTTTTAACAGTGTTTTTCATTAAATTAGAACGGTTTTTTATACTTTATTCTATTTCAGGTCAACAAAACTTCCCCAGAATATCAGTTTGGCCAAAACGCTTTGTTCAGCAGGCATCCAGCTATGAAGGATTGGCCAGCAGGTGAGTTTTCCGGTTAATTTAACTCATTTTAAGATAAATATTCTACACAGATGTTAAAAATCTTATTATTTAAAATTTTGAATATAGTGGTTATGCAACAAGCAATACTGCGATGCGTTTTACTAGTTGCATAAATGCATAAAGTTTTAAAAACCGTGTATAGTTGGTTGCCTTCTCTTTTTAGCGATTTTTGAAATACGGTTTTTATTTGATACCAAATTTTTTTCAGATCATGGGTTTTTCGTTGCAAAAGTGGACCCCTTACAAATAGACGTCCTGGACTACTTTGGAGGCATCAAACACGTCAGTAATGAAGATTATTTCACCGCTAACATCACGAGCATCATCAACGCCGACGAGGAGTTTGAAAAAGTCTCCGTTATTGAAATTGTTAATGATAGCTAGACACAAGTAGATGGAGCTGGGCGTAGTAATTTATTTTTAGGCATATTGTTTAACTTGAGCAAATCATGTAAATAGTTTCTCTTCTAATTATGTAAATATTTGTTTATGTTCCTAAGGTTGTTATACATATTATAGGTACTGCCATTTTTTAAATAAAGATAATCAATTGAATAATCATAATCTTTTACTTATCCAGTTATCCATGTTAAATGTGTTGGATAATCAAACAAAGAAAACATGTTTTTGTGATTTTATAAAATTTCTTATTAGTCACTGACATTTAGATAAATAAAACTCAAATATAAATCCATTAATCACTTGAATAAACTTGAGATCTTAGATATGTTTGATAACTACGTCAATAAAATGCAGGGGAACGAATTTCTTTGTATTTCCCAGTATTTTACATTTTACAAAATTTAATTTTGAATAGACAACTTTATTTATTTTAACAGTGAAACTTTTCTTCTTACAATCATAGAATTAAAGACGTCAAATAGTGTAAAATTGTCAATATAAATTGATTTTGGAGCTTGTGGACATAGATAATTTGGTTCATGTATCCGTATACATGGACGGTGTTGACATAGATAATGACCATATTTACTGAAATGGACATAGAGTATGGACATAGATATACATTTATATCGACACTTTTGTGGAAAAATGTGATAATCAGTCGAACAAAAGTCAATTGTAAAATATTCTATAAGTTTTCTCTGCAAATTTAACATTTCATTAGATTATAATAAAAACCAAATTGCCTCCAATTTTATTTAAAAATTTTAAAGTTGACAAAACTGTGACACATCTCGACCAAGTTGTGGGTCTTCAGAACAGTGAAACTTTTCTTCTTATCATGTTAGAATGAAAAAAACCTCAAATAGTGTAAAAATTGTCAATAAAAATTGATTTTGGAGCTTGTGGACATAGATAATTTGGTTCATGTATCCGTATACATGGACGGTGTTGACATAGATAATGACCATATTTACTGAAATGGACATAGATAATGGACATAGATATACATTTATATCGACACTTTTGTGGAAAAATGTGATAATCAGTCGAACAAAAGTCATTTGTAAAATATTCTATAAGTTTTTGTCTATAAGTTTTCTTAGCAAATTTAACTTAACATTTCATTAGATTATAATAAAACCAAATTGACTCCAATTTTGTTTAGAAATTTTAAAGTTAGTTTAATGCGATAATACATCTCGGCCAAGTTGTGGGTCTTGAGAACATTTTTCTACTATTCTGGGGGATGTACTTGGCTTCATCATTGTCCAAGATCCTGACCATGAATATCAACACAGGCGGTTTTAATATTGTTAAACATATTTTATGTTTTGTTATACCTACAAGGATAGATGTTAAAGATTATGCTGGGCTATTCAATTATGCAACCAGCAATTCACATCGAAGCTAAGGCTACAAATATTGCAGTGAATTTAGGCAAATTTGTATTAAAAATCACTAAATAAATATCAAACATTTTAATTTTTAGGTGGGGAATCAATAATTTAATAACATTCCTTTGAAGAAGCAAATTGACATTTTGTAATTATTGGCAACCCACAATATAGGTTTGAGTCGAATGTGTTGCATATCTTTATTTTTAAATTTTCTTTTTATGCAACCAGTAATACAGTACAAACAATTTCTGGTTGCATAAACAGAAAGCCCATAGTTATGCAACATATTAAACACAACTACAATGTTGGTTGTGGAAAATTACCAACCAGTAATTCAAAGTTGTTAAATTTGTTTCATAATTACTACAAGCTTAATACAAGTTAGTTGATTAATGAAGGCTAGATAAAGTTTGAACCGATTGATTTTTAAAAATCAGAACAATCAGAATAGAAAAGAAACCACTTCTAAATTACATATATAACACGTTTATTAACGAGCCTTACTCTAAACATTTTAAAAAATAACAAAAAAGAAAGCAAGATTACCAGTCTTTGAGACACAGTCTTTAATTTTTCAAATTAAGATTTTGCGAGGTTCTCCTCCTCCAATGCATACTGCTGGGCTGACTCGAGTTGGTATTAACTATGACACTCGTCATTGCCACCGGCTTAAGCTCCGCATACGTGTTGTTATTGGTGCAATCCTGCACGATGCCATCATTTCGCTGCTCCAACGGAGGAGAGACCCTCTTCTGTACACTATCCTCCTTGAAGTGGTTCGTATACTGGATTGGCACCTTGAATTTGATATTTTTTATCATAGCGTGCTTGCGGTTTTGGAACGAAGTCTCGTAGTGGATCGGCGGATTGGGGTAGGGGGACAGGATCTTCTGGAAGATCTCCTCCGAGTCGGCAGCCTTGTGAATGATGGTCCGCGGCAGCGTCGTGGTATGCGGAGATAAGATTTTCTGGCAGATGTCTACAGACTCGGCCATGTCGTATGCCTTCTGAATTTGAGCTGGTGGTACATAGTCGAAATCTCTGTGAAATTACACAACAGTATATATATGGTGTGTTTTAGTTTCGATTCCCTGCACAAAGATTTCAGAAACCTTAAGATGTAGGGAGTTGGCCAAATGAAGAAAAACTACATCTTCAGATACCCAAAAATAAACTGGTGGGATCTTTAGAGACTGAAATCTTGGGAAATCGATTTTATTATTTTCTGGTGACGTTTGTAAAGATTTTGAAAAGCAAATGAAACATTCTCAACTCAACTCAACTTTGCCTCAATGGGCCTTTTCCCTTAAATTGAATTTTACTTTTTTATTAATATCAAACGTTATACTGGTACATAAGTAAAGGTAGATTCAACCCAATTTATTAAAGAATTGTAATTAAGCGAAGTTATCCATGTACAAAGTGACCGGTCTTCATGAATCATTTCAAACTGCGCGGTTCGCTGACATCACACCCCAGTAGCCAATAAAATGTAGACAAGTTAAAAAATGGCTCCACGTTTCCACATACAATTTTACTTTTTTCTTGGCAACGATTAAATTTGCTTTCTGGTAATTTTGAAATGAAAATATTATGTATTTTTAGGTGAAATGGTATTTTTGAAATGAAAATATGTATTTTTAGGTGAATTATTCTCCATAAATTATTACTAAAGCAAATCAACATGATTATTTTACAATTTATCACTTGAGCAAAATAATTTTTAGGTATTTTTCGCTATAAGTGACAACACTGCACAATTTATGCTAGAATCAACTAAATGTTTGATCATGATATAATAAGTACAAGGTATGACATTCGTGAGTACAAAAATGCGTCCGCTGTGCGCATTACGTCACCGAGAGCGCAGAATGATCGCTAAATACAAATGTTATATACGATTTCAATGGAAACATTATCAAAACTTTCATATAATTGGCACAAAACAGTGTCCCGAATAGGAAAATATTGGGAAATTTAACCAGTGTCCTTAAATGTGTTCTTTAATAATCATAAGCACAGATTAGACATACTCCATATGGTAGGTACCTATCATATACAAAATGCCCTGGTAATTGGCTCTTTTAATTTCTTACCTACTTCAATAATAATAACTGTTATCGGTGATTATTGCAATTTTTATTATAAGTAATTAGTTATTCTGATTCGTGTGTAACATGATTAGTACTTAAATATAGGATAAACGCTTCATAAACATAAGATGTGGGCAACAAGTTAACTTTAATACATATATTTCGCCGTTCGCTTTACACCTACGACTAAAAGTGAAAATTGTTCCTTAAGCTCGGTTAAGATTCTAAATTGACTGTATTATTGTATTCATTTTTTTTTAATTATTCGAAAATTTTAAATGTTTCTCATTTTTTTTTATTTAATGACCACATTACAGAACCATATCTATTACAGGTTATATAATTTATTACAGGCTTTAAATTTATCTCATAATCATCATCGGTGAAGTGTTTGGAACATATTCTGGCAGTATGTACATTAAACTTTTCTGCTCGACAGCAAGCTACCACCCACAGTTTCTTTATTACTTCATCCTGTGGAAACGTGAAAAACCTTGTAACATAATAGATAGTGCAATGTTTACATTGTCTAAATATCATAGCAATATAATTACCTCATATTATGTAAATTATTGGGCTCTTGGTTGCGATTATCATTATTATACAAGCACACAGCACAACGCATTTTTATTGCACTTTTAGTTTAGGTACGTGTTAATATAAAATTAACTTTAACTCTACTCACATATGATTATAATTAGTATACACTAGAATTATACAAATACTCTGCCAAAAAAAATGAATTTAGAGGACAAAATGTAGTAAAAACCACGAAACTTTCACACCTTTACATATGTAAACACTGTAAAATGTCAAATTTGGGCTCTCGGTGACGACACGGATGTGGGAGGGATATGCGCAATATCATACCTTCCTTTATTGTATCATGATGTTTGATAACTAAGGTTATAAAAGCTTAACATCCTTGTCTTAACATTGCGCACTTCAGCACCTAGAAAGTTCATATTTGTGAAGTAGAAATCGTTAACCATTTCACTGTCAACTCTTGGAAGGTTGTCTGAAGATATCCCTCTTCAATTTTATTAATTTTAAATCAAATTAATCAAAACACAAAACGAAAGTTAGGTTAAGCACACTTCACTTGACAGAACAGAAAATGCAGGGCAGCCAACAGACAACAACGAAGTGGAGTATGACGTCATGGCGCGTTATTTGAAATATATGGTAATTTTAACAATTTTTCCAAAATATATCTGGTGAAGAAAAAAATTTAAAAAAATACTTTTTAAGTATAACCAAGTATATATTTTATAATAAGCAAATAAAAAAAAGACGTGGAAAAGGCCCATTAGACCAAGTATTTTTCAGTTTTTGAAATTCCCACACAACAAATCAAAAATGTAACACCCTATACAATAAGTTTGGGGCTTTTCTCAACACGCATAGATTATGTAAATTAAATTCATAATTAAAATTGCTCGACAGCCCTTATTCAAGGGAAATGGGACCACTGATTACATTTAAAGGAAGGGTTAGGCGATACAATGAAATAAAAAAATACTGAGACTCGCCACTCACCTGTTAATATTGTAGTTGCTCTTAAAAGCCGGCGTCTTAAACGCAAGCTTGATAGGCCCGTTGATAACGGTTCCGGTCCTGGAATCAGATTTAACAGGGGGCACTGCTTCAGCTTTACTTTTAGTAAATGCTGGTGAAGCAGTTATGACATTTATGGCATTTGGGTTATCGACAGGTTTTTTAGGTGGCAAATCGGGAGGTTTAACGACATTCTTTATAACCTCGCCCTTCTTACCTGGATGGGTGTTCTTCATGTGGCGGTTCAGGTTGTCTTTGCGCCGCAGGCTCATGTTGCAGATGCTGCACGTGTAGCCTTTCATATCTGCGTGAAACGGGGGGAAACATTAGTGGTTTTCCGCAGGTTAGGTGGTTGTCGTTTTTTACTTGTGACCTATCGGTAAAATTGTGTCTTTTATTTTATTACCGTCAAATGAAAAAGTTTCAAGCCCAACTGTAACTTCTGCCTGTTTGTGGAACTTTTATGAACAAATATGCAGTATTTAAAGTTAAATAGGGGGGAATTACTAGTTTATCACTTTCTTTATCTTATGATACCGGGATATCAAAAATTATCTTGGTCAAGGGTGGTTGTGGAATGTAAAACGTGTGTCTTACTTTAAATTTGAAATAATTATGTCACTGTCACACTGACATCATCAATAACCTACAAATTTCATACCTATTTATTTCAGTTGTAAAACAATAATGAACTACAAATTATGAAATAACGGTTTTAGTAACAAGAAAAACTAAATTACAGTAATTGTTGGAAATGCCCCCCGTTTTGTTCGATGCACAAGTTGACGCGCCTCCTCATGCTGTGAAAAGCGTTTTGCAGCATTTCTGGCGTTATGGTTGCACATTGCTGAACAATCCTTTGTTGCAGTTCTTGCAAATTATTTACCGGAGTTGCGAAAATCTTGTTTTTTAAGTAAGGAAATATAAAATAGTCCATAATTGTTAAACAAGGTGATCTCGGAGGAAACTCAACTTCTGTATGCAAACTTATCAGCCGGTCATCAAAAAACTTGCGGAGGAAAGCAATATTTTCTCGTGTAGTATGTGCTGTTGCACCGTCATGCTGGAAATAACCGTACTGAAGTTCATCATCGTTTAACTGTTGCACAAATTCAGCCAAAAAGTTGTGTCTGTACCTTTCTGCGTTGACGGTGAAATCGAAAAAAATTGGCCCAATTATTCTTCTGCGAGAAACTGCCATCCAAACACCAATTTTTTGAGCATGTAGTGGCGATTCAGTAAAAACATGAGGGTTATCATTGCTCCACATTCGCATATTTTGAGAATTGATGTATCCCGAAAGGTGGAACCACGCTTCTTCAGAAAAAAAAGTTAAGTCCAGAAGATCGTCATTCATTAAATTATTGATAAACCAATGGCAGTAAGCAAGGTGTCTGGGGTGGTCTGCGGGCAGAAGAGCTTGATGTGCTTGCATCTTATATGGATGCATGTTCAAGTCTTTCCTTAAAATCTTATGACATGTTCCATAAGAAAGTCCAATTTCCTGAGAAAGACGTTTCAAAGGTTTTGCAGGCTCCTCGTCCATACGTTGACGAACGTCATTGACAATTTCTTCTGTACGAACTCTTGGTCTACCGGCACCTTTTTTAGAGTCACACAACCAGTTTCGCGAAACACTTCAATACAATTTGTAAAGCACACATAAAAATTGTCCGGTAATATTGCCACGTTTGGGAAGTGCTCTCAAAAATTGTCCAAACACAAACGTTGACTGTATTGCCAATTTCCATTAACTAGCGTACCCGTTCGAAAATAGGCTTCAATCATGAAAATTTTGTGCTGTGTGGTAAGAGGTATGATTCAAAAACTGGATTAGAAAATTTCAGCACAATGACTTGACAGATTCTGACACAACAAAACATATTCAAAAATTTAAAGTAAGACACACGTTTTACATTCCACAACCACCCTTGACCAAGATAATTTTTGATATCCCGGTACAATGCATTACCAATATTTATAATATACTAGCTAATATACCAGCCCACATATCTTCCATTGAAATTACTTTAATCAGATAACCAAGCAAGTTCTTTTTTTTTTAACTATACCTACATATTTTTCATAGACACTTATGAGTATACTCTGAATTCTAGAAGAGGGCGGTGAAAATCGTTAAATCATTTTTACGCATCCGTTCTACAACATTCTGTGCATCGTACATCCTCGACTTACCAGCATGAATAAGGCTGTGCCGTTGCAACTCTTTTTTGTTCACAAACGTCTTGAGGCAAATCGTACACTCGAAGGGCCTGATGCGGAGGTGGGACTTGCGGTGTACCGATAGGGCCCATTTCAATTTAAATCTCCTTCCACACTGGTCACACATGTGGGCCTTCTCTTCTACCAAAAAAATGAAAGGGTGATTTAGGAAACTTTTTCATCCCATGTGTTTAAAATTAGATGCGATAATGTCGGTACCCTGGAAACCGACAGATATAGAGAAGAACTCAGAAGGAAAAATGCTGTCGAATAACGTAAAATGGGGCCGAATTAGAAAAAAGTTGATGATGGTTCAGAAGTGAAGAAACATGATGAATTTTCAAAATTTCGGTTTTTTCAAATATCTCAAAAACTAATAATTTTTTTGAAGTATATTTGCCCTAACCTAACCTGGTCTCTATATCTAACGATTTCCATGATACCAATGTTATTACATCCACTTTAAAACACACTGTATTGTTAATAATAACAAAAACTCTGTTCTCAATCCAAAGTATAAGACTTGGGTGAGAGAGGGAAAGTTATATTATTATTAGTTTGATACAAATATTGGAGTTTATTTTGTAAATGAATTTTCTTAAAAGAAAAATCCCTGAGAATAATGATAAAATATTAATTTAAATATTATTGGTTTATGAAAAATTGTTTCAGCAATGTGTCCTGTGATATAAAATTGAGATAGTTTTCAAATACACAAGTGCAGTATCAAGGGAAATGTTTCAATGCTTTTTTCTTTTTTCTAATGTTTACTTTCCGTTTTATTGCACAAACCGATTTCTTTAGCAACAAATAAACTAGTAACAGTAAATATAAGTACCTAGTATTAGTGACAAGGTAGTAAGATGTGTGTAAACAAATAACAAGGTATAATGTGTTGTTGTGTGTCAAAATGTAACGTATTTTTTTATTGTTAGGGCATGTATGGATGTTTTTAGGTTTATCTTAGGAAAAAAATGGACAATATTTATTGATATTTTAGTATATTTTATATTTTATACTAGGTGTAAAACACACAGTTTTAATATGTCAAATTTCAGAAATAAAAAAAATTTATTGTGTTGAGACTGGAAGCACTTTTACTGGCAAGAAGCGTTACTGTCAGATAACTTTTTGTGTTCAATACAGAATACTAGGGGTACACACACAACTATATTAAATGTTCGATATAATTTTCAACAAATCAATATTATGCCACCTTTCAAAGTCACCAAAAAATCTTACTATTGCTAAAAATAGTGAAATAGGTAAACTTCATATTCCATTTAAAGCAGTCAAATACTTTCAATACAAATTATTTGTATACTATAAATCATAAATAGCATGGGTCTATTACTGAACCCTGAAGAACACCTACACAATCCACGTTTCAGAATTTTCCGAGGAGTTTATGTAATAACGATCAATTTAAAAAAAACAGACCAATATATTTAAAACAACAAACAAAAATAGTTCAACACTTGTAAAATACTTACTCGAATGTGAGACGACATGCTTATTCAAGTTAGAAACATTATTGAACCTCGAGGGGCATAGCTTGCACGTGTACGGTTTCTCCCCCTTGTGGATAATGGAATGTAGACGTAAGGACTCTTTGCTGCGGTAAGCGTTGCCGCATTCGGAGCAGATGAACGATTTGACATTTGAGTGCAACGCGGCGTGCCGGGTCAGTTTACTGCGGTCCGCGAAAGATTTCTGGCAGATAGAGCACGTGTGCAGCTTAATGTTCTTGTGCTTGTAGGAATGGACATCCAGCTGAGCTCTCAAAATGAATTCCTTTTGGCACACCTCGCACTTGTAGGGTTTTAAGGCTGGGGAACAGAAAAAGTTAATACATTTTTCATGTTTTCATTAAATTAGTGGTAGAAATACAACAGACTACAAGAGCCTTTTTCAACCTCTTATTACGATATCCGATATTCAATAACCTTATCAACAATACACATCGTTCTTAAAAATACACACACATTCTTAAGCAGGAACAGATTCCAGATTAAAAAGTACTATTCAGTGTTAAATATTTTTTTACAAATATGTAGGTTAATACTTTTCAATATGTAATCCATCTCAGTATTTTTATCGTCTGTATTTTTAAGCAAAAGGTTATGTATGTTGCTAATAAGTTTATTGATGTTGGTAATAGCCTTATGAAAGCCTTATTTTTCAACATATTTAAATGTCTGCACTAGGCAATTTCATTTAAGGTTTTTAGCTGTCATTACTATTACATGCAAAAATATATATACCTATATTTATACTGGTGTGTAAACACCTGCATTTACGTTTCAGGTGATTAATATAATTTATACACATAATAATTATATAAATCATAAAGTTAACTTTTCACATATTTGAACCTCCGTAAAAACGATAAAAATAGATGAGGTATGAATTGTCGAAGTACAAAAATTAAATTACCAGTGGCACAGTAAACATGGTACTTCACATGGGCCTTAGTAACAAAGTTTTTCTTACAAATAGTACAGTTATATGATAAAGGATCAGGGATAACTGTAATATGTTTGGGAATATCTATAGTATTATAAGCTCTTTTTTCTTTACCATCTTTCTTAGTTTTGGCTTTAATCTTTTTCTTCACAGTTTTAGCGATACTTTCATTAGCTGCAATAGTTTCCACTGTGGTTTCCATACAGCTTACTGTTTCGTAAGTGGTTGTTGGTTCTCCACCGTTTATTTTCGGCTCCTTCTGCGACACCTTCGATACACTGGACACATTTCCGTTGAGTTTTATGACTGCAGTGTGATTATTAATCACCAATTCTTTTATTTCTGTAGGTGCTATATCCCCATTTTCGCCAACTCCTACTTCATTTTGATTTTCTGTGATATGTACATCACCATTAGTGCCACCGCTAGCTGCCTCGCACTGCCTGCACTTTTCCTCATCTTCAAGAAGGCAAACTCTGCATTTCTTGTGTCCGCAGGAGTCCTGAACTAGTCGGTTTGTCGGTCCTGCGGACACTTTCTTGCACTGAAGACAGAGGTTTTCCTGCATTTTTATGCATTCATCCTAATTCAGCTACATATATATCACGCACATTATTGGCTGCATCAACGTTTCTATCACTTAAACTTAAAAATCCGCAGGCTTGTAAAAACCAGTCACTCCATTGCACAAAACAACACAGCACAAACCGCACAAACTCAGAGAAATAAAGAAAATAGGAAACAACATAAGCCCACGTCAAATTTTGACAGGTGATGTCTGGGTTTCTGGTTGATGTCAAATTTGTGGTTAATGTTGTTAGGTTCAATAACGCCAAGAAAGTAAAGAGAAAGAAGAAGAGCGCCCAAACTCTCTTGAAAGAAGAAGACTCTTATCATGTCACTCCAACAGTGTTGCGAACTTTAAATCCGTAAAGTTACCAAGACTGCTTCTAAGATTCCTTAACTATGTCACTCATTGAATTTAAAACGAATTCAATGATGTCACTCAACACTCAACGGTGCAGTGATTCTGATTCGTACTGTTAGAATCGGTTAACAAAAAAAAAATTCGGATCAAAAGATTCGCACCAAATACCAAAAAATATTCATGTATCATATCATAGACTAGCATGAACTATTTGAAGCTTTACTGTTCTGTGATTTGAAGCATAGAATATCTATAAACCATAGATAAAAATTACAAGAGTATAACCAAAGAACATAGATTAATAATTGTATTTTTGGCAAGGAATTTTTGGTGTAACTATAACCTAATATTAATAATAATAATAATACATGTGGATTATTTTTATGTTATGTAGAATGTAGAAATTCTATAAAACGCATAGAAAAATAAAAGTAATTTAAGTATAATTATAGCAAAATTATGGATTTTAAAGCAAATATTATTAAGGAGGAAAACTTAAAAGAAGAACCATCATGCAGCTTTTCACAAAATTCATCAGACGTAAAGACATGCAGTCTGTTACCTATTGTGAAGAGTGAAGACGAAAGTAAAGATAAAAGTGATAAAGAAGGCCAGCCAACTGATGTACCTAAAACTAAATCGAGTGAAATTACTAATAACAATAGCTTCAGTGTATCAGAAAATATTATGGAGGAGAACTTAAAAGAAGAACCATCATGCAGCTTTTCACAAAATTCATCAGATGTAAAGACAATATGCAGTCTGTTACCTATCGTGAAGAGTGAAGACGAAAGTAAAAATAAAAGTGATAAAGAAGGCCAGCCAACTGATGTACCTAAAACTAAATCAAGTGAAGTTACTAATAACAATAGCTTCAGTGTATCAGATATGACTGAGGATTATAAAGAGACGTATGAAGCCTATATAAGCGAAGTTACAGCTATAGCGTCTATACCTATATTAGATTCTGTAACCGCTGAACACATTAAGAATTTTAAAACTTTTAATTTAAGGTATTATGAAGACAAATACTGTATAAATTTTATTGATTCCGAAACTGGATATAACGACATACTGATCAGGATCCATACAAATAAGATATTCCTTATCGCTTTGGCCAGTGGCAATGACATCATCAGGCAGGGCAAACAAATCACAGGGATCAATTTTATGGTAAACAATAATGATAGGTCAAAAGTAAAACTGAGGGGTAAACACAAACGGGGCGCCAAAGTTATAGAGCCACACACAATTTTATGCCAAGTTAAATGCGAGGGCATTGCTAAAATGTTTAATATCAGAGCTGGAGTGCCTGGTAAAGTATTTGAAATTAATGAGCTTGTAAAGAACAATCCAAATTTACTGAGGACAGACCCCAAAGGATGTGGTTTCCTTGCTGTTGTGGCGCCCATAGGCCACCCTTCAAATTATGAACAGGAGATGAGCAAGCTAAAGCTATTAAGTGAAGAAGAATACATTAAATATCTTTTTGGAAGGCCACCTAAATTTTCGGATATATCCGAATCTCTTTTAAAAGAAAAATAAACATTAATGTTCAGTATACATTTTGAGGTCAGAATAATTATTTATATTATTGTGACTGTATTATTTATAATACTTTTTTTGTACAGAAAGAATATTAGGTAGGGTACCTATAAGTTCATGTTCAGGAAACTTATTACAGAAGTGTTTTTTTAATATTTCAAAACGATAACTCTTAAAAACAATAGAGAAATAATAAACTGAAGTATTGTATTATTAATATTTACCTTAGATCCTTAATTTACTTGGCTAATTATAAGAAGTTGACTGACAAAAGTTATTATATTAAAGATATTCAATTAGGTATCATCTTATATAAGCTGTATTAACAGTTACTCAAATGTAAACTTGTGTATCATGTATTATGAACCTTTAAAGGGGTTGGAACCTTTGGTGTGAAGATAACACTGATGTAGTTTTTCACATAACACCAAAACAGTAAACTGCACTCGACGCGCGATTCAGCAACCAAGTTGACATCATCTAGAGATGATTAAAATTGCTGTATTATGTTATTATGAAGATAAAATATTTTTAGTAATACACATACATTTGTAGTTCTATTTAAAATAGTTTAGGTACTACATTTTTAAATTGTTATTATGGTTTTATACTAGCACATAAACGTAGGTATTCATAAATCAAAGACCATATTTTATCAAAAAAACCTAAAAGGGTTTAATAAAAATAATATGCTTATGTTCTATCTAATATTATTATACATCAAATTGAAAACCTGCATATGAGCAAAGAAAAAAAGCTGATAAACTAATAAGACTTTTCACTTAATGTAATTTCAAGTTTCAAGTTTCGCACCATACATACATATACATGGAAACCACAAAATATCTAGAAATACATAAAGAGTCCTATATTTTATATAGGACTCTAATAAAGGGATTGATCCACATCTCTTGGATAGATTGCGCTTTAGAATTTTTACTACCATCTATGACTTCTGCGCAGAACTTTGGAAAAGTTTCAGTAGAATAGTACAGGATTCTTTACACTGTAAAGATTTTTAGTTTATAATCAAGATTTCAATGGATTTCACATATGAGTAAGAGTAAACTAAATAAGTTAAGTCATATGGGATTTCAAGTCCTACACGTCATGAGTAACGCTATAAAACCCTTGCCGTTTCTAACTTAATGTTAAACTATTTAATGGATTAAATGTAGACATTATGTAGACATTATGATATCCTGCACTAGGTGCATTATTTTTCACTCAAATTTGATGCATCTGGCGCATTGTGACAAAAATAGAAATTTAGTCGACGACATGAATGAATGTGAAAATTCTTATTAGATTATATTCTTTGCCATTAGCCCATAGGCCCATAGATAATATTTTGTCTTTATCTACGCATTAACCAGATTCTTAACACTTATGTTCTGTGATTGATTGGCTTAGGACAAGGATTGTTAACTGTTTACAGGATTGTTCGATCCCTATACTACAATGTAATCCATAATTGTGACGTCATCAAAGATCCAAAGATCTCGAACTTGTAGAAATAGGTACACTTTATACTGTTATTACAAACTTTAATAAATAATAATATTAATAATCATTCAAATACGAAAATTCTTTTGCAAATGTGAAATATAACAAACACAAAATAGGTATATTTCGACAATTCGATTACATAGATCTTCGATGACGTCAGAAAGGCGGATGACAAAATTGAGCGATCGAGCAATCCTGTAAACAGTTAACAATCCTTGGGCTTAGGATATCTTTTTTTCTATGGCTTGATCGTGATATGTTGATTGGTGGAAAGCAAGGATTGTTAACCATAGAAAATTTAATATATTTTCTATGATTGTTAACTGTTTACGTTAACAATCCTTGGGTGGAAAGTCGGAAACAGTAAACAGCATAAAATGTATTGTGTAGTGTGTAAACTTGTTTTGTTTTGTAAACAGTCGCATGTCGCCATATATATATAATACTACTATATACTATATCGCGTATTTCCTATGTTAGCCCATAAGCGGTTTCTCCAAAAACATTAAAGGACAAAAGATATAGTGCTATACTGTTCCAGAGACCCTTTGTTCGATTTGCGCATGCGCAATCTCCATGGTTACGGACGCTGACACACTGTTTATAGGCTGACAGACTTCCCAACTTTCAACTTTTTTTAAAAGAAGTCGGTAGACAGAGATGCAGTATTTATGCTGCATGCTTATTGGATGTCGCGAAATTCGTGCGCATGCGCATATTTGACTAAGGTACTCTCGATAAGGATAGAGATTGTATGTCGGCGCCGTGTTGTTTTCGGAATTTTTGGGCCTCTACCCGTGATATAGTAGTATTATATATATGCATGTCGCATAGACGAAGAGGAAAAGTCGGAACCATAGAAAAAAGATATATGTATATCCTTTTTCTATGGTCGGAACGGAAAGTCATATATATAATACTACTATATCGCGGGTAGAAGCCCAAAAATTCCGAAAACAACACGGCGCCGACATACAATCTCTATTCTTATCGAGAGTACCTTAGTCAGCGCATGCGCACGAATTTCGCGACATCCAATAAGCATGCAGCATAAATACTGCATCTCTGTCTACCGACTTCTTTTAAAAAAAGTTGAAAGTTGGAAAGTCTGTCAACCTATAAGCAATGTGTCAGTTTCCGTAACCATGGATATCGACAAAATCTGCGCATGCGCAAATCGAACAAAGGTACTCTGGAACAGTATAGCACTATATCTTTTGTCCTTTGATGTTTTCGGAGAAACCGCTTATGGGCTAACATAGGAAATACGCGATATAGTAGTATTATATATATGCGGAAAGTCGAATAATAACTGATATAACCTCAAAATTACTTGGTTCTTTTGTTTTTACAATTCGCGATGGCAAGTCAGACAATACCTGGATTTTGCCCAGATTGTGGATCAATTTTACCCCCCTTGAGAGAAAAAAGCGGTGTAACATGTTTTGCGTGTTCTCGAGTCTTTAGTGACATCAATGAAAGTACATAAATCGTCCTCCTAATTGAGAAATTGAAGCTAATAATTTTGTTTTAGCTTTTGCGAGTTCTAGTGTAAAATATACGCTCCATTTTAACTCTCAAGAAACTAAGGAAAAGGACAGCAAAGAGGAAAATGAAGATGAAGGTCCAACAGTTGAGAGAAAGTGCCCAAAATGTGGGAACGAGAAAATGTCATACGCTACATTACAGCTGCGTTCTGCTGATGAGGGCCAAACTGTATTTTACACTTGCACGAAGTGTAAATTCAAAGAAAGTGAAAATTCATAGTTGTGGTTACTTTATTTAACTAATATTAATACAGTTTTAATCTAACTCTATTACGGTTTCTTTACAATACCACTGTTTTTTATTCTCATAATAATTAATTACAATTTCTGGGCAACGAACATTTACTTGATTTGCGGGAACTAAATCTGCTTCTCTGCAGTTTTTCCACATCATAAGAAACATTAATTCACCACTAGCGTCTGTCGCGCCCACAATTTTGTCAGGGTCCAACCCACGATCAAAGCCCCTGGCACGGTTGTCTTCTGTTATGTTCTTTCTCTTTGATTTATCAGCATCCTCAGAGTTTGAAGGGCTCGTTATTTCGAATTGTGATTCGTACGCTGCTATCAGATCAGGACAATCCAGATTTTCTTCGGGTTCCCAAGTATTATCTTCTCTAAAACAAATTTAGAGCATAAAATCATTGATAAAGTCTAACTTAATTGTGGTGCAGCTCTACCCTTCCTTATAAATTCTTTTGGGAGTACACCATCTGTAAAATAAAAAAAATTCTAAATATTTGTAATATTAAAATATTTTTTATGTAACATTTAAAATTCATTGATAAAACGTTTAGTTAATCTATTTAATATTTGCTTTTGTTGGATATATCACTACTTTTTTGGAGCAACTTCTAAAGGTTATCTGATACTACATTTGGCATCTTTATTATTAAGATTTATATTTTCCTGTCTTTATTATTTTACAGTGATGTAGTACCATACTCCCAAACGAATTTATGAAGCATCATAACAGTCATTTTAAATAAGAGAAGTCTTCTTACTCATTATATCCTTTCCATTTCAGCAAGTACTCAACTTTCCCATTTCGAGTTCTTTTATCTAGTATTTTTTCCACTGAAAACTCTTCAGGAGCAGTTGCTGGAGTGCTCGGCTCCTGAGGCTCATCTTTAGCCTTCGCTGCTACAGACATTTCGCACGTAAATAAATATATTTTTTATTTTGCAACGTATTCGTTTGGTTACTTACTAGTTTTAACCATCATAACGACGATTTACAAATTATTCAAATGAGTCGAGTTAAAATAAAAGCAAATCAAGCCAGTAAAACATAAGAAATGTCACAAAGTCACAAAACAATAATTAAAATTAACATCAATATCAATAGTTACATAGTTACCAATGTTACCACCATAGTTACCACAGAACAGGATAAACATAGAATATAGTTACTTTTTAATTTTTCATTCTGATTGGTATGAATGACTGCAAATCGTGAAGGAATTTTTAGCGATGCTACCAATAATTCGGTTATCGTTTATGGTTAATTCTATTTGGTATGGTAATACTCAGAGGTATAATATTGCAAGGATTTTACCTAAAGAATCTTTAGGCAGTGTACTACAAGAATACAGCACAGCCCAAGGATTTTTTTACTATACCAGTTACTCGATCTGTATACTATAATGAAAGTATAACTACATCCAAGACTCCAACTGCATTTGATTAATGTGTTCGAAAGAAACTTCCAAGTCCAAGGTTACGTTCATACGTCATAATTATAGACTACTTTTATTTCCTCAATTTCAAGCCAAACGGCTTGAAAAAAAGGATTGAAAACGATGACTTAAACTTGGAATCTCAATTCCAAGCGGCTTAGAACGTTCAAGTCAATCCTAAAATATTGTAGGAATGGCTTGACTCAAGCTGCTTCATATTGCGATATAAACGCGATTAGATTACCATTGGATTTAATCAGATCTAACTCCAGAAGTTTATATGCTTCTTTCACATACTGAAGAATCACGTGTGATGAATGAAAAACTTCTCTAGTGATCCTGTGAAAACTAAAAAGTAAACTCTACGGTTATAATATATTATTAACACAACAAACAATTCTTAATTTCGAGATTAGGTCGTTAGCTACGTATATATACTACGCACTCGAACGCAGGAATGCGGCTTCAAGTAGGATTGAAATTCGGCTTCAAGCGGCTTACTTTCAATCGCGCTTGAAATTGACGAAATAAACGTAGTCAAAGACTACAAAATCCTATATTATACCAAAAATACCTAATTTTTCTCTATTTTAATTTTCGAAGCTAATATAATTTAATAATGTAATCATGAGTCAGCTCATATTCACATAAAAATATTGGACTGTTTGGTTAACCTCCAAATAGATTTAAACTCAAACTCTCCGGCAAAACAACCTCAATCTTTATTGTCTCTATATATAACTCACAGATATAACTGTAATCACAACCATGAAGTAGTTGTATCATGATCACAACTGTCAACAATATTAAATCTTCATGTTGACGTTTCAATATATCACGCACGAGTTTTCAGATTGAACTCCCCCCCCCACTAATTTATAAAAATTATAAGAAGTAAAAACATATCGAAATTTATGAGAATTTCGAAAAAACTATGGAAGTTTCGTATTTCACGCATGCGGCGCCTCTAGCGGCAGAGACAGGAACTTGAAAATAATTTCCAGCATTTTCTTCTGGTTCACTTAGCCAATTTTTTCCCCCCGATGTTTTACGACGTTTTTCCTCAGATATGGTCATAGATTAATTACCATGGCCATTTATAAGAGACGAAGATATGGTTGACGCCTTTTTTATTTGGACACCGGATACATACATGATGAAATTTATTAGTGTCGAATGTACTTAAATACCGTTACTTTGGGGCTCGCTTGGGTTAAAATCCTGCTAAATTAAAAAGGGGCAAAAGCATCCAGAGTTACAATGTTTCCTTTACTAAATATATTATTAAATCACAATCTGCTGGCCACTGTATTGCTTATTTCCTGTGCATCGGACCCTATATAAGTATTTTATTTAGAGTTAAGGGCACTTAGGGTGAAGTTTAACACCAGACAATCAGATATACCTCCACTGACAGGAGATACGGTTTCACAAGCAGTGTTTAGAAGCGTCAGATGCGAGTACCTACAGACATAGGTACCTACGTAGTAATATCACAGAGATAATAATCTGTGGTAATATCATATCGTGAATAATAGCAGATAGCGGAGAATTATCAATAGGTGATGGGCACCATATGAAGTGAAATCAGGGCCACTTCTATATAGGTATTTATTTCCAAAGTGTGCTTTACTCTTTACTTGCAACCTTGCAAGACAATGCTTCCGTCGGTCACATATGTCACAGATTGCGTTACCAAAGCCGATGAAATTACTTATAATGTGTTTGACGATATTTAAAAATGATTAGGACGACTTTTATGAACGTTGTGTTAATTAATGTTGAATAAATAAAACTGTTTACAGTGGCGGTTTTACCATAAGAGCTGCGGAGCTGCAGAACACATAAA
This sequence comes from Pogonocherus hispidulus, assembly GCA_963924545.1. Taxonomy (NCBI): domain Eukaryota; kingdom Metazoa; phylum Arthropoda; class Insecta; order Coleoptera; family Cerambycidae; genus Pogonocherus; species Pogonocherus hispidulus. The sequence goes on along the minus strand of OZ004695.1, from coordinate 66,815,273 downwards.
ATTTCATGTATTTAAGATTTTAAGCATATTAAATATCAACAAAATACAAAATATTTAAAATTTAAAGAATCCAAATGCTGTCGCGCTAAAATAAATCTAGGAGCTTATATTATTATTTATTACGACGCGAGCTAGCCCCTTATGCAACCGCAACCTGATATACAAAATGCGTGCACAGCGAACAATTAGATCCGTTCTTTGTGTTTATTGGCCAATCAGGCACGTGACCCAGTACACGATCATACGGGCTTATGTGGCTGCAACAACAGCCACTGCAGTAAATTCAGTAATATTTCGTAATCGTAATAGGACGTGGTACGTGGTCGTTTATTTCTGTGGGCGGCACAGGTAAATATTTTCGTTTAGGCGTCTACGGATATTATACAGTTACTAAAATGAATAGCGTTTCGTTTTTACAAAAAACTTTATTTGGTCCTCTGCCTTATGAGGATAAACTGAAAATAAAAGAATTAGGTAGGCCAGCACCACAATTAAATGTTGTGTTACAAAAGACAATTTAACAATAATGTATACACAAAAACAGAGTGAATTGCGGGTGTGATATAAAAAATGCACTTTTGTTTTCCGTGCTTACTTTTCGGTGGGGATAAAGCATGGACACTATACGGCGTGACAGATTTAAGTAATTTAAGTCAGAGCATCAAGAGATATAAAATAACAATCAAATCATTTGTCAAATGAGGTTAACTTGGCCCTATTAGGTAAAATAAACATAAGAAGTCAGTTAGATTAGAACCCTATAGGATTGCCACATGGGCATGACCGGGATTTTCTGTGATTGTTGTACTGGGAATTAGCTGTAGGGTCCCGATTGAAGTTCAGAAGTGCCATGAAAACGCGTGACCTTGAAAATTTTAAAAATTTAGCGGCTCCGGCCAGGCTTAATATCCCGGAATTGAATTCGACCAATGTGACCTCAGATTAACCATGTACAAGATAAGTAACAACAATACCTAAAGCATTAATATGCCTGTCCATGTAATAAACAGTTATTTGCGGCGGGGGGATGTTTACTCAACTCTGTTTGTAAACAACTACCAGTGGCGGCGGTATTTCTCAAAATAAGAAAAGGGTCTATTGATATTTTTAAAGGTGTTTCTAACCTCAGATTAACCATGTAAAAGATAAGTAACAGCAATACCCAAAGCATTAATATGCCTGTCCATCTAATAAACAACAATTTACGAAAGGGGGGAGTGTTTATTTAACTGTTTGTAAATAGCTACCAGTGGCGGCCAGTATTTCTCAAAATAAGAGGGTTTATTAATGTTTTTAAAGGTGTTTATAACAATGTAAAGTACCTATTGCCTCACGATTAAAAAAAAAACCCTAACATCTACAAAAACTAGGTAGCTAGGTATATAACGTAATACGCAATGCATACTTTACTTTATTTAGCTATTTTCCTAAAATTCAGAAAAAACCAATAAAAAAGTAAGAAAATAAACCTCTGCACCGAAGAGTCTGTTAGAGTTTTTTCTTAAATATAGATACATAAATATCATAGAACACAATACATTCTTCTGACAGTGAAGTTTCCGAAATGTTAGTGCTATTTTAACTTAAAGTGTGTACTATGTTTTATGATATTTATACATTTTTCAGTATGAGAACTGATTAGTCAAATTAAAAAAAAACTTTAATGGGTCTTTTAGCAAGGAGTATGTATTGTTTACTCAAAATTTTATTAATTTGTTCAGAATTGTGGCCAAATACCCAAATAAAGTAGCGATATAATATAAAGATATTCATAATACTTTATACCTACTAAAAACCTGAAAGTGAAATAAGAAAATACATTTTTTTCGGTTCGGAATTCACTTCCCATTCTAAATCAAAACTACATCTAATACTCTTATCTATATTTTAAATTATTCGAATTTTTTTTTTCAAAGAGGGGTAAACATTTCAAATTTTCCTTGAACGATGAAAGAAAAATGATAAAAATTTCATTGTCTCCAAATAATTTTATGAGGATCAGAAACTATTATCCATAGAAAATATACAATATAAAACTACAATATTATCTATATTACTTATATTACCCATGAACATTATACGTAAGTTGAATTCCTAACGAATGATACGTCTATGGTCAGCATTGTTTACTTACCGGTGGAACGATCTCCCATCACCTTGTTTGTCCGATTTATGGAAAACTATGCATTTAATAGTCATTTCACTGTCCACAAAGATTTTCCACAAACTAAAAATCTATAACACAGCCTAGATTAATGACTGATGACCACTTATATCACATAAAATACTTAAATAAATTTACGTTCACAAAACTTCAAAACAAATATGAAGTCACGAGTCGTTGTGTCGTGTATTTTCGGCATATCTCGGCCCGTCAAAAACTAACGAACCAATGGCATGCAGTGGGATTTGTTTATTTAATTATATTTCATTTCGTGGACATTTTTCTCTGGCTGTTATTTATCTTGTATATGGTTAATCTGAGAATGTGACAACCCTAAGCAGAACACATACAATTAATGTTCACGCGCCGCCACTGACTGTTTACATAATTACCTATTTATTTTATGTTTGTAGACACAAAAAACTATAAATTAGGTACTGTTATTATTAGATACCAGTGACTATAGAATAGTCACTGTAGATACCTACTGTTAAGAAAATTGTGAAGCATGAAAAATTTACACTTTTTGAAAACAAATAGGTATTCATTATATTATTATTAATAATAATAATAATAATAATAATAATAATAATAATAATAATAATATTAATTATTACGTTCATTAGGAACGTCTTCTCAGGGCACATGATTCCCAGACTAGTAGTTATTTACCCCACGGACGTGGGGTAAATAACTACTGGCCTGGTAATATTTGTTATTACCAAGTCCAAAATTCCATGTCCAAAACTCAATACATAAAAAATATATCTTTTTAACTTATAAATAAATGTACTCAATAAGTGCTAAATGCACTTGTTTTTGAAAAAACAGGTAGGTAATGAAAAAGAAAAAGTAAAAAATTTAAATTAAAATAAATTAAAAAAGTCCACAAAACAGAATAGATTATTTAACAAGATCAGTAAAATCGACAGAAGCCTTTTAGTATTAGTGTTTCGAACTTGTTTGTTTTTTAGAAAAAGTGGAAGTATACCTACTACTTAGTTTCGTCTACACTTCAATATACAAAATTTTACCTCTATATAACATTGTTTGTAATATTTTGATCACATAATCTATGGAGTGAGTCCCAGAAGAAATGTCTAAATTCATTTAAAATTCCGCGGTGTGTTTTTTGGAAAAACGCTCAGACCCGTCGATTTTTATTTTTTAATGGGGTTTCCTTGGTGCTAAATTCATGTATACAGGGTAGCCCAAAAATAAGTTACGACCATCAACTTTATTTTTTCAAATGGAAACGCATTTTTTATTTCATTTTTGAATTCTGCATAGAATTCTAGGTCTGTTTCATGTAACATATCCTATATCTATCTATCTTCAACTGGTTTTGAAATATTGACAGGTGAATATATTGACATTTTGCAACTTTGACACCCTGTAAAATCTATAAACGGTTTAAGATCAAGCAAAACGGTTTGCATATTCCTAATTTAAACTTTTCATAAGCTATCATTTGACACTAATTTCAGATTTCAGCTAGAGATTAAATTTAGGTAGGTAATCGAAAATTTTTAATTTCTGGTAAAGAATTTTTCCTTCTTCCCATGAGTTGACTTTAAAGAAAACCGCAGTGTTGTCACTGAAACCTATAATATATTCTCCTTCCAAGGCAAGCACAACAAATCGTTTACATGGATTGAAAATAATAATGCACCTAAAACTGGGTCTTGGGGTACTCCATACTCAACAAGTAGATCGTGACTACAGTAAAGACCAGAATTAAGCAAATTGGAATGACCTCGCCGATCTGGTAAAATGCGGTGATGCATGGGCTTGCGTATTCTGTTTTACCATTGGGCACATTTAAGTTAATATATCTATACTCGTATACTATTCTATAGAATACTTCTAGTATATGCACTTCCACTTTTTTAACTAACACAAATAAGTATAAACACTGACACAAAAAATAAATACACTGATAATTTTACCACAAATTTTTACCGTTAAGAAACGCGCGCGAAATAACGCAATATCAAGCCACTGTTTCCCTACTACCTCGAGCGCAGTCGCTTGTTGGTTCCTGATTCGACCAATCAACCTCATTGAAGCTCAAAGAAAAGAAAGCGTAAATGCAAGAATATGTATGTTAAATAAGGATGAACAGCTTGTCGTCAACTTTACGACTTTCGCAGTTGCCACATATTCGGAAATGCCTTGATATTATTAAGTAAAAGACAAATTAAACATTGTGTTTGCTTTAATAAAGTACAATAGGGATAAGGGACGTTAAAGACAAGTAAAAATAATGGGTAAATAATGTAATTAATACGTTTCCTGTTTTAAATAAGAATACTTTAGAAATAAATGTGGCAACACAGATCTACTCATTTTCCGGTCATTCCACTTTGCTTAATTCTGTACTTGACTTTATGTACCTCTGATACTGCGATATCTTCCAAAGATTCTAAAAGCATTTTATGAATCTTATATCTATTTTGGCAGTTGGCTTTTCGAAAAAAATCTTTACGTTGAAATCGCCAGAGCTTGATTTGATCACCTGGGCCTTTACGAGTAAATAAACTGAAGGACTAATTTACCAATGGAAGCGGCAAGACGCCCGTGGATCGACTTCGGGTTGGCCGGCGTCGGTACCGCCCTTAAACCATCGAACCGCCTCCGGCACGCGCCGATCATCATCCCCTCATTAGGCGGTTTACATTCCAGTTACCACGTTGACGGAGTGCAGTGGTTGCTGGTGGGTGTTACGCCGAAGAATATTGTGGAGCAAGAAGTCCCGATTTCGATGGACATGTTCAGATCTCGATCTTAGAGGGTAAGTTGGTTCAGTTTTTCCTTCAATTTATTAGTAAAACGTAAGTTTAGCTTATGTCGGGGTAACGGGGATGCAACCCTTACCTCGGGATTAGGAATTTTTAATTCAGATTTTACTGAAATGTCAATCGAGGTACAAATTTAATTTAAATCTTACAGGGTATTCCCGTATATTTTGACCCCTACCTACAGGAGTTATTAAGAAAGGTAGAAAAAAAGTTTAAATACAAAAGTTGTTTGGTTTTTCACGTACTATCTTTTGGCTATGTCAAAAAAAAATTGCATGTCGAAAATTTGAGGAAACCAATTGAACATAATATTTTTAAATGGGACACCCTGTATAATTTTAGACGCTTGGGAAAAAAATTATTCTCCGATTTCAAAAATATATATTTTGTTGACATTTGCACTGACAGTTTTCGAAATATTTAATATTTAATGTTTACAATAAATCATAAAAAAAATATTAAAAAATGAAAATATTAGAAAATGTTTAAATAACGAAGGAGGTTACATCGAAAATCGTTAAAAAAAATTTATTACTGTTGGTTTCTACTGTTAAATATGTTTCGTTCTTTGTATTTTTTGTATTTTTTTATGATACTCGCTGTCGAATATTTCGAAAACTGTCAGTGCAAATGTCAACAAAATATATATTTTTGAAATCAGGAAAAAAAATTTTCCCCAAGCGTGTAAAATTATACAGGGTGTCCCATTTAAAAATATTATGTTCAATTGGTTTTCCCAAGTTTACAATATGCAATTTTTTTTCGACCTAGCTAAAAGATAATAGATGAAAAACCAAACAAGTTTTGTATTTCAATTTTTTTTATAACTTTCTTAATAACCCCTGTAGGTAGGGGTCAAAATATACGCGATACCCTGTACAAAGTGGTTCAAATTGGTATAGTATGTGGCTCTTTTTTCGAAAAAATAACAATGGTGCAAATCTCATCTCTTTATCTCTTGCCGTTTGCGAGCTACAGGGCATTTCTTGATTTTTGGCAAAACCGACTAATGCCCTTTTATAGTTTCTCTAGTTTACGTATTATTTTTCGAACCATTTCTGAAAAATATTTATGAAAAGTTTTCAATATTGCCACGATATATACCTACTAGTCGGCTGGCTTAGAAGGCAGCGAATACTAAAAAAAATCACGTGTTTCACATTGTCAGAATTACAAATAAAAAATGGCTGGGTATTCAAATAGATAAAGGTTATAATTAATAAATTAATAATAAATAGGTTAGATAAAAAGTTTTGTGAAAAACAACCATCTACCCTTATGAAAACTATCTTTTAAGAGCTCTTCTTACTATCACCATTTGCTTTGGCATAATTTATGGCAGAACATCAAATTTCAAAAAATCTGTCTGCGATTTTCCTAAAAATAAATAAAAACCATTGGTTTTATACATCGTTTAAAGCTCAGATTAACCATGTAAAAGATAAGTAACAGCAATACCCAAGCATTAATATGCCTGTCCATCTAATAAACAACAATTTACGAAAGGGGGGAGTGTTTATTTAACTGTTTGTAAATAGCTACCAGTGGCGGCCAGTATTTCTCAAAAGAAGAGAGTTTATTAATGTTTTTAAAGGTGTTTCTAACAACGTAAAGTACCTATTGTCTGACGATTTAAAAAAAAACACCTAACATCTATAAAAACTAATATGTACGTATATAACAATACGCAATACATAATTTACTTTATTTAGCTGTTTTCCTAAAATTCAGAAAAAACTAATAAAAAAGTAAGAAAATAAACCTCTGCACCGAAGAGTCTGTTAGAGTTTTTTCTTAAATATAGATACATAAATATCATAGAACACAATACATTCTTCTGGCAGTGAAGTTTCCGAAATGTTAGTGCTATTTTAACTTAAAGTGTGTACTATGTTTTATGATATTTATACTTTTTTTCGCATGAGAACTGATTAGTTAAATTAAAAAAAAACTTTAAAAACTCTAAAAAAAAATTTAGCGAGGAGTACGTATTGTTTACTCAAAATTTTATTAATTTGTTCAGAATTGTGGCCAAATACCCAAATACAGTAGCGATATAATATAAAGATATTCATAATACTTTATACCTACTAAAAACCTGAAAGTGAAGCAAGAAAATACATTTTTTTCGGTTCGAAATTCACTTCCCATTCTAAATCAAAACCACATCTAATACTCTTATCTATATTTTAAATTATTCGAGTTTTTTTTTTCAAAGAGGGGTAAACATTTGAAATTTTCCTTATTTCATTATTAACCTTCACCAGACATAAAATTATCGGAAAGAAAAACGATAAAAATTTCATTGTCTCCAAATAATTTTATGTGGATCAGAAACTATCATCCATAGAAAATATACAATATAAAACTACAATATTATCTATATTACTTATATTACCCATGAACATTAAACGTAAGTTGAATTCCTAACGAATGATACGTCTATGGTCAGCATTGTTTACTTACCGGTGGAACGATTTCCCATCACCTTTTTTGCCCGATTTATGCTATAGAAAAGTGCTCTTTATTTTTTAATACCTCATCAAATAGGCCCGCAAAAAAACAAAAACGAAAATCGAAATTTTCGGTTTTTTCAAAATATTTCGAAAACTAATCAAGTTAGCCTTGATCTCTTTTCACCATTATGTTGCCCCCCTGAATACGCAACTTTGCCTCCATTTAACCGACTTCGTATCTCTTACCGTTTCCGCGATCCCCATGTATTGCATCGAATTTGAAGCACCCTGTATAGACTCCATAAACCCTCATATAAAAATGTCAAAATTAGAATTTTGAGTCCAGTTTAAATAGGTATACATTTAAATCCAAGAAAAAGGAAATATATGATGTGTAATTGTGAGTCATCAGTTTGAGCCACTGATTTTAGGTCAAGGCTTTAGCCTTAGCCCTGCCCTAGACATTAGAGACTTATTCCTCCTGGAGCGAAGAACGCAGTTTCTATTTAGGGCCATTTTTCATTCCTAGCCATTCTATGAACCAAAGTTCTACCCTTTGCGTGAATCTTCTTCCAGAGCCTTTCTACTTTCGGAGATGACCTCCAGCACCGCCCCCACCACCACCACCACCAAACCCAAAGTGAACCAGCCCTCTTCCCCGAGGGAGTTCTTCCAGAAGATTTACGGGGATTTGGAGACGAACAAGTCCGTCAAGGGGGAGGATAGCTCATCGTTTGACGTCCGGAAGGTCAGCAACGAGCTGATCGCTCCCATTCCGATCCTGGCGGCGCCGTTGCCGTTCATTCTACCGCCTCACGGCAACGAGTCGCAATTGGCCGCAGCGGCGGCAGGATTGTCTGCGTTCCGTAAGTATTTTCGAATTTGTTTTCCTCGAATATGGCGTAAATTTCAGTTGAAATGGTATAAAAACGCCCAACAGAAGAATTTAGTCAAATCGATTGTCTGCCAATAGTTTATTAAAATAGTTCGTATAATTAAAGTCAGAGCCAGATTTAAACCAAGAGCAATGACCGGAAAAAAAGTAGATTTATGTTGTCACATTTATTTCTAAAGTATTCTTATTTAAAACAGAAAACGTATTAATTACCTAAAACGATAAAAATCTGATTTTTGTAAGGGGGAGGTTCTCCATTATTTCCGATTCAATGAAAATATTTTCAGTTTTGCATCACTTCCGGTTATACCGGAAGTAGACCACAACTTCGTTATTTCAAATGGAACACCCTGTATATTATTGCCATTTTGAACTCTACGTGATATTCTAAATATATTTCATGTAGGATGTCCTATACCTATCTTCAACTGTTTTTGAAATATTGACAGGTGAATATTGACATTTTGCAACTTTGACACCCTGTAGAATCTAAACGGTTAGAGATCAAGCAAAACGGTTTGCACATTCCTATCTTAACTTTTCAAAAGCTATCGTTTGATACTAATTTCAGATTTAACCAAGAAATTAAATTTAATCGAAAATTTTTTATTTCAGGATAAATCTGATATTAGTATCAAACGATAGCTTTTGAAGAGTTAAGATAGGAATGTGCAAACCGTTTTGCTTGACCTCTAACCGTTTAGATTATACAGGGTGTCAAAGTTGTAAAATGTTAATATTCACCTGTCAATATTTCAAAAACAGTTGAAGATAGGTATAGGACAGAGTTCAAAATTGCAATAATATACAGGGTGTTCCATTTGAAATAACGAAGTTGTATAACCGGTACCTTCAGGTATAACCGGAAGTGATGCAAACCTGAAAATATTTTCATTGAATCGGAAATAATGGAAAACCTCCCCCATAAAAAAATCCGATTTTTATCGTTATCAGAACCCTAAAAAGGTCTAATACCCGCTTTGCGTGAATAACCCTGTATAAGAAAGAATACGTTCACCGACAAAGGCAAACACTGGTGATAGTCATAACTTTTTTAGGAACAAACTTTTTTTCGCAAAAATTGGTACAAATGCATTCGAGGGGTTTCTAAATCCAGTGGTGTAGTCAGACTTTTTATAAAAAAATCGCTAAAAACATTTTGCTATTTTTCACATAAAAAAAATTCGTAATAGGCCTTGAAAATCAAAATTTCGTCTTCAAATTTTGCATCAACATAGAGCTTTTGGAGATCTATCTTTTGAAAAAAATCCGGTTCAAGTCGGTCCATAAACAAATTTTGTACGCGAGTGTTTCCATTCTTAATGGGTCACCCTGTATATCATTTGTATACTTCTTTATTATTGGAAAATAATGTTAGGTACCTACTATTTATTATTTTAAATCATAAAGACGTATCTAATACCTAACTGAATCGAAGCAGATCGTGACCGTTATGATGACATTGTAGGCACTTATTCAAACCCTACGAATTCCGCCGCGAAAAGTCCTTCCTCTGTCCGACGGATGGACAATCAATTACGAATTATCCCCGGTTAATTTAGCATCCCTCAGGTAAGGTAACACTAATAGGCTTCGCGCGAGGGTGGTGAGACGGGGCCATATGCCTTCTCCTTCCGCTTCCGTCAATCACGGCGGTGGAGCATATGTCGTCCTCCAAAGAGTGGTCAGATTCGCACGCTCATTGTCTCTTTTCCTAAAGCGGATGAACCATGTCTTTTAAACGGTTACAAAGTAAAGACCAGAATTAAGCAAAGTGGAATGACCGGAAAAAGAGTATATCTGTGTTGTCACATTTATTTCTAAAGTATTCTTATTTAAAACAGGAAACGTATTAATTACCTTATTTACCCATTTTTTTACTTGTCTTTAACGTCCCTTATCCCTATTGTACTTTATTAAAGCAAACACAATGTTTAATTTGTCTTTTACTTAATAATATCAAGAAATTTCCGAATATGTGGCAACTGCGAAAGTTGCAAAAGTCGTTAAGTTGACGACAAGCTGTTCCTCCTTATTTAACATACATATTCTTGCATTTACGCTGTCTTTTCTCTGAGCTTCAACGACGTTGATTGGTCGAATCAGGAACAAAGAAGCGACTGCGCTCGAGGTAGTAGGGAAACAGTGGCGTGATGTTGGGTTATTTCGCGCGCGTTTCTTAACGGTAAAAATTGTATATAAATTGATAATAGGCACCTATATTACATTTTTACATGTATACATGTAAAAATTACATGTATTTCAGAAAATTTTCACAGTTTTCCACTAAAATTTTTCGGTAATTATTTACTTTAGCGAAAACTATCAAAATTTTCTGAAATTTTGTCTACCACCAATTTCGTAAGTGCTGCTATTTTTCCTCAAAAACTGCATTCGTCCACAAAAAATAACTTTAGATTTGTATTCAGCATATCCGAAAATAGGGGGATAGGCAAAATTTCAGGACAATTTGAGAGTTTTACGCTAAAGCGAATAATTTTTCACCTAATGACAAATCTAAAAATGTCTATATTAACTAGACATTTTTAGATTTGTATTTTTTTACCACTGGGCATATTTCAGTTATTATATAGATACTAGAAGTATTCTATAGAGTAGTATACGAGTATATATTTACTGAAATATGCCCAATGGTAAAACAGAATACGCACGCCCATGCATCACCGCGTTTTACCAGATCGGCGAGGTCATTCCACTTTGCTTAATTCTGGTCTTTACTTTAATATGGTGAAGTAAAAACACTATTTTTTTTGGTTATGTTGCAGAGAAGCAAACGATGTGAAAAATTAATTCATTGAACCATACAAAAATTATCTTCCCTGGTGTTTTTAAACAAAACTTCTGTATATTTAACTGGGAAGCGATCCTTATAAGTAAATTGGTATACAGGGTGCGCGATACATAGGTGAAGTAAAAGATGATTCCACTGATTATTTGGAACACACAGTATGATTGCAATGTCGACTGTTTTTATCTTGACTTGATGTCTTTAATATTGATATTATCAAATATTTCCAATTCACAGAAGGCTACGATTTAATAATTGAAGGAAATTGACACTTTACGCACTTGTGCTTTAGAATATTATTGTTAATGTAATTTAGAGATGAATGCCAAATAATAATTATAATTTCCAAATAAATACTATAAAATTAGAAAATACTAAAATTCATTATAAATATTTCTGTCAACTAAATTTTTTGTGTCAAAAAATGTATTTTTAAAACATTGTTTAACGCATTTTTGGTAACATACTTATCTCAAAAACAGTAAGTTCTAGATATAATAAATTGCGGAGGATATTTGGAATCTATACAATCTATATAAAATTATACATACACCTTTCCCCGAAACTAGGGAATTTTAGACACACTGTATTTCATTATTAATAACAATAACATTGGATAAAACCCTCTGACAGCTAACAAGAGGTTTGGAGAGATCACGATAAGGACTGACTTTCGACGGGGGGAAGGAGAGTTAATTTTCCCGCCGCTGCCAGGCAGGACGACACGGGATCCAGCACGAAGGACGACACATGTCTTGTCCCACCCCCACCGCCGCCTCCATTCAGGACTGTTCAACTGTGCAGACGTAATCTCATCATAATAATATTTTACATTTCGCATTGTGAGAACCCGCGCCCGATGAACAAGCCGTGCAACGTGCATCTACGGGGTGTGAAAAGCTTCGCTTTGTCGGCCAAATTTAAATTAATAAAGGTATAAAGTTGTAATGTAATTTGGACTGAAAATAAGTTGTATAAACTCGCCTCCAATGGCGGGAAGAAAACTGAAATTATACGTGAATGACTGGGATGTACCTAAGCAAAATTAATATTTTAGGGCATCATCATATAACACGGTCTATTAAAATAATATTTTTCCACGATAGGATCCACGCCATCTATCAATGACCCAACGGTACTAACCATAGACAGTGGCTGAATAATTAATTATGTATTGGATTCCAAAAATGAATGCGCCCTCTGCAGGAAAATATTTGAACCTACTTAAAAGGTAATTTTTGAAGGCTTATTGCTGATTTAATGATAAATAACACGTATTTGGCTTTGTTTAACGTAATAATTTAGCGGTGCTGGTGGTTTTTTCGTATTACAAAGTTAAAAACGACGTGGTTAGTATTTGTATATCTTTATTTTTATATTTTAAAATGGCATTCAAAAGAAATCAGCACAACACAAACTGCCGTGTTTATAGGTGTTATTCCACAAAATCTGTCAATAGAAGTGTTTAAGATTGAAGATAGGTCTATATTCTTTGCTAGGGCCAAACTTCTACCTATCTTCAATCTTAAACACGTCTATTGACCGATTTTGTGGAAAATAATATTTTATTATAAGACCAATTAGTCTATATTATAGACTAATTGGTCTTTGGCCCTAGTATAAGAAACTGTTTTCTCATTCATTTCTGCAAAGGGCATGTAACAATGTAATAACAGGGAACACATTTATTTACAGAACATAACCACTTTGTTGCAGTTTGTCTATACTTTTTTATTATTAGTCTTATAAAAGCAGAATATATTTTAGTTTAAACATTATTTAACAAAAAACAAGCACTAATATGGTATCATCATACAGTTTATCACACTTATTTTAGCCCAAAATGTAAGTAAACAAAAACTAGGGTACCTGTTTCAACCCAAAAATTCATATAATTAGCAATATGAAGCACTTATGGGACGTTTGACTGCTTTTACCACTCTTTTTACCCTTTATTTCACCCTAACACCCCCAACTAGCACATGAACACTATATTTATGGCAGTTAAATGCTAAATTGCTAGATGATGTGATATGAAGTGCAAAACTTTTACTCGACTTCCTCCATATTTGTTTACAATTTGCAGCGCCCTCATCGGTAATTTGAATCGCCAATGGGTCAAGAAGTGTTATAAACTTCTTATGGACTGTTATAGTAATTGCATTATGGGTCGATAGACGTCTCTCACGATGGGAATTATATACAATCACTTGACTCGAATGTTTGAGCTATGCAGGGACAGATGTCGCCACTCCGTAATTATCGATATATGAATTATCGTCACGCATTTTTTAATAACTCCATTATAATCTTAAACATTTCGTATTCGTCTTTAACGGCAACTCCTAAAATGTACGACTGCTGGAAACTTTTGTCGCTCAGAGTGTAAATTTCTAGCGCGACCAACATAATCGCCGGCTCGGCGAGGATTTGTGACGAAAAATAGATATTGCGGGCTATTGTTATTGTCAAAGCTGCGGCGCTTTCGGTAATCGCATTACACTGACAATTCACTCGGAATCCGCTGCTGCGGAGGCTTATTCGAACCTGCTGCCGCCATGCAGGAGTATTATAGGTAAGTACTGCAAAACGTGTGCAGTGACTGTGAGGAATGATGACTATTAATATTGTTGTTTGCACAGACTGGGTGTTTGTGAAACTGTGAACGGCGTTCATAATGAAATGTTTTTCCTTATACAGGGTGTTAGTTAAACATGCGGCAAAAATTCAACAGGGTATTCCTTGGTCTATTCTAAGGATAATTTATCCTTTGACGATTTTTGAAAAAGAATAAATCCAATTTTGCTATTTTTCATATTATTAATGTAGGTGAAATAAAAGTATGGCGTACTACACTAGACGGATCAAGGAAAAGACATGTAAGAAAAAGGAGTTGTTTTTTCTTACCAACATCCCGTGATACTTCGGAGTGATTATTTTGTATGTTTTTGTAGTTTGTATGTGTCGCATTTGTTAAGATTGATTGACGTTTGGCTAGTTGACGTGTAAACGGTTGTTAGTGAAGTCCTCTATCATGGCTCGCTATACGAATGCCGAGATGGCTGACATGCACTTTATTTATGGACTTGCTGATGGCAATGCATAAGACGCTAGGCGACTGTACATTGAACGATTTCCTAACCACATTGCTCCCGATAGAAAAATCTTTCAAAGTATTCATTAACGTCTTCGAGAAACGGGAATATTGAAGCGAAGTGGAGGACCAGGAAGGCCAAGGACTGTAAGAACGGTAGACGTAGAAGAGAATGTGCTTGGACATGATAGAAGAAGATCCAGGTACTTCTACGCGAAGAATTGCAAATACTTTGAATGTAAGTAATTGGAATGTTTGGAAAACTCTGAGATAATTTGTTGTACCCATACCACATTCAACGCGTTCAGGCACTTCTTCCTGCGGATTTTGCTCCACGTATTGCATTTTGTCAATGGCTTTTGCACACATTGGTTGAAATCCCTCAACTACTTGCGCTGATTCTTTTTACCGATGAAGCCAGTTTCTCGCGAAATGCAATAAGGGATTTCCACAATAACCATGTGTGGGCTGACGAAAATCCACATGAGATTTGTGAAGATCGGTTTCAACATCAGTTCTCGTTGAACGTTTGGGTTGGAATTGTATTTCTACCAGGAAGACTTACCGGCGAACTATACCGCAACTTCTTGGAACAAACGTTACCTCAGTTTTTGGAGGATGTACCATTGGCTACAAGACAGGCAATGTGGTTTATGCATGATGGTGCACCGCCTCATTTTAGTGTAGTTGCTCGAGAGTTTTTATCAGCAACATACGGAGATCGCTGGATTGGTCGAGGTGGACCTCACGTATCGCCTACTCGATCCCCGGATCCCATCAAAGGATAAAATATCCTTAGAATAGTCCAAGGAATAACCTCTTGAATTTTTGCCGCATGTTTAACTAACACCCTGTATAGGTATGGCATATTTCATGAAATATTTATAATATAATCCTTTTTCTTTACTAGTAGTAAAACAATAGGCCTTTTTTATAATACGTCTTATAAAATATAATGTAAGTATTATTATACGCTTGAAGAAAAAAACTGTTAAATCAATTATTTATTCAAAATACTGATTTCGGCGTGTTAGAGGGAAAAAATTTTTTTAGCATTACAACTACTGCGACTGTCATGGGTTTGTGCGAGATGAGAGAACAGGTTTTATACATATTTTAAAATGCAGCGTTCCATTTCTCACTACATTTTGGCAACTTAAGAACTATAACAGTTTTAAATTAAATTATAACACCCTATACAGAATATGTGTAAGAATAATGGAATATATATCTATTCTCATTAATCCAAAATTAAGGGTAAGGTAAGAACGCATCCATCACGGATGAGATGTCGGATGGAGACACCCTCACATGGGAAAAAGCATGTGTCCGACGGTTTTTATACCTATAAACTCTGACAAATATGTAACCAGTAATTAAAGCCACGTAAGAGAGGGCAGAGGGGTTACGATGATTTATATTAGGCGGCAATTTAGAAGGACCCAACCCTAAACATTAAAATTGGTAGTAGCGCGAGAGAATGTGTGTATGTTTCTGATAATAAAAAGCGTCAAATTGTAAATGCATGTGTTTCTTGTGAAGTAAAACAACATGCACATTACAGAATTGAGCGTAGATTCTAAAAATTAAATAATATAAGTATAGGGTGCCCTATTTATAATAACCAAGTTGACATCTACTTCCGGTATAACCGGAGATGCCACCATCTTGAAAATATTTAAACTGAATGGCCCCTATCAACGTTGGGATGCTACCAAATTGTCAGATTTCTCCTAATATAGTTTTCCCATAATCGATCGATGAAGTTCGGGGTGGGACACTCTGTATAAAACAAGTTGTCTAGTCCAGTGGCGGCTCGTGGGTCAGTAAACAGTAAATAGGTGACGCGGACTGCGGACTGAGGTGCGGGCTGCAAGTTCGGAAATGAAAACAGCGCCGCAGGCGAAAATTTCAAGCAAATTCAAGGTCATTGCAGTTGCCTGTTGGTATTGTGAACTTTATGATAGTTGAAGCAGACAAATACTAACCGGCGAATTCGCCATCCAAAAGTTCTTTAAAATTGTCACGATTGTCCGAACACTCCGATTCAATGTGACCTCGAAATGCCAACTCTTGTCTGCCTAAATAAATCGCTGTGCGAATAGGTAATTGCATAATCCGTCTATTTAAAAGGACGTCATCGTGAAATTGTTTAATATACAGGGCGCCCTATTTCTTGACCCGTTGCATGGGTAACTTTTTTATTAGTAGAGATACAAAAACGCTTAAATGAGCAAATTAGTGCAGTTTCGTATTAGTAATTCTACGGTAAGGCGAAAAATTATATACGGGGGAAGGTTGAAAAGTTATTGACAAAAAACCAAAAATCCAACTTTTCTATTATCCCTCGTAGCTCGTTCATTTGAAGAGTTAGAGAAAAATGCTTCACATGTTTTTTGCAGTATTTTTCATGTAAAATGACATGCACTTGCTACTTTTTATATATCTCTTAAAATGGTTGAGAATCACAGTAAAATATATTTTTTTTAAATGTAATGGATAGGTGGCTGTGACATTAACCGAAAGTCCCCTTTTTTCTCTTTCAGATGATATAACATAGTCCATATTTTATCCTTACAAAAGTAATAATAATCGTTGTTTTTAAAGAAAGTTTATTGTCACATCAAGAATGCTATGGAAATAAAACAAAAAATAAGATTCCTGATATTTTTAAAAACGTCTAGTTGGCATTTAATTATTGACAGATCATAAGTGACATTTTTAGTTTTTGTTAAGTAGTTTATTGTTTATTATTAATACTGCATACAAAATAATAGTGTTGCAAATATGTACACCAACGAAGAGAAAAATGATATGCTATTTTGTTATTATAACCAAAATCGAGATGCACAAGCTGCAGCGAATCTTTATTTTGAAACTTACATGGAACGAAGACAACCCCATCATAGAATATTTAGACAGCTGGAAAATAATATACGATTATACGGTTCTTTTTCAAAGCCTAAGGATGAAAGAAACTTCAATGAAGACACTGAAATAAATGTTTTGGCTTATGTAAATTTTAAACCTGATTCTTCAACTGCAGAAATTGCACATCACTGCAACACTTCCAAGGAAACTGTAAGAGCTATTTTAAAAGGTAACAATTTAAAGCCTTATCATTATTCCATATGCAATACTTTATATCCAGCTGATAATCAAAGAAGGATGACATTTTGTCGATGGTACATTTCAAAATGCGAAGTGGATCTAGACTTCTGGAAAAAGATTTTATTCAGTGATGAAAGTAGATTTACCAACAATGGTATTTTTAACCGCCATAATAACATAATGTGGTGCCGAGAAAATCCACATCTTGTTTCTGAAAGAAGAAATCAACGTCAATTTGGGATAAATGTGTGGTGTGGAATTTTTTGTGGCAAAATTATTGGCCCATATTTTTACGAAGATAATTTGAATGCGAATAATTACCTTCATTTTCTAAGGAATACTCTAACAGAGGAATATTTAAATGAATTACCACTTCATATTTTTAGAAATCTTAAATACTTCCAACACGATGGAGCACCTGCGCATAATTCCCGCGAGGTAAAACAATATTTACATGAACAGTTTGATAATGTTATAGGAAATAGAATGGATATCGACTGGCCAGCGCGAACACCTGATTTGACCCCCTTAGATTTCTTTCTTTGGGGGTTATTGAAAGATAAAGTTTATGTGACAGCTCCTCTAGATATAGAGGATCTAAAAGTCAGGATTCAAGATGCAATTATAAGCATACATGGACATACAATAAATAATGTTTTAAGAAGTATCCAGAAACGTTGCTTACTATGTATCCAAAAGGATGGTGGTCATTTCGAACATTTACTTCAATATAATTAATTAATTAATAATTTCTGTTCTCAAAACATTCTTTTGTTCCATAATCCATAGCATTCTTGATGTGACAATAAACTTTCTTTAAAAACAACGATTATTATTACTTTTGTAAGGATAAAATATGGACTATGTTATATTATCTGAAAGAGAAAAAAGGGGACTTTCGGTTAATGTCACAGCCACCTATCCATTACATTTAAAAAAAATATATTTTACTGTGATTCTCAACCATTTTAAGAGATATATAAAAAGTAGCAAGTGCATGTCATTTTACATGAAAAATACTGCAAAAAACATGTGAAGCATTTTTCTCTAACTCTTCAAATGAACGAGCTACGAGGGATAATAGAAAAGTTGGATTTTTCGTTTTTTGTCAATAACTTTTCAACCTTCCCCCGTATATAATTTTTCGCCTTACCGTAGAATTACTAATACGAAACTGCACTAATTTGCTCATTTAAGCGTTTTTGTATCTCTACTAATAAAAAAGTTACCCATGCAACGGGTCAAGAAATAGGGCGCCCTGTATAGTCTGGAACTTTCCCTCAAAGCGTCTTCGATTGTATTGAGTTTTTTTCTTAATTTTGCGAACATTAATGCACACCGTATATGTTCTAAAGAAGCATCGTGCTTTCGACAGCCTCGCGTAACATTCCCAAACTTGTTAAATCCCTCCTTATTCCACACGCCTAGTTTTTTTACACCCGCAATTAAACACGGCATACATAAAACATTTTTTAAATAAATACTTCCACACAACCACTTATACTCCGAATACCATTCATTCCGAAACTTCTGAACGAACACTTTATCATTAGACTTTACCTTTTTTCGAAATCGAGAGAAGGCACAGATCTCTCGCAATTTAAAAAATCTTTTTTGTCCTCATTTTTCCATTTAGAAAATGGTGTTTCTAATAAAACACAAACTTGATCATACATAGGAAACATTTCTGCGATTGATTATTACAATGATTATTATTATAATTGTTTTTTAACCGGCGCGACGTCACTTATAGAAGCAAACTGGCCACGGCAGTAGGAGTGATGTGATGCGCTATCGAAATCCGCGGCACTCATTCACCCACAGGCCACAGGACAGTTTAGTCACGTATCGGCCGCTTTGTTGCCATGGCAACCGCCGTTGCGACTGTCGCAGAAATACCACCTGATAGCAATCTGCGTCACTTGCTTATTATCACAAATTACTGAAACAAGTTCAGTAATTTGTGCTTATTATAAGAAAGGAACGGTACGGGGTTTAATGTTCGCTCTCAACGAAAGCGATGTTTTTTTAGAAGGCGTTCAACGCGCAACATTTTATAATAATTATTCTGTTTATTAACTATATAAATATATCTATTATCTATATAAATGTAAATATATCTAAATTACAAAATTTATATGAAATTAAAAATAATTTTAAATGATACAACCAAACACGGAAATTTTAGGTGAAGCGGCGCGTCACTTGCGTCACCTGGCGAGCCGCCACTGGTCTAATCCACCTGAAATTTTCGTAATATGAATTAATCACTCCGTATATTCCTTTGTAGTGGCGAGAAGGCGTCGCAAAGAAGGCAGACCGCGCCGACAGAGGACCACCTTCAGCAGCGAGCAGACCCTCCGGCTGGAGATCGAGTACCAGAGGTCGGAATACATCAGTCGGGCAAGACGTTGCGAACTCGCTGAAGCGCTGAGGTTGTCCGAGACTCAGATCAAGATCTGGTTCCAGAATCGTAGGGCCAAGGATAAGAGGATAGAAAAGGCGCATATAGACCACCACTACAGGTTAAGATGGTTTGTTAATAATAGTGCTTGGGTACTAGGGTGGCCACTATTTCCTTACTTTATTTAACTTTTTAAAAGCCTTACATGAAACAGTCAATGTGTCTCACTATTAAATTTATAATTACCAAAAAATAATTAGGCCAGTTTTCAATAGGTACTTTCTTACTGTCCTTAAAATAGTTAAGCTCTGTCCTCTACAGTGACACACTAAGCACAAAATATCCCTAAATAATTTAGTTACTTTTCGGCAGCAGTGTCATCTAGCAGTAACTTACTGAAACTATAATTTATTTTATTTTTATTTTATTCATACACTACCCAACAGATACATATACAAAATACAATATATGCAACAAATATACAATAATAAAAACAACAAATTTATAAATACAAAATATATGCAACAAAGAACGACTGAGAAGGTCACAAAAAAGAGAGAAAACAATAAAAAAGACAAACAACAACTAAGTAAGTTACAAGAATCAAAACATTACAAACATTTTAATGAGATAAAATCTAACAAAATGGGTTGATTTGCATTAAACAGAAAATCGATTTTCATTCAAAACAAGAAAAAAATTCAGCCTCTTTATTGATATCCCATACTGCAGTTAAATATGTCAATACTGTTACTAGTCCTATTGCAATTTCTGCACATTCTTAATACAGGAGAATGTTTTTGAAGATTAGTCCTGGCAAAAGGCAGAGAAAACAGGGCATTCTGTCAAAACAAGGGAAAAATTCAGCCTCTTTATTGATGCCATACTGAAGTTAAATATGTCAATACTGTTACTAGTCCTCTTGCAATTTCTGCACATTCTTAATAAAGGAGAATGTTTTTGAAGATTAGTCCTGGCAAAAGGCAGAGAAAACAGGGCATTCTGTCTGGAGTTCACTCTAGGAATATAAAAGTTTAACTTATTAAGTATTTCAGAGAAGTCATTACTACCGCGTATTACTTTGTATACAAAAATTAAGTCTGCAGTGACTCTGCGGCTTTCGAGGGTGATAACTGCAAATCTATCAAGAAGTTCTTCATGCGGAGTTCCTATGGCGGGGTAGACACCATCTACTTTGAAAGAAAGGAATTTGAGAAAATGTCTCTGGATCTTCTCTAAGCTATCAATATGAATACTAATAAAGGGACTCCAAGCAACTGATCCGTATTCCAGTTTGGATCTAATATAGGAATAATACAGAAGTTTAAGCGTATCAATATTGTTAAAATCATGGGAATTACGTATTATAAATTCTAAAGTTTTAAACGCATCACTGACAATATTACAAACGTGTACTGAAAACGACAATTTACTGTCGAAGGTGACACCGAGGTCTCGAAAATTACTGCATCTTGATAGTAGTGAATTGCCCAAAGTATAACCATACACTATAGATGACTGTTTTAAGAAGTATGTCATTATAAAACACTTACTAACATTTAATTGTAGCTTGTTCGCTTTACACCACAGTAATATTTTATTAATTGCTGATTGTAGAGCCATGCAATCATGAACATTATTGATCCTAGAGTACAGCTTAAGGTCATCCGCATACAACAGACAAGGAATATCCAAGTTGTACACAATGTCGTTAATAAAGATGTTAAAAAATAACGGACCCAAGACAGACCCCTGCGGCACTCCAGATTTTGTAACAAACTGTGTAGACTTTTCGCCACAGCACTGGACATACGATGATCGATTTTGGAGATATGATGAGAAGAATATCAATAGACTGTCGGAAAGCCCAAACCAAGCAAGTTTATTCAAGAGGAGATTATGATCAAGTCTGTCGAATGCCTTGGTGAAATCCGTATATACTACATCAACTTGTGAATTGTTATCGAAAGCATGGGTGTGTTTCTAAAGCTCACCGATGAGCATCGGTGGCATCAAACTGTTTTTAAATGAATCTCGATGCTTCCGATGTCCACCAACAAACTGTTTGTTAAACTCATCCATGGTTCATCGGTGGCTCACCGGTCTCACCGTCAATTTTTGCCGGTGAAAACGGTGGAAGTTTGATGAGTTGATGTTTCCTTCCTTCTTTAGGGTTTTTCGATAGTAATCTGTGGTTGCAGATGTTTTGACTTTAAAGTTGTAGTTGTTTTTGTTTGTAAAGAATGGAGTTAATAAGAAAATGCTAATTTTAGCATCTATAGACCATACACGAATATACCTAACCATCCTATAACATCGCTAATCCCTTGTCTATGCCATACATCATAAACCCATTGCATAGGCCAGTGAAATGAATACTACGTGACGTCAACCTTTTAACAAGTTGTTTCTAAAGTGGTAGCACCAGATTGCCACCGGTAATAAAAACTACGGTGACATCGGTGCTATCGGTGAAACATTTAGAAACACACCCCATCAGTAATGTATTGAGTAATGCAACACAGATTTGTTGAAGTTGACCTTCCTCTTATGAAGCCATGCTGATATTCAGTGATCCTATTTTTAACATAAGCATAAAGTGGTTCATATAGCAAGAATTCAAAAGCCTTTGACAGATTATTAACAATAGTAATGGGTCTATAGTTAGGAATTAAGTTTAGATTTCTTTAAAATGTCTGGGAAATGATTTGCTTTTAACGATATGTTGAACAGGAAAGCGACAGGCTTGGCCAAGACAACAGCACAATCACGCGAGAGAAATGATGGAATTTCATCCGGCCGGACCCCTAGTTACCTTTGCCTTAAGTTTTTTTAAGGCAACTGTAACATCACGTTCGGAAAATTCAGTAAAATGGAGAATGTCAGTGTTCGAGTTAAACGTATTATCAGCAATTGTGCCATCCGAATCAGAATCAGAATACGCCTCTTGAAAATATTGATCAAACGCCTCAACAATACTACTAGGATCCGACAGTTCAGTCATTAAATGACATTTTTGATGGCAATGCTTGACATTTGGACATAATGCAATTATGTCCAAAGCAAGAATCTTCTTTGTTGTTAAATTTTCGTTGAATTTCGCACAATTGTGTAAAAAATCTGGTGCGTGTTGAATGAACCAGTCGTAGCACATCATTTTTGGAAAATATTATCAGACAACTTACGACAAAGAAAAATTAGCTGCATATTCAGATGTTTCATTAAGAATGCCGAGACTAATCAACAACTTCATCGTTTTGTTTTTAAGAACAATGCTTTTTTGTAAGTGACAAAATGGAACGCGGCCTTGGTGGTGATAACGTGAACTTAAAACTAGAATGCACTGTATATTTGAACGAAAGAAAAGTATAATCAGACAACCTTTTGGTAGGTATACGAGCCAAATTTGAAGTTTTACGCGCTGCGGCTATCCCTTTGGCTAAGCCCCAACTTCTAAATTAAGGGTAGCACCGATATCCATCTCATATCTCCAGATCTGAACGGGGCGTCCTCCCCAAATTTGCCTAATCCACACATTGTATAACAAATCCTCTTCACACGCATGATTTACTCCTTATATAGCCTTATTTTCATTTGTACGTTTACCACTTAATTACTGGCCGATTATGATCAAGATAACACGTCGTTGCGAGGCTTTTTATGTGCCATTTGCATGGGAAGAGAGGATAAAATTAACAACATTATTAGGAACGAAATAGAACGCAAGTAGCTGACAAGTGAAATCGTTTTGAAGATACAGGTGTTTTATATTTTCCTTAATATTGACTGAAGATACCTTAATTACGACTGAGTAACTACTAAGTGGATACCTATATACCTATATACAAACATTACTGTTTTATATGTTTCTAACTGAAAGAAGAGATCAATCAAGAAACTATTTAATTTAAAACAATGAGTTTTGGGTGACAAAAAATTACCTCTATTAACTTTTCTAACACTTTGAATTAATAATAATAATAGCTTTGCTCGGAGTCAGAATATTTTCCCGAAAATTGATCCAATGTTTAAATTTATTTCCATCGACTTCCTTTCGCTCATGATAAATTTTTGTATTTTGAGTATAAAAAATACAATTTTTTTTTAAATTTAGAAAGGCGAAGTACATCTGAATGTCTAATTAAATATATTGAAGCCTGTCCTCGAAGACAATTATTGTCTGCAACAATTGCACCATCTGAAGATGTTTAAATGTTTCGTTTCACAGCCAATCTGACACCCAAACTGATCGATTATTCTCGTTAATGTCCAAATGACTTCCTATCGGTGGAATTTAAATATAGGGAATGTTAATACCAATGGAAAGAGAATTAAAAAGTACGTAAAGGTTAGTATTATAAAACACAGTGTTCTATTTACAATAAGTTAGTTATTGGGTTTTGAATCTGTCACAATTGGTCGGCCCATCCATTTTAGACACCCTGTGTATTATTGCACTAGCTTTCGTATTTTTTACATGTTTCGATACATTTCAGTGTTACTCTCTTAAAATTTCAAGCGTTTAGGTTACAAACTCAATAAGATAAAACGGAGTAAATGTTACTATGTTCTTTGAAAAGATTTTGAAAATATCAAAATATCTCGGAAACGATTAAGGATAAGACATCATGCTTATGCAACACCCTCAAATTTGACGTGGAATCCAAAAACAAAATAAAAAATAGCACATTCCATTTGAACTAAGCGAGTTGACATCGGCTTCCGGTTCCACCCGAAGTCGTACCTCAACGCTAATATTTTTAATCGATAGAAAATTGCGAGACACCCCCGTATACAAATTTTCAGAATTCCAATACGCGTAGTATTCTAGAAATGATCTACAGGGTACACCCTGTAGTATAGAATCAACTTTTTTAATTTATAACAGATCAAAATTGTACCTAGTGTATTTAATTAACACACCTTAAAATTAAATAGTCAACTGAATGCCACTAGATTCCTATGTTGACTCATTTAATAAATGTTAATGGTAAATTAAAGGATGGGTTATATCGGGTTATTCAGAATTTATCTCTAAAACTTTGAGGATATGTGCATCCTTAAATAAGAAATCGATATCATCAAAAAAATTTTAATAAAAGTAATTAGAATTTCCCGTAAACAATGTTTAAAGTTATACCATTATAAAGGACTACGTAGATGGGCAACTGTAGGTACTTCAACGAGATCGGATATACCACATCGACAAAAAACAGTAAACAAGTTTTTTGTACCTGGAACGCCTATCTATCTTTAAGTTTATTTTAAAGTAAAAACGCTGCAATCTTTTTTGCGCCGGGTGCGCCGGTTTCTTTCGTGCTAGCTAGTTTGCATTGCCAGTCCCAAGGTCACTCCATTACAGTGGACCAGTATTCAGCGGCGTGCAATGAAAAATTTTTAAATAGTTTGAAGACCCCGCCAAGAAATTTTTTTTTTGCACTACCACATTTGTACATGTATGTTGAACATCCCCAAATTTTATTATGGATAGGTTCTGAATAACCCTGTATACGTCCTATATGTATCTATGTGTGTTACTGTCATTATTTTTACCCACATCCAAGTTATGATTAATTGTATTGTACTAAAACAATTATTACTATCAATTGTATTATTTTCAACTTACCTCGTTCTTTTTGGATTCGGTTACAGGAAACTGCTAGGAGCCTTCCCAGGAAGCATCTGTCCTGTGTGCGTGGAAGGGCCCTGTTTCCATGTCCCAACGCTGATACAGCCCCAGCTATCCATAGCGCAGCCTGGCACTTCTACTAGCCCCACTTTTCACGAAACTAACAGCAACGACAATGACATTAACGTGGAATGAAATGGTGTTAGGTAAACTTATTCCTCATTAATCATTAACTATAATAGTTAATAAGGTTAATTATTGTTAAAATTAACTTCCATTTTCCTTAAAACTATGGAATGTCGCGTAAACATCCATGTGTGATGAAACTTTTGTTTTATAGACATCCATCCTGTCCCGTAATTGTTTTATACAGGGTGATTTATTTTTGGGCGTCCATTAAAAGTATCTTGAGAACGAAAGACTATTTTGATTTGAGAATTTGGCTGTGGGAATTCAGTGGTTTGGGATCTCTTTACGAAAAATATTTTCCAGGCTATACGAGTATAGGTAGTAGGTACTTCCAGAGATACCGGAAGTTGGCCCTAAAATTATCGTTATTTTCAATGCAATGGCTGACTTTTTGTAACTATTTTGATATTTGTACCTAGTCAATTTTGAATTGCATTAGTTACAGTTTCCCAATGGCTCAATTTGATATTTTTCGAGATATATTTTTTTTCTAGCATCACTGAATTACCAAAGCCAAATTTTCATATAAAAATAGTTTTCAGATCCAGAGATACTTCTTATATAATACATCGTTCTTGTTAAAGAAAAAGAAAGCTATGTTTATGAAGCAGGCTCTGGGTATTTTTCTTTAATTATTATAAACACATCTTTAGTTTTTATACATTAAGTTTAAGTACATAATTAGGTATAGATCATTAAATTATATGGTTTATAAATTAATGTTTACTGTATATATGTAAAAAATTACGGATAAGAAATAGTAAAAGTAAATCAAAAATTATGTATTGAAGATAGTTTATGCATTTTTTTAGACTCCCATTTTTTCCTAGTCGGCCATTTTTAGCCAAGTACGTGTTTGTAAATATTAAAACAAATAAATATTTATTAATATATAAAAACTATATTTTTACAGTATTCAAACCCCTACCCTTTAAAAAACGTCTTAGACGTTCAAATTAATAAAAGATTTATATGCCCCTTTTGATACCCACTTGAACGCCTATGATAAGGAACTAAGACAGGAATAAGGTACCTACTGTATCTACAGAATCGTAAACTATAAAATTTTCACTCTGAAAACCGAAGTCTGAGGATTTAACTTTCTTTAGAAAGATATATATTTTTTAAAAAATACCCCGCTCGTACCTACCTATAAATCTACATGCAGACGTTTGCGATATCCCAGTTTTTTAAAATAATTTTACAATATTTAGCCGTTTTTGCATACCTACTAAAAGCAAACAAAAAAGCAGATTTACTTTTTCACTAAACCTTTAATGGCTGGAGGGACCATAGATAAAATATATATACTTGTACTGAAAGGAGGGACTTACCTTCAACATTTAGGGTTGTATGTCTTCTAGTTCGCACATCACTAAAATTTTAATTAAAAATGGTTCCTATGCCCAATTAAGATATTTCTTCTTGAAGAAATATCTAGGAATACCTATGATAATTTGACACGACATGATGATGATTTAAAAATGTTAGAAACACAAACACACCAGTTCAAAGTGGCAACCTTAGACCAATTAAATAGTTTTTTTGTTTCTCAATGATGACAACTAGGTAAAAAGTCAGCACCTACTCTAACATTGCGGATGAATTTCGATGGTGCGAGGAGGAAATTGCGTTTCGGTGGTGTTGATACTCAAAATAGGTTTATGAAATACTGAGCATGTTCCGTAGTCGCAGTTTTTCCATCAAAATAAAAATAAATAAAACAAACAGTGGTGGGAATCTTAATAGTTCACCCGTACCACTCATTGCTTTTAAACAACCTAATTCATCTGGCTGTAATATCGCGGGACGGCCGCTATTAATGCCCACAATTCACAATATAAATATCGTGCTCGACAATCATTGCGGTAAGCGGAGCGTGCCGCGGCCGAACAAAAGAAGAGCGGAGATTACGCCGCCAGGTGGAAGTTCCCGCGTCTCCAGATCGGGCTTTTAAAGACCCGGCTTGCTCCTGCTTGACCCCCAGCTTAATTTCTATTTTGTCTTGCCGTTCCCTCGTGGCCCACTACGTAATATCCATAGATATTGTTGGCGTCTTGAACGGTAACAAATACAAATACTCCGAGAAAACGGGAGCCTGATTGGGATGGAATGCCAAATCAGGCGGGAAAGGTAAACGGGGAAGTTTTTAATCGCAGTGACTTGGCTTTCCGCGAGCCTTTGTTAGACTGAATATTATCAATAATCGTCGATTCTTGTTAAAGATATGCGCCTACAGACTATATAGATACAGTCAGCTGAATAAGAAAAAAGTAAAAAAGTATTATGTATCAGTCAATGAAAATGTTATTCGTATCTACCCTACTGTAGGTATGTACTTGATCTATGGCTACAGAAACAGTTATTTTCAGTAAAATCACTTATCCTCTATTGCAACATGTGATAAGTGTGCGATCAACAATTATTATCATACCATAGATTACTTAGGTTAGGGCTAATACCAGCGAACTGCCAAAATGCATAGCAATCAAATAAAAGCCAAGGGCCAATGTTGATCAACATAAACTCCACTCTAAAATTTACAAGGTACCTACCTATTTTTGGTATACTAACAGTGGTTTTCTGGTTTATACATCACAAAAAACTTCAAACGCCTATGGCCACAACAATAATTACTTACTTACATTTAATATGCACAAACATACACTCTTGTGTTAAAGTAAAATCACGACTATTTTATAAATTTTAAGTTTTAAAGCATAAAAATTTTGTTTGTCTTATATTGGCAATAAACAGTTGCTATAAACTGTTCAGGGCCAACTCAATAATTCGTGTTACATTTCTGTAAAATTGACATTTTATTAAGTGGTGCGACACCTTTTGCACCATAATCCATGTGTTTTGCACTTTAAAACTATCAAAATGAATCAGACACTCAATTTCCCTTAAATACAGTGCTTATATTGAATAAATTGTTGTGGACATATGCATGTACTATTACCAAGGAAAAAATTCGGTGGTGTTAAGAAAATTATGTTTTGGTAGTAGGTACTTAAAAGGAATATCTAAAAAATTAGGCTAAAGCGACAATTTTTGAAAATATTCATAACCTATGCCCCCAAAAACTTAACCACTACAACTGGGAAATTACTAAAATCCGTAATAAAAGTGATAATTTAATTTTTATATATTTTCATTCCTTATAGAAAAGTTAATTTTATTCATTGTTTATTAGCCGGATTGGGGTACCTAAGATTTATATTCTGTGGTGCATAATAAAAAGGTGCAAGCAATAAAACACACTAATAGTAAATATATTTTTAATCAATTCATTCATTATTGTTAAATGAAGTATAAAAATATCAAGTTATTTGTGGATTCCTCTTCTTGGTAATTTCCGACTTGATTTGATTTAGTATTGTTCATCTCAGGTTCAGTTTCACATTAAGTGTTGAAAAAATACCCAAAAGCTTATTCAGTTATAAAAGTGAGGAAATTTTTACCAAAACTGATTAAAATGTAGAAACAATTGATTTTATCTAAATAAATTTAAAATATTTTAAACTGTAATTTAAACACTAATGTCCGCATTTTTTTAATATTGTATTATAAAAAAATATATAAACTGTGAAACTGAAATATATTTAAAGCAATTAAAATTTGTCAAAATTTAACAAAACACTCTTGTACCGTAGTTACAAAAACTAAATTAAAATAGTATACTCACAGTCTGTTTGGACGACTCCAATACTCACCCAGTACTTCTAATGAGCGATTTACCCACGCTGGCCCCCGAAAAAATAAAGAATGTTAATTTTTTCTAGATTTTGGGTGAAGATGAAACAAATATGAATTTTTAAATATGTGCCAAATTTCTATGACGAATGAGAAATTCAACTTTATAATATTATGAAAATTTACTTATTCAAAACATTCATTAAGCACGTATACTGGATATTTCTGATTTGTTTCATAATTTCGTTTGTCATTAAGGACCGGTTCTTTAATTAGAAGTTAAACTACGAGTTAACTCATAACTAAGTGTTAACTCTAAGGTATATAATATATGAAAGTGTTTTTCAATAACAATATCTGCTTGAATTAGTAAACTTCAAGTTTGCGAAAAAATTTATTTGGGTATGAGTTTTTCGGGATTTTATAGTATTTTCGGAATTCTCTTATGATTTTTAGTTGGTCATCATTTTGATATTTAATGATTTGTTACTAAAAATGAATAAGGTAAGTAAAAAAAAACGTTGAAAAATAAATAACTGAGTTAACTTTAACTTGTGAGTTACTCTATATTAAAAAACCGGACCTAAGATGGGCATATATTGTCAGATTCAACATTTTTTAAACAACAAATACATTTTAATGTAAAAAAATTTTGAATGTAAGCAAATAAATCTAAAATATTGGGTAGTAAAAAGGAACTGGAATTTTTGTTCTCATTTACAAATGTTTTTTTTTTCAGGTGTTGCGTTGTATAAAAAAATTAAGTATTGATTTGGTTCATAACTCCAATATAGTGGACATGATCAAAGTGACATAATAGTTAAAAAACCGATGGAATATGTATAAATGACAAATAAAATAGCTTTATATTGAAGCATACTTTTATAAGATTTTGACTTTAAAATCACAAAAATCGGTTAAAAACTTGTAACAATATGACAGACAATGTGAATATGTACTAGCAAATAGGGAAGTGAAACCAAAACTATTATCAATTAATTAGTGAAATAATAATTATGGACAATACTAATGCCTAAACAATCCATATGTCAAAATATTCTTATAAGGGCCGGTCTTTCCATCTCTTTATAAAGTTGCTTTTAACTAAAAGAATCTTAAAGTTGACAAGTGAATTTATCTGGCAGTTGTCTTTCCAGGATGATACAGTAAAAAGACTTGCAACCAAATTGCCTGAGAATTTGAGGCCCTCACTAGTACAAATCGTAGCAGTTCAAGAATATGATTCAAAATATGATTTAATAAAACATGTCATGAAATCTAACAAATACGTAGATATCATTTCTTTTTTATTATTAACCTGTTAGTGTGATGCCGTAAATGTTGCTCGATTTTTTCTAGAACATTTAACACCGTTATTTTTGATACACAAAATCTCCTCATAAATTCTTCATCATCCCAGATCTTTAAATTGTCTATATGAGGCCTTACAGTATATATTTTTCGTTCGCGATTTGCAATATTTACCATGTTTATAATTTCATGATCTAATAATATTTCTTCTTCATAATCAATAATGTTTTCCATTATAAAAATATATTTTTTGACGTTTTATTAATCAAATTGTTTACTAACACTCAAATTTGTAAAATTTCTGAGGTTAGAAATCTCTTTGTAACTACTCATAGGCCACTAAAAGTGACCGATAAGTTAAAGAGCAGATAGAGAACTTTAAAGACAGGATTTAATTTAAAACACAGTGAAAAGACCCATTTTGTAGTTATAAGGAAGATAAATTTAAAAATATGTTTATAAGGAGATGGAAAGATCGGCCCTAAGACAGATTAAACTGCCATTTAATTTGCAATTTACAAACAATTTTAACTTTCACAAACACACTAACTTTGATCACACCCACCATGTTGGATTTATTTATATGAACTGTCAATTTCTAACACTTAATACTTTATATTTTAGTAGATGGCTTTGGATTTCAAAGTATAAAAAATGAAAATGGATGATGAATCGATATAGTAAAATAATAAAAAGGAAAACTCCATCCAGTCTCCTTTTAACCACGCCATATATGTGATTTGATGAATATTGAACTGAGTCGTCAAAATAATACCAATAATAAAAAAAGAGGAAACTGTGTTAATTCTACTCCAATTACCACAATTCATTTTCTGACTTGCAGTACTATTAAATCTCTTACAGCCAAAAAAAATGATTATATGAGTAAATCAATTTCTGTATTTTTCCGTAACCCCACAAAAACATATTGTGAGGTTATGCAATCAAATTCATAATAATTGTATCTACCTAAACCCTAAACCTACCTAACCCAGGTTAGCTTTAAATTATTAATTTATCACAAATAATTTCTGCTCACAACTACTTTTCCTCGAAGTATATCTTTTTTTTTACCAAAACTCAACTTTTGCCTAGGAATTGAAACATTTATCTCTTAACTTTTTAGTTTCCTATTAACTGACCTCTTCAAAAGAAACCTGAGCTAAATAGACACAAATCATTATAACCTAACAAAAACTAAATCTATACATACCTAGTCAACCTTAACATTTATCACTGAAACGTTTTTTCTCTCCTACGCTAAATCAAATCTGCTGTTCTTCCTAACACTATTATCCTAATTCAGACCTAAATAATCCATGTGTGTAAGTAAAGTCTAGAAGTTTGTTCACTCTTAACTGATTGGTTCAACGGATTATCGGGCCAAGCTTCAAAGCAGCGCATTTGAATCGTAATAAAATTAGAAAACACATTGCTAGAATTCAATGATCTCAAAATAGCTGTAGCTATTGTAACAACTGGAACAAGATACACCTGTTTGGCCAATACACAGAATATAATTATTTTATTATTAAACTTATTTTCGCATATGCATAGCGTAAAAGTCAAAAATAAGCAAACAAGTTTTATTGTAACAAATATTAGCGTGCTAGTCAATTAATTTTGTATTTTTTTTTGTCATGCTTGATACAAATCAAGCAATATTAGATAGACAATCAAAGTGGCTCAAATTTTAATAGGGAACTTCAGGAACCAATTAACGGAATCAAAATGAATTTATTTTCTTATAAAGGTACCAAGCAACTTCTGTTTCCAAGACATTTATAGTTGAGTCGATTTAAAACGTTTTGATAATGTATCGACAGACAAACATCAACCAACATCGCGCTGCATTCTTGTCATACTTTGTCTGTTCAACTCATTGAAAATGCTGCCTGATCTTACTGGTCTCATTCACCATCCGAGTAGAGTTCAGGTGCGTATCGCAAGGTTTTGGTACTTTGAGGGCATTTTTTATTCATGTTTTTATGCTTTCTACTATTCACTTATAGCTTGAAATAAAGTTTAATGTGATTGTAATATTAGTATAAAATTCTACATTGGTTTAGTGCAATGGGGCGTTTTTCTATTTTTTTTTTTTACATCGGCAATGGAAAGTAGTTGGAAAAAGAAGAGATACATATTTTTGGAATTTTAATATTGGGTTCATTAAAGTCCATAAATTATTTTTTTATTGTGCGCGATATCTATGTGACGTCACTAAGCGAAAATTCAAAATTTGCGCTATTTTTTAGTGATTTCTAGGATATTTTCATTTGTGTGGTTGGTGTCACTGCGTGACAACTCTACTTTTGTTTATGTTTGAATTGTTTGGTTAGGGTAAACATCATGGTAAACATGAGACATTGTTTTTAGTTTAATTTTTACCTGTGAATTGTTGTCTCTGGCTGTGACTGATTGTGGCCTCTACAAAACCTTGCTCCATGTTTAATAAAAGTTTACTTCACAAGAAAACAACAATACAACACGTCAAGTTGTCAAGCCGAACACAAACAGGAAATTTCAAATGTCAAATGTCGAAATGTCGACTGTCGTTTGTCGTCCTTACAAACTGAATCTAGCCACATATTATCAGTGTTGCCTCTTTATAGATACATATTCCCTAATTTTCGCTTAGTAACGTCACGAATATAGAATAAAATTTCAAAACTGAATTAAAAATTTTTTACCGATTCAATCTTAATAATTTTTATCCTAATAAATATAAAAGAAAATATATTTTATAAAAATTTAGGCTTCCACTTTCATTTCGATTGAAGGAAAATACCCCATTAATTGAAAGTAATATAGTAAAATACCCCATTAATTGAAAGTAATATAGTGTAATGTAGAAGTGTAAATGCGCTTGTCCATGGCCGGCACCGACCTTGCTACGGTTTTCGATTGTTGCACTATGAAAACTCTTTAGATCGACGATAGTTCAATTTGAAAGTTATTTCTTTTTTAATTAGTATTGAAACACCTTGTATAACGGAAATGGATGTTTTATCATAATAAATTATAAGAGTAATTATTTGGACCTCCTATTGGTTCTCATGTTTCCCTATTGGAATTTGAACCACCCTGAATTGATAATTTTCTTAATTCTTGCTATAAAGATCTGTTTAAATAACAATTAATTAATAATTAAAAAAGAATTTACCGACATTATTAGTTTACAAATTCCCCTTCTGTTAAATGCGATACTTACTTGTACAACTTTCTTAAATCTATAATAGTAAAATGACTATTGCGTACAATTAAACGTTGTCAATTTTTTAACCGAATATTTTTTCCGCCACGATCATTTACATAACCGTTTCGGTTTTGTACATTTTCCGAAGCCGACCCGGCAATCGTTGAACGCAATATACCCTACCTGTGATGAACCTGGTCATAACCTATCCAAATCTCCTACCTCGCTTGACGAAAAAGACTAAAATTATACTATCTTACATCTTTAATAAGTTAATCAAAATACAATTACGTTACAAATATAACCTACATCTAACGTGAAATGTCAAAATTAATAAAAAAAAGAAAACCATAAATGACGTAGTCAAACCATATAAAGTAACTTACATAAACACTTTAAATTTATACTGTTAAGTTTGTGTGGTATTGGTACACGATTTTGCACAAAAAAACACTTATTGCACAACTACTGAATTTTCAAGTTATACGGCTTCGTTATTATACCTAACGTAATGATTAAAGTAACGCACTAATTTCATTCGAATCAGGATCCCTGTGCAAAACGTCTGGCGTTATTTTGTACAAAAGTGGCCGCTTAGGCCCATCGGATGCGATAAATATACTGAGTGTGGGATGAAATTTAAGCTAAGCTCTCTCCGTACACCTGCCACTGTCGCTCTAAACGCAGTGTATCAGTGCACTTACATGTTAAAATCTCCTCGGTCCCTGGTTGCCCCCGTTTTGCTGGTACCCGCCGCTGTAACCTCCGGCATCTATAACAACAGAACGGTATCCATAATATGGGTAGTTTGTAACTCCGGCAACATGTCGTTTCTCAAATATAAAATTAATGACACGTGTAGAAACTGTCAATGTGATCATTCCGGCAAAGCAGAAGACATTGTTGCCAGCGTCTGTAAAGTTTCGGGAGATTTTTCTTCCTCCAATACAATAAACATTCCTAGCATCTAAAGTAAAGACCAGAATTAAGCAAAGTGGAATGACCTCGCTGATCTGGTAAAATGTAGTGATGCATGGGCGTGCGTATTCTGTTTTACCATTGGGTACATTTCAGTTAATATATACTCGTATACTATTCTATAGAATACTTCTAGTATATATTAAGTGAAATATGCCCAGTGATAAAAAAAAATACAAATCTAAAAATGTCTAGTTAATATAGACATTTTTAGATTTGTCATTAGGTGACAAATTATTTGCTTTAGCGTAAAACTCTCAAATTGTCCTGAAATTTTGCCTATCCCCCTATTTTCGGGTATGCTGAATACAAATCTAAAGTTATTTTTTGTGTACGAATGTAGTTTTTGAGGAAAAATAGCAGCATTTACGAAAATGGATGTGGACAAAATTTCAGAAAATTTTGAGTTTTAGGTTAAAAATTTCAGTGGAAAACTGTAAAAAACTAATGTATACATGTAAAAATGTAATATAGGTACCTATTATCAATTTATATAAAATTTTTACCGTTAAGAAACGCGCGCGAAATAACCCAACATCACGCCACTGTTTCCCTACTACCTCGAGCGCAGTTGCTTGTTGGTTCCTGATTCGACCAATCAACGTCGTTGAAGCTTAGAGAAAAGAAAGCGTAAATGCAAGAATATGTATGTTAAATAAGGATGAACAGCTTGTCGTCAACTTTACGACTTTCGCAGTTGCCACATATTCGGAAATTCCTTGATATTATCACAAGTATAAAGATATATTATATTTTTATACTTGTGATATTATTAAGTAAACGACAAATTAAACATTGTGTTTGCTTTAATAAAGTACAATGGGGATAAGGGATGTTAATGACAAGTAAATAAGGTAATTAATACGTTTCCTGTTTTAAATAAGAATACTTTAGAAATAAATGTGACAACACAGATCTACTCTTTTTCCGGTCATTCCACTTTGCTTAATTCTGGTCTTTACTGTACACACATATATATCGAGCACAGGCAGATATCTGGCGTAACGATAAATTGACAAAGCAACGATTGACAAACTCTCAAATCTAATTACAGATGGAGACTTTGACTTTTGCGTCTGGTCTGAAAGTAATGCCAAAACTCAAACACACACGCTTATAGAGACGTTCTCGATATCTACATATGCCGATGAAACACAAAGTTCTCCACTGATTAAAATTCATGATTGCTTAGACTTGTATAGGTACTTCTCGCGTACCATATCATATAATCAATTTAAGCACGATTTATATGCAAAAAAATGACTCTGAATTGTATGGTATTTTTTGAATACAATACAATACGATTATTAAAAACGTCATTCATTTTCGTTGTCATTAAAAACTCCCATTTAGTTGGTTAATTGAGCACATCAGAATAACAGAACTGTAATTTTTTTATTACCTGAATTGGAGAGATAACTGGTGGTGCAACATGCTCATTTAAACATGTCAAAACTCTATTTTGGGACACCCGGTATATAAATATGTATCTCTGAACCATAATTATTTGTTCATTTGATACTACTGCTGTTGGAGTTTAAAACAATTGCGTTAATTATCTAAATACTAATAGTGTTTTCTACACCAAATCTAAACTTTCTATTTTAGGTTCCCACACTTATATCAGAAACTTATAAAGTCTCCGCTTATATAACCATAAATCAATGTATTGGAGGAAGAATTTAATCAAAAATAAAATGCATGGACGAAGATATGTTAGTGCTGCTCTAATTTATTTATAAGAATTACTACTAGTAAAAAATAAAATAAACTGATTATACACAAAAAAATATTCTTAAGTGAAGCATTAGTTCCCTTGATATCTGTAACTACTTGGGCAAAATCAATTCACACTAATGAAGAATAAAATGTCAAACTAGTGGGATTCCTAATAATTTTCATAAGAATATACATTAGAAGACCTGCTTTTAAATTTTGAATGAATAAATGAAGCCAACTTTTTTTTAAATAAATGCAATCGGATTCTTTAAAAAGTAAACAAATAAAATCAAGCAGGCTCTGAATGAGAGATGTAAAGCGTAGCTTACCTTAGGCCGGAATTTTGCAGCTACTCGTGGTATTTTAGATAGTTACTTGAATTCGGAATCAAACGACTTAAAAATTCAAAACAAAGTCAATTTCCAAGGAGCAAAAATCGTTTATAGGGGTTTTAATTTAAAACTTGGCGGAGAGTGGGTGAACTCGATATTTGGTGAATAATACTGTTACGAACAATACCAAAATTCTGTGACTGTGGATTACATTATTCAGTGCACCTTTGAGCACTGTCAATATTTTCAGTTAAACAGGACGTGTGGGATGAAAACAACAAAGTGATGTGCCAAAAAGTCATACATTCAACAGTCACTTTCCTCTTAACCTTAAGATTTTATTTTATTTCATAATTCTCCAAAGCTTGCACTGTGCACCATGTCAAAATGAAAAATAGTCGCAATACTCGCATTTGCAATGCATCGTTACATGTTAAACTTTTCAATTCAGAGCCTGCTTCATAACACTTGTTTGACCACAAAGACACTTTACGCTGCCCCCGCCCACAAACTAACAATTCCAATCAACCACAGCCATTCCAGTGAGAACCGTCACCCATTCAACTCAATTCAACCTATGGAAACTATGATAACACTCACCTTAATGCGTCTTGCTACCTACTTGCTTTAACGATTCTTAACATAACATACAACACAATCATTAAATGGCACTCGAATGGGAAATAAG
The DNA here is from genome assembly GCA_963924545.1 of Pogonocherus hispidulus. Taxonomy (NCBI): domain Eukaryota; kingdom Metazoa; phylum Arthropoda; class Insecta; order Coleoptera; family Cerambycidae; genus Pogonocherus; species Pogonocherus hispidulus. The sequence goes on along the minus strand of OZ004695.1, from coordinate 66,777,801 downwards.
TAATACTTACTGTAAGGGGCTGGTCTCTGCTGTTGGTAGTTATTCCTTACGGCTCCGCCTCCGTAACCCTGCTGGTAGTTGTTGCCAAAATTATCCGTGCTAGGTCCCCCCCAATTGCCTCCGCCTTGGTTGTAGCCACCACCCTGAGGGCTTCCCCAGTTACCCCCACCAGAGTTATCCCAGGGGCCCTGTGTCCATGGTCCCCCACCGTACCCTCCTTGGCTTCCCTGGTTCCAATCTCCTTGGCCCCCACGGCTGTTCCAGTTGCCGCCCCCTCCTCCTCTGCCTCCACCTCCACGACCGCCTCTTGGGGGGCCACTAGGACCGCCGCCGCCACCACCGCCGCCTCCGCCGCCACCACCACCACCACCCTGGCTGTGACGCTCCATCTCGGCCTTGCTCAGGGCTTTTTTCACATCGATGTGTTTGCCCTTGATGGTGTGATTGCGTTGCACTGAAATATTCAATTGCCGCATTTTTTTTCAGTTATTCAATTATTCAAGATTCAATTATTTTTTTTTTTAGCCGTTATCGCGCACTAGGGCAGACAGTCGAATTTGCTATAAGATTGTACGATTTTTTGCAATAAAATTTTTTAATGTATTGTGATCAGCGTGGAGTTTTTTTTAATTGACTCCTTATGAATTGAATTCTCATCGATTTATTGAACTGATAAAAAAATATAGATATAGCCAATTATCTCCTACTTCATTAAAAAACAGGAAAGGATTAAATAATAATTCATCTGCTAGAGGTTGGCAGGAAATTTAACGATAACTACTGCCCAAAAGTCACATATGACTTTTTATCAAAACAGGTTGTTTGGATTGACAATTTTATGGCCAAGTATAAAAAAAAATCCTGTCCAGTTTAGGCTTAAAGAAATATTGTAAGCAATAATAATTCAAAATGTCTGAATTTTTTTAATTAAAATTAAATAGGTATATCTGGAAAGTTGTAACCGCTTACTTACATAAACGTCTTAAATTTTGTAGGTGGTAACTTTTCTGAATATTAAAATAGGAATCATAAAAAATGCATTTTTTACTTACAGCAAATCTTGTCGACAGAATCATAGTCCTCAAATTCAATAAATCCAAAACCCCTCTTCTTTCCAGTCTCCTTGTCAGTCACAACGGTGCAAGACAGAATATTGCCATATTGTCCAAAGTGCTCCTTCAGATCATCTTCTTCAACGTCTTCTTTCAAGCCCCCAACAAACAACTTCTTCACCGTTGCTCCTGACTCAGGCCTACCGATATCCTGTCTTGGCACTGCACGTTTAGGTTCTACCACGCGGCCATCCACCCTGTGTGGACGAGCGTTCTGAGCATCATCTACCATATGAGCTTTAGAGTAGGTGATGAATCCAAAACCCCGAGACCTTTTGGTCGTAGGGTCTTTCATGACGACAACATCTACGATCTCACCCCATTGCTCGAAGTGTTTCTTCAGGGAGTCGTCGGTGGTCCGGAAATCCAAGCCCCCAATGAACAATTTGCGAAACTGCTCGGGCTCGGATTTGTCGCCGCCCTGGAATTTCATTGTTTGTTAAGAAAAAAAATACACGCACTATGAAATGTCAAAATACTAAAACACGATAGTAATCTAACTAGATTTGATATACCAGTTCAAAATAAATAAGATATAATCAATAAATCAACTGTATGACGCGTCACTTTCGGCGTTGTAGGCTTCAGACCGCTTACTTATAGTCAAAGTTTTCTTCAAATCTCCAAACAAATCTAAATACTATACTTACTTTATCCTGTTTCATGATAAAATGTTTACTTCTATGCTTTCACCTACACACACCGTAATGATGATATTTACGCAATTTGTAAAAATACAGAAAGAAAACTGAACTTTCCCAAATTTACCACAACAAAATGGCAACTGGCAACTGCGACTGCGCTTACGTTGCTTCCGCTTCGCTTTTTTGCTTGATTCTTGATTTGCGTTTGCGCAAAATGGGAACTGCGATTGCGTTCCAAAATTATTAAATTGGTTATCATCACAGAACATACCCAAGGGTTATCTTACTTAGTCGTGTTCCGTGTTCAGCCATGTTCGGCAATGTTCAACAACAGCCATTGAACAGCCATATGCAACGCAACTATACGTAAAGTATTATATATATGACGTAAACCTATTACCTACGCTCATTTATTATTATTAGTATAGTACCTACTGATCGAAACAGAGGTAACTTAAAAATACGTCAAAATAAATAACAATGAATATCAATTTATAGGTACTTATATATTATTCATACAGAAAAATATGTTTTTATATTTTATTAATAACAATAACTTGTAAATAAATAGATGTACATTCACATTAAAAAAACATATTGGTACAATTTATGAATGATATTAACAGTTTTATTCTGCACACTGCCTTTCCATTAATAATTTTTTATTTGAATTTATTGAATATCATTTTTAACCCGGTGGCCATTGCATTTTACGTCCTCCTAACACGTGAACATGCAAATGGAATACAGACTGACAACCATCCCTTCCAGTGTTGATAACCAACCGATAACCGTTTGGCAATTGGGTTTTTGCTATCGTTCTTGCAGTGAGTAATATCTGAGCAAGATACTAAAATATAAGTAGGTATGTGTTATGTTATAATTATATATTTGTGATAAATGTAGGTATAGCAATATAAATATGTAAATCAGTTGGAATAATACATCTTAATAAGAACAGTACCTCCATGTCATTATCAGTAGCATCATCTAAGGTTGGTATTCGCTTTTTGGACACAACTAGAAAGTGGATAGGGGCTTGTGGATTTATATCATTAAAAGCCAATGTGAGCTCATCTTCATATATAATATCTGCAGGAATCTTCCTCGCTATTATTTTGTCAAATACTGTAACTATATCTTCATCCATGTACCTATATTTATGTAAAACTGCCCCGATCAATGGTATAGTTTGACGTTTCGATGTCACAGACACATAACTAAAACAAAAAGCATCTGGGCTATTTCGACCATAGAATCACGTCGCCTACTCGTATAAGGAGCAGGACAAGACAAGAGGGACCGACACAAGGATTGTTAACTGTTTACAGGATTGCTCGATCGCTCAATTTTGTCATCCGCCTTTGTGACGTCAGCGAAGATATATGTAATCGAATTGTCAAAATATACCTATTTTGTGTTTATTATATTTCACATTTGCAAGAGAATTTTCGTATTTGAATGATTATTAATATTATTATTTATTAAAGTTTGTAATAACAGTATAAAGTGTACCTATTTCTACAAGTTCGAGATCTGTGGATCTTTGATGACGTCACAATTATGGATTACATTGTAGTATAGGGATCGAGCAATCCTGTAAACAGTTAACAATCCTTGAGACCGACCATAAACTTAATAAGAGGAGACCTCACGGTTCATTCATAAATAACCTTTTGTTTTGTATCAATCATTGGCAATGTGTATGACAAAGAATACCGAGAGAAAGAACGGCAAAATTTCGACTCCGTGCAACGTTGCAAAAGTTTTGGGAAAACTTGCTTCCGACACTTCCGACGCCAAAGGCTTGTTTTTGGAAGGGTTGGGTATGATAATAAAACATCAAAAAAGGAATTTTAAGAAAATCAGTACTATACATTGCAACAGCAAAAGCTTGTGAGATTAGAAATTAATCGAATTGTCGAAATATACCTATTTTGTGTTTGTTATATTTGACATTTGCAAAAGAATTTTCGTATTTGAATGATTATTAATATTATTATTTATTAAAGTTTGTAATAACAGTATAAAGTGTACCTATTTCTACAAGTTCGAGATCTTTGGATCTTTGACGACGTCACAATTATGGATTACATTGTAATATAGGGATCGAGCAATCCTGTAAACAGTTAACAATCCTTGCCCTTATCCCACCCCTTAAATATTGGCTTAACCTGTACCTGTATTTTTGCCATATATATAATACTACTATAACGCGGGTAGAGGCCCAAAAATTCCGAAAACAACACGGCGCCGACATACAATCTCTATCCTTATCGAGAGTACCTTAGTCAAATATGCGCATGCGCACCAATTTCGCGACATCCAATAAGCATGCAGCATAAATACTGCATCTCTGTCTACCGACTTCTTTTAAAAAAAAGTTGAAAGTTGGAAAGTCTGTCAACCTATAAGCAATGTGTCAGTTTCCGTAACGATGGATATCGACAAAATCTGCGCATGCGCAAATCGAACAAAGGGTCTCTAGAACAGTATAGCACTATATCTTTTGTCCTTTGATGTTTTCGGAGAAACCGCTTATGGGCTAACATAGGAAATACGCGATATAGTAGTATTATATATATGATTTTTGCTTTGACTGAACTACCCCACAGACCACAATGGACTAGCCCGTCTTAGACCATGGATTACAATTATTTAAATTAATGATGATCAAGGATTGTTAACTGTTTACAGGATTGCTCGATCGCTCAATTTTGTTACAACCTACTCTGTACTGTAGAGTAGGTTGTGATTTTGTCATCCGCCTTTGTGACGTTATCGAAGATATATGTAATCGAATTGTCAAAATACACCTATTTTGTGTTTGTTATATTTCACATTTGCAAGAGAATTTTCGTATTTGAATGATTATTAATATTATTATTTATTAAAGTTTGTAATAACAGTATAAAGTGTACCTATTTCTACAAGTTCGAGATCTTTGGATCTTTGATGTCGTCACTTATGGGTTACATTGTAATATAGGGATCGAGCAATCCTGTAAACAGTTAACAATCCTTGAATGATGGACTGTTAAATTCAGTGACTTTACGAAACATTGTTGGCGACACTGATAATATTAATATTCTTCTCTGTGACATCTGTCATCTGTCCTGTCACCTGTCCTGACACAACATTTTATTTGAACCTAATTTAATTTTATTTCATTTTATTATTTGTACACGTACCTACTTCTAGTTGTTTTTTTTTAAGATATTAAGAATTATTCTATGGAAAGAATGTTGAGTTAGTGTTAGTAGACTGGTTAGTTTTAAATGAAATAAAAAATTGATGAATTATTGTTCATAGGTAGGTATCTATTATTCTTTATCATAGTGATCTGCATAGAATAATAACAATCTGCTTTATTTTTATATTTCTCTATGATGATCTGTTTTTAATCTTGACTGACAATACGAAAGATCAAATCAATTTAATCGACAAAGTTGTGAATTAAGGGGTCAAGCTAACAAATCAGTCAACAAAAATGACATTTATATTAAGTAGATTCAGGTTGTCAAATGCCACTTCATCATTAAAAACTACCTACTGCTTAACAAGCCTTGGTCGTAGCTCAGCAGGGGTAAGAAATGTAAGTAATACCAATAACAATTTTAAATTTAATTGTAATTTGCTTTTATAATATGACCCTTAGATGACTTCAGAAGCAGATAAATCCGAAAAAGCTGTACATGAGAAAGGGAAGGATACAGTCTTTGATAAAATAATAGCGAGGAAGATTCCTGCAGATATTATATATGAAGATGAGTACACATTGGCTTTCAACGACATAAATCCACAAGCCCCTACCCATTTTTTAGTTGTGCCTAAAAAGCATATACCAACCTTGGACGACGCCACTGATGATGACAAGGAGGTACGTATGAAAATGCTTGTTCCTCATTTACATATACTATTTTTTTTTAGATTCTTGCACGAATACTTCTCACTGCAAAAACGATAGCAAAAACCAGATTGCCAAAGGGTTATCGGTTAATTATCAATTGTGGCAGGGATGGTTGCCAGTCGGTATTCCATTTGCATGCTCATGTCCTAGGAGGACGCAAGTTGCATTGGCCACCAGGTTAAAAGTGGCAAAATTTTAAAATCATAGTTCACAAATTAATACTAATATCAATTATTGTACCTTGTTTTTATTTTAAGTTTTTGTAAGTTGAGAAATTTTTTTAAATATACATTATGTATTACAAAGTTTAAAATTTGTTAATAAAATCTTTAAAATGTAAATATACTTATAACAATTGACATTTTTTTTATTTTAAAATGGAGATTTACCTGGTACCTACAATATCAAGATGTTCCCTTCAGATGTCGAAGAACAATAAAAATATATATTAAAACTTGGAATCGCTAAAGCTAATTGTCGTACAAATTCCTGGTACCTGCCTAGTAAAATTTCAAAAAGTTAAATATTTGTAATACGAATATGTTCCCAATATGAAATATGTCATGATATAATTATCTTGTAAAATGGGAATCTAATAATTGCAAATTAATATACCTACCTACCTAATTCAGTTGTGGCACCGAGTGAAAATATGCTTCACCTTTGTGTGTTTACAATTTATACAAAAGGAGAAATAAGTACTTAAATATACAAAAGTAAAAAGTATACGGCTTTCATTTCTGTATCTCTTAAGCAACAGTTATGTAGTTGTTAGTTGCTAATGTTGCTATTGTAACCACTCAATATAGGCCAGTAGGAAACTTAAGCTTTGAGAAACAACCAATAAGCAGTTAGTTGTTAGCAAAGCAACAAGCAACTGTTGCTAAGTAGTTACAGAATCGGCTTCTTAGCGACAGTTGCTATGATAAACACTACTGCTCATTGGTTGTTTCTCAAAACTTAAGTTTTCTATTGGTCTATTTTGAGTAGTTATAACATAACAGGGACTGTTGCTAAAAAGATACAGAATTGCGGGTTGCGTCGTAGTTCGAAGTCTACACTCAGTGTTGCCAACCTTTGAGTAATCGTTTTCCCTCCACTTATTTGAAAAATTCCCACTTTTATCAAAAAATTCCCTCCAGCTAACGGAATTGTTTTTTATTGAAAATATTAAAAATATATTTACTGATACTAAAAAAACAGAAAAACCAGGAACATATATTTTAAAAAATACATAATTGTCTATTGCACACAAAAAACGAGGTACAAACTAAACTATGTGAAATATGTAAAAACATGCATACAAAATACGTCAAGTTCACTGTAATATAAGTTTTAATTTTCTTTATTGCTAAGGTTGAAACTCATACATTCTATAATTGTATAGTTTTAAATGCTCATAAGTAACTGCATATTTAGTACAGTTTACATTATTATTTTGAAAGCTGCTGCGGAGCAAACACATTGCGTTTAAATTATCATCACCTATGCGATTACGCTTTTTTGATTTTATGTCTGTTACAGAAGAAAATATTCTCTTCAGCCTCAGCGTTAGAATGCCTCAGCCTGAGCCTTAACCTCAGCCTCAGCGTGAAAGACGATATACTCATTTAGTATTTTAAAAATTAAAAAGATAAAGTTGTGTCCCGTGTAACATTCACGGGAATTTAGACTAGATTTAAAATATTCCCGTTTTGAGCTAACTTTTTCCCTTTTATATTGAAAATTCCCGCAAAACGGGAAATTTCCCTCCAGTTGGCAACACTGTCTACACTTTCCACCAGTCAGTCGACACTCGACAGTCTTCTAGTATATATTTTGTGGTCAACTGCGACGAAGTGTCACTAGCATGGATTAGTAGGGTCACCAGCATAGATTAATAACACGGAAGTCACAAGTTCAGTCAACGTACATAGTGATATATGTACGTTGGTTCAGTCTTTGCTAAAGATATAGATCTCTGCTCAGTAGTCAGAAATTATCCTTATTTGGATCTATGGTCAGAAATCGAGACCGATCATAGCCACGATCACGATATACGATCATGATCATAGTAAATATACGGAGAACCCACGATATACACACACACACGGCACGAAGAACTCAGACCAGAGACAACCATCCGAGACGCCGGGAGCCGAGATCTGGGTATATAATCTCTTTAATAATCTGTGGGGTATATATTTTTTGACCGAGACGCGGTCACGTTCACAAATTTATAACAACAAATCTGTGACGCGGTTTGCTTCTTACCATGATACCTGCTTTTCTTATGTCGTCGTGTGTTTTTTTTTTTAGTACCGAACTGCTGAAGGGTGTGTAGGGACGCGTGTTCCGGTTCCAAGTTGCGATATCTTGAAAATAACGCAAGTACCTACGTAGGTAACAGTAATTGGAAATAATTAATTGCTATTAGTGATTTTACTGAACATACTAACGCAATATCCTTAAATTATGCGGAAATTACTGCGGTAAAAGAGGACATTTGTGGTGAGCTAAGCTAAGTATGTGAATTTTGTGGTCTGTGAAATTGTTGACCTAAGTATCTCTTCATGTTATCAAAAATGTTATCGCGATTTCAGAGGACTGACACAAATCGCTATGCTCTAGTCTAGTTATATATTTATATTTTTTTCACTATGCTGCGAGACGGTAAAAGAGAGGTTATGTAAATTACACATACACAGATAAAATCCTAAGTACTTAGTGATTAGCGCAGATTGCGATTAGTTAATTTATTTACTCCCCATGGCTGATGATTATTAGATTTTGGATTGTTTTCCGTATTGTCATACAAAATATAGTATAGAACAACGATCGGTTGTGGTGACAGGTGTAATTATGGATGATTACAGTCCGCTGGATAACGATGAGTTGAGTGAATACGATATTTATGGGAAGACTCCCCCCAGGACGAAAATATTGAGGAAAAATCGCGAGAGAAAGCAAAGGGATAAGCAGACAGGGTGTGTATATTTTGAGATAATTGTGTACCTATCGTTAACTTTGCATGTTATGTTTTAAGACTTGTAGCCTACCTATTGAATAGAATTGCCTCTTTTCTGTTTAATTAGCTACCTACGTAATAATTATAGTTTCAGTACCTTCTTGCCTTTGAGTGGAGATGAGTGAGTGTAGTAATTTATTTACATACATTTTTAGTTTTTACCATATACCTACCTAGACCTAGCAAGGTATCTACATTTACTTTTTACTTTACCATAATCTAGGTAGGTATTACATATTCTGCTAGATAACTACAGATCATATACCTAGGTAGTCCAGTTTCCAGTTCGCTATTGCAATTTTCGGGGGAGCCCGATTAGTTGATTCTGTATTTACAGGAAATTATTTATTCGTTTTAAAAAGTTTTAATCTGCTGAGCAAATGTCGGACTGAATGGCGTAAATATCTATTGATATATGAAATTTAAAGAAAATAAAAATTGCTCCAAATAAAAGTACTGACTACGAATACTGAATAGGTAGGTATATGCGTAAATTGGATGATTTATTTTTAAAATAAAAATTTTTTCTTGTTTAAAAATATAACTAAGTATTTTTGCCAATTCCTCAATAAACTTGCCAGAATTCTTAATAATACTTAATTGGTTTAAATGATTTAGATAAGGCAGGATAAATACACACTTATAAAATAAACTGCATATATTAGGTACCTATTTATAGATTTTCCTTGGAAGTAAAATTCCGAAAATAAAAAATCAGTGAAGCGTTTTGAACCCCAAATTCCTAGTATAAGTTAGTAGTACCTAATATAGATCTAGGTCTTTTTTCCGAGATCTTATTCTAAGGGCCGGTCTTTCCATCTCCTTATAAACATCTTTTTAAATTTATCTTCCTTGTAACTACATGTAAAATGGGTCTTTTCACTGTGTTTTAAATTAAATCCTGTCTTTAAAGTTCTCTATCTGCTCTTTAACTTATCGGTCACTTTTACTGGCCTATAAGTAGTTACAAAGAGATTTCTAACCTCAGAAATTTTACAAATTTGAGTGTTAGTAAACAATTTGATTAACAAAACGTCAAAAAATATATTTTTATAATGGAAAACATTATTGATTTTGAAGAAAAAATATTATTAGATCATGAAATTATAAACATGGTAAATATTGCAAACCGCGAACGAAAAATATATACTGTAAGGCCTCATATAGACAATTTAAACATCTGGGATGATGAAGAATTTATGAGGAGATTTGGTGTATCAAAAATAACGGTGTTAAGTTCTAGAAAAAATCGAGCAACATTTACAGCATCACACTAACAGGTTAATAATAAAAAAGAAATGATACCTATCTACGTATTTGTTAGATTTTATGACATGTTTTATTGAATCATATATTTTGAACGGAGGACTAAACTGCTACGATTTGTACTAGTGAGGGCCTCAAATTCTTGGGCAATTTGGTTGCAAGTCTTTACTGTATCATCCTGGGAAGACATTTTTACACTTCTGAATATTAAATTTAAACTAGAGATCCCATAAACGACTAGAACTTAAAAAAAGTTATACTTGGTTGGTTATAGCCACAGTATGTTATATTTAGCTAGGTAATGTTGTCATAATTGACATATTTTGTTGATTATGATTGACGCATTTCATCTGTCTCACTTTATTATATAGACTTTCTTATTTAATCAGTATTGCCAATATCATTAAACATTATTTTTACAAAAGAGCAGTTCAATTACTACCTACGGCATTCTGACAAGAATAGACTGAGTGCGAAACCCGAGGCGAAACCGATCAGTATATTTGGTTGGTCTGACTCAAGGATTAATCCTTGGGTCTGACTGACAACCACAGAGACCAGACGACATGACGACATAGATAAATGTCATGTCCAAACCTTTATGGAGATGCCGGAGTAATGCAACGCCAGTCGGGGCACATAATCCGTGGAGTAGTAATCACAGATTATAGATAGTAATATAGGTAGATAGATAGATAGTAGATTAGGTACTAGTAATTTTCGGCATTTCCTTCAAATACAATTTAAGCAGGTACCTAGTTTTGTTTTCGTGGGATGGAGCGAAGCTGCCAATACCCTTGAAACCTATTATTATAGTAGTTGGCCAACTTCATCTTCGACTTCTATTATCGTTTTATCCAAATATTTAAAACTACAGAATATTACAGTACCATAATTAAAGATTTAAGTAATTAAGTCTCTAGATCATGGAAACTATATAATATGGTTGGTATAACAAGATAAATACAACCATAAAATTCAAGTTACCTAATATTTTGCAATACAAAGCATTCATATTTTTATGCCAATCTAATTCAAAGTATGTTTTATGTACATACGTTTTAATTGATAACAATTACTAATGCTTTTCGTAAATGATGTTGGAATTTTGCATGTGATTCCAGTAAACATGATGGTTACACTATTCACTCAATCTAGCAACTGAGCAAATAAAAAAAGATTTGTTCAAACAGTTAGGCTGAAAACGTTTTATCAACTGTTTATTTTAGGTATATATGAGCGTATGTATATGTATGAGTGCCTACAAAAGATATTATTCGCACTTACTTTAGTTTGTTTAAATGTAGATAAAGCGGATGTGAATTATCTATTTTATAATTTATGAAAAATAAACTCGGAAATAAGTGCCAAACAAAATTCGTTACACCCTGTGACTCCACTGGTAAATCTACCTATTTGAATCCTGTAATTAAAAAGTCTGTATAAGTATAATATTTTTTTAATTCTCCCTTATTAAACTTTTCCTTCTGCCTGTCAAAAGCAGCGTTACAGGCTCAGTTATTTACAATATTCTCGATACCTAATTACAGTCTTAAATTTTCCTCTCAGCAGATGAATTTTTCATGACAAACTTCCTTGAATTCTATCGGTAAAGTATGATTTCCGCCTGGCGAGTTTATCTATTAAATGCCGTGAACAGGTGTGAATCACCTTCAATACAACTAGAGATCATTAAAGTTAATACATTCTGATAATGTACATCGAGAAAATATTCATTGTATTGTTCAACAGCGGGTACCTATTTTGTTAACAAGGTTATGTTAAATAATAATTCTAAGCAGTGAAGTTAAATGGTTTAGAAAATCTCGTTCTTTGCTTATCTCGGTATCGGCGGGATGTTGGCCAATTTTGGTAAGTTTGAAAACTGTATACTTTAGGCAAAATTATTGAGTACCCTAATTGTTAGGTAGGTAGGTATAACATGTAGACTTTGATATAACCAAAGTCTTATATACTTAACTATTGTTTTTTCTCGACTAGTCTACAAAATATTTTCAATGCAATTTCAAAAACCTATTAGGCAAGGTAATTTAGGCGGCAAGAGGCACCGTAGAAGCACAAGAAGAAATAAATAACCAGAAGAATATATCTCGCAGGCGGCACTTTTGATCTGGTTACCGTGGATTAGTGACCTCAGTTCCAAAAGATAGTTTCGAGGATATTTTATTGCTTTTCCATAGGCGTACCTAATTAATTTCTATTTTTACGGTTTTATTTCGAAAAATTGTTTTAATATACCCAACGCGATTCATTTTAAGATTGTAGCGCCAGAACGGCAGTATCTTATACTAACCTATGGGGTACTGAGACTGGCGTTTGAAATTGTATTCATCAAACATTTGTTGTCGAGAACATTAAACCAGGTAAAAAGCTTGTAAAACTATTTTGAAAGGGGTAAGTAGTGATATAAAATTAAAATAGATTTCAATATTTTTCGAGCGTTCAATCTGAAAATGAAACTTAACCTCAAAATATGTCAAATTTTTTATTGGACATACGGCATACATACCTTTATGGAAATAGTTATTCTTAGAGAAAAGTAAAGAGCACACACTCTACTTTGCGTTCTTTAGTTTCTTTATCCATACTTGTCTCCTGTAACTCTTTAATGCCCAACTTATAGTTTCCACGATAGCTCCAGATTTTCCCGCTTTTGGAAAAGTATGAAACTGATCTCGGGGTTTTTGTTTGTCCAAGAGGAACAATGACGCTCACAACAATAATGATTCATATCTAATCAAAGCAATTAACTAATATAACAACAGATATTTCAAAATTCACAATAGACATACATACGCAAAACTGAACCAACGCCCCATGCGTTAGTTGTGCGTGCCGCCAGTAGGTAGCTTATTGCTTAGCAAGAATCGCGATGAAATAAAACAAGTACCTACTTAGTAGTGGTGAGAAACACACCGTACTGCCCTCTTTGGGTCTTTGCTACTATCTGTCTGACAATTATTGTCAAATTGACAGACAGGCGACTCCTATGGTGATGCCGAAGTAATGCATGGCCACTCGGGGCACATTGCCCGTGGAGTAATTGTTTTCGGCATCTGTTTTAAATAAATTAGTACCTACTTATGCTTGATGCTTGATTCTTATAAGCAATTTGGCACAGAGTTTATGGCGTTGCGCAGGCCAGCGCATGGAGGCGCTAGCGTCAATAGAGCTAAAACGAGTCACGTGACACGAGATAGAGAAACCACATAGAAACGAAGGACAAAGCCGTTTTTTTTTTGGTCCATGACTTGGTCAAAACATCTGCAATGTACAATCTGCTTGGTAATTTAATACATCATATAAAATGAAAGAGCACATGTTTGTAAAGCTTGTAACCCTGTACGTATTATCTTTTAGGAATTTCCTGTTTTGCTTTTCATCTGCCCGAAATGTCTAGACACTGAATATCTATTTCAAGTGTGGTTGTTTGTTTCAGACCAGCTATGTCCTCCCCGAAAATTATAAGGACGAAAACTCCACTAAACAGAAGAAATACCGTCAGTACAATGTACGATGAGCTGGTAGCCAAGGCCGAAAATGGCGAAGATCAAGGTAAGCTTTCAGTTAATTGTATCATGCCTTTGTATTTAAAATATAGTAGTAGTAAAATCGCCAAGAGTCACAGATTTCTGATAATAGCCAGATTACGTTTTACAGGTAATAAAAAATATACCTATTGTTTATTACATTTAAAAAAAACCCTTATTAATAAACATAGATAAACCATTTTAATAAAGATGAAGATGAAAGCACATATTTTGTCTATATCCTAAAAATATAATCATTTACAAAAAATAATTGCACCCCTAAAAAAATCGGTTATTTATAAAATAACGAATTTGTCCACTGCTTCACGAAAGCGCTGTATAAAGTATGTATTGGTTATTTTATTAACTACGAACTTTTTGCTTCATGAGTAGTTATTTATAACTAACACAGTAATTAGTCTAATAACAAATAAGTGACTTATATTTTGCGTCAATTGGTAATGTTATGCTGATATCTCTATCAGTTACTATTTCGTGGCGCTTGGCTCTTGGCTGACAATGTTTATTTACTTAATTTACCATAGCTGTCGACACATAATAATAATACGGTATAGTCAAGTGGTGATTAACCAAAAAATTACAGTATTAGATAGCTTTATTTATTCTGAGCCTTTCTGAAAAATTACGTCTGTTACATTAAAAAATATCATGACTGGTTACATGATACAGAATGTACAAATGCGATTGATTATGATTACTTATGACATGACTCTTATCTTATGAGTCATTTAAAACTAATGACCCCCGTTTTACTGACGGGTTTTTTAGTTTTGCGCGCCTGACCATTATCCGCTAAATCACGGTACCACAGGCCAAAGTGGGCAATGATTTTGCAGATTATGGATATACATGGTTTTAAACTTTGAGGTGTTCTATATCAAATAATAAAGATATAGGTATGACAGTATAAATAATATGATATACTTGAAAACACGGTACCACAGGCCAAAGTGGGCAATGATTTTGCAGATTATGGATATACATGGTTTTAAACTTTGAGGTGTTCTATATCAAATAATAAAGATATAGGTATGACAGTATAAATAATATTATATACTTGAAAACACAGAACACAGAGGGTGTGTTCTGTGCTTGAAAATATCTGCTATTAGGTATAATATCCTTTCCTTTTACCCATTAAACTGTTCTGAACAGTCCAATTACGTATTGCACTGGCTCCTTTTACATTTTTGGCAGATAATTCTTTTATTTTATGGCACAACTGTCCCAGAACCGTTCTGTGTCAATTTAACCGGTACATCTTGCACTTAAAAGGAAAACTACCAGTTTTATAAACTTGCTAATGAAAACTCGCGATGCTATTTCTCAAAGAGTAACTTTGTCAAAGAATAATGTGTGTTGTGTAGATCATATTTAATGTATAAAACGTATATTGAGCCTTCCCGTAAGCGGCAATGAGTGGATTTCATGACGATCAAAGTGAATAAAAAGATACGTTTCTACTCTTCCGGCATGGAGATTGGTATTTCTGCGCATGCGTCGAACCTCCAACCTCGAACATGATTGGTCAATCGAGCATTTAACTTGTCATTGATATCTTGATTGTTTCTGATTTTTGATCATATATATAATACTACTATATCGCGGGTAGAGGCCCAAAAATTCCGAAAACATCACGGCGCCGACATACAATCTCTATCCTTATCGAGAGTACCTTAGTCAAATATGCGCATGCGCACGAATTTCGCGACATCCAATAAGCATGCAGCATAAATACTGCATCTCTGTCTACCGACTTCTTTAAAAAAAAAAGTTGAAAGTTGGAAAGTCTGTCAACCTATAAACAATGTGTCAGCTTCCGTAACCATGGATATCGACAAAATCTGCACATGCGCAAATCGAACAAAGGGTCTCTGGAACAGTATAGCACTATATCTTTTGTCGTTTGGTGTTTTCGGAGCAGTGTTGCCAACTGGAGGGAAATTTCCCGTTTCGCGGGAATTTCCGATATAAAAGGGAAAAAGTTAGCTCAAAACGGGAATATTTTAAATCTAGTCTAAATTCCCGTGAATGTTACACACAAGTTTATCTTTTTAATTTTTAGAATACTAAATGAGTATATCGTCTTTCACGCTGAGGCTGAGGCTGAGGCATTCTAACGCTGAGGCTGAAGAGAATATTTTCAATCGCATAGGTGTGATAATTTAAAAGCAATGTGTGTGCTCCGCAGCAGCTTTCAAATTCAAAATAATAATGTAAACTGTACTAAATATGCAGTTACTTATGAGCATTTAAAACTATACAATTATAGAATGTATATGACTTTCAACCTTAGCAATAAAGAAAATTAAAACTTATATTACAGTGTAAGTACTTGACGTATATTGTATGCATGTTTTTACATATTTCACATAGTTTAGTTTGTACCTCGTTTCTTGTGTTCCTGGTTTTTATGTTTTTTTAATATCAGTAAATAGATTTTTAATATTTTCAATAAAAAACAATTATGTTAGCTGGAGGGAATTTTTTGATAAAAGTGGGAATTTTTCAAATAAGTGGAGGGAAAACGATTACTCAAATGTTGGCAACACTGTTTCGGAGAAATCGCTTATGGGCTAACATAGGAAATACGCGATATAATAGTATTATATATAATATATATGTGTGTAGTGGCGAGATACAGTGAAATACACTGTAGTGTCCTCTTTGTTATATGTATATGTTGTCATTGATATCTCGATTGTTTCTGATTTTTGATCTGATATTGTCAAAAGTTTTTGACATTTGACACTATGAAGATTAAATTTGACACATTTCCATATGTTGTTTTGTTATGTTCTGCCCAATCACATTACAATGTTTGCGCATGCGCATGATGAGCATGGTTATGTCCGTGACGAACTAAGATAGAAGTATACGTCGTATCTCTCATGTTTGTCATGTATTTGGTAGATAATGCTCAATATAGGTTTTATTTCATATATAGTGTAGATGAGTAATAGCCTATAAAGTGTTTGTTGCCATCATAACCTCAATTTCATGAAATCATGTCTTATCATCACATTGCCCAAAGCCATAGGCGGGTATGTTTTTAGGGATTAAACCAATTAAAAAAACTAAAAATACACATAATATTTTATTGTAGTTAACACAAAGTTGAGATTTACATATTTTATGAATAAGAATGTGTACGATTTTCCAGGGCCCAAGCGCAGCAACAAGCGCCAGATGAAGCTGCTGCGCGGCTCGGAGCGCGACCTGAAGCTGGACATCGCCAGCGCGCAGGCGGTTACCTCCGAGGGGGCCCGGCAGGCGTCCCTCCAGCAGCCGGAATGCGAGTACCCGCGCACCCCCGGCTACCAGATAGAGAGTTGCAACCGCTTCATGAGCCTGTCGTGCCGCACGGTTCAGTGCAACCGGCAGGCGGGCGGGCACGGGAGGACGGCGGCTACCGCCACTTTGGGCGAGGAGAGTGAAGCAGGCAGCGCGGGGGGCGATGAGTGCCCCACGTCCAGGGTGGAGTTCTACCACACGCTGAAGGTGCTCATCAGGATGGGCTGCGGGGACAAGCAACTGCAGGAGCGGAACCCCAGGAGGGCGGTGAGTAGTATGTGGTGGCAGAGATATGTAGTGTGTCTCATCACTCGCATTTTCCTCGTTTATTGTCTAATTAAGTTAAATTTTTTGTCAATTGCGCAATAATCAAAAATGAATATTACTATTATTTATAGTAGTAATAAAAATAGCGTATTTAAATATTAAAAATTAATATTTTTTCCTTAAGATTTGTATATACGTGAAGTTTGTAATTCTCAACACTTCTCAACAACAAAATTTCGATAAAACACAGGCTAGATTTGCCTAAATTTTCAACTTTTCTAACCGTCCTCAGTATGCAGAGGTCAGGCACACTGTACATATCCGTCCTCAGTATGAGTTCAATTCTGCGCACGCGTCTACATGGTTGTCCACTAACATGCGACGTAAAACAAATCAATTTAAAATCGTAGCTTTGCCCCTTTTTTAAACATCAGAATTTGACATGACCTTGTTTGTAATTTGAGGTTAGGTGTTGAATTTTTAAGGTGCTGTTTTGTGTTCTTGTTCTTATATGAAAGCTTAAACATTTCCTTGTACTGTATACTTCATTACTTCACAGTACACATGTTGAAATTGTAGGTTATTCGTACACTGTTCAAGACAAATCGCGGGTTCTACGCATGCGCACAAATGGTATTGCACTCCCCGTTAACGATACAGTTACATTTCCTTGTTTAGTACTTTAGTGCAATTTTATACAATAGGTG
Source organism: Pogonocherus hispidulus (assembly GCA_963924545.1). Taxonomy (NCBI): domain Eukaryota; kingdom Metazoa; phylum Arthropoda; class Insecta; order Coleoptera; family Cerambycidae; genus Pogonocherus; species Pogonocherus hispidulus. The sequence continues at coordinate 66,760,022 of OZ004695.1, read as the reverse complement.
TGCCCACCAATTATCAATGAAAACATCGATGGATGTAACAGACATATTATAGAGCAGTTATTTATAACGTGGTTTTTTTATGACAACTTTTCTAAAGCTGATAGATCATCTAAAATTGAAAATTAGGTCTTATTGGATCCTAATTTTGAGTAAACTTAAATATCGACGATGCGATAGGTAGGTAGCCATATTATACAGTGCGTCAATGATGAAAGGAACAAATTCGTTTAAAATTTAGGTAATTATTTTGCGGAAAAATGCTCGGACACGTCGCTTAGTATTTTTAGTTGCGGATTTTTTGACAAAAGAAAATTGGATGCAGAGTGTCTCAAGAAGAACATATGCAGTCATCATTTATTTTTTAATGGAACACTCTGTATATTATGCTATTTTTTAATTGTACGGTAAATTCTGAACACTTTTTGTATAACATACCATATCTCTAAAATCAGCGATTTTCGTAATAATGACGGCAAGGTTTATTCAGAATCGGTTAGAAGCTATCAGTTTTAAGAAAAATAAAATTAATGATTTTCTTTTGGGAGTTTTAACGCCTCTTCAGTGAAATAAATAAATCGATGCTCGTAGTTCACACATATTATATTTGAGTTTCGGTTGAACCATGATGATCCATACAAAAGAATAATAACAACGAAAAAGATAAGAACAAAGGAAAAATTAAATTTGCGTGTACGGGAAAATGTAGTAATTTATCAGTTAATTAGTTTTCCTTGACATTTTTATTATACCGCTATAATTTAGCTACCAACAAAAAATAATAATTATTGTTTTATCTTTTCCAGAAAAAGTTGGTAATTTATTATCATCAGTGTTGATTGTACCTCCTATACCTATTTATTTATAAATTAAAACATCTGTGAGATGTGTTTTTAAGTTTTCTTTTCGTGTACCTACCATAGACATATTATACTAGTCTATGGTACCTACCCATCTTTACTGACATAAAAAACGTGCAGGACGGGGTATGCCTTATTTTGTATATTAGATCGTCAAACGTTTTTTCTTAAAATCGTCTGCAATAACAAGACCATAAAATGTCAAAATATACACTTTTTACCTTATATATTCTACCATCCTAGCTAATTAATCAATCGGAAATACCACTGTTTATACAAATAGGCTGGAAAAAAAACATTTCGACTGCTTTCTCTTATTCTGTTGAAGCGCGTGAAAGTTTAGACTGGCAGGGAATTCCAAGTGTGAAATATAAAATGAGAATTCTGTCGTTCAGAACCCTCGTTTTTTGTAGGTATCAATTATTTGCCCACCCATTAGTATTCTATAAAATGTATTACGGCAAATCATAATATAAAACGTTTACTTCCTCACGTATGTAACTTAACTAGGTAGGTACCTGCCTACCTATGTGATTCGAGCCTTCCTGCTTTCAGTTAATTCAACATTATCTTTTCGGATTGCACTTGCGGCCAATACACTGTGTCTTTTATATTTTTGTCAACATCTAGGCTTTTTTGACCCAAGACCCAAGTCTTATGTTCAGCCAGCCCGCCCAGCCAAGCCAGTCCCGATCCCGATGCCAATAGTAATGAAAAAGTTGTATCTCTAGACCTTGTTGATTTGTATGTTTGGACCGGCGACCGGTAGGTCAAGGTCAAGGTTGGCGAAAAAGCAGGAAACATCTCTGCGCCTCTCACGGCAACTGGGATCCGAGAATAATAAAATAAAATTGATAAAACCCAGATTAAGTAAATAAGAAATTAATTCGAAAAACATTCCTTTGATTTTTATGCGATTATTGGCCGCCAAAGCAAAGACACGTGAAAAAACGGGTTTGAAGATGAGACATTATCGGCTAAATCACGCCACCCGCGAAATTCTAGCCAACTTGACTGTGATATAGCAGATGGGGCGCTAGTATCTTAGTATCTTGAGGGATGAGGAATGTGATTCTTGAACTGTGTGGACAAATTCATATGCGAAAATGACGTAGTTTGGTAGTCTTTTATACTTAGTAAAGGCACAGCCTTAGGCTGTGGTAAAGGTCACAGCCTACCAATTTGTGTGACCCCGATCACAAAAAGTGATAGGTGCTAGCTCTACCCTGCAGGCTGTGTAGGATGTTCTGGCGCTCTGTTGGGTGCAAGCGGCAAGATACAAAAATATTATAATACGTAAATGAATGCTGTAACCCAAAATGAAATGTTTCACGATACCTACAAATTACTTGCCATTGGATACAAATTTCCGTATTTTGGTATTTTGTATCTTGTTTCTTAATTGTAATTAAGCAATCAGAATCGATGAAATGACTTGATACGCCACCTTCCAGAGTTTTTGGTATTTATAAGAAAACAACCTCTATTTGTTTTTATAGCAAAAATTTTGGTTTTTAGTACTGTATTTTTCACGTGATGCAAATCACATATTGGTCAAATAAACAAATAAAATAAATCACTGACGTAGTTTTCCACATAACACCAAAACAGTATAATGGACTCGACGCGCGTCTCGCCAACCAAGTTGGCATCATTTGGAGATGATTCAAACTTCATCATCTAGTCAACTCCAGATGATGCCAACTTGGTTGGCGAGACGCGCGTCGAGTCCATTATACTGTTTTGGTGTTATGTGGAAAACTACGTCAGTGATATCTTCACACCAAATTTTCATTGGTGGATACTAGTAATAAAACACTGATTGTGTTTTGAGCGGTCTCGACACTGCGCCGGTATTTTGTATTTTGATGTTTGTTACCTACGCAGTATACAGCGTCACCTGTAACTTATGTATACGTCACCTATACGTATTTGTCATTGCATCTTCAGGCTAACTACTCTTTGGCCAATTTTGACATAATTTTCGTATACGAATTATTTCGCGAACACAACGTGAATATTTCCTAAAAAACATTTACTGCTATACTTTACGGCCGTCGAAAAGCCGAAAAAAAAACAACAAAGAAAATTATTTGTAGTAGATATCTAAAAGATATTGCGCTCCTGTCTTAATGGAAACTTTTGTGTATTTGTTTTTTCCACACTTTACTAACTACACTAACTTTAATTATGTATCCTTCAGATGAGCCGTGAAGAAACTCTTTGGCAAAATGAACTGAAGGATGTAATATGGCTAGAACTGCAGGCTTATCATGCCGAGCGCACTCCCACCGAAGAAGACGCCTACCTGTGCTCCGCCAGGGAGAGCGTGGAACCCCTCCTTCGGGACATCCAGAACTACCGCTTTCGGAAGCTCTCTCGCAGGTACTGTTTTGATAGACTTTTTCTAAAGTTGTCTATTTTTTCATTGCTTCTTAAAGGGGCCCCAAAGAATGGGGTATTTTCCTTCAATCGAAATGAAAGTGGAAACCTGTATTTTTATAAAATATATATTTTTTTATATTTATTAGGATAAAAATTATTGAGATTGAATCCGTGGAAAATTTTTAATTCAATTTTGAAATTTTATTCTATATTCGTGACGTCACTAAGCGAAAACTAGGGAATATGTATCTATAAAGAGGCAACACTGATAATATGTGGCTAGATTCAGTTTGTACGACGACAAACGACAGTCGACATTTCGATAATTGACATTTGAAATTTCCTGTTTGTGTTTGGCTTGACAACTTGACGTGTTGTATTGTTGCTTTCTTGTGAAGTAAACTTTTATTAAAGATGGAGCAAGGTTTTGTAGAGGCTAAGTCCGACAATTTACCGGTTATAGATCCTTTTATGATAAAGATCCTATAGATCCTTTCAGAAATAAAAGGGATGAAAAATGTAAGGTTAGTATTTAACTTAACAGTATTACTGCAAAGTCGATTAAATATATTCAAAAATTACCTTTACAAATTACGATGTTTTTCTATTATTAATAAATACACTTGTAATCAATCACAGGCAGAGACAACAATTCACAGGTAAAAATATAAACTAAAAACAATGTCTCATGTTTACCTTGATGTTTACCCTAACCAAACAATTCAGACATAAACAAAATAAAGTTGTCACGCAGTGACACCAACCACACAAATGAAAATATCCTAGAAATGACTAAAAAATGGTGCAAATTTTGAATTTTCGCATAGTGACGTCACATAGATATCGCGCACAATAAAAAAATAATTTATGGACTTAAATGAACCCAATATTAAAACTCCAGAAATACGTATCTCTTATTTTTCTAACCACTTTCCATTGCCGATGTAAAAAAAAAATAGGAAAACACCCCATTACAATATTCACACAAATATATTATATCGTTCTATTTCCAAGCAGTAGGTATATTTAGTTTTCTCTAGACCAGCCTTCTTACTGCCTTCTGCAGGTATTCCACCCAGAACAGCGACAGTGGCGTTGAAGACGATTGTCCTGGCTGTCTCTGCATGCACTGCATGTCATGTATGGAGGCGCAGAACGAAGCGCTGAGGGACATTGAAACGCTACTGAAAAGACTGGAGGACGCTGAAAGTTTGTTCCCTTCGAGTAAAGCTTTCGCTGAGCTGTATCCCCTCTACAACAGCCCTGAAATCGTGGGACGGGTGAAAGCTATGTGCTTGTGGTATGTAAATGAAACATTCCATAGATAATACTGTATATATATCATTATTTTATTTAAATTCAACTTTGAAAACATGTCGAATCGTTATAGGTACAACATGACCAAGCACCAGCGGCTTAAAATGAACATCTTGGGGCGTTTGCTGACCCTTTTGGAGAACAAAAGCGGCGATTGGCCCATCTTGGGAGACGAGATGAGTTCCGGAAGCCCCTCCGACAGCAACAGTAGTTCAAACTCCTCCAACAACGATGGCTACAATTGTGCTAGGAGCAGCGATTTCTTCAACGTGGCTCCTCTGGCGGTGCTGATGTTCAGGAAGGACCAGAATAGCGTGTCGCTCTACAGGAGGTATATCGAGAATATACTCAAGACCAGAACCTTGAATAAGGGGTTGAACTTCTTGAATCGGCTGCACCAGCATATTTTGAGGAAGGCGATGCTGACGCTGACGTTGCCCGAGTCGGATGAAATATACTCGAAGGTGAGGACCACATAGTTTTATAGTAAATTCTTTAGATTATTGGGGGCTACAAAAAAGGATAAACTGCACAGGAGATCCGATGATTACGATAGAGATAATGATCACAAGTTTTCAGTATGTGAACTTCAGACCCTCTAGTGTTCGTTAAACATTTTAAGATTGGAAATGTTTATGTTCGAATATCTATGGGGGACCAAGTTGCGTGTTTTTGTAATTTTTTATCATTTTAAAGCCTCCTTTATGCAACCAACACACAATCCAACATTTTCCACTCTGCATTTGCAATATCTCTAATCGGTATTATTGCTTTAGGTCAGTTGCGATACGGAGGAAGAAGAACTCTTGCGGTACGGCTGCTGGAGCCCGGAAGCCAAGGCGCTCAACCTGCCCTCCTACCGCTCAACCTTCCTCTTCCTGGCCATGGTTCCGTTGGAGGTGATCTACGAGTACCTGCAGATGCGCATCGAACAGAAACCGGACAACCCATCCCCGCTTAGCGTCCGTCAGCTTATGCGGGAACTGAAGGAGGGCCTCCGGATCGCCACGATAGAGCGGGAGCGGAGCGGTCAGTACGTCAAGGCGGCCGTAGCAGGTTAGTGTTGTTAAATTCCGTGAACTTTGTGAAATTTCGAGGTTAATTTGAAATGGAATCTCAATCTCTGACATTATCAGGAACTAACGAGAACCTGGAGCAGTTCATGGAGAAGCGCGACAGGTTCGAGCAGTGCACCCTGAGGGTATTCACCGACTACTTGGATTACCTGGAGCAGTGGGTGCTGCTCCACCAGAGCTGCTTCCAGAAGAACCTCTTGGAGGAGGAGTACCAGTTCTCCTGTGACATCGTCAAGTACGTTCCCAGGGGCAAAGAGCTGCTGATCAGTAAATTCTCCAATATCTTGGGGTCGATCTTGAAAAGGATCGCAGACAGGCTGTTGAAGCGGATCGAGGGCATATTGGAAGAGATTCCGAAAGTTCAGGACGGCCAGAGGAAGTGAGTAGGTTTTTGTTTGAATATAGGTAGCCTATGTCTTACAAAGGTTTGGTACAGTTTCGAAATGGGGCAAGTGTAAGGATGTAGATTTGTGAAGTACGAATAGTTTTTTTTAGTGGTCGTTATAATGGGGTGTTTTCCAATTTTTTTTTACATCGGCAATGGAAAGTAGTTGGAAAAAGAAGAGATACGTATTTCTGGAATTTTAATATTGGGTTCATTTAAGTCCATAAATTATTTTTTTATTGTGCGCGATATCGATGTGACGTCACTAAGCGAAAATTTAAAATTTGCGCCATTTTTTAGTGATTTCTAGGATATTTTCATTTGTGTGGTTGGTGTCACTGCGTGACAACTTTACTTTTGTTTATGTTTGAATTGTTTGGTTAGGGTAAACATGAGACATTGTTTTTAGTTTATATTTTTACCTGTGAATTGTTGTCTCTGCCAGTGACTTAATACAAGTGTATTTATTAGTAATAGAAAAACATAGTAATTTTTAAAGGTAATTTTTGAATATATTTAATCCACTTTGCAGTAATACTGTTAAGTTAAATACTAACCTTACATTTTTCATCCCTTTTATTTCTGAAAGGATCTATAGGATCTTTATCATAAAAGGATCTATAACCGGTAAATTGTCGGACTTAGCCTCTACAAAACCTTGCTCCATGTTTAATAAAAGTTTACTTCACAAGAAAACCACAATACAACACGTCAAGTTGTCAAGCCAAACACAAACAGGAAATTTCAAATGTCAGTTACTGAAATGTCGACTGTCGTTTTTCATCGTTACAAACTGATATTAGCCACATATTATCAGTGTGGCCTCTTTATAGATACATATTCCCTAGTTTTCGCTTAGTGACGTCACGAATATAGAATAAAATTTCAAAATTGAATTAAAAATTTTCTACCGATTCAATCTTAATAATTTTTATCCTAATAAATATAAAAAAATATATATTTTATAAAAATACAGGTTTCCACTTTCATTTCGATTGAAGGAAAATACCCCACTGTACTCCACTAAAAATGGTTAAACCGACAGAAATGTTAGGAAAAATGATAGAGATGCCATTGGAATTGCATGGAATTCCTTTATTTAATACGCTGTTTCTTTTAGGCAAATCCTGTTTTCCGTATGCCGTGAACTGCAGTCCCTCTTCAACGAAGAACGTGAAATGAGCCTGAAGACCATGGCGTTCTGCAAGACTGCATTCAAAGATCAGTCGGTACCTTCCTCTTGCCAAAGAACTTTAAAGGTATGATTATTGCTCTCACATCACCGAGTAACTTAAAACCGAACTGACATTTTTATGTTTGCAGGAGTGCATCATCGCCTTTAAATGCATAATTCCGAGGGCCATCGGCAAAGTACAGGGGCTGTTCGAACACATTAATTTTGCGTCCTTAGAAGAGACTGACAAGGTGCAGTTGAATTCGCGGATCAGGGAAGTGATGATGCAGGTGTACCGATTTGGCTTCGAGGTAAATAATGATTAATAATTTATTTATTATTTAATGCGCCAGTTTGTGAGTTATCAGAAAAAAAAACAAAAACTGACGATTTACAAAACGCTAAATATCTCCACTATAAAGAAAGATACAAACTTCGAATTTGAAACTTATACATTAAAAATTCAGTTAGATTTTCGATTATCCATATACATTAAAACGCGTCGATTCTGTCTCGCTATAAATTCTGTCACCGAATCCACAAAGTTTCAAAGCTATCTCCTCCGAGGGGGGATCCCGGAGCAATTAATTCGCGCGGGTGACAGGAGGTCGCCCCCGGTCTTTCTCCAATGCGTAGGCGTATTTTTGTCCCATTTCCTACTACGCGTTTTCCCAATTTAAACTCCTTTTCAAAAAACCTCTGCAAAATTTTCGTCGATCGCCGTTCGGCGAGAGAGGTACGGCTAGCACCGGCGTTTGTTCTCGCGCCTAATGGTCCCGTCACGCTTGCGGAAATCCCGACTCTTCGTGGGACTTCCTAGACCCTTTTTCTAATTTTACAGCTTCGAGAACCGCTTCACGCGTAAGTTCCATCCTTCCTCTAATCCTTTGAGATTTTTTTTTTTCGAGACCGTACGTCGACTCCTTCTACGTCTATTTCGTCTTCGACAATATCGAGCCGTGCCCTTCTCAACTTCTTTGTCATTTTATCTACCGATGTGAGATTGCACTAACGAGACAAGCACCTCCCACGAAAACTGTCAGATTAATTAAACTTGAGATAGGTTATTTTCCTACGAGAAATATTGCTAACGGAATCAATAGTACTGACTGCCAAACACTTCTGATTACCAAAATACTGAAGCGAAATGCTTTTCCAATTAGAAAATCGGTAAAAATTATTTTTTCAGGTTGACACGTACAGTTTACATACTTAAACGTCTCAAGGTAAACATTTGACATCAGGCGTGGTAGCGCAACGGGAAAGTCGTAGTATTGAAAACTTGATAATGCTGATTTCGCGAGTCCGAGTCACGCTAGAGGCAAGCTTTTTTTTTAATTATTAGTATTAGTATTTAGTTATTCTATTTCATTATCCGTAGCTTTTATTCTTTCTGCACGTAAAGTTTGGAATTAATTCGTTTATTTTGGCAGTCTGTTAAAGTCTTCTTCATTTTAGCTTAGAAAAGTAAATATCTACAATATTTTTGGTCCCATTGATAAAATTGATAATAATGTTTACTTAAAAATAAATTCTACTTTCAGTACCTACTTAAAAAACTATGATGTTATATCATCAACAATAGAGTACCCTTACAATTCATCAAGATATTAAGAAAAATCGTTTAGTATAATTACATCATTCCAGATACAAAATTTCTTAATATGTATTTTCATAAAAATAATATTATTCTAGATGCTTTTGTCATCCGAAGGGTAACCCCAGGCTGCAGGCCTGGACCCCCGGTAGGGCTAGAAATGTAAACGAAAATCACGAAAGCGATTTCTAGTTAGCTATTTTTAAGTTGCCGTAAACCTCTCGTTTTTGGGACACCCTGACAATAATCTGTCCCCCTTCAAGTAATAATCGACTCTTCCGAGCATTTTCCATAGAAACCAATCTTTTGACAGATAAGCGAGGATGAAACTTTTTGTTGAGTCGTCCTGTACATCCCCTACACACTCAAATGTGACACATTGATCTGTAAAAATTTATTAAAAAATTATTCAAATCTTTTATCGAATCAATTAATGAGCACGTAAATACTTTTTCAATATTGCATCATTTCCATGAAGTTTAGAAAATCCCCTTCTCTCAAGTTTTACAGAGAAATGGCAGAAACCACCCCTCCGGAATACCGCGACCGCCTGGCGCACAGCATGGTCTACTTCGCCAACCTGTGGATGAGGTTCGTCACCGAGCGCTGCGAGAGAGGCCGTGGCATGCGTCCCAGGTGGGCCTACCAGGGCATGGAGTTCCTCCTGACTGTCTGCGAGCCCGCTAATACCAAGCACCTCACCGAGGAGGAGTTCGATAAGCTCAAGAAGGACATGGACGTGTGCATCTCTCACGTGATAGGCACCACGGCGCCTTCTACGCCCGAGAGCGGCTTTCACTCGGCCTCTCCCAGGACCAGTTTGGATCACATCAGGTCGAGGTCGAGGGGTTCCTCCCCTAGTCCTAGACCCACTTACAAGAGTCAGAGGTCGGGAATGACGAGGAAAACGAGTTCAGAGCAGTCGCCCAGTACAGAGTTCGTCGACGCAACCAATTTGAATGTCTCAAGGTGAGTACTTTGCAACGTATATTTAATGATGATTTATTACCTTCATCTTAAAATGCTTCCCAGATGTAAAATATGCGGTGGTTTCGAGGTTATGAAAGGTAGAAGAGGTGTCTTATTCTCAACCACTTGGTCTTTTCTTCGAAGGTTGGTAGTGTTGAGTGTGAGATTTTACTTATAATATCATTGTGTTTTCTCTTAAAAGTATCTTAACATTAACAGAAAAGATATATTTTGCTATTAACAATAAAGGCGTTCTTTATATTTCTGACATTATGTTTTGATTGTTCTGACTTGAAATCCACAGTAATAGCCTTGCCAGCGTGGTGAGGTGTTTACCACGCATACCACTGGTCTCCCTCGCAACTTGCCAAGCCTACAGATAATAAACTTGACAGTATCTTATAAATTATTTCATACAGGAACAGGGGAAAAGTCAATTGATGGTTGTGTCAGTTCTTGCAAGTATTTAATAGTATTTCCGTAACCATTTGCTTAGTTACCTATACATTAGCAAAAGAATCTGTTCTTTTTACTTTAATTTTGCTTCTTTAAATATGTGAGTAACCCAAAATATCTTTAATCAGCATTTGAAATTGTAAATTTTAAAATGAATAAGAGGTCATTTATAAGTTAGGGTTAAGAAAGAGGGTCACAATGTGTGCCCTGAGGAACACATTGCGTTTTTTTGAGTTAATATATTCTTCTCTGTTTTAATCTTTTGTCTAACCAAAGATTTCTCTGTTGATCTCATATTCACTTCTTTGATTGCTTCTTAATTCCTTCCAGTCCACGAAGAGAAGAGAAGAACGGCAGTCCACTGGTACGGATAAAGTTCCCCCCGAAAACCCACACTGAGCACTACCGAGAAGCTGTGGATCTCCTGGATATCGAACTAGACAACCGCCTGCGCAAACAGAATCTCATCGGGAAAGTCCTAGCCTGCAACGCCGAGACCCGCTGCCATGTCCGGCGAAAGAACGTGACTTTCTCCTGGCAACGCGGTATCAAAATCGGCCAGGGCCGTTTCGGGAAAGTGTATACGGCCGTCAACAACAACTCGGGCGATATGATGGCTGTTAAAGAGATCTCTTTGCAACACAACGATACTGTCACTATAAAAAGGGTTTCGGAGGAGATGAAGATTCTGGAAGGGATCGTTCATAGGAATTTGGTGCGGTACTATGGAGTGGAAGTGCATAAGGTAGGCTATGTTAATTAATTAATATGCTACAACTTTCACTTAAAAAAACTTATTAACATTAAAAAAATTCAACTGCTGTACGTAGATCATTAATAAAGTGTTTATAAAGAAGTGGCCCTTTGTAAGACCCATGCGGCACCCCTGATATTAAACTGTTAGCAGGTGAAACATTTCCATATTAATCCAATTGTATACCTGTTTATTTTGGTGCAATGATCAAATAAAATAAAGACGAACAAAGACCGGTCTGCAAACTTACCAATTTTTTTTACTAAATGCAGGACGAAATGTTAATATTCATGGAGTTTTGTGAAGAGGGCACCCTAGAGACTCTCATAGCAGCTACGGAGCACGGCCTACCCGAGTTACTGGTGAGGAAATATACTTTTCAATTGGTGTCAGGCGTGGCGTGTCTGCACGACCACGGTGTGGTCCACAGGGACATCAAGACTGCCAACATCTTCTTGACTGAGGAGGGCAACTGCCTGAAGATTGGCGATTTTGGGTGCGCAGCTAAAATAAAATTAAATACCACTATGCCCGGAGAATTGAAGGGATTCGTTGGCACTCAAGGTAAAAGGGGCATCTTTTTCATAAACGGTTTTTTTTAGTTAATGCCGAACGAAGACTGGAAATGGGTTAATTTTAATTTTATAAATTACATAACGTCTAAGCTTTCCCATTTAACCTTTAGGTTTGACAGCTTTTGAGGTGCCATGGTGCCATCTTTGATTTTACCAGCATGAGAAAAACATATTTAAAAAATTGTTTCATTCTTTATGATTCATCCAACATCTGGTTCAAAGTCCTAACAGATTTAAAAAAATTCACAGATGATTTCGCAATCCGTGCAACTTGCAACCGATCATTTTTTCATTTGTATTTTTCATATTATGTTTTTCATTTTTTCTTTTAGCTTATATGGCTCCAGAAGTTTTTACAAGGAACATGGCAGAAGGCCATGGTAGGGCAGCTGATATTTGGTCCGTCGGATGTGTGGTGGTAGAAATGGCGTCAGGACAGGTGAGAATATTCGAATTTTCTTTAAGATCTGATTGTCAAATATTGTACTCGCTCTTAAAGAACAGGACTTGAATTGAATTACTTTTTAGTACAGTTGCTATTCTAAAGCAGAAATTACTAGAGAAGTTACTGTTTTTTTACATTTAATTGTTTATAATCAATTTTATTCAGTTTTTTATACAATTTATTAATTTATTTTATTTATATAAATGTTTTAATAAAAGATTTTTTCTAAATGAACAAACGTTTGTTTCCTTGCACATGCTACCCGATCATTGCTAACGTTCTGGTATTTCCAGCGACCGTGGGCCCAGTACGACTCCAACTACCAGATCATGTTCAAAGTAGGCATGGGACAGAGTCCTGACCCACCCGACGACATGATCGACGAGGGACTGGATTTCCTGGAGCTGTGCTTCAAGCACGACCCCAAGGAACGTGCGAGCGCCCGCGAGCTGCTTACGCACAATTTCGTCAAAGTGGGTGACGACCTGATATGAAGAGTATTATTTTGTGTTGCCCGTTTGTTAGCATACATTGAGGTTATGTTTGCAAAAAATGAAAGATTTGCAACGTTTTATGTTGTAGTTATAAATTCGCGTACTTAAGGGCCCAAGATGGGAGCCTTGAGATGTACTTATAAATTTGCGTACTTAAAGGCCCAAGATGGGAACCTTGGGGCGTACTTGGTATGCAGAAGATCCAAAAGTTGTGCTAAACGAATTTAAGGCATTGTTTTGTTAGGCAGCATCTTTAAAGTTGTTTTTTAAGGCCAATGCTCTTGACGGCTCTTTTTATAAGTAGTTTCTTACAATTGGTATTAGTGCTGGCAAAAATTGGAAAAAAGGCAGGCTCGGTTTTATTAAAACAGGTTTTTGCATCAAACCAGAAAATATCGGAAAATTTGTCGAAACATAAGCATATTCAAAAATCGGTTATTGCGGTATCCCGTAATTCTGTTAACTGGATATCTGGTTACTCCTCGTAATCAATTTTTGATTAACCAGTTAACACAAAAAGTCAGTTATGTGGGTAAAAAATTATCGGTACGGGAGAGGGGGCGGCGTGTTATTGTTTTGTATGCCGCGTTAGTGTCTATTATCTTTTATTACATAGTGAAAAGACACATAATTACTCTCGGACCAGCAAAAAGCAGTTTAATGAAAATGACAATTGTTTGTGACTAAAAGAATAAGCTGCATCTCGAACAACAACCTAAAATTCATATCAGAAACCTGCTCATAATATTTTAACATTACTTCTGGACCCTCTGTATATCTCTGTTTTTTGTTTAGATATAGAGATTTTCTGCATATGATGCATCTTACATTAAATAAAAAAAAATATATGTTATCTAGTTTGTAGAAATCTTAAAAAGATATATACCTATGCCTAGGTCTAAAATTTGTTTTCCATTATGAGGAAATTGGAAAGTTTTATTCTAGTTTTTATTATTTTCGATTTCAGTGAAGTCTTCATTTTAATGTATATTTTTTTTAATCATTGGTTGCTGCGTTGTGATATAAACTCATAGTAGTCTCATTCCAGCTATTTTTTAATATATCTTTTAATATTATTCATTATAATTTTATATCTTAGTATGTTAATAAATTTAAATTCATGTAAGGCCATTTCGATACTTTAAAATTTTTTCCAATCTATTCTAGTCAAAACGCTGAAAACCGTAGGACGGACTGAGAAAATTTAATAATGTACGTCAGGATTTATGGTTTTCTTATTATCTTGGAAATATTTATTTCTACAAGAAGTAATTTAAAGGGCCTGTGACAAATTGTGATACATTTTTTTTTAAATATACATCTTTGCATGACTTAATTTTTGATCAGTTTTTATGATCACTACAAAATTCACTTAGTTGTTGGTATTATGGAATTTTAATGATTGTATATAAATTGACACATATATTTTATCATTTAGATATTTAGAATGTTGTAATTGTTATGATTAATAAATATGTAAAATGAAAACAAGCTAATTTTCTTGCTTCTCCTTCATTACCAAATTAAATTAATTAATTAATATTAATATTAATTATAGCAGATATGCGATCATTTGAAAATGCATTTTTGCTATTAGAAGAAATTGGTATTTTCTGAAAGTTCAAAGAAAGTGGATAGATGTCTATTCTGTATTATTTAAATTTAAAAGAAATGCTTTTAATTTTTATTTGAAGAAATTCGTTTTGTCAAAAATTTTTGTTCTATTCCTTAAAACAAAAATATTTAGTTTATCTATTTTCAAGGATATTTTAATAATGAACTTTTAGGTATGCTTTAATAATTATTTTGTGATACACAGGCATTTCAAGTGGTTTCTTCATCTCTATTCGCTCGGCTAAAATAATAGGCAGTGATGTATTACCGGGTGACATATTAAATTGTGGTGGGGGCTAATTCCATGGGCGTACGCAAAAAATCATTGGAAAGGTGCTTAATGTCAAATAAATATAAAAAATATCAAAACATGAACGGTGTTATAGAAATTGTGAATTGTTTTTTAAACTCACCTTAGATTAGTTGTACGTCGGACGAAAATTATATCCAGATCCCACATGTGCTGTTCCTCTTTTTGTACATGCGATATACAGTTAATCCATGTGTGTGCTGTTACACGATCTACAACTTGTAGCAGAATTTTTACATCACCTAATTTAAATGTCGTGTTGTTTCGTGCTACTTCGCTTTTATCTGTGCCCAAATTAACTCGATTGGATTTAATTCGCAATGATATGGCGGCTATCGCAAATTTGTAACACCTCTATCTTTTGCCATTTCATCGACTACATATATTTCATGTATCACCTTTTCTCTCTCTGAGCAATCTTTAGTAGTTGAATTTTCAACATATTGTCCGCGTATTTAATGTGTTTCTGTCTTAACCAATCCATTATTTGCCCTTTCTTCCATAATGATGTCGGTAAATTCTCTGTTCTCCTGCTATGGTAAGGGGCATTATCCATTACAACAACTGCACCAGGTTCTAAGTGGTGTAAAACAGATTCAAACTATTTTTCAAACACCTCGCTGTTTATATCTTCGTGATAATTCCCAGTCTTTCGCGACTCAAACATATGTAGACCATTTACCAAAAATCCCGAATCACTTCCAATATGAGTCTTCGTCCTTTTCCGGAAGGTGCTTTTAAACCTGTAGAAAATCCGTCCATAAACGCTTGTCTTCTGTCCTTACGTTGCAATCTTGCCATACTTTTAGCTAACCATGTATCATCCATATAATATATTTTCCTATTTAAATCGCGAAATTCTCTTATCTTCTCCAAATATTCTCCCCTTCATGTCACAATCTCATTTTTCTCTATAAGCATACTCTTCCGATTCCGTTTGCAATATTTGAAATTCATTACATGCATTGTCCTTATAAGCAATTTATGCGAGAGTTTGGCCAAATCGTTGTCTTCTGCCAGAGCAGCCTGAACTTTACTTACTGTTGGAATTTCATTTTTGAAAAAGAAACCATGAATTTTTCGCCGAATAGCATATTTCACGGTAATTTTTTTCTTCCCCGTGTTTCCATTTTCTTCTTTGCGTCTGTCTCCACATTTTATTGCACGAAATACCCTTCGAACGGAAACTTTTGTTCGCGATCGCTTCCATAATAAAATCCTTTTCTTCGAACACTAAATAAACTAACACATCACTTCACAGTAAACATCTACAAAAACAAGTTCACCAATTAATGTATGTCGTCCAGGCACAAATTACCGCATTTCCCGCGTACTACGCTTATGTCAGGCGGCGATGAAATACTTGGATGTGTGTGAAATGCGCATGTTCGATCTTCTTAGCACTCTTGACTTTTGTTGCATAGGTTGCATATCTGGCTCTTCGTTGTTTAGCCCGTTAAACAAAGACGGAACCATGTCCGACGTAAAGAATTGTGGTGGCATGGAATAGAGAAGCATGAAACCACCATGGAACAGACAATTTATAGTTCTGTTCAATAGTAATGCGTAAGCGGCATCACTTTTCTATGTGCTAACGTTTGTGCCGCTATGTATTAAGTATTTACACTTCGTCCCTATTCTGTATCGAATTAGATCATACGTCAATGCCTCTTATTTTAGCCGACCACTATAGCTATCGTCGATTCTGCTATTTGTCACTTCACCAATTTGTTAATTTCCATGCTTTTGTATTTCTAAATTTTGTTATTCATGTTTGTTATCATGTTCATAACATAACATAACCTAAAACTTTAAATTTTATTTACGTCTTTTTAAAATTAATTACCTATTAAATACGTTTTTGACCATCATGCCCAATTATTAAATTAAAATAATGCTCTCAGCTTCAACATGTTTAAAACGAAACTGCTATCTTTATTCTTTCCAAGCTCAAAGAAAATGACCTCCAGCTCTTCCAGCAGTAAGTTCAATTTTTTATATGTAAAACAGTATTATATGACGTAATTAATATTTTCAAGGCGTAATAGTAGACAAAGTTGGACAAATAACTACGATAGGCATAAACAGGCCTGAAAAAAGGAATTGTGTTGATCTCGATACAGCAACTCAGATAAAGTATGCGATAGAAGGTTTCGAGCAAGATGACAGTTCTTGTGCAGCAGTTCTCTACGGTACTGGGGGTAACTTTTGTTCTGGCATCGATATGAACGAACTGGTCAATTTAGAAACCAATTCCCAGTTGGAAAATTTCTTCGAAAATGGATTTATGGTTAGTCTTTGATAAAATAGTGTTTTAAAGTTGCATCGCAAATACATATAGGTAGACATTCAATGGTTACATTATTGCTGCTCTTTTCCATAGGGAATGTCTTCCAAATACGTGAAGAAACCGATAGTGGCAGCCATAAATGGCTACGCAGTTGCGGAAGGTTTGGAGCTGGCTTTGATGTGTGACTTGAGGGTTATGGAGGAAACGGCTGTTGTAGGATTCTATGGTAGAAGGTTTGGTGAGTGTAACATTATTTTACAAATCAATTTTCCACCCTCTCATATCCACAGTTCTGAATTAAAATCTGAATTCTATTTGGTTTATTTCAAATCAGAGAGCTCATGGTGTGAGTTCTCTAGGTGAGTTCAAATATTCACTTTTAGTCCTTGTTTTATTTACAAACAAATTATGAATGTAATTAGAAAAACAACTGAGAATCATCATACACTCGGTTTCCATCGTTTATAGTAATATTGTGTTAATTTGAAATACCTATATTTGTTATATATATATATATTTTTTTCCAAAATATGTAGTTTGCAATTATGTGAAACAGTTTAAAAAATTTTTTATTTTAAAGAATAAAATCCAGACTATGTAACCAACAGCTATGTAGCGAAAATCTAATATTCTGTTTGTTTCTATTGTTTTATGTCATAACCTCCTCAACAGTAATTAGTAATTTTAAAATGTTTGCATTACATTTAAATTAGCTCATAATAGGTATAAAGATTTCAAAATTTGTAGAAAATTAACAAACTCTTTATTTAAAAATAATTTTAAATAAAGAGCTAAGGGTGTACCTTGCATAAAACAAGATTGTCTTTTGTTTATTTAGGTATCCCCTTGACCGATGATGCCGCACTGCGTTTACAAGCCATGGTTGGCCTTTCCAGAGCTCTAGATTTGATATTAACTGGTAGATCGCTGAATGCCAAAGAAGCTTTCGATTGGGGAGTAGCCAACAGAATAGTTGCATGTGGAACGGGTAGGTAAATACGCTTTAAGTAATAAAAAACCATAACCTCAATTCTGAAGTTTAGTTTTAATAATTTTTATTTTGGTATGGAGCGTTGAATGCCATTAGTTACTGATTTCTACATAGTAATTTTGAAACTGAAACCTGCGGGAAGAATTTCAACATTTCTAGCATATAATTTCGATAATTCTTAATAACGTCATAGATTTTGCTTTTCTTGCAGCGCTTGGACAGGCAGTCAACCTAGCTTCATCTCTGGTTAAATTTCCTCAAGACTGTTTGATTGCCGACAGAGAAACTGCATACAGGGCCGCTTACGACAAAGTGTACGAGGACCTCGTCAAGTGTGAGGAGAGAAGCGGCAAGAAACGGTTAAGGGGGGCTATCGAGGGCGCAAAAAAGTTTATTATGGGTTTAGGGAGGCACGGGAAGACATACAACTTGACAGAGAGGAGCGTATGTGAGTGGGAGAGGGAGTTTAGCAAAGACAGTAAAGTGGCGGCACCAAAAAGTAAATTATAATGAAGATGTAAAGTGTACAGTGATTTTACAAGGTACATAAAATTGTTAGTGCAATTTCAATTGAGTTGTAAAATTAAATAGGAAATAATTGAAAGTTTCAGAGTTACTTGTAAAAAGTTTGCATGTTTTAACAATTTCAAGTGTTACAGTAGGTCGTAATTCAACTTCTTAAGAAATATATTGTCCATCCTCACTACTACAGAAGTAGTAATACATTTTCATTTTATACCATTTTACACTAAGAAATTGAGAGTATATTGTGCAGTGAAAAACTGTCAATCAAGGCATTCAAATTTACTTTCCAAAAAAACAGTGGCTCCCATGATTTGAATATTTTTTTGTCTAAAAAGAATTTGCAAACTGCAACTTGATAACTTTTATAGCCTTGATTGGCATTTAAAAACCATTGTGATTCTTGAATTATTGTGTTTCGTCATATATAGTTTCTCTTTTTTTGACTCTCCTCTATTGTATGACACGTAGATAGATAGATAGATAGATAGATAGATAGATAGATAGATAATTTATTTTCCTTTTTGCCAATTACAAAATTGTCCTAAAGCCTAAAACTAGTAAAAATACACATAAAAATCAAGATAAAATAATACATACACATACATACACCAATGAAGGGGGTCCTATTCGATTAATGTTGGTTTTTTGGCTTATTTTGTCACTCGAAAATATATAAAAATAGCAAAGTTGTGCAAGCTGTCATAAAAAATTCAGTCGTGAAAGAAAAACTGGTATATAGGGTGGAGTGGACGACAAAATATGTTTCAATTATATCCAACTACCATTCCATTATTCTGTCATACACTCTTATATGAATCGAAATGTATATTAAAAATGTTATTTAATAGACATCATCTAATAAATATGCCGGGAATGGAATATGATGAATATTTTCTTAAAAGCTTGAATAAAACATTGAATTTAATAACTATATACTCGTATATCGTAAATTTATTTATTTTTAAGTAAATATAAGTTTTCAATCTGGTGTTCTGGATCTTGACCGTTCTGATGATGGTATGCTCATGGTGCGCCTCTTCTCTTTCAGGATATTGGGCAGTTTTAGTGCCCCTTTGCTCTGATTACTTTTTCGCTAGAAATACGAGGAAGTCGTTAAAGCTCGAAAGCTTACCACATATAAGTGGAATAACTTATATTTTAATCTGTGATATACCCTTAATAATAATAATTCATGTCTTATTTATGTGGCAGTTCATGAACCATAAATAAAAATGTTTCGGAAATATGTCATCTGTAAAATACTAAAAACAGGGAACCAGAAGTACGAACTTAAAATAAAGATTCCTAGTGCCAAGACAAATTAAAATGTGCCTCAAAAAAACTAAGGAAACCTAAATTTATCACTGGTTGCATCTACACTAATAAATTTATTTATTTTACAGTTAACACGGTTTTTGAAAATTTTTAGTTTTTCTACCATTTCACCACTTTATACTAGTGTTGGGCAGATTCGTCTTTTTTGAGAATCGAGTACTCGGCGATCGAGTACTTTCAAGAATCGAGTACTTTTCCGAGTACCGAGTACTCGAGTACAAAACCTAATATTGCAACATACACATGGTCATATACCTCGTATGCTCGCAGTTCTCGGTAGTAGATAATAAAATCTATTCTTAGAATGTTTAATAAAATCGCTTCTTAGAATGTTTTGTTTTGGGTTTTATGTTTTTAGCTTTTAGCATTTAGTATTTTATTTGAGTGTAAATAGTCGGCATCAAGTGTCTTTTGAATTAATAAATTTGAAATCTAATATCAAACTCCCGAACTCCCTCCTGTCCTGGTAACCAGTACTCGTACTCGACCATGATCCACAGCCTACAGCAGGCGTCAACAAAGTCGAAAGTACTTTGAAGAATCGAGTTCTTATTCGATTCCTGTTCTCGAGTACCACATCACTACTTTATACACCCTGATTAAAAATGTCAATAAAGGGGGCACCCCCACTTTGGTGGAAATCTATTTAACCTATAACTTAAAGACTAATTTGTACCCATAAAAAAAAATTTTTACCCAAATCCATTTTTGAAAAATGGGGGTGCTGAAATTGTATCAACTTAGCACCCCCACTTCCAACTGTGGGAAAATTAATCAGCCCATAATAAAGTACTAATTATAGACTAATTTGTATCCATTAAAAAAAATTTGTACCCATAACCATTTTGCTATAATTCCAACTTGAAAAGTACCGAAACTGAAATTAAATCGATTTGACATCGTTACTTGATGTTCAAATTTTTTTAACCAAAGATGATGATCATAGGCGAGCCGGTGGCTCAGGGCTTAGCGTCTCGATCGCTCAACCCAGAGGTCGTGGGTTCGAATTCCCATTCCACCAAACAATTGAAATTGTTTACTCGTAGATCAAGGCTTATTCGCAGGGATAGCTTGGCAACCACCCTGGCGATGAACTAGGATGGGAAGAATGTCAACTTGGTGTTAATGTGAGAGATTAAAATCGGTTGATGTTTGACTTATCCCCCTAACTAATGAGGTTTTCCAGGTTTCCCTCATTCCAGCACTGAATGGTGGTTAGGGCCTACCAACGTAAGTCGTTCCTGAGGAGCAAATGCGGGCCGCGAAATAATAATATGCCGCCCCCTCTCCCACACAAGTCTCAGACTTTCGGGCTAATCCTTGCGATTAGAATGAGGGGTAGAGATATTATTATTATTATTATTATTGTTATATTTGATGTTGTGATTGCTCCAGAGGCCCGACAAATGACGAGAGGGTTTACTTGCGTACCGACGATTTCGTAAGGGACCTTCTCTTTGTGCCTTCCTTCAATTCTATATACTCCTTGGACTTGACATTGAGCAATGGTTTTGCTTGACCCACTAAAACAATGCATGATCAGAGATGTACCGAGAAAACTATGAGATGCAGTACAATTATTGCATTGCGCGATGTAGTAAGTTGCCTGGTCCTCAAATAGATCAAGTCCGCTGTAATCTGGATCGTAACAGTGTACCTCTAGCAGTTTGCCTTTCTCAGTCATTATATCGAAGTTGGCTGCAAACAAAAATCAGTAGAGATGATATTGGAAAAGAAAAAATCCCTTTTTATTGTTTTCATTTTTAGAGGACTTTCAGCCAGATACATAATCAAATATCCTACTTATTTGAAGGAGATGCCGAAAACAACTACTCCACGGGCAATATGCCCCGACTGGCATTGCATTACATCGGCATCTCCATAGCAGTCGCCACATTGTTCATCAAGACCTTCTATCAGACACTGACCGGTTTCGCGCTTATTTTGCGCTCATCAGAGTGCCATTGGTAGTGGACTCGATGAACGATGTTGCGACATGATTGCCTAATGGGCATCGTGAATGTTAGTAGTGGTGAGAAACACACCATAGTGCCCTAAGAGGCTACTAAATATCCCACGTTTCGTTCAAGTTTTCGTACTTTTTCAAGGTTACATAAAAATGTTAGCTAAAAATAATGGTTTTACATAAGCAGGTATTAAATTAGATTAGTGACAGAATATAAATCCAAAATAGTGTTTTCTTACCTAGTTAAAATTCCTAGTTTAATTTCATTGTATGGGTGGTATTATTCTGTTTTTCAACATTTTTATTTATGTAAGTATGCAATGTACGTGTAGTTTGAAGAGTTAAGCAGGAGAATGATCAGTATTTGTATGGTGTCACCATTGACGCCTTTCCTTTTGAGAGCAGGTAGGTACCTAATTAAGAACTGATAGCATAATATATAATATATTGATGGTCTGAATGACGAAGTTATTATAAACATTCTCATGACCATGATTTTCTCAACGTCGTCAACTACCTATGCGAAAGTGGCGATTTTTCGTAATGCACGATCAAAGGCCACCGTCTATTTTTTTTTATATATATTTTGTGCACTTGCAGAAAACGAAAGTACACACAGTTGAGGACTGTTTATGAGACCCTGGGTCGTACCTTTATTGCGTTCATCTATACCGACTTCTTCGAATATGTAATCAATTATAATTGCTAAAAAGCAATCAGGATTCACAACCAACTCTTTATTTTTCACCAATGCGGTCTTTTTTATTGTGTCTTGCGTTACCTTAGCCTTAGAGCTAACCAATGGCGAATCTTTAGACTTCTTAAATGTCTCCAAATCTGAAAATTGCCCCAGTTAAATGCTACGGTTAGTATATCATGTCAAAGGGCTTTTTACCGATATATTTAACATAAAAATACATTTCTGATAACTGCCATAAACCATGACAATAAAATGAAAGAGACAGCGCCGATTGTTTGCAATGTCGATGTTTTTCGTTGCTTAGCGACGTGAAAACAATTGCAGCTACAGCTGGTGCGGGACCTACTTGATAGTCACTGTGACGGCGACGTTTTCTTTTGATGCTTTATCATCCGTTTTCAAAAAAGTGTTGACAAACATGGATTGGAATCATATCCTTGCTGTGACACCTGAGGAACTTGACAACGACGAAAAAGACGAGCTTTACACCACTATAACGTGGTTCGATTGCGACGGTGAAGATGTCGACCCAATAAAATGCAAAGCTCTGTTGAAGGTGAGTCAGGAGATCTTGAAATATAAGGGTGAACAGGTGGAAGCCCTACTACATGAGTTGGAGGAAGTAGCGGTTAAACAAGGGGAGGAGGAAGCTATTAGAAGGATGTCTGACGCGGATCCGAAAAGCTCTAGGTCCAGGTCTACTATAGAGTATGAAAGTGAGTGATTTTTTTATAATAGGGTTTTTACTGTACGAGGAGGAACTTTGAAAAATGCACACATAACTTCAGTTTTTGATGACAGTGAGGCGGTTTTACAAAATTTTTAAATTGTAAAATAAAATAACTAGTAGATACGAAATCGAAAAAGTAAACCAAACCTAATAAAAATGCATTGTACTTAAATATAAAAATAGGCCTTAACAACTGAAACGACTGCTCCAGACCTCACAAACAATATTTATTTGTAGAGATATGGCATCTGTATTGTTTTAGTAAAGTTTTTGAATCCCTTCAAACCATTTTATCCGTTATATTTTACGTTGCGCAGAATATCGGAAACATCTCGCATTTGATTATTTTCAGTAACACACTGGTTTATTAAATAATAATTAAATTTCAGATTTAGAAATAAAATATTTAGAACTAAAAGGCAAATATAAGAAAACTATGAAAATTAATGAAAAAAACACCGCAGAAATAAAAAAGGTAAGTTTATTCTAAATATCTATTTTTTTGTTCAGCAGTTCATGACAATAAGTATAACAAATTAGTCCACTCGATCTTATTGTACATTTTAATATTTTTAAATATAAGATCATTTTTTTTATTAATGACAATCTTCTTAATTAAATTCAAATCTACTGATTTATTTTATTTTGGCCAACCAGGCTCATTATCATTCTGCACCACTGGTTTATTTCGTAGCGTTGTCGAAGTGCAAATAAAGTAAACATTGCCTGATCATTTTACAGTTAAATCACAAAATAAAAAGTTTGGAAAAAGAGAATAAACGTTTGCAAAACGAAATTCAGATGAAATCTGAGGAAACGGGGAGCGAATCGGATCCATCAGAGACGGCCAAGGATCAACAGAGGGAATTGATGGAGACAGTCCAGAATAAAAATAAACATATATCACAGCTCCTACAGGATATAGAAGTAAGTCCTCGAATACTGATTTATCGTACAGTTAAAAAAATAATAGAAATATTTAACTATTCTAGTCAAAGCCAGAATTAAGCAAAGTGGAATGACCTCGCCGATCTGGTAAAATGCGGTGATGCATGGGCGTGCGTATTTTGTTTTACCATTGGGCACATTTCAGTTAATATATACTCGTATACTATTCTATAGAATACCTACTTCTAGTATATGCACTTCCACTTTTTTAACTAACACAAATAAGTATAAACACTGACACAAAGAATATATACACTGATAATTTTACCACAAATTTTTACCGTTAAGAAACGCGCGCGAAATAACCCAACATCTCGCCACTGTTTCCCCACTACCTCGAGCGCAGTCGCTGGTTGGTTCCTGATTCGACCAATCAACGTCGTTGAAGCTCAGAGAAAAGAAAGCGTAAATGCAAGAATATGTATGTTAAATAAGGATGAACAGCTTGTCGTCAACTTTACGACTTTCGCAGTTGCCACGTATTCGGAAATTGGTTGATATTATTAAGGAAATTAATACGTTTCCTGTTTTAAATAAGAATACTTTAGAAATAAATGTGACAACATAGATCTACTCTTTTTCCGGTCATTGCACTTTGCTTAATTCTGGCTTCGACTTTAAAAAATATTTAAAAAAACATAAATATTCAAAGATGTGTAAATATTTCGGTTGCACATTTGTTATTGGGACACACTGTATACCCTGCTCAAAATTTAAAGAAAAACTGTTTCCATTTAACCAAATCTCCTGCTATCCACACACTTATAAAAGTATAACTGTGTTGGTTTTTGAATTTCAAGCTTGTAGAAAAGGAAAATTTTATCTTACGCGAGAAACTTACCAGCGTCAGAGACGAGCTATCCATTGGCACGAAAGAAATATCCACTATGACAGACATTTTAAAGGCAAAAGAAGCAGCCATAGAAGAAAACGAAGGTAACAGTTCTCGCAAAGTTCCAACTTAATTTTTAATTTTTTAATGTCATCCTCTTTAGAATCCTTGAGGAAGATTACCGCGCAGTACGAGATTTTACAAGAAGAGTTTGACGAGTTGCAGTTGGTGAAACATAATCTGGAAGAAGAAATGAGAGAGTTCGCCGACGAAATAAATGTGCGAATAGATCAATGGAAGGTAAGAACCCATTTATGGTTGCATAAGAATGGAAAGGTTGCCGTCGGTACAATTTACTGCCAACCATTGCATTTTCTCTTTTCCAAACAGACTTTTGCGAATAAATAATGTTAATTTAGAAAATACTGGACCAAAAAGATGCAGAGATCCAAGAACTCAAGAGCAGAACCTACCAAGCAAGCCTAAATTCTTCTCTGTCCAGTTTACCCAACGATGAGATCGAGAAATCACAAGTTAAGGCTTTACAGAGAGCCCTTTCAGAAAGGGAAAAACAATTGCTGGAAGTGCAGATTCAGCTTCAGGTAGCTACCAAGGAAATGGAAGAAAATACGGCGATTCTGCGAACGCTTAAAACGGAAAAGGATAGAGATACCGGCAAGGTCAAGGAATTGAGTGAGACAGTGAAGAATTTGAAGAAACAGTTGAAGGCGGTTCATGAACGATGTCAGAATTTGCAGGAAGAGGTTACGCATGCAGAAAAAACAGTTGCTAGTAAAGATGCACAGGTAAAAGCAGAATACTGTTCAAGTAATATCGATGAACAACTTTATCTTTTTAGCTGAAGGCTATTTTCAGTAAGATGCAAGAAAATGGTCAGGTGGATTTGGTCATTAAAATTCAAGAATTGCAAGATTTGAAGTCCGAAAATAGGATTAAAGAGAAGCAGATAATTAATTTGGTCAAAACTTCCAATAAGTTGCAAAATACTTGCGATTTGCTAGAGAACGAAAATGAAGTGTTAAGGTAAGTATACACAATAAGGAAATCTGTACCCAAAAGCATGGTTCCAATTCAAATTAATTTATAACTTTTAGGGATAAATTGGGAATGTCAGACGATGAAGAACTAGACTTAAGCGGCCTTGCAACAAGACAATCCAAATATAAGAAAGAGCTAGAGGCCATGAAAAAGAAATTAACCAGGATGGAAGAAGAGAAACTGTCCTTAAAATCAGAAGTCCAGAGGCTCAACCGAATAATATCTTCCCTATCAGACCAAATCCTGGAACTGGGAGAGAAACCTGCCTACGGCAACGTCACAGAAGACAAAACAACGTCTGCAGCCCTCAAAAACGAAAACAAGGCCTTGGTCGACGAAAATGAAGCTCTGAGAAGAGGTATGCACGAGATCTTGAACAGTATCAACACCAAGAAGGGTTCCTCGCTGAACGAGATTAAATCTGAGACCTTCGAGAAGTTGCTAAGGGCTCTGGATGTGAAACATATTTCAGGATGGTACCACCCAGCTATGAGGCTGCAAGCCGAGCTTCACAATTTGGAGGGGATTAACGCCGAATTGAGGGAGCAACTAAGAGAGGTTAGGATTGAGGTGGAGAAATATAAATCTGTTGAAGAGAAAGCGCAAGCGGCCCACGATAGGCGTGAAACGGTTCAAGTTGAAGAAAAAATTAAACCGGATGAACCAGATACTTCTGCAAGAAAAGTAAGTCCATCTGAGTGCACCGAGATCTTAGACGTAACTAATTTGGATAACGTGATCGAAATGCTGGAGGAATTATTTAGAAAAACTAAAGAAAAATCGAATACTTCAGATGTAGAACGCATCTATATGGAAAGAGAATTGATTTCGATTCAAAAACAAGTGATGACGGTATTT
Organism: Pogonocherus hispidulus; assembly: GCA_963924545.1. NCBI lineage: Eukaryota > Metazoa > Arthropoda > Insecta > Coleoptera > Cerambycidae > Pogonocherus > Pogonocherus hispidulus. Next base: position 66,733,380 of record OZ004695.1, on the reverse strand, counting down.
GATGGACTGCTGAATGAAAAAACCAAATTTGAAGATGAGTTGAAGGTAAAGGAAGAAAGGCTGACAGCAATTGAAGATAAATTCGAGATTTCAGAAACTAAGTTGAAGGTCTTAACAGAAAGCAAATCCGATAAAGAAATTAATAGATTGGACGAAATAATTTCCAACAACATCGTATTGAAGAGAAAAGTGATTCACTTAGAAAATGAATCGAATAAACTGAATACAAAATTGGAAAATCTTAGAAATGATTTGTCTAAAGCTCAAACCGAGCATATAAAATGTATAGGCGAATTATCCAGAGTAAACAAAATTTTGGAAAATAATTTGAGGATTGTGGAAAACCTTAATGAAACATCTGTAGAGTATGAGGCTTTCAGAGAGGTGCAGAAGGCTTTGGATAGTCTTACGGTTAAATATAGAGAACTTTCGTCAGATATCAAACGAGAAAATGATGAAAAGTGCACAGAAATAAAGATGCTTCAAGAATCTCAGAATATCTTTGAAAAAGAAAAAATGGAACTTAGAAAAAAGCTTACTGAAGTACTGTCCAAACTGTCACTTCAGAGCGTACAAAACGTGGACGATAAAACGGAAAAATTGTCTCAGAAATTAGCCGAGTACGAAGTTAATGCAATTACAGAAAAGCAAAGAGCGAATCACACCAATAATCTGTACGAATTAGTAAAAGAACAGTTAAACAAGTCAGAGGAACGGTTCCAAGAGTACTCGAAGTACAACGAGGATTTGCTGAAGAAGAATTTGGTGCTCCAAGAGCAGCTAAAAGACGCAGAGGATAACCTGTGCAACTACATAGACATGGCAACGTACAAACAGTTGCAAACCACCAACAATGATCTCTTGAAGCAAAATGAAACTCTGGAGGTGTTCAAGAGTAAATTGGAGGAAGATTTAAAATTGGCAAAAGACAGTTTCGATAACCACCAGATGTGGAACAGTTGCAAAGAACAAGAACTCTTACATCTGAGACATGAAATCGTCGATTTGGTTTCGGTGTCTGACGAAAAGATGATCATAGCTCAGTTGAATTCTGATCTGTTGCACTGCAGGCAATCGGAAAATATTTACAAAACTCGCCTGGACGAAGCAGAGAATGAACTGAAATTAGCCAAAGAAAAACTGGATACCGCCTGTACCAAGTATGAACGGGAAAAATTGGAGGCTGAAGACAAAGTATCTCAATTGAATAAGAAAATAAGGTAAGTATTATCAAACAGGTTTTTAGGGTTGAATTGTGTTTGAAATGTTGATCTAATGGACGAAATAGCTGATAAACTTTTAACTATCTCTTACAGAGTGTTACAGAATTTGCTGTCTAAGCAGAAGCAACAGTATATGGGTAGTATTCCTCTGTGCTCAGAAGAAGTATATCTGCTCAACTTGAGAACAATAAATAGAGAAAAGCACCAAACGTTTCTTCATTTGCACAAAGCAAAAGTGCTACAAAACGAAGTTAGGATACAAAAAGAACAATTGGAGGTCGAGCTACAAAACTTGAAGCTGCAAAAACAAATCATAGCCGAAGGCGACGATAAAGATGAATTTAAGAAGGTTCAAAACTGGATCAAGGAGAAGAAAGTACTGCAAATAAACGTAAGAATTACAAACAAATTTGAATACCAACCAGTTGAATGTCTCTGATTTTAGGAATTGCGATATAAACGTCAGTCAGAATTCAAGGAGGCACAACTACAACATTTTATAGAACGAGTAAGGATGCAAGACGAACAGATCTCAAAATTAGACGAGGAGCTTTTGGAATGCCACAAAAATTTCGGCATTTACCTTCCACCCGGGCAAGCAGCTTCCGTTGAAGAAGTTAAAGAAATCGTAGAAAAATCTCCCGCCCCAATTCTTAAAATTATGAGATCCACGGAAGCCCAAACGGACGAAGTCGCTCCAGATAACAAAGATAATGGAGCAGACGAGACTGTTCAGATCTCCAGCTTAAAATCCGCGCTCCTCAAAGCGCGAGAAGAAGCCGTTGAGAAAGAACGAAACGTTGATCAGCTAAAAAATAAGATAACAGAACTGGAGATGACCATCAGCTTATTTAGGAAGCAGATAGGCGACAAACAGAGCCAGATTACGTTCTACGAGAGGCACATCATGGAGTTGCAAAGCAAGAAGGAAGAGGTGCATTCTGGCGGCGCAGGGGGAGATAACATCAGCGTGGGGGTAGAGTCCAGTAAAGGAAACGAGGAGATTATAAATTTGAAAGTAAGTAAGGCTTTGGTAATATAGATAAGTCTCGTTTCAGATCCTTGTGCGGCTAAATAAATCGTTACATTTTTAGAGCTCTATAAAGACTTTGCAAGACAATTTGAAAGGCAAGGAAGAGGAAATTATAAAATATCAGACTCTTTTAAAACTGGACAGAGATAGACACAGCCTGGCAGCGGCTAGGCTGCAAGAAGAGTTGCAAACGCTCCAGAAAGCGGTCAACGATGAGAAACAAAAGTGTTTGAGGTAATTTCGAATGGAAATGTGAAATGTGATATACTGAGTGTTCTTTTCAGTTTGGAAGAAACTTTCTCGAGGTCAAGGCCGAACAGGGCGGCGCTAGAGCAATACATGAAGCAGGTGCATGCGCTGGAGAAGCACACGGCAGAGTTGCATACGAAAATTACCAGTTTGGAGGCCCAACTACAGTCGAGTAGGCAAGAGGCCATCAGGTGGAGATCGCTGGCCAACGATAGACTGGATGCCATGGAAGAGTTACGGAACAAGTATGAATATTGTCCAAGACATAACGTTTCTTCAAATATATTTTTTTTCAGGTTGGAAGAGCAGCATAAAAGTGAGCTGTCCGTTTATAAAACTGATTCTGATAAATTAAAAGAGCTGGGAAACGACGAGAAGAACAACCTGAAGCAAATTATCATGAAACACAAAAGCGAGTGCACTGGACAACTCGATGCTGACATCGGGAGACTCATCAAAGAACAAGACGACAAAATCCACGAACTGACTGTAAAATTACGACAAACGAAAGTAAGTGATTCCGTTAAGAAGATAAGAAAATGTTAATTTATCTTTGCAGAATGAGATAAAGCGAGTTCCTACTACCGAAAAGCTAGACACTCCAAAAATGAATGATCTGGAGTCTTCAGTCGAGCTGCTGATGAAGGAGAACGAGCTTCTGAAGAAGCGATACGAACAGCTACTCAACAAGGAAAAAAGTGCCAGGGAAGAAATACGGGATTTGAAAGCGCAGCTTTTGCGGAAGTACGGATGTTACCTTCGCCCTTCCTCCTCATAACGTAGCTTGTTGAGTATATCTTGTGTTTATTTGTTTCCATTTTGAAACTGCAGTATTTTTCCTATTAAATTTCGTACACGCCACCGATATTTTAGACCCAGCACGGCCAGAAGCGACAGGACGGAGAAATCCATTAAGGACCAGCTGCAAAGGAAGATCGTCACTCTGGAAAACGAAGTAGCGGACCTCAAACAGAGTCTGGCCGAGCAGGTTTCCGTCAACGAAGGGCACAGGGTGCAGGCCACCGAAGACTTCGACAAGTGGAAGAAGATGAAGCACTGGCAGCAGACCGCCGAGAAGCTTAAGAACAAGCTGAAGGAGCGCGACAACGAATTGGAGAAGCTCCAGCAGACTTGTTCCGGATACAGGCTGCTCATCGAGAGATTGGAGAGGGAGAAACACAATCTGGAGAACAGGGTGAAGAATTTGAGGAGCGCCAACGTCAGCGCCGTCGGCATTAGGGAGTTGGAGATCCTAAGTATCGAAAATATGAGATTGCAGGCCGAGCTGGAGGCCTTAAATTCTAAGCTGGAGATGCAGCAGCACCACGCCGGTGGATTGGGGGCGGCCATGATGCAAGAGAAGCTGGAGGGGCAAGAAAGGAAGATCGCCGTTTTGGAACTGACTACAAAGGTAGGTGAGGGTTTGAGACAGGCCAATTATTATTGAAGAGGCACAGCTTGAGAATCACAATTTCTATCAGTTTGCGTCAAAATAGTAGGTACTTGATAAATGGGAGATTTAATTTTTAGCAAAACTTAACGGGTGTTCAATTAAAAAAGTATATTCTACAGCTAGTGACCCTTCATTTCTCTATTTCATTTCCCCAGATTTGTATTTCAAATATTAAAGGAGATGGAGCTAGCCCATTCTCTATCAATCACTGTAAATTGTTATATTTTTACTCGAGTATTTTCTAATTCGAAGTCGCTGACACTACTAGACTGTAATTTATTCACACTATGCTTCTGGCAGATAAAATTAACATTTAGTCATCAGTTTGAAATCTCTGGGTAAAACTCTATACCTTTATCAGATTGAAAAATTTCGGATCGCCGATTCCGACTTAATCAGATTAATCAGACTAATATATCAAGCAGAATTAAACATTTTAATGTTTCTATTTAAAAGGATTAGATACATGTAAAAAAAATAAATAAATAAAATAACTGGGATCTGTTAATCAGTATAGTTATTCAGTGGTTGCAGATCCAGCCATAAACCACCAATCGGCGAAAGTAGAATACCTGTGGTTTCCATCTTCAGTGGAAGTCTCGTTCTTTTGTTCAAGCAGAAATTAAAGTTCTTCAGCATTAGCGAGAGTGCGATTTTAGCTTGAATCATCGCAAATCGCATACCTAAAAAAACCCATATATATTAAATATTCCTAAGCCTGAAGCTTTGGTTCAGAATCTCACCTATGCAATTTCTTGGCCCATCTCCGAAAGGTATGAATGTATAGTCCCATATTTTCGACTTGTTTTCTTCATTGAAACGGTCAGGATCGAACCGTTCAGGTTCTGGAAAATATTCCGGATCTCTGTGTAGCCCAAAACAAGGTATGATCACTGATATGCCTTTATTGATGTAGGCAGTGGTCCCTGGTATCTGGTACGTTTTCGTGCATTTTCTTAGGAACGCTGGAGCTGGTGGATATTTCCTCAGAGTCTCTAAAAAAATTCTGTTTTAAAAATACTAACATTAAATTAATATTTTGTATTGTATGTGTCAGTCCTTTATTATATTTATATGTCAAGGTTATGTAGCTTTTAAAAAGAAAATCTAGTAAGTTGTCCATTACTGGTTTGCGTGAAGTTCTTTATTTACCAAAAATTACGGTGTCCAAATAGTGCATCTCCATAATAGACTCGTAACTGAGACCACCCAGCGCTTTAAAAACTCTATTCACTTCCTCCCTTGCCTTCGTTTGAATTTCTTTGCTCAACGCCATTTCGAACAGAGCGAAACTGATGGTGGTCGAAGTCGTCTCGAAACCAGCCAAAAAGAAGATGAATGCTTGAGCAGCTGCTTCTTCCATGGTTAATAAAGTCTTGCCAGCAACCTAAACCACAAAATGATAAAAATCTTATTCACTAAATACAAAATAAATACCTTCGTGTTTTCTTCACTTTTCTCGCCCTCGAGTTCTCCATCTCTTCTCAGTTGGATCAACAACTGGAGAAAGTCATTTCTGGTAATGCTGTTCTTCTCTCTGTATTCTATGGTCTCCCTCACTACTCGGCTAAAGAAATTGGTCACCGTGCTTGAAAACACACCAATGCGTAGCAGTTTTGCAATGGAAGGAAAGCTTCTGATTACGATCTGTAACACAATCATCACTGATGCAAGGTGAAAAATATGGTACAGGAATATGGTTCGGCGTACTTCTGAGTATCACAGTATAAAAAACAGTAAAAGTTTGAAACTACCAGTTATAGCTATGAAGATCCACTCACCATCTTGAGCATGTCACCCACTGTTTGCGTGAAAGCCCTCTTCCCCATCATCCTGAACTCCGCCTGGGGGTCCCGCATGCAGTTGCACTGGAGACCGAAGGCACACGAACCTATGACGTCGGTCGTGTACCTGGCCAGGATCTCCTTGATCTCCACCTCGCCCTCATCCTCCTCCGTGGCGATTTGGCTCAGTAGATCGAGCATTTGGTGGCCACATTGGGCGATGGTGCCGAACATGTATTTTAGTTTTCCCGGTGAGAAGGCGGGAGTCATTTTGGCGCGGAGTCGCTTCCATTTGGGACCTGCAGGCAAAATTTTCGATGATTGAAATGTTGACCGAGGTTTTTTGTAATGTAAAAACATTGGAGTGTGCAAAATTGTATTAGTTATCAAATCTATAGTCTGAATAGTTCCGGTCCGATAAGGAAAAATAAATTTAAAGCAGTTAATAGATACTCACCAGCTATGGAAAACAAATGCGCGCTGATAGGATCGTTTTCTTCATCGTAGTAGATGCCCCTGTCGTAGAAGTGCTCGAAGTCCGTACTTAGAATGCCCTTAATGAGCACCGGGTCCAGAGGTAACAGCGCCGGCCTACTAAAGAAATACATACCCACACATTTTTCACCTTTCATTCTGTCGTAGATTTCCTTCACTTTTTCCGCCATATTCTGCTTGCGGAACACCACAGCGGCCACGTCGCCGAAGGGGAAGGAGGGATCCAGCTGGGGAACACCCAGCCGGCGCCAGTAGTTGTGTGATTTTTTAAAGTAGGCATATATGAGCACTAGAACTGTTGCTAATAGGATCGCGGGGATGTTCTCGGATATTATTGGGTACATATTCTGAAACAAATTGTATGGTATATGGTAATAATGAGACCTGGAACGTCCTAATTCAAGTTGCCGTGTAAAAAGGGGCGAGGGGGTCAGTCGGTTGCTGAGCGACAGCGACGTCTCGCTCTGTAGACCCCCGTAGATAAACGTTGGGGTAATTTTTTTACAATACTAACATTACTAAAGTCTGGCTACTGATTCTTGATCAGTGAAAATATATACAGTATTGCCAAATTATTTTTTTTTTAATTCAGTTAAAAACCATATTGCTTTTGTCAGTAGGTAAACAATAAATTCTTTGTAGAGATAAGTAAAGCTATGAAATTGAAAATGAGAAAGTGTACTACTTGCATGTGAACCATAATTCGTTTAGTAATCTACAGGGTGTCTCAGGTTTCACACAACAGTTTAGTTTGTGTTCGAGATATAGGAAAAACCTTTTATTTCCAAATATCCCAAGAACTACTTGGCCGATTTTGTTAAAACTTGGCACGCTTTGTAATCCAGTTCAAATCGTGTTTACTACCTACAGTTTGACACAGATTCATATGTCCAGATTTAATTTCCTGAATACAACAATATAATATAAAGTGACATTTCAGTTGTCAAATTAGTTTTTGGACTCTGTTTTACTTTTGAATTTAGACTGCCTTAGCCATCCCCGATTAATTCTATAATGGACCATAGCAACAATAAAAAAATTGAGTTGGCGTCAATAACATTAAATTTCTCGCTCGGCGCGGCATATAGCCAGGAGAATAGCTGTTATGGCTTGATTTGTTTTAGTCCTTATTTAAATAAGGCGTTTGCAGATGGAGGAATACGGCCAAGAGAAATCGCTGGAAATTATTTTCAAGTTCGTAAGATAGCCGCCAGGGGGCGTAACAGTAGCAGTGTGTTGGGAAACGGCGATTATTCTAAAATTTGCCTTGACAAGGTCTACTGATAATACTTGGAAACAAATCTCGCATATATTATGAACAACTTTCCTTACATACATTTTTCTCTAACTCTTCAAATAAAGTGGTGGGGGTAAGGTGAACATTCATTTAGAAAAAATGCAATATCTCAGGAACACCTTGTCAGATAATATTAAAATTTGTACCATTTAAAAGAGTTTTTCTTGTTCTATCAGCTACGTTACAAGCGATGTCTTTGTTATTTTCACTATGGTCGCTAGGTGGCGCTTTTTTAAAAAATGAGAAATTGTGTGATTTTTCTCGAAAAATTTAAATGTAATGGTATAGATATTACACTGATACAAAAAAGAGAACTAAAGGCCAAAGCCAATGGTGAAAACCGCAAGTCCCTATCTTTTTTCTAACCGGAGATATTAATGGAAAATTAATATACTCATCTAAAGCTAATTTATCTAGACCCCCGGGCATAATGCTAAAAGACAAGTAGGCACGGACACAAAAGAAATGTTTATTTGACATGTGAAATTACCTATAAAACATTTTTCGAATTGATTATAAGTAATATGTGCTTAAAGTTTAAACAATTTATCACAAGTTCAAAAAATGTAGTTTTTTGTTTTAAAATCTCTCGCACTCTTTCGTGTGATAGAACATTAGATTTCAACTATTAAGAAATTAAGGATTTAATTATAAGTATGCTAGTGCCTCCTTAGATTTTCAAAGTGCCTGCCATCATTTTCCACACATTGGTCGAGTGGGGATCTTTCGGGAGGATGGTATATTAAGTGTTATCATCACTGTCACATTTGTGCTGCATTTTCTCAGCTATGTGAATCAAAAAAGGAATTCTCGTTAAACGGCTCCCGTGTCGCAGGACCCGCAAAACGGAACAGTATAGCACCGCACATAGTATAGTTGGGCTATGACTGCAATACCATGAATAAAGCAGTTTTAGAAAAAAATTACTTTAAAATTATTTAGTTTTTAAATATTTCACTTTTTAATCTCTAATAGAAAGTATTCCTAGAATTTAGAAAACCTGTGACTTTTTTTATTTCATTTGAATACCTGTTTTAATAGTTTTCCATTAATATCTCCGGTTAGAAAAAAGATAGGGACTTGCGGTTTTCACCATTGGCTTTGGCCTTTAGTTCTCTTTTTTGTACCAGTGTAATATCTATACCATTACATTTAAATTTTTCGAGAAAAATCACACAATTTCTCATTTTTTAAAAAAGCGCCACCTAGCGACCATAGTGAAAATAACAAAGACATCGCTTGTAACGTAGCTGATAGAACAAGAAAAACTCTTTTAAATGGTACAAATTTTAATATTATCTGACAAGGTGTTCCTGAGATATTGCATTTTTTCTAAATGAATGTTCACCTTACCCCCACCACTTTATTTGAAGAGTTAGAGAAAAATGTATGTAAGGAAAGTTGTTCATAATAGATGCGAGATTTGTTTCCAAGTATTATCAGTAGACCTTGTCAAGGCAAATTTTAGAGTAATCGCCGTTTCCCAACACACTGCTACTGTTACGCCCCCTGGCGGCTATCTTACGAACTTGAAAATAATTTCCAGCGATTTCTCTTGGCCGTATTTACTAACGAATTTTTTTCCCGAAAGCTGTACGGTGAACGGTTTCCAAGATACAGCCGCTTACCTCGCTTAACTGGCCACCCTGTACATTCTCACAATTTAAATCCCAATTTTGCCCTTTAAATCTGCCCAGTCATTTATGAATTTAATCCGTTCCTAATTGCGTGTTAAATCATATAAATCGATAGATATTAAAAAAACCATCACCGACACCACTATTATCCGCGCCACATGCCACCATGATGATATAATTTATTTAATTTAGTCCATTAACAAAATTGCTACCGCGGCTAAATAAATCAAATTATCAAATGCAGTGCAAAAACTTACGTTAATTGAGTTTTAATCTGTTAAACCATCAATGAAACTGCTGCGATTATAATAAAGTAACAAAAAAACACTGGCACGATGGTAACATTATTGGAAATACCCAGCAATAGCAACAGTGAAAACTGTTCATATCTTTGCGCCGAGGTACAGTTATCTCTTGGTATCTCTTCACCGCTACATTACTTCTTGGAGAGCGTCCTACATAACCTGTCCGAGTTATGTGAAATATCCGAAGTGTGAAATATTGTGTATACACACATACATACACACATGCATGGCTGTCTTTGGGTGGGTCGCTTCGCCAATAAAAAAATTGATCCGCGGAAATCCACTCAGCGTGACTGATTGCAGACTTCATACATTTTTAATTGTACCAGGTGGACCAAGAAAGATAAATTTATGGTACGACCTTTTTTACGATATCTAAAAACTAAAAAAATATGTAGTATCACAGGGATCCGTTCTGAGACCATTTTCTCGAATATGTAAATTAAATGACATTCAAAAAGTAGCAATTATTAGGTACACGTATTGCTAGGTATTACATGTAAAGGTCGTATTAACGACTGAGATATGTGAAACTGTCCAGAACTATAGGCTATTTTTTAGGGGTAGTTTTTTTAATGTTCAGGGTGATTGGAACCGTTCATTAGAAATAGCGGAAATGGGGTGTTTTCCTATTTTTTTTTAACATCGGCAATGGAAAGTACTTGGAAAAAGAAGAGATACGTATTTCTGGAATTTTAATATTGGGTTCATTTAAGTCCATAAATTATTTTTTTATTGTGCGCGATATCTATATGACGTCACTAAGCGAAAATTCAAAATTTGCGCCATTTTTTAGTGATTTCTAGGATATTTTCATTTGTGTAGTTGGTGTTACTGCGTGACAACTTTACTTTTGTTTATGTTTGAATTATTGTTTGGTTAGGGTAAACATCATGATAAACATGAGACATTGTTTTTAGTTTATATTTTTACCTGTGAATTGTTGTCTCTGCCTGTGACTGATTACAAGTGTATTTATTAGTAATAGAAAAACATCGTAATTATATAATAATTAATTTTTGAATATATTTAATTGACTTTGCAGTAATACTGTTAAGTTAAATACTAACGTTACATTTTTCATCCCTTTTATTTCTGAAAGGATCTATAACGGGTAAATTGTCGGACTTCGCCTCTACAAAACCTTGCTCCATGTTTAATAAAAGTTTACTTCACAAGACAACAACAATATAACACGTCAAGTTGTCAAGCTAAACACAAACAGGAAATTTCAAGTGTCAATTATCGAAATGTCTACTGTCGTTTGTCGTCGTTACAAACTGAATCTAGCCACATATTTTCGCTTAGTGACGTCACGAATATAGAATAAATCTTCAAAATTGAATTAAAAATTTTCTACCGATTCAATCTTAATAATTTTTATCCTATTAAATATAAAAAAATATATATTTTATAAAAATATATTTTAAATGGCTATACTTCCGGTTATATCGGAAGTCGACAGTAACGTTATTTAATGAAAGGGATTGGAACCTTTGGTGTGAAGATAACAGTGACCTTGGTTTCCATATAACACCAAAACACCATACTGCACTCGACGCGCGTTTCGCCAACAAAGTTGGCATCATCTAGAGATGATTCTACTCAAACTCAGTTTTAATCATCTCCAGATGATGCCAACTTGGCTGCGAACTAACACTAGAGACGTTACAGTTACACCATTGGCCGTTTCTTACACATTTTTTTAGGGTTCAGTGGAGGTTAGGACCGAATTAGAACGTCTCCAGGATAGCTTGTCGAATTTACAGAAAAGAAACCTGTGCCTCGAGGCGGAAAATCTAGATCTAAAACTGGACTTGGAGAAGTCGGACAAAGAAGTTCCCCACCTGCAACAACAGATACAACACCTGGAAAAGTATGAAATTATTTTGCATTCAGTAATACGTCTTCAGTTTTTTTACATATTTATATTCTTTCATCAGTTACATCGATGTTCTAAAAAGCGAAAACACTAAGAGGGATTTGGATGCTTTACCCAGCGCCCAGCCTACTAGTTCGGACTGTAAAAGGGTGTCAGAGCTCGAAAGAACTGTGTTTATTTTGAAGAGGGTGGTTGAGAAACTTCAGGCTGAAAATAAACGACTGGTAACAGGGAAGAGGCCACTGTCAGATCGTTCGGTAAGTACCTACGTACATGTTTGTCGTGCCTCGGAGGACCAACATAATGCCTCAAACAAATGAAGACTAACTCGATTTCGTTTTGAAATATTTGTCAAAAACACACTGGTAAAATATTGCACACTAATTTGGGGACACACTGTATACTTATGTGAAATGGTAGTTTATACCTCTTGAAGCATATGCCTGATTCAACTCGGGAAATTTTCATAAAAAGGTTTTTCTTCTGCCTACAGTAAAAACCAGAATTAAGCAAAGTGGAATGACCTCGCCGATCTGGTAACATGCGGTGATGCATGGGCGTGCGTATTCTGTTTTACCATTGCGCACATTTCAGTTAATATATACTCGTATACTATTCTATAGAATACTTCTAGTATATGCACTTCCACTTTTTTAACTAACACAAATAAGTATAAACACTGACGCAAAGAATAAATACACTGATAATTTTACCACAAATTTTTACCGTTAAGAAACGCGCGAGAAATATCCCAACATCACGCCACTGTTTCCCTACTACCTCGAGCGCAGTCGCTTGTTGGTTCCTGATTCGACCAATCAACGTCGTTGAAGCTCAGAGAAAAGAAAGCGTAAATGCAAGAATATGTATATTAAATAAGGATGAACAGCGTGTCGTCAACTTTACGATTTTCGCAGTTGCCACATATTCGGAAATTCGTTGATATTATTAAGTAAAAGACAAATTAAACATTGTAAATCCCTAAAGTACAATAGGGATAAGGGACGTTAAAGACAATTAAAAAAATGGGTAAATAAGGTAATTAATACGTTTCCTGTTTTAAATAAGAATACCGGGATATCAAAAATTATCTTGGTCAAGGGTGGTTGTGGAATGTAAAACGTGTGTCTTACTTTAAATTTTTGAATATGTTTTGTTGTGTCAGAATCTGTCAAGTCATTGTGCTGAAATTTTCTAATCCAGTTTTTTGAATCATGCCTCTTACCACACAGCACAAAATTTTCTTGATTGAAGCCTATTTTCGAACGGATGCGCTAGTTAATGGAAATTGGCAATACAGTCAACGTTTGTGTTTGGACAATTTTCGAGAGCACTTCCCAAACGTGGCAATTTTCATCAGTTCTCAAAATATGCGAATGTGGAGCAATGATAACCCTCATGTTTTTACTGAATCGCCACTACATGCTCAAAAAATTGGTGTTTGGATGGTAGTTTCTCGCAGAAGAATAATTGGGCCAATTTTTTTCGATTTCACCGTCAACGCAAAAAGGTACAGACACAACTTTTTGGCTGAATTTGTGCAACAGTTAAACGATGATGAACTTCGGTATTGTTATTTCCAGCATGACCGTGCAACAGCACTTACTACACGAGAAAATATTGTTTTCCTTCGCGAGTTTTTTGATGACCGGCTGATAAGTTTGCATACAGAAGTTGGGCTTCCCCGAGATCACCTTGTTTGACAATTATGGACTATTTTATATTTCTTTACTTAAAAAACATGATTTTCGCAACTCCGGTAAATAATTTGCAAGAACTACAACAAAGAATTGTTCAGAAATGTGCAACCATAACGCCAGAAATGCTGCAAAACGCTTTTCACAGCATGAGGAGGCGCGTCAACTTGTGCATCGAACAAAACGGGGGACATTTCCAACAATTACTGTAATTTAGTTTTTCTTGTTACTAAAACCGTTATTTCATAATTTGTAGTTCATTATTGTTTTACAACTGAAATAAATAGGTATGAAATTTGTAGGTTATTGATGATGTCAGTGTGACAGTGACATAATTATTTCAAATTTAAAGTAAGGCACACGTTTTACATTCCACAACCACCCTTGACCAAGATAATTTTTGATATCCCGGTACTTTAGAAGTAAATGTGACAACACAGATCTACTCTTTTTCCGGTCATTGCACTTTGCTTAATTCTGGCTTTGACTTTAGCCTTCTGGTGACAAACTGAAGAGGGACCACGCCCGCTTGAAGGAGCAATACGGGGAATGCCTGCAAAAAATCGGACAGCTAGAGCGCCAGCTGGCGGCCGCCAGGACCGACGAGAAGAAAGATGGCGACAAGCCAGAAGAAGACAAGTTGAGCGCTGTCACTGAAGAGCTAACCGAGGTGAAAGAGCAGCTGGAGCAGAAGTCGCATCTGCTGGATAAGGTCAAGGTTCTGCTGCACAGGGCGGCCACAAAGGAGAAGGCCCTTCTGCAGGAGGTGAGTGATTTATAGAGACTGAAACTGAGGAAGGTTGAAAGTTGTTGCTTAAATTTGAATCCACATGGTTGGTAAAATTGAAGATGAAGGGTGAACTATCTAGGACTTCTCTAGAAGTAAAGTTAGACTAGACTAGTAAAAGTTATCTCACAGGAGATAACTTTTACTGGCAATAGGATAATAAATGGTTGAGTGATTATACAGGGTGTCTACTTTTATTTATGTATAAACCCATAAAATTTTTATTTTTCAGGATAATCGATTGGCCTTTTTTTGTTTCAAAGGGCCTTAAAAACTTGCTTCTTTTGACACTATCGTGTGTTGCGATTTTTTTTACCACCGAAATTCATATTTTACACAATAAAGTCCTTGAGCATTGCCAACCTTTCCTTAAGAGTGCAGTTTAATGAAGAATTTAGCCATATAGGGAAATGTATCTTTCTTTATATATTTTATTTGTACTTTTGCACAGTAGGTACTACGTTGGGTTATGAATTTTTTTTCTAGATAGCTGAACTAAGAAACCAGAAAGATGCTGGCATAGATCCTATTCCTGAGGAATCGGAGGACAGCTCAGATCTATGATCTATGAACTATTTTATTTATACACTTTTAAGTTATAATTTATAAGAATAAACTTTTTTAATAAAATCATATTCTACAAACTACTTTCTGTATTTTTTTTATATGAAATAAGTACCGGGATATCAAAAATTATCTTGGTCAAGGGTGGTTGTGGAATGTAAAACGTGTGTCTTACTTTAAATTTGAAATAATTATGTCACTGTCACACTGACATCATCAATAACCTACAAATTTCATACCTATTTATTTCAGTTGTAAAACAATAATGAACTACAAATTATGAAATAACGGTTTTAGTAACAAGAAAAACTAAATTACAGTAATTGTTGGAAATGTCCCCCGTTTTGTTCGATGCACAAGTTGACGCGCCTCCTCATGCTGTGAAAAGCGTTTTGCAGCATTTCTGGCCTTATGGTTGCACATTGCTGAACAATTCTTTGTTGCAGTTCTTGCAAATTATTTACCAGCGTTGCAAAAATCTTGTTTTTTAAGTAAGGAAATATAAAATAGTCCATAATTGTCAAACAAGGTGATCTCGGAGGAAACTCAACTTCTGTATGCAAACTTATCAGCCGGTCATCAAAAAACTCGGTGAGGAAAGCAATATTTTCTCGTGTAGTTGTGCTGTTGCACCGTCATGCTGGAAATAACCGTACCGAAGTTCATCATCGTTTAACTGTTGCACAAATTCAGCCAAAAAGTTGTGTCTGTACCTTTCTGCGTTGAAGGTGAAATCGAAAAAAATTGGCCCAATTATTCTTCTGCGAGAAACTGCCATCCAAACACCAATTTTTTGAGCATGTAGTGGCGATTCAGTAAAAACATGAGGGTTATCATTGCTCCACATTAGCATATTTTGAGAATTGATGTATCCCGAAAGGTGGAACCACGCTTTGTCAGAAAAAAAAGTTAAGTCCAGAAGATCGTCATTTATTAAATTATTGACAAACCAATGGCAGTAAGCAAGGCGTCTGGGGTGGTCTGCGGGCAGAAGAGCTTGATGTGCTTGGATCTTATATGGATACATGTTCAAGTCTTTCTTTAAAATCTTATGACATGTTCCATAAGAAAGTCCAATTTCCTGAGAGAGAAAGACGTTTCAAAGGTTTTGCAGGCTCCTCTTCCATACGTTGACGAACGTCATTGACAACTTCTTCTGTACGAACTCTTGGTCTACCAGCACTTTTTTATGAGTCACACAACCAGTTTCGCGAAACACTTCAACACAATTTGTAAGGCACGCATAAAAATTGTCCGGTAATATTGCCACGTTTGGGAAGTGCTCTCGAAAATTGTCCAAACACAAACGTTGACTGTATTGCCAATTTCCATTAACTAGCGCACCCGTTCGAAAATAGGCTTCAATCATGAAAATTTTGTGCTGTGTGGTAAGAGGCATGATTCAAAAACTGGATTAGAAAATTTCAGCACAATGACTTGACAGATTCTGACACAACAAAACATATTCAAAAATTTTAAGTAAGACACACGTTTTACATTCCATAACCACCCTTGACCAAGATAATTTTTGATATCCCGGTACCTATATTATCAATAATGTTATAATATATTTGATAATAGAGTCATATAGATGTTGATGGATCTATTCTGAGAAAAAGAGATACTATATGACTAAAAGACCAAGAGAGAGTGGCAATACGTTTATAATACATTGTTTTTGGGTATACAGGGTGATTTTTTTGGGCGTTTGTTAGAAGTATCTCGAGAACGGAAAATTACTTTGATCTCAAAATTTGTAAACGTCCATTCTGCGATAAGACCTATTTATGGAAAATATTTTCCAGGTGAAAGTACTTCTGGAAATATCGGAAGTTGAGCCTAACTTAGTTATTTTAAATGGAATACCTTATATATTGTAGGTATCATTTCTGGATTCTACGTAGAATTCTAAACAGATTTCATGTAGGATTGTCCTATACTTATCTTCAATTGTTTTTGAAATATTGACAGGTGATTGACATTTTGCAACTTTGACACCCTGTAAAATCTAAACGGTTTGCATATTTCTATCTTACTTTGGTTACTTTATGTAATATTGTAAAAGCGACCATAAGAAAAAGTAAAATTGAAGATGGTAATTTATCCTACCAACTTTAACCACATTTCCCTCTTTGAGAATAACCAAGTCATCATCTACCCTACCTTAAGTGTGACACCCTGTACATTATGTTGAAAAATGCTTCAAATTTTTACGGGAAGTCAGGAAATTAGGAAATCATCTAGACAGATCCATACGACCATTCGATAGTAAAGTATTTTACTTTCTTTTTTACTATACATTTTTTACCGTTTAAATGTTTTAGATAAGTATATTTGCAAGATGATTTGTTTAACAAAATGATAAACCAGCTGTTGCCTCAATTAGATTCTCTATTATTATCAGCCTTTGTTTTGTTTTATTTCTATGTGTAATACGATAAAATTTTAAATTTAGATAAGGAGAGGTCGTAAGGTTATAGAACGCGCCAAGTTTTACGAAATAGTATTACTGAACACAATCGAGGTAGTGTTGCTCTGCAATGTAGTATATCGTCCCGGAAAATCATACAAATGGCTTTAAATAAAGTATGTGCGGCGTGTTTAAAAGTGTTTAAAAGTGAAGTTACAGTGCCGAGTTGTGTAGTTGCTAGAAGAAACCACTTTACTTACACTCCCGATGTTACAGTTCCAAGCCAAGGTAAGCAAATAACGTTTTATCTGCCACAGAAGTATGATGCTGATGAAGATGATGAAACAAACAATAATGAAAAGATACCAAAAGTTAGGTCGGGTAGAAGAAATGTTTCCATACCCCTTTATTTGTTTATAAATAAGAAAACACATGAGCTGCACTGAACCTATATAGTAGATAAGTGAAATATTAGTTGCACTACTAATGACCAATTTAATTCAAAACGATAATAAATATTTAACCTTACAGCTGGGTACATTAATTAAAATTAAATAAATGTGTTATATAGGGTTGCCAACCGTCCCGAATTTTACGGGATGTCCCGGTTTTACATCCTTTCGTCCCGTGTCCCGCTCGTACATCATTTTCAGAATTTCTGAATTTAGTCCGATTTCAGTCGTCACGTCCAGCTGTTTGCTTTTAGCCATGATAGAGAAAATTTAGGACCCCATAGCGCTTTGGAACAAAATTTTCAGAAATGGTAGCTATAAGAATATTTTAAAAATTGTGGAGTTTGTTTTATCAATCCCAGCTTCAAATGCTGTTACAGAACGCGTATTTTCACTTGTAAAAACTTACGGACTGAAGAAAGGAATCGGTTGTTCATTGACCATGTTAACGCGGAACTTCAAATAAAGACAAATCTTAAATTCACTGTGAGGAATTTTATAAATACACACTTAATAATAAAAATATTTCAAAGTCTGTCAAAAATCAGTCAAAATATTGTTTTTTTTTTTTGGTGATTTTTAGCCAAATAAGTTTGAATAAGTACCATTAATAAATATTTATTTAAAGTGTTTTCTTATTTTTTAAGTTAAATATTTATTCCAAAAAATATTTTATACTTGGTTTTATTTTTGCAATAAAATATTAAGAGTCCCGAATTTTTTCATTATGTCCCGAATTTTCGGATGGAGATGGAATATCCCGATTTATAAATCTTTTGAGTTGGCAACCCTAGTGTTATACACTGGAAACATTTTTTCATTTTGACTATAAATAAAAATCACTCAATTATATTAAAACTTAAAAATATAGGTTAGGATTGCGACAGTATTTTATGAAATTTGGAAAAAGGAGGCAAAACTAGAGTGATTTAATATAGTATTCCCCAAGGCTTAGTATTGGGACCACTTACGTTCCTCCAGCAAACTACATATAACATATAAGCTCCCTTTCTCCTTTTCTGTGCTTTTAAAAATAATTTTATTGGCATGTTTAGGAGACAAGACGAAAATGAACATGTTCCAAGCAATAAACAGCGCTCTGGACATAGCCCTGGCCACGGACGAGACCGCTTTGATCTTTGGAGAAGACGTCGGCTTCGGAGGGGTGTTCCGGTGCTCCGTGGGACTCCAGAAGAAGTACGGCAAGCACAGGGTATTCAACACACCCCTTTGCGAGCAGGGCATCGCTGGTTTCGGCATAGGGGCAGCTGTCATGGGGTCGACCGCCATCGCAGAGATACAGTTTGCCGATTACATCTATCCGGCCTTCGACCAGGTAAGGATACATTAAATATTAGTGTACCTATTTGATATTCAGGGTTTTTAGGAGGTATAAAGTTGGATATGATTACAAAAAACGTGAATTTACTGAGGAACTGTGCGGTTTACAAACATTTGGAGGATTATAGTAATAGAAACAATTAGATTTCGAGATAAAAATTAATATTTTGTATCTATTTGAACACTCTGTATCACGTAAAAGGTTGATTTATCGAAATAAGTATATTGCAAAGTCTACAACTAGTTCTGAAGTTAAACAAATTAAAACGGAGATACTCTGAAATTGCTATTTATTAAATATAGGATACCGACATATTTATTATTTTTATTTACCATCCTTATATCGGGTATTACTTAGTTTATTATTATTATTACGTATTTACCATATAAGCATATACCGTCCTTATATCATGGTATTTTATAGTTTTTATACGAATAATAAAATAATGAAAGTGAATAGTAACTTTATAAAGATATTTTAGGATCAAGTATAGGCAACACATTATACAGTCAAGTGTATATAGTTTTGTATGTTTATGAAGAATATAATCACGGTTACTGGTACTGAAACTTTAGAATTAAAATTCTATGACGTTTTTTTAAAAAAGCGAGTTTCTTACAATCAGAATCTATCAGTCATTTCTTGCTACGGTGTCTGATCAAATATTATTACATATGTTCGATCAATCATTTACGCAAAATAATGCCCAAACGATAAAATATTTTTCGCTTAAACACACAATTGCAATTAGGTAGGTACTTCTGATGATTTATTCTGTTATTGGTTCATGTGACAAGTGATTATTTGAAAAATCATTTTCAGATAGTAAACGAAGCTGCCAAATACAGGTACCGAAGCGGAGGTCAATTTGATTGCGGCAAATTAACCATCAGAGCCCCATGTGGCGCTGTTGGACATGGAGCTTTGTACCACTCTCAGAGCCCTGAGGCATACTTTGCTCACACACCAGGACTTAAGGTAGACATAACAGTAGTAATAAAATCAATTCATTAATGGTCTATTTTCTCAAAAATTGTTTCTATTGTTTCTAATAAAAACCAGAAGGCACTGATTGAAGGTCCTAAGATGAAGCACTTTATGCCCAGCATATAAGCTAAATATTATACAGGTTGTGGTTTATTTCTACAAAATACAATAAGCAACATATTAGTATATTAAAGATACAACAAGTTTAGTAAAACATTACTTTTCTAACGAGTTTTTATAAGCCATATCCATATGGTCTGACAAGACGCTCTACACCAGAGCTTATTAATTTTTGTAAAACACGCTCTAGTTTTCAGATAGTTGTCCCCAGAGGCCCAATAAAAGCAAAGGGCTTATTACTGAGCTGTATTCGAGACCCAGATCCTTGTATAGTATTCGAACCCAAGGCGCTGTACAGAGCCGCAGTAGAGGAGGTGCCAGTGGGAGATTATCAACTGCCCATCGGCAGAGCCGACATTATTTTAAAAGGTATGCTTAGTTGGTTGTTTGGTAATACATGAACTTGTCTAAATGAGAATCAGAAAAATACAGTTAAAAAAGAAAACACCTCGTGTTTTTTGAATTGATGATAGCTGACATATTAATAAATCTATCAAGACACTTTTTAAGGTTCTTTCATTAACGTATGGATTCTATATCTCTAACGTTATTTGCCGCTATCTATTACTTTATAAGAAATATTAACAATACACAAAACTCCAGCAATAACAATAACATTTGAGGTAGTAATGGTGATAAGTTATCACCATTACCACAAAGTTTACAGGGTAAACTTTGCCTTTGCTACATCAAATGATAACACTCAAGATAACAAATCGCCGCCTGGATGGATACTCGTTGTAGCTCATCTAGGCGGCGGTGAGATAACGGCTTTAGTTTCAGTAATTTACTACTAGATGTCACTGCTGTCAAAAGTAACTAAATAGTTGTTATTTAGGGAAATTTTGTGCGCATGCTCATGTTTATTGCGTTGCTGGCACATCCATACAAAAGACGTAGTTGCTGAACAAGGCAGGGCTTAACTATTATTATTCTTTGACATGCCAAATGTTTTTTCAGTTTGCATCAAATAAAGGAATTAATCGTGCAAATCCCACATTGTAAAAAACCAGTAACTGCACATTGATTGAAGCTTGTAATATATCGTTTTATGAATTTTACACTCGATTTCAGCGTTCTTTAAAATTAAACCGCTTCTGGTTGTCATTTTGCTTATTCGGTATCCATGCATCCATCTAGATGTCGGTCTTGCTCGGTCGGTCACGCGAACGTATATATCAAAATTAAGGGAACAGCTAATAACGACTAAAAATGACTACATTTTTGCTTAGGAACTGACGTGACGCTTATAGGATGGGGCACCCAAGTCCATGTACTGAAAGAAGTGGCTCAACTAGCCCAGAGCGAACTAAATCTGTCCTGCGAAGTGATAGACCTTGTCTCCATTCTACCCTGGGACATGGACACGGTGTTTGAGGTAGGTGATCGTACACGTCAACTTTATTATTAACGACCAGCCGTGGATTTATTGCTCTATATAAAAATTTACGGCCTTCTGGTCTTGTATAATCGGATTATAGATATTTGCTATTCAAACCGGATTATATTAAGAACGACATACGTCATTATCAAAACAAATTAGTGTCGGGACGTTTCGTGTCCTGTTTTACTGATTTATTAATATTAGAACTCTTGTTTATGACCCACTCAAATGTTTTATGTTATTTTTTACCAGGTGTACGGTATGAAACGAGTCGCTATTCAAAGAGTTGGAAGTGAAAAGTTTTTAGAGGAGTTTTATTAGTAAATTAGTAGTTGTTGGTCTTCCTCTTTCTCAAACTGACATGAGGAAGCAGCCTTTCGAAAATTTAATAGCAGAACAAGATGGTACCAGTCTATTTTGGGCAATATTAAAGTACCGTTTGAATAATGATTGTTACGTGTTACAGATCAATGCTTGACTTTTTTTCTTCATTGAATAGAATGCACGATATTAAGGGCTCCACAAATTTTGCTAATAAAAGCTTTAAAGACAACTAGAAATGACAATATGATTCCATCTGTCCAAATAGCGACAAAGTAAAAACATTGGAAAGCGTGACTTGTTTTTTATGGTGCTTCTTATTTTTTAAAATCTACCTATTGATCTATTTTTTACATAATATGTAACACCCATACAATAGCTTACTTTTTCTAGTCAGTGAAGAAGACCAAACGTGTTATGATCTCCCACGAAGCTCCTCAGACTAACGGATTTGGAGCAGAATTGGCAGCTAGTATTCAGGTAAACCATAAGCTTTTCCATTCTTAAATGCCTGTAATTGTTCTTATTTGTATCTGCAAGTTGATGCAACGAGGCTTTTCGCCTCTACCATACACCCAGTTTGTTTTAACATTGGACATTTTTATGTTTGTATATGGGAGACCAAGTAAGGAGTTCTCGTTCAAGGTCAAAAGACCGCGGGATGCGATCGAGTTACGCAATATGTACCTATAAGGTTTGTTCTAACAAGAAAACTCTGATCAATCCCCAATTGATTGTAACCACAATATCTGAGCATGCGTTTGGAGAGACAAATTTGCAACTAATCAGAAGTTTGTGATGGCTTGCACAACTGACAAATCTGACAAAGAGTAAAGAGTGGCAGTCTGTGGGCTGGATTTATTGTGACTTAACCTCATTTTTTGATACAAAACGAAAACATTGGCCGTTTTATATCGTTTTGTGTCATGTGTCGTTATGTCTGTAACTTATTTGTGGTGCATTTTCATGATTCATAGTTTGTTTCTTTTGGGATTACACCACCTGTAAAATAACAAAAAGCAAACAACCATAATAAAAGAGTGTTTTATGATTTGTAGTTGTTTAGAAAACTTCACATAGGCTTCTAACATAAATATACTTCAGTACCTAATCACAATCAGCATGAATAAATAATAATGCAGGTAAGACTTTACTAGTAGAGATGAATGTCATTTCATTTAATTTACTGCGCATGATTCTGATTCAGAGTTCCTAAAAATCCGCAAACTTTTCTGATTGTCCGCAAACCAATCATAAGCCATGATAGAACAGTGTACTGTCAATCAGGAACCAATCACCGATTTCCTTTTGGCTTTGATGGAATGGAAAAAATGCAATGCGCATGCTCCCGACAGTCACCGACGATTTGGGATTCTTGTTAGAACAAACCTATAGTGGAACAGATGAAATCTATACCACCATCTTATACAGCATATTCTGGGGTAGGTACATGTTGTGTGATGTACAACTTTTCTTAATAAGGTAATTTTTTTTAAATGGGATCAGAGTGTTATTTGCACATTCCGAAAACATGTATTTCTGAGTACATACATCGCCACTAAAAAAAAAAAAAAAACAGTTAGACTTACCGCCCTGAAACTTTAACCACATATGCATAAAATCTAAGCGTTTCGAATGGTATAAACCTTTTTTTGGTAGTACACCTATATATTATCAAAAAATGACGTAAAGTTAGTGAATTAAATTTAGCCTAGATATTGAAAAAGTTCATCTAGGTAGTATCTTTACAGTTTTCAAGATATTCAATGACGTCAAGTAAAAGCAAGTGGTAAAATTCCTTTTGTGTACTTGTTGCAAATACTGCTGTTATGAAGTCTCCAGATAGAACTATGTTCCTATGTATCACGTAAACTGAGAAGATCGGTATAAATCTTAGGCTCTCAAGTAAAAGGAAAAACTAACCGTCTGTCTGTTGCAGGAGGAGTGTTTTCTGCACCTTGAAGCGCCTGTGGTGCGGGTCACGGGCCACGACACGCCGTTTCCGCACGTTTTTGAGCCCTTCTATTTGCCAGACAAGTGGCGCTGCCTGGAGTCTGTCCGCAGCCTGATGGATTACTAAGTGCATTCTTCAAGATGGCTCAACGTCTTATAACTAGTCACCAGTCAAAACAATTATCTCATGCCGCACAAACCATTGTAAAATACCTTTGCACGCTGAAAATAAAGTTTCATAAATAAATAGAGTTGTCATCTTTATGATCCGTTTATTCAAAATTTATTTACTATTAGAACCTAAGCATCTTCTTTTCTCTAACACTTCCGTACCTGCTACTGCTTCAATCACTTCCACTGTACTTCTATCACGATCTGTACTAGTTCAATTATCCTACACCTTGGTATTGGCACAGAGTAAACAATTGGATTGATGGAACACGTATGACCTTGGTTTGAAGTTGTCTACGTTACTGCCATTGATGAAACACAATGGGGTAAGACTTAAGGGAGTGCCAAGACACACAGGAATACTTGGAAATGAAAGGCAAACGTTTGATCCAGAAAAAGATCTGCAGGCGAATTTTGAATCAATTTTCGATCAGATGCCAGATCAGATGATCAGATTCCGTCCAAAAAATCCAGGCTTCTTGACTAGATATACTAGAACACAATGCCAATCATATTGGACTTGTCATTTATCCTAGGCCTGTTCCTGCAGCAATCACCACCTAGTCAGAAGGATTGTGATTCGTTGAAAACAATTTTCTGACTTGTTTGGAATTAATTGATTGGAACTGACTAATTTGTGATTTCTGCCTCCTATAGCAGTGGGAATCAGTCGCCGAGAGTCAGGATTATGTTCAGAACATTATGAAGTGTTCCAACAAATTTTCCTGACCATCTGATACACTGCCATCAGATAGCTTGACAGTAGATAGCGAAAACAAAGTGCTGATTATCTTCCGACCAATTGGTGGAACATGCGCAGTGGGCATAAACCATCGACATAATACTAGCATAAACAGTCAGATTGATGTTTCTTGCCTTGACGTTAAGAAAGTAACTTTTTCGGGTCTAAATACTATTTGTGTTTATTTAATTAAATATGCACAAACTTATCTATCAGATACAACGAATTAAGATCTAAATGTTAAATGTACAAGATTAGTTTCAATATACTGTCCACTTTTCATCACTTATCTGTATCACATTCCAAGACAGAACGCTGGTTACTAATATTCTTCAACTAAGAGTGACTGGGAAAAGGCAGATAATTTAGTCTATTAACTGGTCTCTTTGTGAGACTGTGAGAAACATTTTACCACTCTGCATTGCCAGTGGATCATATTATCTAGGAGTGCGAAGCTTTAGCTTTTGTGTTGGGAGCTGTATCGTCAATCTTTCCATGTTGAAGGATTCCATACCAATTTGCAATGATAGAGGAATGGAAGAGATTAATAGCTGTATTCACCATCACCTTAGTTATTTTTAACTGGGCTGTTTAAATATTTAGCCAATCAGGAATAAGGATTTTTCCTAAAGATGATATTTGATTGGATAAGAATTTTAACAGGCCTGTTAAATATAACTTAAGTGATGGTGAATACGGCCCTAAGTCGTATGTAACAAAGAAGTAGATCTACTATGCACTTTTCTAGTCACTTCATGTATCAATTTTGCATCAATGAACAAAATCGCCAGTGATGATTGGACCAAAAGGCGTAAAAGATGAGAGGCCTTGTAAATACTTTCACTTTATACTATCATCTCGTTATCTTCTCTTATGGTATATCTTTTTTATCATTAGTACTAATTTTAGAGACAATTTTACGTATTACTTGGATAAGCGATGGTTTTTATTTTCTTGGAATTTTTGTGGCAGAAAATAAATGAGATCTGCAGGAATCCTAGTCGTTGGTTATATTGTGGTAAAATTTCAACATTTTTGCCCTCATCAGGAGCGTCTGTTCATCGTGGCAACCCTACAGTACTGTTTCTGCGCTGCAGACAAATTAACTGAACAATAACAATACCACAGCTTATCCCCGGGCGCAATGTCTGGGTTTTATTTTTGTTTTGTCATCAGAATTAGGTAACAGTGAATGTTACGACTGGCGGAAGAGCGTCGATCGATTATAACATTCTCTCGGCATTTCGAGATACCCACATGGAAAGGTACTTTCACGGGGAATTATTTATTATTGTTTACTACAATAGCTGTACCTTGTTATTGTCGGGTTTTACAGCGTACGTATTTTTTTTAAACAAATTAGTAAAATCTGCTGAAATTAATGTATCTTTTATATTGGACATTCGTCTCCTTCTTCTTGCATGGCTCTTTGTCTTTAATTTAGATATTTGTCCACTAACACCGGTCTCTTGTTGGTAGAGCTTTCATTTTTTTTCAAGTTTTCGCCTTTTTTAATTTCCTTTATTCTCTGGCTTTCCATATTGTTCTAATCTTCCTCTTCTGTTTTTGCTTATTTCGATCTATCGCTGTCAAAACGATTGCAATTTGGTCTATTCTAATGAAATGGCCGTAACGACAGTTCAATTGTTGTTTCGCCATTGGAAGTGTTATATTTAGTTTTGCCTTCTTGTGTTCTGTAACAATAAATAAAATACATATTTACCTCTAGCAAATGCGTCAAAATTCAGTAAACATGGTAGCAGTGGCGGCTCCTCCTTAAGGCCGCATGGCCGCGCGCCCCTCCTCCAAAAATACCAAAGAAATCCTTATTATCATTACTGTAAATTAAATGCAAATGTTAAAACATGAATTGTGGTACAAAACTACCACAGCATTACTGGATCACCACAGCACACCACTGCACAGTGAGCAAAGCATCACAGCTTCGTGGCCGCACTTTGAGTCGCGGCCCAGGTAACTATGGCAACCGACCCGATCTCCTTTTCGACTAAACTCGTTAGATACTTTCCGTATGCTTATATTATGCAGATTTGGCCGCAATTATTGCGCGACCTTACGCCAACATTATTAAACATTATAACGTATTTTTAACACATTACATATTTTTAACATTATTAAATTACTTATTCAATTTTTGTGAAAAGACAATTTTATATATTACTTAACATGAATACTGTTAGTAGTATAATTAGAGCTAATTTTGCAAATCTTTCACTGGGAAATAAAGTATAAATAAAAGAATTGGCGTTGCGTGCCCAATAAATAATTTCGATGAAAAAATTTATTTCTATGAAAGACGGTAGAGCTGATTTCAATTTTAGAAAGTGAGTGCACCCGTGTATAAATAACTGTATGAAGTTTTGCTTACCTACGTAATAATTTAATGTGTCATTTGATAACTATAAATTGAATAATTAAAATACTTTTGAGTTTGTGATTGTGCCATATCGTTTTTAATTAACGGATATCTAAAAACTAAAAATAGTTATGTTCCTGCTTCCTGAATTCTCATTTTCAGCTTATTGAAGGTAACGTCGTAGCTATATGTAAATTTTTGATATCTAAATATTAATTATCTACTACCTACCTATTTAAATATTATTTTAAACAATTTTTGTCGAGATTTCCGTCAATCGTATTGAAAAGGAAGATATTTGTGTAAGTTATTTTTTCAAGCAAATATTTTTGCTCTGCGAATTTCTAATTTATAATTTTAAGGGGTTTGACCTTGAAATATGCAAAATTTTCGCCTGCGGCGCATTTTTTATTTCTGCGCCCCCCATATCCAAATGTCACCAGCCGCCACTGCATGGTAGGCCAAATTCTTGGCTCGATCATTGGTTCAGTTTTGTATGACATGCTTTAGAAATAAGGGTGTGTTTATAGAACTACCCCAATTGACGAATTATTATATACATTTGGTTTGGTTGTAATGCTAATGACTGATTTTCGATAATCAACATTAGAACTTTCTAACTTGTATAATTCATTATTAAAAAGTTAATGAAGAAAATATTTTTAAAATTTTCACGTTGATAAATAGATATTCGTCGTCTGCAGCATCTCTTAAAAGTCTCATGACATCGTCGTCCAGTTTCAAACAATCGATTTTTTAGATTTGTAACAATCAGTTAATTTATAAAAGTCACAATGTTCATTTACCACCAAAGTTGACTCTAGATGGAGTAATAGGACCCAATCGGATCGAGTAATAGGATCGACTTCTCCAAAAAGTATGTGAGAAGTACCTTTTCACTCACATTATGGATATGCTTGACGCTTTTCCACTTTTACAAACATATATTCTTTTTCATATTATCAGCCACGATGCTTGGGGCAATAGTTTCCCCCTAATGCATTTTCTTCCACGTCTGAAGGAAGTTTGCTTCTTCAAATCGTTTTCGCACATTTCTATTTTTACTTTGTGAGGAACAAATAAGGCGACACAAGGCAGAACTGGCAGAGTAGAATAAGCAATCCGTTGATAGACGTATACTTTTATTAATTAAAAATCAATTGTGTTGTTACTTTTTTACAACACCAAACTAATTTATGTTTTGCATTACCGTTGACTGTTATATTCAACTTTTTCATATCGCCCAGACATCTATTTTAATTCCAATTTAAAATGCATCGTTTAACGATCGACTGTTTTGTTGTTTTTGATGGATAGAAAGGTGTGTACATTTGAATATTTTGTTTCAGACTGAAGAGTGATATTGCAATTCAACTTTTTTTTAGTAGGTTTCTAATCTGACTTGGTCCTCTATTACATCATCAAGACGAAAGTACTATGATAGCATTAGAATGGTACTGTATTATTTTGAATAGATTATGATTATGAAACTTTGATTGCTCCCAATTTTTTTAACATCAGTTTACAAAGATAATTAACCAGTATAAAAGCTGGTACGTAAAAAAAGTAATAAGGACTTTAATTACACTTTATGCAATAAGGAGGAATTAGTTCCTACCTTTGTATGTTTTATAAAAAATCCACTTTAATATTTTTTCAACAGTTATTTTCCTCGTAATTTATTCTCGATTCTTCTAGTTATTGCTTATGATTATGATATTCAGTCTTTTTTGTAATTATGGGAAATGTATAGTAAACCTTTTTGGTATAAACTTTGCCCGTATTAAATCGTATAAATTAACATTTAATTTGCGAGATTGTCAAGTTGTTTGCTGGGAACAAAATGCTACTACCTACACAAGCCACGAAAAGCTGTGAGCTTAAGCAGTGCGGATTATAAAATAAACATGTTTGGTAAAACGTAAAATACTCCTTTCAAAATTCGTTTCCACATGGAATTCCTTATTAAAGGACATTAATTAACTTGCTGGTGTTTAGATGCAAACCACAGAACAGTTAATGCAAACAGCAAGTAAAAGGTAAAAAATTGTCACGTATATACACATTTACATTATATTTATACATTTACACAATCACCTTATTTATATCATGTCTACCGACCGGTTTCAAATAAGAGATCAGTGGCGTAGCGCGCTTGATATTCATAGGCTGATTACAAGATATAAAACTATTTAAATAAACTTCGTATTTACTAAGCAGGAGATATGTCTTTTGAAGTAGGTAAAGTTCAAAAGTGAATGGGTCGAAAAACAAGACACTTCACCGCTAGCATGTGGTATATTCTGTCTTTTGAACTAAAGTAAAACACAAGGGAAAATTCTAAAATAGAATTGGCGAATGAAAACCAGCTATAAAAATATTAAAGTAGTACCTATTGTTTTCATGGCACGTCTGAATAAAAAAACTGAATTTATTTTCGATATTAACCATAGACGTACTACTTTTTTCGGTATTAGTAGGGGTAAGAAATATATTCATATTGAACAATATAATTAAAGACTTTAATACAACTTCTTAGTTTTTATAACATACTAAGTACTAAGACCTTAGCTACTGATTGAGTAAATTGAGGTACCAGTTTCAGTAAATTTAACTGTGGTTTAATAGTTGTCACAATAATAAATGTGAGCTATTAGTACGCTACTGGTAAAATAAAACATATAAATCGACAGATTTTTACTGCAGATCTTATTTATAATTTATATGTAAATACTTCTTATTTTACTCCTTATATATAGCTGGTTTAAAGGATTTTATAGTTAATGGAAACAACGATGCAGTTTTTGCAGATTTTCAGCGCAGGCTTTTTCTTAATTAGAATAGAAACTATAAAATATTCCATATCTTGTCAGAAAAGATTTTTGAAATGTCCATTTGCAAAACAGTTGACAGATCTTGAAAAAGTGAAACGTCAGCCAAAGTTTCTTGAATGGACATCATCGGATTAACTTGAAAAATATCTTCGATGCGCCCCTGACTGCATCTAAGCTGGTGTTAAGATATGCAATTTCGTAGTTTTGCTTGAATGTTGTAACAATTCAGAATGTTTGGCCTCAGAAAGCTACAATTAGAAATCGAATGTGAAATGCTTCAAGTAGCCTGGAACCAGATTGGGGAACGCGGGGGGCAGTGGGGTGATCAACCGCCCGCGCTACTAACGTCCTTGTCAAGGATATCAACTACCGTTTACATTCAACTCTGAGCTGATCAAGCAAAATAGGCAGCCGGCTGGACGAGAAATGTGTAACCGTCGTGGATGCCCAAATCAGTGATGCCAATGAATATAATAATAATAATAATAATAATAATAATAGTAGTAGTAGTAGTGTCCTTAGTAACAACAAAAACAACAGTCAAGTACCACCCCAACTCATTTAAAGTACAATTATTAGTAGAAACGTATAAAATAACAAAAAAAATTAAACAAACATTTTTCATTTATTCATGTTTAAAAATTAAACAAATTTTCATTTAAGGAATCAGAGAATTTAGTATAGAGGTTTTAACTTTTTTCTTTAAATAATTTTTAGAAGTCAAATTGCTTAAATTACATATAAATAAAGAAAACAATTGAGTTTCAGGTGAACAATGCGAAAAAGTCAATTAACAAACAAAGAAGATTTCTTGCTTTAAATTGCGTAATAGTTTCAGTAAGTTACTGCTAGATGACACTGCTGTCAAAAAGTCACTAAATTATTTAGGAATATTTTGTGTTTAGTGCGTTACTGTAGAGAATAAGGTTTAATTATTCTTTGGCAAGTATAACACATTGACTGTTTCATATAAGGCTACTAAATTTGCGACATACAATATAAAAATGCAAAAATTGCAGTTTTGATTAAAATGCTAGAATTTTTTTTAATGTTAATCACTGCAGGATATACCATATTTGCAGTTGATAGTCTTTGTTTTGTGTCTGTGGATTCTTATTTGTAATAGTCTAGTTAATGTCTGTAACTTATTTGTAGTGCGTTTTCGTAATTCATAGTTTCTTTTGGGATAGAAGTTTACCTGTATACTGCACTTTGATGAATATTCAATTTGTATACTTCTGGTTGCCTGCTTTTTGTTATTTTACAGGTGGTGTAATCCCGAAAAAAACTATGAATCATGGTCTAATTGTTTCTCCGATATATTACCACATTCACCAAGATTTGATAAATACAATTTCTTGATATTGATTTATTGATATTTATGTTGTTCTTATGTTAAATTTAATGTTCAAATGTAAAATTTGTTTGGCCGATTGTATTGTCAGTGCGACATCTATGTATCAATTGCCGAAATTCACACTGAATACGTTTAATTGATCTTTTGACTGCTTCTTCGACAAGGGAGTGCAAATGCGTCCTTAATCTTTGGAAGTAGCTCATATCTTACTGAGAGTGTATAAGAATACATTTTGAGAATTTGAGATAAACAAAGCAATAGACCGAACATGGTGCTTGGCCTACATTTTTAGGAAGAGCCGGTGGACTATAAACGTCAGACAGCGGAGCAGGGGGGGATTAGTTTCTTGGCTAATGCAGACCGACCAGTACTTGATGCAATAATTGGGTATTAAGTTAATTAGACACGGGGTGATCATTGGGAAACTGTTTTCAAGCGGCTTTATTAACAGTTGTATAATAAATGGTAATGGGTTTAGTAGTTGCTGCCAAGGATTCGATCTCGAGTGTTCAACATGTTTATGACGAATAATTTCAAAATTTTAAATGGAGAATGTCAAAAAATAATTTAAAAAATCTGCAGAACTTTCAACCAGCGTTTTCCTCTACTGCTACTCATGATGGAAATAGCTTTAAGAGCATCGAATTCAAAAGCATTGGGGTTTAAGAGTACAGAAGTACAAGAGTACAAGAGTTCAAGAATACAAGAGTTCAAAAGTACAAGAGTGTGTACAAGAGTTCAAGAGTTCAAGAGTCCAAGGGTTCAAGATTTCAAGAATTCAAGCACTGAACGGTTCAAGGGTTCAAGGGTACAATGGTTTAAGGGTTAAAGGTTCAAGAATACAATAGTACTTACCAGAGTACAAGAGTACAAGAGTTCAAAAGTTCAAGAGTACAAGAATTACTTGTTCAAGGGTACAAGGGTTCAAACGTTTAAATTGTTTCAATTTACGTTAATGTGAGTTTTATTTTGAGAACAATTCTCTAAATCGCAATGATCACGTTTGACACTTGTATCAGCAGTTGACACAACTCTTTTGTTTTCCAAAGATACGGTAAAATCCAATTATTGAAGCAACTAGATTCTATTTACTTTTTGCTACTAGCTTGATTTCTTAAAATTATATAGGATCCTCACTTGACCCCATATACAGCGTTATTCAGAACTTATCCATAATAAAATTTGGGGATGTTCAACATACATGTAGAAATGTGGTGGTGCAAAAAAAAATTTTTTGGCGGCTTCTGAAAACTATTTAAAAATTTTTCATTGCACGCCGCTGGATACTGGTCCACTGTAATGGAGTGACCTTGGGACTGACAATGCAAACTAGCTAGTACGAAAAAAACTTCGGAAGTTCTGAGAGTACACCGACACCCGGTGCAAAAAAGATTTGCAGCGTTTTTACTTTAAAATAAACTTAAAGATAGATAGATGTGACCAAAGTGACGTGTCTTTAAAATTAATAAAATTTTGTTATGCTAATTTTGAAGAATTGCGCTACTTGATTACTAGGTATTAGAAACATGAAATTTATAAAAAATTTGCACATACCTTGTTACAAAAGCTGTTCGAAATAATATTCCTTGTACACACTTTTGGGCACGCCTTATCCAATTTTGCCGCACTAAACCGAATGTTCCTCCTGGTTGCTGATCTTGTAAACGTAAATTGTTAAGTAAATTGGGGATTTTCAGCATTTTGCTGCAACAACCACTCACAAAACCTAACTCGTAATTGATATCCACTGGTAACAGTCCATTAACTCAGCATTACTGTACACATGAGCCATTTTGAAAATTTTACAGTTTCACACTCCTACGATAAATAAAACACCGGCACTGAGAGAGGACACAGATAGACTGATGACTGAATAGACAATAGAGATAGAGATATTATCCCCACTCCAACTCTATTCGCTCGGTCTTTCCAGGTACAAAAACGTGTTTACTTTTTTTACCATATTCTTAAGAATGTTGTATATCAGATTGTCGTTGAAGTACAGTTGCCCATCTACGTAGTCCTTTATAATGGTATAACTTTAAACATTGTTTACGGGAAATTCTAAGACTTTTATTAAAATCGATTTCTTATTTAAGGATGCACATATCCTCAAAGTTTTAGAGATAAGTTCTGAATAACCCTGTATAAAAGATAGAGTTCGAGATCAATTTAAAAAAAACAAACATATTATAATAGAGACTTGTCAAAGTATAAAAATGAAAACCGTTAATTTGCTCAAAATCGCGCTGTTATTTACACCGGGCGATTACTTATTTATACACTCTTTAAACGACTTAAATGAACTCTGGGGTTTGCGAGAAAAAGGAGATTTTAAGATTGTAATTGGTTTTATTAAATAAAGTTATATTTAGCTGGAGTAAGAATTAATTTTTTAATAAGCAATTAATTACATTCGTCAGCACTCCTTCATTTCATTTTCTGTTTACATCCAGAATTACGATTCCTCATCAACTTTAGAGGTTTGTTTGAAATTAAAATTAGAGTACCTACCGTCTGTTTCTCCAGTTTGGACCATCGCCAAATATTTTCTTTCATCTAAAAGAATCCTTAATTTCCAGAAGGTGTCTAATATGATATAAATTACTTCTGAAACTTTATTTGCAATTTTATTTGTAGATATCGCGAAGTTTGTAAATCAAATGATTTTTTATGGATAATTGTAATGGATAAATTTAGCATAGTCCGCCCTACAATGGCATCCAACTAATCTTATGGTCTGCTCTGACTAACTCTCGCTTGTCAAACACCTCTTTCTTAACTTCTTTAATGTATGTAACCAATTATTTGAAGGTCATCGTTTATCACATGTAAATACATTATAATTCTGTTGACAATATGTAAACTTTGATTGTAGCTTTATACACTCGTACAATCGTTGTCATTCTTGTCTCTATAAGCTCTAAGGAAATATCTCTTGATTACAGCGGAAAAGTAAACATATTGTTTATATAAGAACACGTTAATATTACTTTGTATACATTAATGCATTATCAAGGTTAAAGGATAAGCTGCTTTTGAAATGTTGATTAATTGTAAACGGTACATTTAGCTTGAAAGCATTTTCGGAATGTGTGAAGTGTGAAAATGTTTCAAATATTCATGGACAATACCTAGTTAAAAAACTATTTCTCTCGTGAAACCCACAAAACACTAGATGTACTAATGTAGATGTTGATGTAGTTTTAATAATATAGCTTGGGAAAAATTTGTGTTTGACGGTAAATACTTAAAACCATAGACTTAATAAGAGGAGACCTCACGGTTCATTCATAAATAACCTTTTGTTTTGTATCAATCATTGGCAATGTGTATGACAAAGAATACCGAGAGAAAGAACGGCAAAATTCCGACTCCGTGCAACGTTGCAAAAGTTTTGGGAGAACTTGCTTCCGACGCCAAAGGCGTACTGCTTTTGGAAGGGTTGGGTATGATAATAAAACATCAAAAAAGGAATTTTAAGAAAATCAGTACTATACATTGCAACAGCAAAAGCTTGTGAGATTAGAAATTAAATTAGTATCGGAGTTTTAATGTAGGGAATATGAATTGAAACTTGAACACTTAAAATTCTGAATTAAGTAAAGGTGGTACACCTACTACATTACAAAAACTTATATATAGGTACAGTAGTGTAAAAAAGTATTTTTCAGTTTTTCAAAGATACCCAAACTCTGTATTACAGGGTTCAATTACATTTAAAAGTGAAATATAATTTAAAATAAGAAAGATGTACATGGTGTTAGTTTTTAATTCAACTTTTTGTTTCAAGTTATTTGACTTACTGTTTTCAAAATAACTCTTTAAAAGCCTGATAATGGTGATTTTCTCTTAGATTAGTATAAAGGATACCTTTAAAAATTACCTTGGTTACGCAACTGATTTTAATTTTTGTGTGCAAATGTTGCATGTTGGCTTCACACTTACCAAACATTATAGGTTTTTTAATTTGTTATGCAGCAAAGTGCTGAATGATGCCTTAGCTTCTTGCTTGGATTCTTGTTTTGATCGTATTTAAGTATGTGTGTAGGTAACTCCAAAAACTAACACATCAGCCATATTTTAAAAAATAACAAAAGCAATTCCATAATATAATATAGTTTATATATACTATATTCCGTAAAATGATAAGGAAGCCAGCCAGCACGCCCCTGAAAATCCGTAAATATGGCGTGACAAATATAGCGACCGAATAACCAAACAAAACTTGGCAAAATTTACCTGTGGAAAGACAGTTTTGAATATAAAGAATTCATTTTTCCATACACTTGACACTGACGCACCATTTTCTGAAGAATAGTAATAAAATCCTTACGAAAAACACTGAAAAATTCACAAAAGCAAAATTCCGACTGCCAGCAACACCGCACAAAAGAAATACTATAAAATACTACGATTCACGTGCATCAATGGACATGCGGATTGGAGTAGGGAGCAATGATGCCTGTTCATTCCATTTTTGCGTTATGAAGTTAGTTTTTATCGCAACGTTTTTAACAAAATATGATTTATCTACTTAACTAGGAAACGGGAAAATATTTTTATGTAATATTTTAACCTTAACCCATAATCATGGTAGTTTAAATGTGAAAATATAAATTACACAATTGACAGTTTGGCAACAGTTTTTCGTACAATCATAAAGTAGACCTTGCAGTTGACCAGATAAAGAGTAAACAAGGGGATCTCTGATTGCTTTAAAATGTAAACAATTACATCTCCCTTGTCTTATAAATCTATGCTTAAAACCTAATGATAAGGCAAATATTTTGGGAGTTTACCTAGGCAATTGCTCAAACTGTATGCCTAATATACACTACAACCTGTTTTTTGCAATAGTGGTGTAATTATGATTAATATTATTATAATTATTGTTACGATTATTCGTCTTTTGGTGTCTCAAAATCATCGCTGGTTTATATTTTTTGAAACAATGAATGAAATCATACGAACTTAAATCTGTTTTCATATTCTTTCTAGTTTTATTATTAATTATTAATATAATTCTTACTTTCCTGTATATTTTTTGATCAGATGGTATTGCAATCTCTGTGGAATAGGAAATCCCTTTCTATTGTATATTGAAATGTTAATATCTGGTCTAATACGGACTTGTTTTTCACTTTATATGGTTAGGAACCACATAATCTATTTGTTTAGACTTTGTCATAACTTTGTTTTTTTTATGATTATTGGTGAATATTTGTAGTACGCTTAGGCTAGAGGTTTGGACTGTCAGCCTTGAATATTGAATTGGAAATAATAATTAGTGTTTCAGTATAAGGCAGTATTTTCAGATTAAGGATACCCACCAGTAGTTTGACTCACGCTTGTTTAAACACCTTCTGCCATTAAATTTGCTAAAACCCGTGGGTTTTGTTATATTTATTTCTTATTAGCAAGCAGGAAGTACAATAAGTCAGTAAATTTACAATTAATAGCTGGCTTAAATTACTCTCTTCCACAATTCAGGCGGAGTATTAAAATCCACAGCGACAAACACGCGAAAAAAAACGAGAGTGGCCAGCCAGGACGAAGGACAGTCTACAGGAAGCCACTACGCCTCGGTGGGCAATTTGATTTTTGTTTTGGGTCAACGCTTGGCCAGTATGGTAATTTTTCATTTATATTTGGGAAGCGGTGTAAATGCACTGCGCTGGTATTACGGCACTATCCGATTTAGTTCAGGTTCACGCAATCTGACTGCTCACGGATGAATATTAACTGGCAATTAGTATACAGGGCGAGAGAAATTCGAGGGCGCTAGAAAACGGCAAGAAATACACAGAGTTCCAGACGAACTCTGTAATAGAAAGATATGCTTTTGTTAATTTATTTGTTCTTCTGATGATTGTACGTGACGTTTCATATTGATTCTTTGTGTTCCCTTATCTGTTTCTGGTATCTATACTAAAAGCACGAGCGTAGACCAGGGTATTTTGTCTATTTATCGCCTGATAGAGGTTGAAGTTGGAAATATAGGTATTATGACAAAAAATAAATAAATGTAGAACTTATTAAATAGTTTGGCTGTTATTATATTAAAAAGCTTGGTTGTTATTATTATCTGTTGTTCTGCTCTTGTGGATTGTGGAGCTTTTGGTTAAAAATCAACACTTCTCTGGAAAACATGGACAGTAGTAGTTATTAATGTTATTATTGCTAATTCAAATTAATTGTATTTTTCCAACGCACAAACGGAGTTTTCACGAGGTATTTCATCTTTCATTTTGAAGTTTCTCTATTAAAGTTTTGTTTGTTCATTACGTATAATTATGTATATTTATAGTAAACAGAAATACGTATTCTATTCTTGTAAATAAGCAATGTTGTTATTATTATTATTATTATTATTATTATTAAAAATGTTGGCATCAATATAGCGAATCGTCAGCCCTTTTGTACTAGCTGTATCCAGACCTTCTGCGTCTTAACTTACTTCTCCTTTAACAAATTCATTTTAACCAAGACGTTGTATACATATACATTAGAGTTGCGTAACCCCGATATGCAATTTAAGAGATTGTTGTTTGCACAAGGTACAAAATCATTAAATTAATTTCAAATGCGTCGGCAATAAAGAAACCGGTAAACAGAAATCTAAGACATGGATCTGTTGTTATGGTTGTTCGCGGGCGACCACGCCCAGCCATAGGAAAAGTCCTTGGGGTTTTTTTCGATTTCGTTCGATTCGATTCCGCTCGATATGTTAATTCGGATCGGGCGGGGGCGAGTGGGACAACGCCACAAAAACAGATAATCAATATACCACCGTACAACGAGAGAATATTGGCGATTCCAAAAATGAATACGCCCTCTGCATGAAAATATTTGAACCTACTTAAAACGTAATTTTTTGACTTTTATTGCTGATATAATGATAAATAACACGTATTTGGGTTTGTTTAACGTAATAATTTAGTGGTGCTTGTGATTTTTTGATATTACAAAGTTAAAAACGACGTGGTTAGTATTTGTACATCTTTATTTTTACATTTTAAAATGGCATTCAAAAGAAATCAGCACAACACAAACTGCCGTGTTTATAAGTGTCATTCCACAAAATGTGTCAATAGAAGTGTTTAAGATTGAAGATAGGCAGAAATTTGGCCCTAGTATAAGAAACTGTTTCTCATTCATTTCTCCAAAA
The DNA here is from genome assembly GCA_963924545.1 of Pogonocherus hispidulus. NCBI lineage: Eukaryota > Metazoa > Arthropoda > Insecta > Coleoptera > Cerambycidae > Pogonocherus > Pogonocherus hispidulus. Next base: position 66,695,353 of record OZ004695.1, on the reverse strand, counting down.
GGCATGTAACAATTTAATAACAGGGAACACGTTTATTTAGGCAACATAACCACTTTGTTGCAGTTTGTCTATACTTTTCTACTATTAATCTTATAAAAGCAGAATATATTTTAATTTAAACATTATTTAACAAAAAAACAAGCACTAATATGGTATTACCATACAGTTTATCACACTTATTTTAGTCCAAAATGTAAGTAAACAAGAACTAGGACACCTGTTTCAACCCAAAAAATTTATATAATTAGCAATGAAGCACTTATGGGACGTTTGACTGCTTTTACCACTCTGGTTATCCTTTATTTCACCCTAACTAGCACATGAAGTCACTATATTTATGGCAGATGAATGCTAAATTGCTAGATGATGTGATCTGAAAAGTAAAATTTTTACTCGTCTTCCTCCATATTTGTTTACAATTTGCAGCGCCCTCATCGGTAATTTGAATCGCCAATATAATTCTCATCGACCTCAAACGCGTATGGTTGGTCCAGTGGCGTTACGATGTGATAAAAAGTGAACGGCGAATCTATTTGTACATTGAGAAAAACCTAGGAAAGGCTTTAAAAGCTTGTAATTTTCTACATAAATTTTTAAAAATATGAAATAATTATTGTTTTCTCGTTATATTGAAACCTTTTTTATAAACTATTGGTCATAGTCATAATCAACGCAGCACTAGAAATCTATAATTCAAACTTCAGTATTTGTTCTCTAAACTGTTAGCTCCTTAATATTTTTCAGGTAAATACAATTTGGAAACATTCCCTAAAATCAGGGTAACTAACTACCCAGTAAAAATTTTAAATTTTAAAATGAAATTTATTAACTATATTTAATGGTAAATTTATAGTATTTCAGACCTACCTTCTCTTATATCAATGAGCTTCAAATCAGGTAAGCGGTTAGGCTCTCTGTATATTTTTTAACATTACAGAACTAAGACACTTTTGACTAACCTAATTTCTTATTTTTTTATCATGTCACTCTCTTGGCATACTAATTTCTGAACACCTTGTACATGTACAAATGTCGTGTTCACTGGTATCCAATCGTACAGTATGGTTTTACGTCTATAACCATAAAAAGTGAATACAAATCATTGAAAGGTGAATGCATTTAGTAATGAATTACGTTTTTAGTACAACTTTACAAAAAAAGTAATAGCAGAAATATCTTTTTCGACAAAAAAATGCATGTATAATTATATAATTAAGCGTTTACTGCTCTTCCGTTAGAAATAGGAACTCGCAGCTCTACAAAGTGATAGAACATCATTTAAATGCATATTTTAATTAAAAATGCTTTCGTGTTAATGATGCTGCTACACCTATAGAGAGCTTTCTCTGTAATTAAGATTTGAACGTACGTTTAGCTTTTTATTTTCAATTTTTAAGTTCAAGAAAGTAATAGTAGCATATGTTAGATTATAAAAGAAGCTATTTTTTTAAACATCATCACATAAATAAACAACCCCCAAATCCAAAGTCAAAGGATGTTAAAGGGGGAGGGGGGGTTACACATTACACATTAACCGAGCAAAGCTACTTCGTCAAAAAATATTTCAAGTGTTGGTGACAGGTTCATTTTGCTTTTAAAAATGAACCAATGCACCAAAAGACATGGACTAAAAAACAAAATGTAGGAAAGGAATGGTTCTTTACAAAAATTTGTATTTTGAAAAAATTTGGTTACAAAATTATTCCACAGGGTGTTTTAAAATTAGGATTATACAACAACCTTTGAATTAGCCCTGTATAATAACTAAAATGTCAGCATTTTACAAAAGACTGGATATGCAAGTTGGAATTAAGTCATTTTATCTACAGTTTGCTAAAAAATATGAAAATAGAACTAAAAATAAAAAAATTATTCAAATTTTACCAAATATTAACTTGTTGCGTTTTTTTGCATGTGTTTTTTGCATTTATAATTGATACATCATTATGAATGCTAAAATCCAAATGTTATAGAAGCAGTAATAGCTTAGGTACACTTCAGTAAAGGAAACTGGATTTTCGTAATTTTCTCTACGCAGGAAAATATTGTCTCCTTAACTATTAATTACAGATGGACTGTCAATTCTTTTTATTTTTTTTTCTATTTTATCTATTTGCTTCACTTTCCCCCACACCTGTCGAAACAAAACGTGTAGATATATACATATTAAAGTTATCCGTGACCCGCATTGTCAAAATCTACGTATTTACTCCACGGTAATATGTTACGTAATTTGGTATACATAAATAAACAGAGAAACATAATATACAAGTTTTAGGTAGCCTAGGTATTTCATTTATATTGAAAATTAAAATGAATACCTACCTTATATTTATGAAAGAATTAATACCTAACTAAATTAGTTTCAGTTTTTTTTTTCAGAGAAAGCTGTCTAAAAAGTATACAAAAAAATATTGGGATAGTATTATGTTTTTGGAAAAGTGCATGTTATTATTACCATTTCTTTTAAAACTATTAACTGTCAAGTTTTTTTAGTTGTAAAACAATTATGATTAGTACTAAAATTTTATCGTTTATACTTTGTAGAAGCTTGCAATTGTAATTATTATAAACATTATCATAAATATGTACACTAATTTGTTCAAAAACGTAAAGATAATTGCAGCCAAATGTTATATTTGGATACGCTTAATTATTTTTGTTTTATGCTTGACAACATTTGGAAAGTAACGATAGAGCATTAGAGGAATGGTGTCTATTTAAAATAAACAAGGCTCGTGTGAACCTGAAAGTACCTTATCACTAGAATAAATAAATAAGGTGGTACGCAGGGAGGAAACAGCTGCCACAGTGGAAAGATGGCAGCAGGAGTGGCGCTCGAGGATAAAGGGAGCGTGAACTAGGGCTCCGATCCCGGACCTAAGACCGTGGATTGTGGATTGCCGGGAAGCATGGCACACGGGTTACCATCTAACCCAGGTACTTACTGGCCACGGTTCCTTTAGGATATATACCTATGGTATTGGTGAGACCCCGACTGGGTATACTGTGGGGCAGAAGACAGGACTGAATATACTATGTTCTGGTGCCTTAGATGGGAAAGGGAAAGGCAGGAAGCGGAGGCCAAAGTAGGGCAGCCTCAGGCTGAAACAATGATAAACATAATGCTTCATATCCCAGGTGGTTGGAAGGCAATAAAGGAGGCAGTGGGAAAGATTATGACCAAGAAGGAGCATGACGAGAGAGGTTAGAGTCATTGGACTGACTAGTCACTGAAGTATGTTGGCAAGAACAGTTCCGGTGTCTGGTTCCTGGTTCTGGGAAAAAGGGAGGGGTTTTAGTCGGAGTAGCGCCCGACATTACCAGGAGCGACAGATAGTGTCTTAAGTTTCGTTAATTTTAGTTACTCAGTTTGCAGTTAAAACCGAATTGCAGAAACTGTACGTTAGAAACAAATTTTGGAAGGTATCTTGCAGGGTAGTTAATCAAAAAATGTCTCACTAAACATATTTCCGATGTTTGTTAACAATCTCACCAAGATTTGGATGAATCGGATTTATTTTGATACTATAAAGTTTACGAAAATGTCAATTTGGATTTATTTGAAAATTTAAATAGGATGCAATGATTTTGTAAGTTGTATATCGTTGTTTGAACATATTTGGGCCTGCATTTAAACCACATAGAATTATGCAAACTACCTTCCTGTCTGTAGAACGCATTTCCTTTTTGTTGCTGTCACTGTATACATTCGGATTTTAAATATATATCAATGTCGCTTAGTTTTTTCAATAAGTATGCCCGTATCGCTAACAAATTCTGTGTGCATGCTACTACGTTTCAGTTGAGAACAAAAACAACTTGTGAAGAATATATAATCAACTGCTTTTCAAGTCGACCTACTTTACCTAATTGATGTCCAATCCAATTTTGTACTTATACTCTGATCTATAATCTACATTTGAATAGTGTATAGGCGTTAAAATTTTTAGTATACGATTGATCACCGGCTGCAAGTCTTTGTACGAAACGAAACCCTTGAACGATAAGAAAAAAGAACTTTTTTCGATTGGCAACTTGTCAAGGAAGAGCTTCTCAAGCTATATTGAAAAGAAACAGTTTAAATATCTTTTCGTTCACCCAAAAAAAAAAACAAAACCATTAGCTACTTTTCCGGAAGTAAAAAATGTTATTATTTAATCAAGATACCCAGCCCATTTGAGCACGACAGCGTTCAATTGTTCTTCATTAATTCACAATCATAATAGCAGCAGCAGTCTAAGATTATTAATTATGTATTTAGAACGACAAACTGTTTTTATATGTCGTAAACAAGTTGTTATAGTTTTTTGTGCTTATTTATTTTCTCAGGAGACTGCTCTGTTAAAGCGTAGCACACCCGGATCTAAAGGAGTTACGATTTTTCTTAAGGCCGAACATTTGTCTTTTTTTGCTTCAGGTGCTGAACTGCGGCCTGACATCCTGTTAGCCACTTGTGATGGATTTATATTACTCCTACATTAAATCACCATTGAGGATTTGTTTTGTTTTGTTTGTAAAAAATAGGAGCTGTCACAAGGAGGATTTAACAAGATATACATATTGATGATTTTTTTTAAATGAGACCAAATTTGATTAACGGGTCAAAAAAGTCGGCAGAAATGTTGCGCATTTCAGTTTTTGTATTACATTCTTCTTTACTTAGATCAAACCTGTTCCATTTTACATTTTTGAATAATTTAACCAGAAATGCGCTGTTCCAAAATACATCTTTTACAACTTGCACACATACGATGAGATCCTAAACTTTATCTAACGTATACATTTTGTTTCTTCTTTACCGTATGAAATATTACAGGTCAACCTGTAATATAGAGCTCGTCATCTAGATGTAGAAGTAAAGTAACATAAATATAAATACACATAAAAATGTGTCAAAAACGAGTCAAATGCACAAAATAAATCGACGGTTAAAGCTACCGTATTTTATATAACCTAATTTTTATGTTTATTGTATATAATATATGGAAAAACCAAATTACAGAAATAAGAACATAAAAAATATATAATTTTTTCGTGATAATATACAGTGTTATTCAGAACTTATCCATAATAAAATTTGGGGATGTTCAACATACATGTATAAATGTGGTAGTGCAAAAAAAATTTTTTGGCGGCTTCTGAAAACTATTTAAAAATTTTTCATTGCACGCCGCTGGATACTAGTCCACTGTAATGGAGTGACCTTGGGACTGACAATGCAAACTGGCTAGCACGAAAAAAACTTCGGAAGTTCTGAGAGTATACTGACACCCGGCGCAAAAAAGATTTGCAGCGTTTTTACTTTAAAATAATCTTAAAGATAGATAGATCTGACCAAAGTGATGTGTCTTTAAAATGAATTTTGTTACACTAATTTTGAAGAATTGCGCTACTTGATTACTAGGTATTAGAAACATGGAATTTATAAAAAATTTGCACATACCTACCTTGTTACAAAAGCTGTTCAAAAAACGGCGTGGAAGTGATTTCGTTGAATTCCGTGCGGATTTTCGAGTGCCCAAATGTGTGTATTGTGAATGTTCTGTATTCCATTTTGAGTAAACAAAGCTTCATCTGTAACTAGTACATTAGCAGTAAATTGGGAATTTTCAGCTTTTTGCTGCAACAACCATTCACAAAACCTAACTGTCGATGTGTCGGTGTGTAGATTGGGAAATCGTTCCGCATACAAACGCGAAGCTGCCAATGAATTTTGTTCAACTTCGCCATAAATAAGAATCATGTCGATTAACTCAGCATTACTGTACACATGAGCCATTTTGAAAATTCTACAGTTTAACACTCCTACGATAAATAAAACCATCGATCTTGTACTATAAGATCGATGAATAAAACACCCGCACTGCGAGAGCGACACACATAGACTGATAGACAATAGAGATATTATCCCCACTCCAACTCGATTCGCTCGGTCTTAACCAGGCGTTCCAGATACAAAAAACTTGTTTACTGTTTTTTACTGTGGTATATCAGATGTCGTTGAAGTGAAGTACAGCTGCCCATATACGTAGTCCTTTATAATGGTATAACTTTAAACATTGTTTACGGGAAATCCTAAGACTTTTATTATAAATTTTTTTGGAGATATCGATTTCTTATATAAGGATGCACATATCCTCAAAGTTTTAGAGATAAGTTCTGAATAACCCTGTATAGGTACATATATAAAACGAACACTATTGGACATTTTAATAAAATATTTGTTCCAAGGGCAACACAATAAAATAAATCTTGCTGTCTAGAATTTATTTTACCCAAAAGGTACCCAACTTTGTCTTGTCATTCAAGATATTATGCAGAAATCATCAAAAGCATCAGAAAGCATCAAAATTAAATCTATTAAGTAGATTATTCTGATCAAAACCTCTAAGCGGATAATATCCATCTTGGAAAAAAGCCAACAATTAAAAAAAAAATTCCAGTCTTCAAAATATCACAATACTTGTATAAGACTTTTCTGTTTCTATGGTCTTCTTTTCTGTGGTACCTACGTATTTTACGTGTAATCTAACCTCAAATATACCAAAAAATGTAACTCTTGTGGTTGCATTTCATTGTTGCCTATTTTTCTGTTGTGTTAATTAAAACTGGTAAACATTTGAAGTTCCTAGTGGCTTTACTGAATTTAGGTTCCACAAGGACATTTAATGTCCTTGAGGTTCCATATTTTTTACCATCGAGGTAAAATGAGCGATAAACAAGGTTATCATAAAGTAAGTAAGGGATATATTTCAGCTTATTACGTATTTTTAACAAATTAAGTTAATAACAGGATGTGAAAGAAATTCGATTGCTTAAACAATGGGATTTCTTATGTCCAACAGTGGTTAATGCAAATGTTCGATATGTCATCCATTTTACTGTTGTACAATCATCAACCGCTCCTCCAATAATTGTACACAGCATTATTCAGCATTTCTGGTTGAATTGCAGCACTTTGCTCCCTAATAGTGTCTTTTAATTCTTCCACCGTTGTTGGTCGTGTTCTAAACACCAAATTTTTTAAATAACCCCACAGCAGTAATCCGTTGGGCTAAGATCAGGCGATCTTGGAGGCCAAGAATTCACAAAATGTGAACAATTCTCTAAATCGCAATGATTACGTTTGACACTTGTATCAGCAGTTTACACAACTCTTTTGTTTTCCATAGATACAGTAAAATTCAATTATTGAAGCAACTAGATTCCATTTACTTTTTGCTACTAGCTTAATTTCTTAAAATTATGTAAGATTTTAAAGTATACCCCTTACTTTATGCCCCCATATATTGTAATAGCAAATTTCATGACAGTATAGGTAATTATTACCAAATTTAAAAACATTACAAAGCTAAATTAAATGAGATTATGAAATAAATCACAGGACATAGAACAAAAAGTTAGCGATCCGTTCCAACTGAATCTAGTTTTCAGTCATCAAACAGTGTCAAACTAAGGCTTGCGCATTAATCAGTTGTGAATAGATTCAAGAACGGATACGTGAAGTGAACTTTACAAAACGGCGAGTTGAATTGGAACCAACCTAAATGATCATTATAAATATATTTATACTGTGGCTTAAGCAGCCTACATATTATATTACCATAGTTATAGTTTAAATAAATAAATATAAACTATAATATTATGCATAGCAATTAATTAACTAACTTATGAAAATTAATTTGATATTAAAATTAAACCGCAGAAGTAGTTTTTCATAATGTTCATTACTTTACAAGCAAGACCATTGTCGCAATTATTGCAACGTTTTGCATATTTAAAATTTCAGAATACTTTAAATATGTTCACGTATCGCACACAGTGTATAATTAATTCCAAGAAGGACTTGTTTGAACACCTTTGGTGACGTGAGTAACGCGTTATTATTCGTAATTTATTATTCCACTTATCAAATTGGAACTTACCTACTTAATTTCAGTAATTTCTCATTTTTTTAATCCTATGCCGTTGCAGGATATCGCTAACAGGTTATTGTTATGGTGTTAATGACTTTTTCGTTTTATTAACTAGTCTACAGCTTATTAAATATTAGTTTTAACAAATTTAGTTTAATATTAGGGCGTCCTATTAAAAAAAAATCTAATATTATAGCTCCGTCAAACGTGGCTAAAAAAAAATAGGAAATATTGCATGAAAGTGCCAATTTTTATAAATCAATTGACTTGTTTCAACGTTTTTTTTTTTAATATCAGCTAGAAAAGAAATATGAACTTTGCTCCAACATTTTGGGACACACTAGGTATACAGGGTACCCATTATTTATCTCCTTACATGGCTAACTTTGTTAATAGTGGAGATAGAGAATTGGTTAAATTAGCAAAATTGGGCAGAATTACAAAAGGAATTCAGTGCCTCCTTCAAATTTAATTTTAATTTTTAACTTTTCGAGATATTTTGAAAAAACTGAAAATGGCCAAAATTTTTAAACTTGATTATCTCGAAAACTATAAAAGATACAAATAAAATAAAAATACTGTGTGATAGTGTTTTTTACGTGCCATTAAGCGGTGATATTGAAAATTTCACGGCCATCTTAGTTTTTCAGGAAAAAAATAATGTAACGTTTTTTTAAATTGCAACCATAGTTGGTTATGGTATCAATAAAAAGCTTCTTTTTTTCTGATTTCAAAAATATAATATTTAATAAATCGCATTTTTCTTCGTTTGTGTACATTTCACAATAACTATTTTAAGATGAACGTTTAATTTTGTAACGTTTATAATGTGACTTTAGTGTGATCTGACATTTATATTTTATTGTTGTTTACTGATCTACGTTTGTTTTTCATAGCTTACTATGTTAATAAATTATTTGTTCATTACAGTAAACAAAAGAAAAGAGAAAGGTATATTAAATATTATATTTTTGAAATCAGAAAAAAATAAACTTTTCATTGATACCATAGCCAACTATGGTTGTCATTTAAAAAACCATAACCTTTTATTTTTTTTCTCAAAAACTAAGATACCCGTAAAATTTTCAATATCACCGCTTAATTCCACGTAAAAAATACTCACACAGTATTTTTATTTTATTTGTATCTTTTATAGTTTTCGAGATATTCGAGTTTAAAAATTTTGGCGTTTTTCAGTTTTTCCAAAATATCTCGAAAAGTTGAAAATTAAAATTAAATCTGAAGGAGGCACTGAATTCCTCTTGTAATTCTGTCCAATTTTGCTATCAATTCTACTAACAATTCCAATTCTCTATCTCCACTATTAAGAAAGTTAGCCATGTAAGGAGATAGATAATGGGCACCTTGTATAATAATTCCGTATTGGAACAAATCTAATAAGAGTATCCTAGCAGCCTATGATTGAGTACCATCCCATAACCTCAACATTTCTAACTAATTTAAATATTTGTCTACGGCTGGAGACACACGACTCATCTCTAATGGTTACTGTAATATCATCCTTGTTTTATTTGCATGTGGACTCTCTGTTACCTTTACACCGATCTCAATGACGACGAAACAAAGAAGGCACGTTATAGTTATGTAATGCACTATATTTAGCATATCCTGTATAGAAGCGATTTATTGTTGAGCAAGGTTAGTACCTGGTCTAAGAAAGAGTTTAATGGTCTAGAACTCTAGATCGAACTTAGCCATTCAATTTATTTCATATTGTTGTAATTGTGTATGTAATGATACTCTGTATTTATAAATACGATAATTAATTTAAGTCTCACGTCTGACGTGCAATTTGGAGCAATATCTAAGAATGTACAGGGAGAAAACACTGTTAGGTATAATAGGAGACGCAAAAATTGAGGAAAATAATATGTCTGTTGCAGCAAATTTGTGGTGTTGCGAAAAATATCTCAGACGGCACCTTTGATGTGGTTTTCGATGGATTTGTGACCTCGATTCCAAAAGGGAGAGTAAACGCTCATAAAATGAAGTGTTCTGGTGTAGTGGAGTGGAAAACTCATTGTTTTTTTGTGATCTACCTGTTATGATTTCATTTAAACCACACAAGGAACGAATCTGGCATATTTTTTATTAGTGGTGGTTTATTGTTAAAAAAAAGAGAATGGCATTCGATATTTTGTTTTGTTTAAGTATAGACGACCAAAATATTACAATAAATTCGATTTGTGAATATTTAGGCAGGCTATTTTTTAAATTATATGACGTTTTACTTTGTATTTGACTCGAAATCCAGGGCGGTCGACCCTCCCTGTCCCCCCTTGGCGACGCCCATGGATGAAACTAAATTTGAATCTTTTTAAAACTAAACAAACAAACGTTAATATAGTATTACATAATTTATAAGTTCTAAGTATTTAATGTCTGTAACTTATTTGTGGTGCGTTTTCATGATTCATAGTTTCTTTTGGGATTACACCACCTGTATAATAACAAAAAGCAGAAAACCAGAAGCATACAAATTAGGTATGATTCTCAAATCAAAGTGCAAAGTGCAAAGTATATATCAAAGTGCAATATCAAGGCAAACTTCTAAAGTTTGACCCAAAAAACCACTGTATAATATGCAATAAAATAAATATTTGATAAATTTCATCAGTTTTTTTTCAGTTTTTAGATCAACTTGAAACGTTTAGGAAAAAGCTAGGTTAAGTGTTTAATTTTTTGGGGAAAACTTTAGAAGTTTGCCTTGATACTCCACTTTGAATATTTAATTTGTATGCTTCAGGTTTCCTGCTTTTTGTTATTTTACAGGTGTTGTAATTCTAGGTGTTTAATTTTTTATGAAATTATCACCTTTTTACTTTTCGTCTTTTTTTACTCATAAAATAAAAATTCATATTTCCGCAATAGTTACCCATGGACAAATAATTCCAATGTCTTGTGAATTACTTAATTTATACTTAATTTATTGAAGACTATGCTTTAACCTTTCGTTTTATTTTTGTTGCATTAATTAAAAATTTTCCCAAACTCAAGTCATTTCCTGGTAAGTACAAAACTGCAGTCTTGCGATCAGGAAGAAGTCAAGTTTATGTAAATTGCGGTAAATGGTAAGGTTCTCCGACCAAATATTCTATAAAGTTTTGTTTCCCCATATTATTACAAAACAATAGCTTTTTGTTTACAGAGGTGCAAAGAATTTAATCCAATAAAAATATACATATATATTAATGGCCTAAATTACGACCGTCACAAGTTTGCACTGGTGAAATAACGTAACATAGGCGCGGAATTGGGGTTTGCACAAGGAATCAATGATAAAAAAAATCATAAAATAATCCACAAAATAAAAAATATTCCTATTAATACAGGCAAAGAATTCTTCTTTTCCAAGATATATGTATAGCTTGTTGAAGGTTTGTAAAGATTAAAGATTTCCTGCTTTCTCTAAACGTTCAATATGTCGAGACTCTTTTCTATAATCACCGTTAATAGTATCTATTAAGTAAGGTAAATTGACAACGTTTTAAGTAGTACAAATTCTTGTTTTTGAAATATTCAAATTTCATTAGAAAGTGTTCAGCAGCCGATCCTGTTTATTAAAATTAAATATATATGATACTATATATAAAAAAGTCAACTTCTTTCTGAATTCTGCGATTAGGTACTAGAGTTTAAGGTCAAGTGTAAAAAAAATGCAATTATTCAAACGCCCACCCAGTATGTATAATGACGAAACGCATGTTGCAAATATGCAAAATGCAAAGTAGCACTCGTCACCTCATGAACTTTCAGTGCGTAAAATACCACAAAGTGGCTAATAAAACAAAAGCCATTGGAAATTGAACAGGTAATTATTTGCATGTTGCGCAACATACCAGAATTTGTGAAATCTTGCCAACTGCCATTTTTGGAATGTACCTATCTAGAGATGTATTTATAAAATCTCTGCTTGTACTCACTCATCATCATCATGCGAGAGCACCCTGGCGTCCCTCATTTGTTTTTTTCAATAAAAAAACCTCAATAATGACTAATATTACGTTTTTGCGCATAATGCACTTCTCAGTTTATCACTGGTGACTGTCACTATACATATGACAGACTGATTAATACCAAGTCTAAAGGTACGTGTCCATTTGAAAGTGTTACTTGCGCGAGAACCTCTCGAGAGTAGTTCTCGTAAGTGGATACGCGTCTGCGAGTAACTATCAGAGAGTATTCATTTTACTATCAAATAGCTTTCTCGCAGCATTTTGCTCTCAAGTGTATACATATTATTTTTACTAGCGGAGAGTTACTTCTGAAATACGAACACGTTTCGTATTGTGATAGTTCTCGCCATAATTATTTGAAATCGGACCTATTCGCAAAGAGTGGTCAAAAGACGAGACTTGTAATTTGATAAGTATGTACGAGGAAAATACAGTTTTATGGGATACCACGGCTACTGAGTATAGAAATAGGGACACAAAAAATAAAATATTACTGGAGATTGCAGCGAAGCTCGAGTGCACATCCGACGAAATTCAACGAAAGCTTCACATTTTAAGAAACCAGGAAGGGACAGTAAGGATTTTAAATAAACAGATTTTCGATCAATATAGATTTCAGATGTCACAAGAACTGAAGAGGATAAAAAAACACATAAAGTGGAAGCGGAGCAGTGGAAGTGGATCTTCAATTTTAAGTTCTCTTATTAGTGTAGAACATGGTCCAAATTCACACCTTCTTTGAATCCATGGCTTGATCCAACATTTTTCCTTTCTTTGCTGCTTTCTCTTTAACAGTGTATGTGCAACAACAATTGCTCGAAGTTTTTGTACATTCGTGATTGATTATCTATCTGCACCTCACTAATTTTTTCTTTCACACTACACACAAAGAAAGGAAATTGATGAAACAGATATCTCTGAGAGTAGGCAGTCGGCAAGTGATTCGTTATCTACCTGACAGTAAAAAATCCTCAAATTGCTCTCAAATGGATACCCTCTTAACAGTAACTATCGAGAGTCCCTCGCGCTAGTTGCTCTCAAATGGACACCTACCTTAACAAGAAATTATTATATTGCATGTACGAAGTGTGGCTGCTTTTTGTGAATCCGATTAGGAGATCTGCTGAATCTAGGCATGCCGATATGATCTTCAGTTCCGAAAGCAGTGTATCTCTTGCTCCACCGAGGGCTTCTATTATCAGTACCACAAGCTTCACAGTCAGACAATGTTGGTCTCGGCAGGAGCCGAGAACTCCATGACAAACACTATCTTGAGCTGGTGGTCGAGGAGGACTACATCAGGCTTATTGGCTCGAATCTGCCTGAGCTTGGGAAATGAGTAGTTCCAATTAATTCGGCACCTCTCATTCCCCACAACTCAGTAAGAACAAATAAAATATACAGGGTTATTGAGAACTTATCTCTAAAACTTTGAGGATATGTGCATCCTTAAATAAGAAATTGATATCACCAAAAAAATTTATAATAAAAGTCTTAGGATTTCCCGTAAACAATGTTTAAAGTTATACCATTATAAAGGACTACGTAGATGGGCAACTGTACTTCAACGACATCTGATATACCACATTCCGACAAAAAACAGTAAACAAGTTTTTTGTACCTGGAACGCCTGGTTAAGACCGAGCGAATAGAGTTGGAGTAGGGATAATATCTCTATTGTCTATCAGTCATCAGTCTATGTGTGTCGTTCTCGCAGTGCGGGTGTTTTATTTATCGTACGAGTGTTAAACTGTAAAATTTTCAAAATGACTCATGTGTACAGTAATGCTGAGTTAATGGACATGATTCTTATTTATGGCGAAGTTGAACAAAATTCATTGACAGCTTCGTGCTTGTATGCGGAACGATTTCCCAATCGAAACACGCCAAATTATGCAACTTTTACGGCAGTAGTACAACGTGGCTGTGATACTGGTAATTTACGTGCAAATCGTGGACGAGATAGTGGCCCGGGACGACCACAACGTATTTTAGCAGCTGAAGAACAAGTGTTGAATCTGGTCCGTGAAAATCCGCGAATAAGTACAAGTCAGATCGCTAGGCAGGTGCCTGGGGTATCCCAATCAACGGTGTGGTGCTTACTACACGAAGCTCAGTTTTACCCGTATCATATCCAGCGTGTTTAAGCACTGTTACCAGCGGATTATCAATTACGAGTTAGGTTTTGTGAGTGGTTGTTGCAGCAAAATGCTGAAAATCCCCAATTTACTGCTGATGGACAAAATTTCGGACAGCTTTTATAACAAGGTATGCGCAAATTTTTTATAAATTTCATGTTTGTAATACCTAGTAATCAAGTAGCGCAATTCGTCAAAATTAGTGTAACAAAATTTTATTCATTTTAAAGACACGTCACTTTGGTCACATCTATCTATCTTTAAGTTTATTTTAAAGTAAAAACGCTGCAAATCTTTTTTGCGCCGGGTGTCGGTATACTCTTAGAACTTCCGAAGTTTTTTTCGTGCTGGCCAGTTTGCATTGTCAGTCCCAAGGTGACTCCATTACAGTGGACCAGTATACAGCGGCGTGCAATTAAAAATTTTTAAATAATTTTCGGAACCCGCCAAAAAATTTTTTTTTTGCACTACCACATTTATACATGTATGTTGAACATCCCAAAATTTTATTATGGATAAGTTCTGAATAACATATGCAAAATATATGTTTGAAAACAAACTTTTGATAAACTCTTTGAAATAAGATACCTACCCATTCAAATAATTTTTCTAGATATCACAGTATTCTTCAGTCACCAGTAAAAGCTTCACGAGTTCATTCAATACTAACGTAATTTTAGAAAATAAAGATTCGTAGAACTAAAAAACTATTAATCCGAAATAGTACATGAAATATTACACATCATAAGCTTTTATTAGTTATAACAAAGTTTACAGGATATAATTCTGTGAACTTTGGTTATAATACTTCTAGAATGGTGTGATGAATTCACAGTACCGCGGTAGGTAAAAGAGTTGTGTTTGTTCATTGGAAGAAATAGTCCTTATTTTTTATTAAGCACAAATTTTTTATTTAAAATTATTATTCAACTAAAAGTATATTTACTAAAACTTTCGTCAGACTTTTTGGTGTACCCTCAACCCCTTAAGTCCGTACCAAGCTCTCCGGGACACCCAGTATATCAACAGATTTAATCGACTGACACTCTGTGCGTTCCCGAAAGTGCCAAAGAAATTAATAGGCAATGATCATTTGTTACTGCTGGTACTTTTTGCGGCTTTTTACGGTCTCTATTAATAATAATAATTACCAGCACTGTGACGCAACCGAAGCGGCTGGATTTTCGTAAAGCCGCCCAATGCACTTACTTAGGCAACGCAACGCAAGAAGATAGAAGATATCATTGCAAAATAAATCGTCTTTTACCGATGTAGGTTAATTGCTTCATAAGCCTCTATATAATCCTTGAGATAATCGAATTCTCTCCGGTACTATTCAGTCTGACATTTGCAATTACATGCAGTCCCAATTTACCACGTATTCTACTCGCTTTTTTCGCATTGGTATTCTAAGTGCATTTTTTTGCCCTCTTAAACGCCGATGTTTCAAGTAACTGTTATCTAATATCGGTGGTTTTTATAAATATTTTATCGCAACAAAATTTTCACTTTTTATTGACAATTACTGCTACATTAGTTGGTCTCCTTTTGCCAACGAAACGAAACTGAAATCGATAAAGATATGAGCGAGTGTATTGTTCTTATAAATACTTTTCTATTAAAGAAATCGTTTCCACGAAGATATAAGGCTTATTTTGTTCTCACACGAACCGTTCTGAATCGTACTGAGCACGTGCAGTTTAAAATTCGAAGACTCTTTTCAAACTGCGCACTCTTAGTACAATTCAGAACTGGTTCTTGTTAGAACCAAAACAAGCCCATAAAGAAATTAAAACTATTTATTGAAACTGTTTTGAATTTACATCTTTTCCCATCCCATTTGCATATCCATCTACCGAATTAACCACCACCAAAGTATCCATCTAGTCAAGTACCAGGTGCCCATATACACATGTACCCAGTATTCATTTTTATCCCGAATACTTTTATCTACAAATACTTATGTACCAGAGTACCCATTATCCGAGTACCTATGTATCCGAGTACTCATATACACGAGTACTATTGTATACTTGTGCTCATGTGCCCGAATACCCACATACCCGAGTATCGATGTACTCTTATACTTTTATACGAATACTCATGTACCAGAGTACCCATTACCCGAGTACCCATGTATCCGAGTACTCATATACACGAGTACTCTTGTAGAGTACTCTTGTATACTTGTACTCATGTACCCGAATACCCACGTACCCGAGTATCCATGTACCCGAATACTCATATACACGAGTACTCTTGTATATTTGCACTCATGTACCCGAGTACCCATGTACCCGTATACCCATGTATCTACCTTATCAAGTACACAGGACTCAGGTATGCAGTACCCACCTAATCAAATTCGCAGTACCTAACTACCAGTTATTCGTTACAATACCCAATAATCGTCTACAAATATACTCAACCAAGTAGATATCCCCAAGTATCCACCCATATAAATACTCAAGCACATTTATCTGACCTATTTATCAAATTAAATAGATATTAGTGATAGTTAAAACGAGACGCCCAAATTGTGCAACAATTTCGTTTTTTAGTTCGTATATTTTGCTAGCTAGTAAGGGTAATGACCTCACTTCTTATCCCTTAGACGGTGATCGACCCATGATAAGCACCAGAATACACATCAGCTATATCAGCATTACAATGACGTTATGAAATATATTCCAGATAATCATCTAGTGGCCAGTATGACGTTAATGGTAGGTGGCTGTCTGCATATCAATGTAATTGATGCATAACTTTACAGGTACTTAAATAACGGGCGTTTAAAATAACTACATCAGCTTTTCATCGGTGTAAGAAAGAAACAATGCTATTGGCGAATCCAAAAATGAATGCGTCCTCTGCATGAAAATATTTGAACCTACTTAAAAGGTAATTTTTGGAGGCTTATTGCTGATATAATGATAAATAACACGTATTTGGGTTTGTTTAACGTAATAATTTAGTGGTGCTTGTGATTTTTTGATATTACAAAGTTAAAAACGACGTGGTTAGTATTTGTACATCTTTATTTTTACATTTTAAAATGGCATTCAAAAGAAATCAGCACAACACAAACTGCCGTGTCATTCCACAAAATGTGTGGATAGCAGTATTTAAGATTGAAGATAGGTGGTAGACGTTTGGTCCTAGTATAAGACATGGTTTCTCATTCATTTCTCCAAAAGGCATGTAACAATTTAATAACAGAGAATACGTTTATTTACACAACATAACCACTTTGTTGCAGTTTGTCTATACTTATCCATTATTAGTCTTATAAAAGCAGAATATATTTTAATTTAAACATTATTTAACAAAAAACAAGCACTAATATGGTATCACCATACAGTTTTATCACACTTATTTTAGTCCAAAATGTAAGTAAACAAAAACTAGGGTGCCTGTTTCAACCCAAAAAATTCATATAATTGGGAATGAAGCACTTATGGGACGTTTGACTACTTTTACAATTCTTTTTATCCTTTATTTCACCCTAACTAGCACGTGAAGTCACTATATTTATGGCAGTTGAATGTTGAATGCTAAATTGCTAGTTGATGTGATATGAAAGGCAAAATTTTTACTCGTCTTCATCCAAATTTGGTTACAATTTGCAGCGCCCTCATCGGAAATTTGAATCGCCAATTGGGTATGTATTTATATCAAACCGTAAACCGGAAAGATACTTTATTTGTATATTTCCCAGTTTAAACTGTAAATTTAGTAAAATTCCCAATTCAAACTGTAAAATTTGTTAAATTCCCATTTTAAATTGTAAATTATATCAAATTTCAACGTAACATTCATTTTTGCGAATTAACAAATGTTTTTTTCACCAGAATTTCTATGTAAAATGACAATTTATAGTTACAGTTCAAACTGGAAATTAAAGAAAATGTACAGTCCACTGGAAATTTAAGTAAATTTACAGTTTAAACTGGGAATTTAAGTAAATTTACAGTTTAAACTGAGAATTTCACTAAATTTACAGTTTAAGTTCTATCCTTTCGTAATTTTAAATGAACAAACACATACCTTTTAATTTTACCAAACTTCTAGGTGATCCACTGGAAATAGGTGTAAAACCAAAAGAGACAGGTTCATATAATACTATTAGGTCTCATAGACTGGTTAACATTTAAATATTTAGAGCTAACGATGGCCTTTTCACTCACTGAATGAGACGTAGAAACGCTTGAAATTCGAAATCAGATGACTCTTAATAGGTATATTAGGTATTAGGTTAGGTATATTTTAATTATTACCTATCATATGCTATGAGTAATAAGATTCGACTTTGGATGATGCCCTTCAAACTATTCTTATAATCCTCTGGACCATAATTTTCCTGGACGTATCAAAGCAGACAAATGAATATAAAACAAACCTATTATTTTTGTGTACTTGAAGTCAGAAGACCTACAGTATAATTATGGAAACGAGAAACCTTACAATCAGCCGGCATTTTATTTGGATTCAGAAAGTAGTGCACATACACTACCTTCCCAAAGTAAAAATACATGCAGCGATTTATTGATATTTGACCCACTTTGGGTATTTTTGCAGTGGAGTAAATGTTTAATAACGAAACAATGAGGTTACCACATATACTAAAACGCTTTTAGGTGAACTGAATGGAATTTACATCTTGTGTAACAACAAAAAGACTGATGATTTAAAAAATGATGGGTCTCCAGGTTCCTGTTCCAGAATTTTTATTGGTT
This sequence comes from Pogonocherus hispidulus, assembly GCA_963924545.1. Lineage (NCBI taxonomy): Eukaryota > Metazoa > Arthropoda > Insecta > Coleoptera > Cerambycidae > Pogonocherus > Pogonocherus hispidulus. The sequence continues at coordinate 66,676,583 of OZ004695.1, read as the reverse complement.
CCTGATCCATTGTCCGTGTAGAACAGTAGCTGCTCGAAAATCTGATTAATCTGTAAATATATTATATGTAAAGATATAAAAACATTACGATGCAACTTCACAACAACACAACACACTACTGGGCTTATAACTGAAACTGCTGCTTCCTGTAAAGTAGAATCTAATTGCACCTACTGTTTTACTAAAATCCCGATTTGAACACCACCCTGTATATTTGTCGTTATAATCTATAGTATTCTTTAAAATCAAATCGATTAATTTTTAGGGTATAAAAAAGATAAAATTATATATAGTTTATCTGTAGAATTAAATTCCATTTATTACTTGTCTTTTATCTGTTTTTTTTTTAATCCAGACACCTGTATTAACTTCTATAATCCTACTTTAGTTTAATACTGTTAAATTTCCCACCAATTTTCAGACATCAAATTGGTGGATTCAAAATTGGAATACTCGCGCAGCTTTGATAATCGTTCCATGTATATAAATTCCTTGCTACTGTCTGTCTACTTTAACTGTCTAAGTACGAGGGTACTACCACAGTTTGCAGAATTATATGTAACCCCACTCTCGACGACGTACCTCGCTCCCTATTGCGCCCTCCTCACCCGTTTCAGGTACCGTTCAGTACCCAGACAATTACAAAGTGGCTCACGCTCGACCCGTAACATCTTGTGTGCGATTGATATAGAGTGAGAGAAACAAGTGAATATTTATTAATGTTTTACTTTGATTTCACTTTTTGTAAAAATGCCTGTGGTATATTGTGCTGTGGGTAGTTGCCTCTCGCAATATATATGTAACGGAATATTTTTAAAATGTCTTTTAAAACATTTCTGTGAAATTTTTAGCAATTTTGGCAAATAGACAAGCCACCATGAGAAAGTGCCCTTTTTATTTCAACAGTTCTTCAAACAAGCCTGAAATTTCTGTTTGAAAAACGAATTTCCAAAATTTCGATTTTTTCAAATATCTAAAAAACTAATCATGTTAACCTTGATTTTTTGAGGCATATTATTGGTCACCAAATTACGCAACCTTGCCACAATTTAACCTAGTCTCTATCCAATCTGAAACACACTGTATAATACAATACAAAGGTAAATTAATAGGACATCAGGTTATTGTTCAGCAATAATATTTTTTCTGTGTTTTACACAACTTTTTACTGATTTGGCAACCCCTCCTCACTCGACACACCAAGCGTTTCCCGATTTTATACTCCTCTCCCCTTTGCCGCGCTCTGTCTTCTGCTGAGTGAACTTTACCCACCCAAATACTTCTTTCGTAAAATGTCAACGATGTGCGAAAAATCTGCGTCTTTCTCTAGGCAGGATAGTGGAATTCCACAGACTGCCAGATTGGCTTACCTTGCAATACCTTACCTTATAGAATCGACAGTCACTTGTCCGTTGACACACTCATAGACCACTTAGCACCATTTTTGTCATTGCGGGCAGCTTTTATCGCACACAAAGGCACAATCCACTTGAATGGCTAGCTTCGATTGCTCGACTCACATCTGTGTCAGGGTCGTTGGTTTCAGGAATCATTGACCTTTGAGGATTTTTTTAACGAAAGCGATAGCGGTCCGATGATTGATGGTGTGGATTTTCGAATCTGGGCTGCGGATCTTCTGCAGAAGCGAACTTGACCAAAAAACGACCGCCTAAGGTCGCACACTTAATTGAATGGCTATTGGAGGTTTATGTAAGATTTGTGATTAATGAATGCAAGTTTGTTAGACATTTGCTCTATAATCCTTGATAGACATTAAGTGTGTATGATTCACTTAAAAAAATGTCAGAAACGATTCATCCACATGATGTCATCGGCATGATTTTTCAAAACATACTTCAATAAAAAGTAGAATGTTCAAAGTAAAAATGTTGATCCATATTTTTTTCTACCGCGCAGTCACCCATTACTGATTACTTCAAACCTTGAAAGGAGTTGGAAGCTTTGGTGTGAAGATAGCACTGACCTAGTTTCCTCATAACACCAAAACACTGTACTGCACTCGACGTGTGTTTCGCTAACCAAGTGGGCATTATCTGGAGATGATTAAAACTAAACCGATGCTAACACTATGTCCTACACCATTCAGTCACAACCTACTCTACATGAGTAGGTTGTGATTCAGTCCCAGATTAAATTCTGGGATTCAGTGATGAAATCAGGCAAGATTGGAAGTTGCTAAAACTGTAGTAGATATATACTTACTTTTTTCGTGGATCATCCTGTAACTAATAATTAAATGATTCTTAATAATTAAATGCTGATTAGATGACATTGACATAATTGACATAGTTGAAATCAGTTTTCTTTTATTATAGAAAATGAGGAATCATAATTTATGTTATTCTTCTTTTACTTACATTTAAATGATAATTTATTACTGTAATAGTTAATTCTTACTTCTCAAGGAACAAGGAACCTAGGAAAGACCTCCTTTGTTCATCAAATGGCGAAACATATGAACGACCTTCTTTTTTTTGGCAACTTTTAAAAATCGACTTGTGAATTAGAATGAAACATTTGTTTTAATTTTAAATATCATTGGTCAAATTATGCACACTCTCTTCGGCTTTAATTAAAGCCAAGAAAAAACTATAAGTCTCTTTATTATTTATCGATATTTGTAAATATCAAGGTACCGTTAATTTAAAATTTTATGGATATGGTGATTATAACTGTAAACAAATAAAGATACTATTCCACAAAAAAAACGAATCGTGCCATGGTCTACAAAAGAAAAATGGGCGCATCTACAGACATTGATGTTTCGGAGTTGTTGCTCCTCTTCAATGTATCATAGGCAAACGAAGAATACAAGATTTTATATACAGTCGATCTTTTGATAGTGCTTCTATCTGTCTCTTTCTCTATTCATCCACCACCTGAGTAGAGTCCAGGTGCGTATCACGGTTTTGGTCCTTCGTGCGCACTATTTATTCGTGTTCTTGTGCTTTATGATGTTTACCTATAACTTGACATAAGTTTTACATGATTGTAATGTTATATAACATTCATATTGGTTCAGTGCAATTCATTCAAAGGACATAGTGTAATTTAGCAGATTAATAGAACTTTCTCGAAAACCCACGTATCCAAATTTTCAAGAAAATATTCCAATGAGAAGTCCTTAAACTTTCAATGAACGGGTTAGCTGAATCGCCCTGTATGTTTTGCAATATATCCAAAAATTATAAACTAATTCGATAGGTAAGTAAAGATTTTCTATTACCTCTAATATCCTTGTAATTTCAATACTTTTCATGTATAATCCATTCAAAATATAACAAAAGTACACCTGTTTACCGCCGCCAAGTCAGATGGTAGATGAAGTGATATGCAGATGCCTTCGCCTTGGTTAAGTCACAGACTACCTAAGTTAACGCTGCATGGCATATACGGCTAACAAATTACTACTACAACGCCCAACTCAATGCAAATAATGTCGCTGGTAATAGCTACAATGACATTTATTGCACAGCTTACCCATAAGCATTGTAAATTTAATGATTATTAAGGATTGCGAAAATCGTTTATGCAAATCGAAATAAAACTACAAAAATATAAGTAATGTGGTTTCAAGAGTTAAAACTGATAATATAATTTGTGTGGTATATATAGGATGTCGCTATTTAAGGAATATGTTTCGTAAGATTAAGAAAACTACAAAAAACTGGTACCATTAGACTAATTTTTATCTAATAGTATATGAGCCTACGGCTCAGAAGAAGAAGAAGAAGAAGAAGAAGAAGAAGAAGCTCAAGAAGAAGACGAATCTCTTCTTCTTGGCAGAAGCTACATGTTGCATCCTCTGCCAAATCCAGTAGACTCATTCATATGCCTATTAAAATCTACAGTATCTGTATAGAACACTCACTTCCTGAACAAGATCTTTCCGTCAAACGTTTCATGGTCATTGACATCGGCATCTTCAGTTGTGTTGCTTACTCGTTTAACCCCTTAACTTGGTCTTGTTTCTTATAGGAAATCCCTTCATCATTCCCGAGACTGGTCCGAGACCTATGACTTCATCAAGGTGTCACTTTACTCGGGGTTCTAGAATGGGTTTATCTGACCAATGTACCTAGATCTTCATTTAAATTGCGCTTTTGGTGTTCTAGTTTCTGATATCCAGCTCTTTAAGGACATTTAAGTAGTATCATATTAGGCTCGCTATAAGCCCGATTACCTAATGAAAAAAGTGGATTAACCGTGATCGGCACTGGGGATGGTATCGGCACATTTTTTTTAATAGCACAGTAGGTCTGGTCGGACATCTTATTCTCTGTTTGGTTATTTTATCAGTTGAAAACAGTCGAAATTGTGTAACCGGGAGACCACCAACCCGTCTGTAAAACACAAGGTTAACATGATTATCTTTCGATACAGTTTCATCTGGTTTTCGTTCGTTGCCTTCGTCTTGGCGAAATGGATACGATTTTATTTACTTATTTATTTATGTTTCTCGTTTTAAAGCAATCATTGCGCCAGCTTTTTCGTGTCACAATAACAATTTATAAAATTATTGCCCAATTTGTCTCGCCAGACGGTTAAAAACAGACCTTGCAATGCAAACCAAGCAGGAAGAGTTACTGGTTTGGCGCTCGGTCGGTAAAAATAAGAGGTGGGCATTCCCGCAAATCCACATTACATATACGGCGTCCACTGTAATGAATGATGACGTTTTCTTGTATTTTAGGTTTAGGCCCAAGCCTCAGAGGTTATAATATAAAAATAAAACAATATGAATTTGTTTCAGCATTTAGCAAAGGATCTCTATTTCCAATTATGAGTATTTGCAATTTTAATGTGGTGAAATTAACATACCTAATAATATTTAATATAAATTTATGGGTTTTATAAAATAAAATAAAAATAAATAAAATAAGATATCCAGAGAAGCAACAATCATATTTTCTAGAAATTGTTCGAAAAATAACGTATAAACTGTATAATATGGTTCATTTTATGCACAGATTAATTATCCTTCGGACAAGATGGGTTACAGCCTATTTAAAAGCATTGGAACAAAGTGGCACAATCATGGGATAGGCATACGTGAGAATACGTAGAGAAAGTTTATGAGGGATAGAGATTCTCTTTTCAGTTTGTTTACTTACCGATGAAATGATAAACAATCCCCTGGTTTTCCTCTTTTCTTGCAAACTATACACTTGTTGGTCATTATAAACACTAAATAATAAATATCAAAAGTTTTTAGAAGGATTTTATCAAATAATATCACTTGGAAACACCGAAACACTAGACAAAAATACGACTCACCACCAAGAAAACAAGCGTAACAAAATGGAGTAAATATTTACGCTGGTAGACGACGGATACGGCAATCGTAATAGTTCGGTTCTTGTCGAGAATTCGAGTGGGTGTGTCAAGTCGTTGAACGGTTGTCTCTGTTTACATTTTGTGTATCTAAAAGAGATGCATAGAGAGCTTAAAACATAAATGCATATTTTAGACATGTGCTATGGAAAAACCAGCGTAAACAAAAACAAAAGAGAGGCATCAAAATATTTAAAGAGAGATCTTTGATCCATATTTGTGATTTGGTTACTCATCTTGTCCGAAGGATATTAAATCTGTGATTTTATGAGTGTTTTCTTTTTCTAGCTACTGATATATTATTTATATCTGAATTATTATTTATTGAAGTAACATATCAATGCATTGTATATCATATGGACAAACATTATTTCACTATTTTAAATACACCTTAAAAATGCGTTATGTATGAAATAAGTAACATTTACAAGTTTTTATTCTATGCTTATATTAAAACTACTATTTTTTTTTTTAACCTTGACCTTTTGCGATCTGGAGACAAACTTGTTGAATATTGAAATCTCCAGTCCCGTACAGTCAAGGTAAGATATAAAAAGCAACCCATAAAGATAAAGGCTATTACACTCTTAATAAAATTACTATTATTAATTATAGTTATATTAACCGCATCAAAAAATCTCAAAAAAATTGGCTACCTGTACTTCTATTATGGTGAATTTATTAATGCAATACGTTTTCACGACCAAAAAATTGACCTTGTCGGATTTCAAAAAAATTAAATCATTTCCTAATACTACAAGGTCCTAATCTACTTCTTACATAAATATAAATATTAATAAATCCATAAATAAATATGCAGACAGGTTATAAGGCATCCAATAACGACCGATCGATTGCTTAACGATTTTTAATATAGTGAACCTTTAAATTACAATTACATTTGTTTTATTTGTAGAAAGATACAATAATTGGCGATTCAAATTACCGATGAGGGCGCTGCAAATTGTAAACAAATATGGAGGAATACGAGTAAAAATTTTGCATTTCATATCACATCATCTAGCAATTTAACATTCATCTGCCATAAATATAGTGACTTCATGTGCCAGTTAGGGTGAAGTAAAGGATAAAAAGGGTGGTAAAAGCAGTCAAACGTCCCATAAGTGCTTCATTGCTATGGATATGAATTTTTTGGGTTGAAACAGGTGCCCTAGTTTTTGTTTACTTACATTTTGGACTAAAATAAGTGCGATAAAGTGTATGGTGATACCATATTAGTGCTTGTTTTTTGTTAAACAATGTTTAAATTAAAATATATTCTGCTTTTATAAGACTAATAATAGAAAAGTATAGACAAACTGCAACAAAGTGGTTATGTTGTGTAAATAAACGTGTTCTCTGTTATTAAATTGTTACATGCCTTTTGGAGAAATGAATGAGAAACAGTCTCTTATACTAGAGCCAAACTTCTACCTATCTTCAATCTTAAACACTTCATTGACACATTTTGTGGAATGACACCTATAAACACGGCAGTTTATGTTGTGCTGATTTCTTTTGAATGCCATTTTAAAATGTAAAAATAAAGATGTACAAATACTAACCACGTGGTTTTTAACTTTGTAATACCAAAAAATCACCAGCACCACTAAATTATTACGTTAAACAAACCCAAATACGTGTTATTTATCATTATATCAGCAATAAGCCCCACAAAACTTGTTTCAGTAATTTGTGATAAGACTCCAAAAATTATCTTTTAAGTAGGTTTAAATATTTTCATGCAGAGGGCGCATTCATTTTTGAATCGCCAATAGAAATTTGTGTTTCTGCACACAGAGTTTGTGGCATCAGGGATGCTCGTACCCACACTTTTTATTTCGTACGGAACACTAATATATGATGATGATTTTTACAGTCAGCCACCCTTGAATTGACTGGTAAATTCGTTTTCAAAATGAAGCTGTAGAATGTGCTACACTTTTTCCTGTCGCTAATATTTCTGAGACACTCTGGATTATCATCGAAAGGAAGTGTCAATTCTGTGTGTCCTAATCGACTGGTGGCGCAAAATCACCCGCCTTTCGAAATACTCACACATGCCACCAGTTGCTACAGAAGGGCGTAACCCAAGGACGCCAGCTCTGTTTTTGCTGACAGGCCTGCTCGATTCTGCCGCCCAACACTTTTTATTTCACTTTCAGTCACTCCACCAGCTTGGAAGCCTCTTAACGCCAAACATGAAGTGAACCTTGTTTACGATTTTTATGAATTGGTGGAAATTTATTATTGGAAAATAACTAGAAGGCTGGTTTTGAGAAATGAAGACGCCCTTGCCGTAATTTTCTGTACGCAAACACTAAAGAGGAAGTAAAATTTGTAGTCCTTGTGTCGTTTGCTTTAACTGGCTAGCTATCTCAAGAAAGAAGAAATGAATCAAAATAAACTAAATACGTTAGTAGTCATAATATTCTTATAGACAGATTTAAGAAATACAGTTCTTTATATTGTTTTCCTGTTTGATATTATTTTGCATGTGATGTATAATCACAAGTAGGTCCTCTTTCCACTGTAATGTTAGAAGAATGGTTGAGGTTAAGGTTAGAATAGAAGCAAAAACTACTTGGTGTCTTCTTCATCTTCTAACTTTTATATTATGCTAACCATCAGAAAACACAATTGCTGTTACAAATCATGGAATGCTTGCTTCCGTCTATTCATCTTCAGTACCTATTAAATGTTTGTTACCGATAACACAGGAATAAATAAACTATTAGAAGAATATATCATAGGCGGCACTTGCGGAATATCCTGCAAAATACCTACAAAATTCATCTCTAACATGCTATTACTGCAGGTACTGCAGGTACAACTAAATACACTATAATGATTAAAAAACTAGATAAAATGTCATTCAATGCGTAAAAAACAATTCGCTGCGAACATCGTAACACTCGAGACGCTACAGAAACATTTATCTCAAATCTTTAGTTAAAAATTCACAGATTTCGCAATTCTTGCAACCATCGTGCATTGAAAATGAATTAAGGAAATTTGGAACTATAGAAAGCTTGCAAAAGTTACCTTCTAATTTGAGAACTTACCATTTGCGACTTACAGACTGTGCCACCTTGTATATCACATTCACATGAGAGCTCAGATTCTCAGACTTGCAATTTGCAATATACGAATACGAATGCCAAACTATGCGCCCACGCCGACCGCTCTACTCGGTCCCCCACTACCTAACCATGTCGGTGTGACATGCTCATCATATACCTTCGCGATCCTGTAAGCATTTTCAATGCTAAAAAACACGACCAAATGGAACAATCGAAGTCAGTCTCCACTAATCGGGGCCACCTTGTAATGCAGTAGGCACGTGAAAAGAATACCACCGCTGAGTGCTGACACAAAGTATCCATTCAATGGAGCCGTTACCTATCATTTCAAATAATAAATCAACGTTTTCGAAGAGTTCCTCATTTCACTTTTATCCAAACGAGTTTCGGATTCTGTGAATAATAATTACTCTATTATTCAACTCCTCGTTAAGCAGACGAGGCAAAGAACGAAAGCCAAAGTGATTTAATGTAGGTTTTGTGTTTGCACTGCGGTCCAGATTCGGTGGTAACATAAAAAAGGACCTTGTCAAAAATCCGCCGAGCGGGTTCCAACGTCCTTCGGTTGAGTAAGTAATCGAGTGGATAGGTTTTTTGTTTGGTGCTGCAAGCTGAAGAATTTCGTTTGACGTCTTACGTGGTGTGCCTTTCACTAAAACAGCTTGTGAAGGGCGCCGTACTTTGTGTCTGTTTGCTTGTCTCTGATTGCTGCGATACTACTATACAGGACGATTCAAATTAACGACAGAGTGAGACATTTTCGGTGAGATAGCGGGGTTTATGTCCCTCTTTTCTCCTTAAAATATCCAAAGATAACACGATATATCTACCTGTACAGGATAACGACATAAAACTATGCTATATATAGTTATAATATACTCCTCCCCATCCACTATAAGCTATACGCGATTCTTGCTAAGCAATACGCTATCTACTGGCGGCACGCACAACTGACGCATGGGACTTTGGTTCAGTTTTGCGTATGTATGTCTATTGTGAATTTTGAAATATCCGTTGTTCTATTAGTTAATTGCTTTTATTGGATATGAATTACTATTGTTGTGAGCGTCATTGTTCCTCTTGGACAAAGAAAAACCCCGAGATCAGTTTCATACTTTTCCAAAAGCGGGAAAATCTGGAGCTATCGTGGAAACTATAAGTTGGGCATTAAAGATTTACAGGACAGAAGTATGGATAAAGAATCTAAAGAACGTAAAGTAGAGTGTGTGCTCTTTAACTTTCTCTAAGAATGATTATTTCCATAAAGGTATGTATGCCGTATGTCCAATAAAGAATTTGACATTTTTTGAGGTTAAATTTCATTTTCAGATTGAACGCTAGAAAAATATTGAAATCTATTTTAACTTTATATCACTACTTACCACTTTCAAAATAGTTTTACAAGCTTTTTACCTGGTTTAAAGTTCTCGACAACAAATCTTTGATGAATACAATTTCAAAAGTCAGTGTCAGTGGTCCATAGTTAGTATAGGTTACTGCCGTTTTGGCGCTACGATCTTAAAATGAATCGCGTATTACGCGCGTTAAAGGGCGTGTTTTCAAGATTTTATACTTTGGAGGGCAGCCATCATTGAAGATCCTGAATTAGTCTGCAATACAATGGAGGACATCCCTACGAGGTGTATCCACAGTACCACATGAGTGTCAGTCACTCCTAACCTCAAATGACAGACGGCTGTTTCGAGCTACTCGTCCTCTTTAGATTCGTCCAGAATCTGAACCAAATCGTGACGCTATTCAATAACAGGAGATAAAGTTCACCCCTAAGATATACCTCGTCTCCTATAAGACCAGACATGTAAACATTTAAATTTTAAATATATGCATTGTGCAGATCCAGTCGAAATGTTTATTGCATAAACTTAATGTAATAAATAAATGACAAAAACATGACCTTCAATCACCTGCTGTTTTATGTTCTTATTTATAATAAAATAATATTGATAATATAAATACAGTTATCTCTTTGGTATTTTAAGATATTTCGAATATTTTTATATATTATAAAGTTGACATTTATGGACAAATAAAGTATGTACAAATATTATGATAATAAGAATAAGAATTGCATTTACTACAATGGCAAGCTTTAGAAGGTGCTGTAACAGAAAAATATCATCCCGTTTGCATCGTGTCCAGTAGTTTCTAATTAAAAGATATTTCCAAAGGTAAAACAATCGGTTTTACCCTAATCTAATTTAGCAAATAATAATAATATAATATAATAATAGTAATATCTCTCTCTACCCCTCATTCTAATCACAAGGATTAGCCCGAAAGTCAGAGACTTTTGTGGGAGAGGGGGCGGCATATTATTATTTCGGGGCCCGCATTTGCGCCTCAGGAACGACTTACGTTGGTAAGCCCTAATCACCATTCAGTGCTGGAATGAGGGAAACCTGGAAAACCTCATTGGTTAGGGGGACAGTCAAACATCAACTGATTTTAATCTCTCACATTAACACCAAGTTGACATTCTGCCCATCCTAGGCAATCGCCAGGATGGTTGCCAAGCCATCCCTGCGAATAAACCTCGATCTACGAGTAAACAATTTAATTAAAAATTGTTTGGTGGAATGGGAATTAGAACCCACGACCTCTGGGTTGAGCGATCGAGACGCTAAGCCCTGAGCACCGGCTCGAGATTCAGTCTAACAAAAAATATATAAAACTTCAGACGTGTTTGAAGAGGTATTGAAAAAAAAGAGGACGAAATAAAAATACTTTATTTAATATTCACCTATTTAAAATTCAGGGTGACCCATTAAGAATGGAAACACTCGCGTACAGAATTTGTTTATGAACCGATTTGAACCGGATTTTTTTTTTAAGATAGATCTCCAAAAGCTCTATGTTGATGCAAAATTCGAAGACGAAATTTTGATTTTCAAGGCCTACAACGAGTTTTTTTTTTATGAAAAATAGCAAAATTTTGTTAGCAATTTTTTTATAAAAAATCTGACTACACCACTAGATTTAGGAGCCCCTCGAATGCATTTGTACCAATTTTTGCGAAAAAAAGTTTGTTTCTAAAAAAGTTATGACAATATCGGCATCACCAGTGTTTGCCTTTGTCGGTGAACCTATTCTTTTATAAAATTAGAATAGAATCCAAAGTGAAACAAAATTAAACAACTTAAACACTGGTGTAATTATTAGTAAGAACCATAAAAACCAGTATACACAAAATAACCAACAATTACTCTAATATAAACAACAATTGATAAGAATTGTTTCTCTGTGGGTTCTATTCGATTTTTATAAAAGAATAGGTTCACCGACAAAGGCAAACACTGGTGATGACGATATTGTTATAACGTTTTTAGGAACAAACTTTTTTTCGCAAAAATTGGTACAAATGCATTCGAGGGGCTACTAAATCCAGTGGTGTAGTCAGATTTTTTATAAAAAAATCGCTAACAAAATTTTGCTACTTTTCACTTAAAAACAAATTCGTAGTAGATAGACCTTGAAAATCCAAAATTTCGTCTTCAAATTTTGTATCAACATAGAGATTTTGGAGATCTATCTTTTAAAAAAAATCCGGTTTAAATCGGTTCATAAACAACTTTTGTACGCGAGTGTTTCCATTCTTAATGGGCACCCTGTATATAAACGAATATACAGGACACAAATATCGCGACCACTCGGTATTACTTGCTGACAAAATAATTCATTGCCATTAATAAAGAGTAGATATTATTATAAATATACTTGTTCATTAAATTAATATAATTTTTTCTAGCCGCATCTGCAGATGGACCTCTAATTTGTTTCGCAATACAGGGCCGGAAGTGCCTAGAATTTGGCTGTTCCCAACGCAACAGAAACGAAAAGGTTAATAGGATCTGAATTGTCCGTCCAGGCAAGGTTAGAGTCAATCTTAATAACCTGAGTGGTATTTCGTAAATATCTTTTAAATGTTAGATATTAGATAGCTGTTAATAAATTGAATGCACATTTTATTGTAATCTCTCGCACATAATATTTTGATATGGAATAAAATAACAAATAATGATAATAATACAAATATAATACCAATGTTGCAAAACCAAACTGCAAATGTCCTATTGGCAGTAATGATTTTTGTTAATAAAAAGTTAACTTAATAAATTTATATTTTATTTGACTGGAATAAACTTGTTTCTGTGTGTAAATTGATAAAGTATATCTTTAAAAGTATATATACAAGGTGTTAGTTAAACATGCGGCAAAAATTCAAGAGGTTATTCCTTGGACTATTCTAAGGATATTTTATCCTTTGATGATTTTTGAAAAAGCGCTTTGTTGCGAAGATATAGGGCGAAAAAAATTTTCAACAAATAACAATTTATTACTAAAAATTACATGTAACATTTCTGAACATACAAGAATTGTTCAAAATGGGTACCTCCAGCTCGGATGCAACCATCCAATCTTCTCCTCATAAACTCCCGAACTCTTTCAAAAACACCAGGGTCGTTTCTTATTGAGTTACACCCAGCAATTATCCGATCTCTTAAATCGTCCACATCTTCCACTGGTCTAGTATAAACTAATGACTTTAGATGGCCCCATAGGAAATAATCCAGAGGGTTTAAGTCCGGGGATCGAGCAGGCCATACGTGAGGTCCACCTCGACCAATCCAGCGACCTCCGTAAAAACTCTCGAGCAACTACACAAAATGAGGTGGTGCACCATCATGCATAAACCACATTGCCTGTCTTGTAACCAATGGTACATCCTCCAAAAACTGAGGTAGCGTTTGTTCCAAAAAGTTGCGGTATACTTCGCCGGTAAGCCTTGCTGGTAGAAATACTGGTCCAATTAGCCAGTCACCCACAATTCCAACCCAAACGTTCAACGAGAACTGAAGTTGAAACCGATCTACACAAATCTCATGTGGATTTTCCATAAATAAAACGCATGTCAGTCATCTCGGCATTCGTATAGCGAGCCATGATAGAGGACTTCACTAACAACCGTTTACACGTCAACTAGCCAAACGTCAATCAATCTTAACAAATGCGACACATACAAACTAGAAAAACACAACATACAAAAACATACAAAATAATCACTCCGAAGTATCACGGGATGTTAGTAAGAAAAAACAACTCCTTTTTCTTACATGTCTTTTACTTGATACGTCCAGTGTAGTACGCCATACATTTATTTCACCTACATTAATAATGTTGAAAATTTTTTTCGCCCTATATCTTCGCAACAAAGCGCTTTTATATCCTTAGAATAGTACAAGGAATAACCTCTTGAATTTTTGCCGCATGTTTAACTAACACCCTGTATAAGTATTTACATTATTTTCAAACATAGTAGGTATGTGCATTTAATCTTGGATCGTAAATCGCTTTGTATTTTAATATACCTCATGATTTTTTAGTCATAAATTTTTTTTAATCTGGCATGTCTATCTTTTAAGATATATTTGGTTTAAATAGGATACTATGAATTTATTATTTTCTCCATTAAAATCTCCGTTCTACGTCTATGGATTCTCGTGGTGCATGACCCGGTCGCGTGATTGATTTGAAGGATTTAAAGAATTCAAATAAATTGTAGCACTTCTGTTCCAATTGTGAGATGGCTAAAACGTGCATAAATGCATAGATTTATTTGCGAACCTCTAAATAAAACATTTTATCGACGTTTTGGAGATAGGCAGTGTGATAAAAATAAAATTTCATATCGACAGTGGCGTAATAAAATTTTTTACGTATTACTTTACGCCAGTGACATGCCATATCACTAGCTCTAACCATACATAGACAAAATTGTGTGGAATTGTATCAGTAATTTATTAACAGATGTCACTGGTGTCAGAAGTAACTATCTAGTTATTAAAGGAACTTGTACAGAGCCTTTATAAATGTTCACAAGCCACGTGACCGTTGGCGAAATACGAAAAGTTTTACCTGTCTGAGCGGACAATTTTGAAAAGGCTTTGTTGGACTTTGATTCACTCATTGCCAAATTATTAGTAGTCCTGCTCCTGCCCGATTTACCTTTGCAAAGGTAGTGTTTAGTTTGAAATGTACTAAGAATTGCACATTTGTGGTTGTTTGTATAATGTTTTCCTCTATAAATTGGGTCATAAATTGCTCACTGCAGGGCTGCAAGGAGTATGTAAATAATCCGCCTTCTTTTCCACTCCGAAAATGACCCATTAAAATAAAGGCGTCATATTTTGCAGTAAAAGGCATAATGTATCGAACTAAATATTACGAGTAAACATTATTGCAAAATAAATAAATATGTCACGTCATTTTTGTAAAAGTACTCATAATATACAGGGTGTTTCATAATATATGCGCAGGACTTTAGGATGTTATACTCGTAGCTCGTCCAAAAATATGAAAAAAAGTTTCTATTAACTTACCCTCTAAAATGCACCATTTTAGAGATACAGGGTGTTGAAATTGAAAAAAAAATTTCGTTTTTTGCGAATATCTCCGGAACCGTTTATCTCACAGAAAACAGATTTTGTAAGCATTTTCTACTCATAATAAACTATGTTTTGTGCGGAATTTTTTTTTTTTTAAGTCATAATTGGTGAAGGTTTTGAAGGGGTAGTGGGTGTTTTTCTCCCCAACTTCTACGCTACTGGAAAAAGTACGATTTTGAGACGCCCATTTGAACCGCCAACATTTTCTACACAAAAAAGGTACTCTTCGTCATAAGCTCTAAAGTCTATCGCTTTCGAGAAAAATCAACTTTTATGTTGAAAAACATGGTAAATTTTTTTAAATAAAATTTTTTTCTCACTAATTAAACAAAACTTATTTAAACGTTAGAACAAGTAACGAAACCAAACGGTAACTTCATAATTTCAAAATTAAAAAAAATGAAAAAATGATACAAAAATTGTCTTTTCAAAATTCCCCAAACCGTAAAGGTAAAATCGACCATGTTTTCAAAAAATTGACCATGTTTTTCAACATAAAAGTTGATTTTTCTCGAAAACGATCGACTTTAGAGCTTATGACCAAGCTTAGTACCTTTTTTGTGTAGAAAACATTGGCGGTACGGTTCAAAATCGTACTTTTTCCAGTAGCGTAGAAGTTGGGGAGAAAAACACCCACTACCCCTTCAAAACCCTCACCAATTATGACTTTCAAAAAAAAAAATCCGCACAAAACATAGTTTATTATGAGTAGAAAATGCTTACAAAATCTGTTTTCTGTACGATGAACGGTTCCGGAGATATTCGCAAAAAACTAATTTTTTTTTTCAATTTCAACACCCTGTATCTCTAAAATGGTGCAGTTTAGAGGGTAAGTTAATAGAAGCTTTTTTTCACATTTTTGGACGAGCTATAATATCCTGAAGTCCTGCGCATATATTATGAAACACCCTGTATATTACCCGCCACTGGCATTTTATACTGAACTGACGCCATGACAGTAACAGATATTCATAGCTGGAAATACTTCATCAAATTCCAATCAAATTTGAAGCATGTTTATGTATTTGTTGTTGACATAATTTTATTTTTATTACATCGTTGACATTTGTATATTTTTTATAAATGTCAAGTTAAACGTTACTATTCCTGTACAATATCATTTCGTCCTCAGGAATAGCCGCACCCAAAATTAAACTCTGCAAGTTAAATCGCAAAACGGTAAGTGTTAACTTTGATTAAGCTGTTACTAAGAAAAAATCGTTTTAGAAACTCTGGGTCAGATATTAAATGGACTCTATAAATGGCAAAGCGGCTGCACTGGTTAGAAGTTGGGCAATACTCTCCAGCAATCATCGCCAAACGCGTAATGCAATCGGCATGCTTGCAACGACCTCGAAGCATCTTCTTGAATGATGTTATTAACCGTATGGATTACTTTCAAATATTCTCGTAACCCGATTACGAGAGAATGTTTAAATTTGTTATTAAATGGCTGATTATGTTGTTTGTGCTCTCCGCCAACGATTAATTGACAATTCCATCCCTAATTAGTTACGACACTGCTTAATATGAGTCTGAACACGTCGCCACAGGCCGACGAGATGATTTAATTTTTAACAGAATTGGTCACAATTGAAGTATTGAGAAAATCCTTGTTCTCGCGTTTGTTCGCACGCAGCTGGCACCCTTTTTATTAATGAGGAGGTATAGAGGTTGATGATGATAAGGAATAGTCGGTGAATTGATGAAAAGTTAGCGAGTGTTTCCTCCAAAGGCTTAACGGGCTACTCCCTCTGTAAGGGATTTAAGGAGCGTTTAATAGACTGGACCGTTTCAATACGTAAGTCGGACTGAAATAAATCTTCAGACAAATTTGAGAAAAACACTTCTCTATCATGAAATGAACGTTAAACAATAATAAATTTTCAGTCAAGGAATTTTAGTTGAATAACCAATCAAAAGTTATCGCCCTCGGTGGTCACCTTGGTGGTTTAATAACACTTTATCCAGTCTTAGAGAAGTAAGGCATGGAGTACCTCAGGGCTCTGTCTTGGGACCACTACTCTTTATTATATACGTTAACGACCTGTTCTATTATTTATATCCCACCTCTATCATTATGTTTGCTGATGACACTACTCTCGTAAATTGTGACAAAGACTTACATCATTTACTTAACACCATTCATGAAACTGAAACTCGAGCTGACTTGTGGTTCAATTGTAATAACTTAAAACTTAACAGAGAGAAAACTCAAAACTTGAGTTTTTCTACAAAAGCAATGAGGGGCGATAGTGTTAAATTGCTTGGAATTGTTATTGATGACGCGTTAAGCTGGTCTCATCACATCGAGAAACTAAATAGTAAGTTGTCTAGTTATTTATTTTTATTGAGACGCTTAAAATCAATATTGTCTAGGACTACGCTGTTAACAGCATATTTTTCGCTATTTCATTCCCATATATCTCATGGAGTTATCCTTTGGGGAAATTCTGGGCATGCTATAAAAATATTTAGGCAACAAAAGCAAGCTATACGTATAATCGCAGGTGCAGGTGTATTAGAACATTGTCAGCCATTATTTCTAAAATATGGTATAATGTCTCTTCCTTGTCTATACATCTACTTTTCACTGTTGGAAATCCGTAAAACTACTATGATTTTGAAATAAATTCTGATTACCATAACTATAACACTAGATCGGCTAATATGTTGAAGCCGCCCAGATATCGCTTAACTAAATCTAAAAAAAATTCACTCGATTTACACATGCATAACAAACTACCTGTAAATGTTACACAGCTAAATGATGTAAAGTTTAAAAGTTGCATAAGAAAATATCTCTTAACAAATTGTTTCTACAGCACCCAGGAATACATCAGATCCTCGGTAAATATGGTATAAGAGAAAATTTGATATGCGGATTATGGGGAATACTATTAGTGGTTTTACTTTTATGCTTTTATCTTATATTGTAAAGTTTTTATATTGTGTTTTATATATACTTCTGTTGTAATATTGTATTTAATTGTTATATATTTATGTTTAGGACAATATATTTTAACATATTATCTTGAAATATTATAGACTTGCTACAAATATAATTTCATACATAACGTAGTCAAATAAACATCTATCTATCTATCGTCCGCGGTGACCCGATTTAAGTCTTCTGGATTTCTTTTACCGAATTTAAACAACGGAGCGCTACTGTATAGAGAATCAGAAACCCTTTCCAATGACGCATCACTTGACTCCCATTCCCATTTGAAAAATATTGGGGGATGATACCCCCACATACGAGGGTGAAATTTGGGCTATGATTTTTGCGTCGAAAGTTGTCCCCCTCACAAACAAAATCGACGTGTTTCACCATTTTTCCGACAAAATCTTTTTCTGGCAATTATGTCCTACGGTACGTTTTCGATGGGCCATTGTTTTGTATTAGATTTTATATTAAGATTTCTATATGTTGGCAATTGTGGATGATACGAAGAAAAAGTACAAATAATGTTTTGTTGAAATTTATAGACAACAATTTATAGTCAAGCCATTTCTTAATATTTATAAAGTTAATTTCTACTTTTGTTTTTAAGTCCCTCCAGTTATCAGCAATAATATTACAGTATTTTTACCGAGACTTATTGTGTATCCCTCTGATTTTAAGGTGAACAAATTATTTATATACAAGATAAAAAGTAAAGGCCCCAGAATAGTACCTTGTGGAACTCCGTACTCTACAGTTCTATATGTGTGCTCTTACTCCCAATATTTACACACCACCTTCTGTTGGACAAATAGTCTTTTATTAACTGCAAAGGTATGTTTCTAATTTCCATATTTTCTGAACAATTAATTCAACATCGGATGGCTTACCGTATCAAATGCTTTGCAGAGCCTATAAATATACCAAGCGATGGTTTCTCTTTATCAAGAGACATATAAATTTCTTTTATCAGACAGGCAGTTGTATCCGATGTCGATTTTTCTCTTTGAAAGCCAAACTGAGAGTCAGAAATGATGTTATATTGAGTTACAAACTTGTTTAGTCTTACTGTCATGTTTTTTCAAAGATCTTACTTGTACTGGTTATTAGGGAAATTGGCCAATAGACTAGACTTAGAAGATAGACTTTCTGTCTATGTTGATTGTACAGGGTATTCGCGTATATTTTGACCCCTACCTACCGGGGTTATTAAGAAAGTTAGAAAAAAGTTTAAATACAATAGTTGTTTGGTTTTTCACGTATTATCTTTTGGCTAGGTCGAAAAAAAAATTGCATGTCGTAAATTTGAGGAAACCAATTGGACATAATATTTTTAAAGGGGACACCCTGTATAATTTTACACGCTTGGGTAAAAATATTTTTCCTGATTTCAAAAATATATATTTTGTTGACATTTGCACTGACAGTTTTCGAAATATTCGACAGCGAGGACCATAAAAAAATACAAAAAATACAAAGAACTAAAAATATTTAACACTAGAAACCAACAGTAATAAAAAATATTTAACGATTTTCGATGTAACCTCCTTAGTTATTTAAATATTTTCAAATATTTTCATTTATTAATATTTTTTATAATTTATTGTACACATTAAATATTAAATATTTCGAAAACTGTCAGTGGAAATGTCAACAAAATATATATTTTTGTAATCAGAAAATAATTTTTTTCCCAAGCGTGTACCATTATACAGGGTGTCCCATTTAAAAATATTATGTTCAATTGGTTTCATCAAATTTACGACATGCAATTTTTTTTTCGACCTAGCCAAAAGATAATACGTGAAAAACCAAACAACTATAGTATTTAAATTTTTTCTAACTTTCTTAATAACCCCGGTAGGTAGGGGTCAAAATACCCTGTACATACTCTCCCATAAAATACAAAACTCCAAGAAAGCAGATGACTGATTTTCTACCTGCTCTCATTGAAAGGCTCTTCATCGAAGTAACCTAGCTTAAGTCACAACATCAACCACTACGTTATCCTGTCAAGATATTACTTAATTCAATTCAATTATTTTATTTATGACGGAAAACCGGGTAAATTAATTTAACACTTCGGCTGGATCGATACTCTGTTACGCAACCAGATGGCGCGTGGGCGGTAGATACCATTCAAGTCTGGGGGCTGACTTTGCACGGAAGAGATAAGGGGGAGAGATTTTTAGCCCACAAACAGCGGGACGTCGTTGCGGATCCAGAGGGCGGATTGGATGCTTTGGTTTATGCTTTTTAGCAACTGGTACCATCGGAGATGAAATTGATGGAACGTTAAATTAAGGCTATAAAGGATGGCCACTGAAATATAAAATCACGTTGGAACAGTGGCGGCGTGGTGGAGCAAAAAAAAAACCTAGGAACCTATGTAAAAAACATATTTTGTTTATTTTATCAGCATCTGGAGTTCCCTCCGTAAAACATAAAACTATTTGGTGTTATTAAATATGTTTGCATTAATACAAATTGAAAGAAGACAAAAAATGGAAAGTACAATATGTCCAAAATGATAACAAAAAAATTAAAATTCAAACACATTCAATCAAGTTCTTAAATAGTAATAATAAGGATAACATATTTCGGCATTTGATAAAAACAGGAATATTTGATTGGATTATCTCGCGAGGAATTATTAACTGTTGATGTTGTCAATTAACAGATACAACTGTCTACAATTACAGAAGTTACAGTTTCAACTTTAAGTCTCTTCCTAGGCTGTACACCATCTACTTACAAGTTACAAGCATAGATTTACAAGTATTATGTAATAATTGTAAATTTACAATATATAAATTAACATTAACTGTTACTTTTAATATGTAAACTGTAAATTAATAGTTAAAACTGAATATTCACAGCTACAACTGTAAGTAAAGAACTTATGTATAAATAGAAGAAGATATTGTGGCCCTGCAGGACTGCGAGGACGATTAACTGTCACGGGATCTGAAGAGCAAATTTTAGTACAGATTCAGTACACTGCATATTACCCGCACTTCCTTCTAACGGATCACACAGGTTGTTGAGCTTTCCCGTATTTTATCCACAACGAAAATGAGACGATTCTATATCTCGTCCCATAAAGTCCTTTGTCTGTAAACTGTACTCGACGTTTTTCACTCGAGTGGCCACATATCTATTGGGGGAGATTTTCCTTTATTTCATTTCGCAAGGAGACCTAAAATTTATATCGATGCTCGGTTAACCTGAGATCCTATCCAGCGAATTATCTCTAACTCGTTGAGTTTAATACGAGGAGTTAGTTTATAGTTAAAACCATAGATTTATAATTTCCTTCGGACAAGATGAGTAACCTAATTACAAATATGGATCAAAGATCTCTCTCTAAATATTTTGATGTCTCTCTTTTGTTTTTGTTTACGCTGGTTTTTCCATAGCACATGTCTAAAATATGCATTTATGTTTTAAGCTCTCTATGCATCTCTTTTAGATACACAAAATGTAAACAGAGACAACCGTTCAACGACTTGACACACCCACTCGAATTCTCGACAAGAACCGAACTATTACGATTGCCGTATCCGTCGTCTACCAGCGTAAATATTTACTCCATTTTGTTACGCTTGTTTTCTTGGTGGTGAGTCGTATTTTTGTCTAGTGTTTCGGTGTTTCCAAGTGATATTATTTGATAAAATCCTTCTAAAAACTTTTGATATTTATTATTTAGTGTTTATAATGACCAACAAGTGTATAGTTTGCAAGAAAAGAGGAAAACCAGGGGATTGTTTATCATTTCATCGGTAAGTAAACAAACTGAAAAGAGAATCTCTATTCCTCATAAACTTTCTCTACGTATTCTCACGTATGCCTATCCCATGATTGTGCCACTTTGTTCCAATGCTTTTAAATAGGCTGTTGTCCGAGGGATATTAAGTGGTTAAAACCGATTGTAGAAAGATTCTTGTGATTACACCCCGGAACATATAGTTCAAATTTAAAATTAAAAAAATGGGAATTTTGGAATGGAAACATTGGAAAGGAAAGTGGATTTTTTTTCTTATAGTGTTAAGATATGCTCTTAATTTTGTTACAATTCTTTCAAAATACCCTATCATTGGAAAAAAAAGTATTCTCAGATGTTTGACGGTTAATTTATATTATTAATGAAATGATTTATTACCTCGTGTTGTAAAGAAATTAATGTAGGCGAATTATGTGGAACCGAACTACAAAAAAGTTGTTAAAATAAAATTTATTACCTTAGATAACTGTCCAATCAACTTTGATTATGATTATAAATAATAAACGTGAGAAAACTAGCAATAAAAATTACACTTTTAGGGAATATCCTTATTTGTAACAATTAATTTCGTTTATTATTGTTAATTTCATGCCTTTTTAAATTCCTTATCAATTTTCTGCTATTAATGTTTTTTTATGCGAGACATAATTGTATACAAATGATTTGCTTTATCCTTAAGTAACAATGTCGCTGTTAATAAAATCGTTCATTTCAGTGAAATGATCTGTTTTATTTCGTATACATGGTGTATCTTTAACTTCCACTTATTCACTTTTAAAATGAAGAAAATTAATAGTTGTTATTTTTTTCAGGATTTTGTTCTGGAATAGCAGTTAAATACCCTGTGTTTATTATATGAATATGAATCCGAGCACTCACAAAAGGTATATGGGGTACGTTTTATACAAGGCAGGTATAAAACAACACGATTTTTTAAATCCTGAATACCGATACTGGACGAGATGTATACAGGGTTATTCAGAACTTATCTCTAAAACTTTGAGGATATGTGCATCCTTAAATAAGAAATCGATATCACTAAAAAAATTTATAATAAAAGTCTTCCGTAAACAATGTTTAAAGTTATACCATTATAAAGCACTACGTAGATGGGCAACTGCACTTCACTTCAACGACATCTGATATACCACAGTAAAAAACAGTAAACAAGTTTTTTGTACCTGGAACGCCTGGTTAAGACCGAGCGAATCGAGTTGGAGTGGGGATAATATCTCTATTGTCTTCAGTCATCAGTCTATGTGTGTCGCTCTCGCAGTGCGGGTGTTTTACTTATCATAGGAGTGTTAGACTGTAAAATTTCCAAAATGGCTCATGTGTACAGTAATGCTGAGTTAATGGACATGATTCTTATTTATGGCGAAGTTGGACAAAATTCATTGGCAGCTTCGCGCTTGTATGCGGAACGATTTCCCAATCGACACACCGACACATCGACAGTTAGGTTGTGTGAGTGGTTGTTGCAGCAAAATGCTGAAAATCCCCAATTTACTGCTGATGTACTAGTTACAAATGAAGCTTTGTTTACTCGAAATGGAATACAGAACATTCACAATACACATGTTTGGGCATTCGAAAATCCGCACGCAATTCAACGAAATCACTTCCAACACCGTTTTTCGAACGGTGCTTGTAACAAGGTATGTGCAAATTTTTTATAAATTTCATGTTTCTAATACCTAGTAATCAAGTAGCGCAATTCTTCAAAATTAGTGTAACAAAATTTTATTCATTTTAAAGACACGTCACTTTGATCAGATCTATCTATCTTTAAGTTTATTTTAAAGTAAAAACGCTGCAAATCTTGTTTGCGCCGGGTGTCGGTATACTCTCAGAACTTCTTAAGTTTTTTTCGTGCTAGCCAATTTGCATTGTCAGTCCCAAGGTCATTCCATTACAGTGGACCAGTATCCAGCGGCGTGCAATGAAAAATTTTTAAATAGTTTTCAGAAGCCGCCAAAAAAATTTTTTTTTGCACTACCACATTTGTACATGTATGTTGAACATCCCCAAATTTTATTATGGATAAGTTCTGAATAACACTGTATACTACGAAAATTTAATTCTATCTTACCTTCTATCTATACATATAGGTACCTAATTTAATATTACGTCAAAGGCAGCTCAATTTTAACAACTATAGACCAATTTATGGGTATGTCTAAAATAAATCACTAGATAATTATAACCTACAACATATTATTTAATTACAGTAATCAACCGAATGGTTTTGCAACTTCCATCGAACTATAATATGTTCCAACTTCGTTTTATCCGTACCATTATGGAACAGATCAACCATAAACATGAAATACGACCGCATAAAGGTATAACTGGACCGAATTTTATACACTGGGCAAATTTAAATGCAAATGCACCGCCTACTCGGCTGATAACTGCTAAGCCTGTTCGAGTACCTAATAAGCGTAGAACGACTGTGTTGAAAGGAACTCGGAAAAGTCGTTTAGATTGTACATTAGAAAGACAGTGCCTGGAACGTTTTGTGTGATGTTTAACGCCCACGTGATATGAATATGGGCTTCTTCATCGGGTATTTTCATTATAAATAGTAGATGACCGGTTAATGCACATGGCAACTAAAAAGCAAAAATAGAGGAATTTTCAAGGATCACTCACGGTGAGGAGTTGAGAGAAAGAGAGAGAGAGAGAGAGAATATTTGTCGTAATTTGGGTTATTTTGAAAACCAAAATTTCAATTGTCATATTATTTCCAATTGCCACTTTCTTATGGTAGAAAATATGTTTCTTTTTTCTTCAAAAATACAGGATTATTTAGAACTCATCTCTAAAACTTTGAGGATATGTGCATCCTTAAATAAGAAATCAATATCACCAAAAAAATTTATAATAAAAGGCTTAGGATTTCCCGTAAAAAATGTTTAAAGTTATACCATTATAAAGGACTACGTAGCTGGGCAACTGTACTTCAACACATCTGATACTTTTCTACACCACATTCCTAAGAATGTGATAAAAAAAGTAAAAATGTGCAAATTTTTTATAAATTTCATGTTTCTAATACCTAGTAATCAAGTAGCGCAATTCTTCAAAATTAGTGTAACAAAATTTTATTCATTTTAAAGACACGTCACTTTGATCACATCTATCTATCTTTAAGTTTATTTTAAAGTAAAAACGCTGCAAATCTTTTTTGCGCCGGGTGTCGGTATACTCTCAGAACTTCTTAAGTTTTTTTGTGCTAGCCAGTTTGCATTGTCAGTTCCAAGGTCACTCCATTACAGTGGACCAGTATCCAGCGGCGTGCAATGGAAAATTTTTAAATAGTTTTAAGACTCCACCAAAAAAATTTTTTTTTGCACTACCACATTTGTACACGTATGTTGAACATCCCCAAATTTTATTATGGATAGGTTCTGAATAACCCTGTATAGTCTATTAAATCTGGTGTTAGTTTTATTCAATTTCGAAGTCAACGATGAAACTGATGAAAAACAAATGATTGATTGGAATTTATTATGGTGCCTAATACTTGATAATTAGTAATATTTCTTTGCTATTACATAAACAATATCCTGTTGATTTTGAATTAAAATAACATGATATAACACAATAAGATACAATACATAATATAACCTTGTGTTAAAGTAATATTTTTTTCAATAAAAACAGCGTTGTTGGCATAATCTGATACTCTTTGAAACAATTAAACTTTTGAATTGAAACGCGAAATTTTTTATTTAATTTAGAAAATTTCACACCTCCACTTAGCCAAGCAGGTGTGTCAAGTCAAATTTAGGTCGTTGTAATGTCAATAAAAAAATTTTACCAAGTATTTTTTATTTTGTTTATCATCCTTTGAAAAGTGGTAGAACTGATTTTAAAAATGGTATAATAACTCAAGCGACAAATATTTTTAAATTTCAATTAAACAAGTGTGTTTCAATAAACAAATAGTATTGATTGTATTGAAATAATTTTTTTCAGGTAAAAAATATTGTTCTCCAGGTATTTATTTATTGTGGATTATTGTGCAACAACTGTATTATTTGAATGAAAACGAAAACAGCAGCACTACAGCGAATTTGGACATACCAAAAGCGCTTTTAGCACACAATTAACTGCTGTTACGCAGTATTTGTCTAACCTACATTCTGGAAACTTGCATTAGTTGTTGTTAAATAACATTGTAAAACTAATTCCAAGTATGTAATTGGAAAATATTCTAAAATAAAAAACAAAACCAGTGATTAAATACTTTTGTTATTTATAAAAAGAAGTGACAGAATCGGGAGCGATGTACAAATAGTGTACAGGCAGTGTCACGCAATTGTTTCTTTAGCAACATTGAAGAGCTGATATTTTTTTCTTGTAAATTTGGCAACGTAGTAAGCGCCACCTAGTGGACGATTATTGCAAGACACTAAATTGGTATTTGGTATAAACCACTTTAAATTTATGGTTAGACAGAAGTTGGGATCAACTTGTACTATACAGGGTGTGTAACGACGAGTTGACAGTAGACGTATCTCTTAAACTAATCGAGATATGGAATTAAAATTTTGGGTCCGGCCGTAAGACGTCAGGTTCTATCTACTGATAATAACGGCCATATTGTATTACTCCCCCTTCTACCGGAAGTAGACATCTAGGTTCTTTATATTAAATGGAACATCCTGCATATAGTTTTGTATTGTTGGATTTCCATTCTAATTTTGAGTCAAAAGGACCCCCATGTCCCCTACTTAAATTTTATACTTTCAGAGATATTCTGATTTTAACATTGGAGATGTTTATGATGTTTCTGTAACTAGTACTAGTCACTAGTTCGTCATTCAGAACTAGGTATAAGTTTTCAGTAATTCGGGAACTAAGTTCTCGTGTGATATTCCAATTAAAATTTAGTATTATTTTATCCACAGCTTTTTCTAGTTTACAGCATTGTGTATGTGAAAAAGCTGTTCCCAAAAGAATTACTAACATTAAAGGGAGGATGCTTTTCATTGAAAGTCTTCCTGATACTAGAAGTATTAAAGACAAAGTATATCTGTGTTAATTAACCATTTTTTCCCACTTATTGGAGAACTACTTAATAAAGCACTTATTTTCTATTTTATAAAAGTCTCGAGATACGTAATAGCCAATACCTACATTTTTTAACTTAATTTATTCCATCGTTTCAAGTGAGTTTATTATTTAAACATCGTCAGGTAGGTCAAAAAGTGATATCTTTCACATACCGGCAATACCAGTAGGCGCATTAATGAAAAATTAATATCTAATGCAAACGTTGCCAAATATTGACAATGTACGGTTTGTTGAAACAGTGTAGAGCAGTCCATAGAGGTCTGATTTTTGAACAAGCACCATTTGGAAATACCACGCCTTGCGAAATCACAGTGGTATATGAAATATCAACAAGAAGCTAACAACGACGCGCGGGATTTTTGTGTACCTACAGGGTGGTTCACAAGTAACGTTCCATGCATTTTTTAGTAGCCCATTGCAATAATATTTTTAAAAGTAGGCGTTGAAAACAGAGCACTAAACATATTCAACAAGGAATATACAGGGTTATTCAGAACTTATCTCTAAAACTTTGAGGATATGTGCATCCTTAAATAACAAATCGATATCACCAAAAAAATTTATACTAAAAGTATAAGGAAGTCCCCTAAACAATGTTTAAAGTTATACCATTATAAAGGACTACGTAGATGGGCAACTGTAGTTCAACATCCGATATACCTACCACATTCCTAAGAATGTGGTAAAAAAAGTAAACACGTTTTTGTACCTCGAACGACGACCGAGCGAATATAACTGGAGCGGGGATAATATCTCTATGTCTATTCAGTCATCAGTCTATGTGTGTACTCTCTGTGTGCCGGTGTTTTATTTATCGCAGGAGTGTTAAACTGTAAAATTTTCAAAATGGCTCATGTGTACAGTAATGCTGAGTTAATGGACTGTTACCAGTGGATTATTAATTACGAGTTAGGTTTTGAGAGTGGTTGTTGCAGCAAAATGCTGAAAATCCCCGATTTACTTAATAATTTGCGTTTACAAGATCAGCAACCAGGAGGAATATTCGGTTTAGTGCGGCAAAATTGGATAAGGCGTGCCCAAAAGTGTGTACAAGTCGAGGGACAAAATTTTTGCTTTTGTAAACAGCTTTTGTAACAAGGTATGTGCAATTTTTTTATAAATTTCATGTTTCTAATACCTAGTAATCAAGTAGCGCAATTCTTCAAAATTAATGTAACAAAATTTTATTCATTTTAAAGACACGTCACTTTGGTCACATCTATCTATCTTTAAGATTATTTTAAAGTAAAAACGCTGCTAATCTTTTTTGCGCCGGGTGTCGGTATTCTCTCAGAACTTCCGAAGTTTTTTTCGTGCTAGCCAGTTTGCATTGTCAGTCCCAAGGTCACTCCATTACAGTGGACCAGCATCCAGCGGCGTGCAATGAAAAATTTTTAAATAGTTTTCAGAAGCCGCCAAAAACTTTTTTTTTGCACTACCACATTTCTACATGTATGTTGAACATCCCCAAATTTTATTATGGATAAGTTCTGAATAACACTGTATGTAGAAGCAACCTACGGTTGGTTTTTAATAATCTATTTGATCTTAAGTATGATCGAAAAAATTTAACCGTCCTGTTCATTATATTATACAAAAAAGAGACTCAGATTATACCTTTTTGACTACTTCATTACCTAAGACTGATAAATGCCCCTCCAGCCTCTCGTTCTGCTGCAACATCATCCCGACAGCGCTGGACAGCAATGAATACCAGACGATTTACTTTTATCTGTTTCTTACCAATTTTAGGAAGTATCGTCATACTATGTGGTCCTTTGAAAAATCATAAACAATACGACGTTGGCAGTAACGCAATTTTTCAGTTATACAATTCCGGTTATTTATAAAAAATCCCGTTATAGAATTTGTACGAATTAAACCAAAGCATTAAGTGATTTGTCAGATGTTATGAAATTATTTGAAAGCTGACTAATTTATGCAATTGGTAGTTGCACAAAGCAAGATAATTGTAGGAACATAATTATCTCATAAATTTATTACTTGTTTTCGCAGCTTTGTATGTCAGAAAGTCACAATTCCTATTTTACGCAGTCGGAAGCGGTCCAAGTCTACTGAACAGTGAATTTCTTGATCGCTTTTGAGACAATGAAAAGTCTGTTAAGCTTTATCGACATATTGTGAATCTGATGATATAGAACAAGACGGACTCCACATAAAATGTACAAGGACTGATCAGAAGACAATGTTTTTATAATTTTAACACCCTGTATTTTTTGGAGGTACTAGGTGGTATTATATTTAAATATAATATCAAATAAAGTATGAATTAAAAGGTATCAAATAGTTATTATTAACAAGAATAGTTCATAGAGACCATCACCTAGCCTAGATAAAAAAATTGTCATTCTGGGCTAAGTTTGTGACTAGGAAATGTAATATTTACTAATAGACATGTTAGGAGATGTAAATTTAAGTTCCGATACCTTTATTTGAACCTACTCAACTAAAAAACAGTATTACGAAAGCGTAGAGGTCCATTATAAGTATTTTTTATTTTTCGGACTTCTAAGTCGATAATTCCGAATTGTATGTCGATATTTCCGAGTTATAAGTGTGAAAAATGTAATTTCGACTTTAAACAAGTCGGAATTTCCGAGTTACAAGTCCGAAAAATATAATTCGCAGTTTGGAGTCGAAATTTCTGACTTAAAAGTATGAATTTCCGAGTTACAGGTATGAATTTTCGAGTTACAAGTATGAATTTTCGAGTTACAAGTATGAATTTCTGAGTTACAAGTAAGAAAAATGAAATTCCGACTTCTAAGAAAGAAATTACTAGATACAAGTCGGAAAAACGTAATGTCAGTCAGAAGTAGAAGTTCCGTAGTCTTATGTGCATTCTTTTACAGGCAGGAGTAGAAATAACTTTTTTAAATTACTTATAAACGTCAGTCATTTTTTTAAATAGAATGCCTTGTATATTATTGCTAATTCTGAAAGCTGACTAAAGATGGGAGGCCCTCCCGCCTACTAAAATTACGTTTTTTCGACTTGTATCTAGAAACTTCCTACTTAGAAGTCGGAATTACATCTTTCCGACTTGTAACTCGGAAATTCCTAGTTTTAAGTCAGAAATTTCGATTTTAAACTCCGAATTACATTTTTCGGAATTGTAACTCGGAAATTCCGACTTGTAATTCGCAAATTCCCAGTTTAAAGTCGGAATTACATTTTTTCGACTTGTAACTCGGAAATTCCTACTTTTAAGTCAGAAATTTCGATTTTAAACTCCGAATTACATTTTTCGGAATTGTAACTCGGAAATTCCGACTTGTAATTCGCAAATTCCCAGTTTAAAGTCGGAATTACACTTTTTCGACTTGTAACTCGGAAATTCCTACTTTTAAGTCAGAAATTTCGTATTCAAACTCCGAATTATATTTTTCGGACTTGTAACTCGGAAATTCCGACTTGTAATTCGCAAATTCCCAGTTTAAAGTCGGAATTACATTTTTCCGACTTATAACTCGGAAATATCGACATACAATTCGAAATTATCGACTTGGAAGCCCGAAAAATAAAAACATCTATAGTGGCCCTTCTACCCTTCCGTACAGTACAGTAATATCTAATAAAAAAATTTCTCGCATCAATAATATGGCTATAAAATCCACTTATCATCTGCCACTGATCACCCTGTACAAAGGAGCGGTTCTCTGTGTCAAGAGGACATCTCAAGCGAGCTGTGCTATTATGCAAAACGTTAATGACCAGCTTCTGCAAAATAATTAAGAAATATTAATGAAGGGTTGCACGAAAGAAATATAAATCTTGTTTAGAAATAGCAGTCGTATGTGTAAGATAATAAGTATCATCTGGGAAAGTAAAGTTAATTACAGCTAACAATTTGTTGTCCAAAATGTGAACCGCTATATGTTTGCTAAATACTACTTTATGATGACTTCTACATATAATTTCTTAGGCTGCCACCAATCGGTCCCTGCTTTCAAAACAGTTAATGTTCAACAGAAATGTGATAAATTTGCATAAGGTCAGTTGCAGCAATAAGAAGTGGATTACTAAGATTGATACAATTTTCAAATTATTTTCTTCAGTGTATAATTACTTGATATAATTAATTAATGTGCAATTACTAGTACCACTTAAGATATATTACAACATTATAAAGATACTAAATACTCCGTTAATAAGTGTTATTAACAACAAATACAGTGATACCAAGACAAGTTGTTGTTACAAGAAAGAAAAACATTTCTTAGGTAGATCAAAAGATCAATAACATGATTACTCTTAAAGCATATAAATTGCCCTGATAGAGTATTTATAACTTTATCTTTTAGTTGTTTTCAATTAATATTTTAATTCTGTTTTGATTTTCAGTTAATTATATTTATGTAGATCGACTCGGCACTATATTTGGAATTTGGAGCAATTATTTATTACCAAAAATAAACGTAGGTGGAACATTTAGCTGTCCTTGTACTGTCACTGTACTAATGTTATGGAGTCTCCTCTAAGAGTGGTGTTTACTTTATCTTTCATTTATAGTTTTAAAGGCAACCGGATAATGCTTACAATGTTAAATAATCACAATGGGGTGTTTTCCTATTTTTTTTACATCGGCAATGGAAAGTAGTTGGAAAAAGAAGAGATACGTATTTCTGGATTTTTAATATAGGGTTCATTTAAGTCCATAAATTATTTTTTTATTGTGCGCGATATCTATGTGACGTCACTAAGCGAAAATTCAAAATTTGCGCCATTTTTTAGTGATTTCTAGGATATTTTCATTTGCGTGGTTGGTGTCACTGCGTGACAACTTTACATTTGTTTATGTTTGAATTGTTTGGTTAGGGTAAACATGAGACATTGTTTTTGGTTTATATTTTTACCTGTGAATTGTTGTCTCTGCCTGTGACTGATTACAAGTGTATTTATTAGTAACAGAAGTTCTGTTAATTGAAAATACTAACCTTACATTTTCCATCCCTCTTATTTCTGAACTTAAAACACATATTGTCCACAAAAAATAAAGTTATCATAAAAGGATCTATAACCGGTAAATTGTCGGATTTAGCCTCTACAAAACCTTGCTCCATATTTATTAATAAAAGTTTACTTCACAAGAAAACAACAATACAAACACGTTAAGTTGTCAAGCCAAACACAAACAGAAAATTTCAAATGTCAATTGTCGAAATGTCGAAATGTCGTTTCAAACTGAATCTAGCCACATATTATCAGTGTTGCCTCTTTATAGATACATATTCCCTAGTTTTCGCTTAGTGACGTCACGAATATAGAATAAAATTTCAAAATTGAATTAAAAATTTTCTACCGATTCAATCTTAATAATTTTTATCCTAATAAATATAAAAAAATAAAAGTTTTTAGAAATAAGTACTGTATTGAAAAACTGAATGCCCGCTTTATACTTGATAAAACGTGGGCACTCCCCCACTTCCTACTTCTATAACTAGTCCCTTGTCCCGCAATATCCTACTAGTTGAATGCTCTGGAACGAGGTCATACACCCACAGGGGAGCCGTCTCATCGACGAAGCTCGACGCCCCGTAAAGCTTCAGAGCTTTGCCGCTCCAATTCCACAATTGAGCTCCAAATTGCAGCGTAAGGGGTGTTAACTGTGGTAGGCGATGAACGAAACTACAACAGTTATTGTTGCTTATGAAACTGCAGTTTGGAAACTCATGGTAAAGAGGGATTTACATTAAAAAAAAAATGTAGGAAGCAATCCTGCGCGGACAAATCCCCGACCAGCACTGGATTACTCCGAATATGGTCTTGAAGGTAGACACATAATTCGTTGGTACTAATTTGAGTATACGTCTTAGG
This sequence comes from Pogonocherus hispidulus, assembly GCA_963924545.1. Classification (NCBI taxonomy): domain Eukaryota; kingdom Metazoa; phylum Arthropoda; class Insecta; order Coleoptera; family Cerambycidae; genus Pogonocherus; species Pogonocherus hispidulus. The sequence goes on along the minus strand of OZ004695.1, from coordinate 66,644,027 downwards.
AATTTATATTTTGTAGTTATAGTTCAAATCAGCTAAATTTGAACTGTATTTCTAAGTGCCAAATTAGGGTTAAATAAATTATATCTACAGTACAGATACCAGTATGTACAGCGCCACTGTTACAAAATGGTTACAGGAGTCGGGTGTGCCGCAAGGATCTACATCGAGACCTCTTTCCTTTAGCTTGTTTGTTAACGATGTTTAATCTCATCCTAATGTCAAACATCTATTGTATGCTGTTGAGTTTTAGTTAAATTGTGTACTCCTATATTAGGGCCTATTCGCTAGGATGGGTTGGCAACCATCAGCTTGGAAGAAAGAACGGAATGGGTTGAAGTTTGATTTCCCTCTAACTAATGGGGCTTTTCAGGTTTCCCTCATTTCAGCACTGAATGGTGGTTAAGGCTTAACAACGGAAGTCGTTCCTGAAACTCAACAGTGGCCTAATGAATAATATGCCGTCCCTTCCCCCACACAAATCTCAGACTTACGGACTAATACATGTGATTAGAATGAGTGGTAGACATTATTATTATTATTATATACAATGTCATCGATTTGAAACAGAAAATATAGTTACTACTCTGAGAAAAAGATGCATTGCAAATATTAAAATCCGTCCCTGAATACGATAAAAACCTATATATTAATAAATATTACGACCCCTTGAAGGCGTGAGATATAAAATTTTATTCCCCAAAACCTAATACCCTCGCTGATGCTGATGAGTTGTTAAAAGCTGAAACGCATCTGCGTTTCGGTGGTTTCGTCGCCTCCCTTTCGTATAAAAGTGAAAACACTTTCCCGGACACCGCATCAAGGAGTATGGAATTACGAGTTTCCTATATATAAGGATAAATATATTCAGCCACTTTTTCATTCTTATGTAAATACCGCATACGCTGCGGAATGATATTACGTGATCGAGATAGCGAAGTAGGTATACTCAGTTAAAAAAAATCAATTCGATTACAGGAAAAAACTGCGTTCTGTGTGGGTAGCGACAGATGGGAGATACTCAGTCCATCCCTCAACGGATCTGGGGTAATTCATTACCTCACATATATATTCTGATGCAGAATTAATTTCTGCGTCGACTTGTATTTATTATGTTCAGCTGTTTTGCACTTGAAATCCATGACCACCTTTGTCGGTACTTGTGGACAACAATCCTTTTCCTTTATACAACTTATTTACGAAAGAAATGGACTTTGCCAAACTAAAGGACTTCCTATACATAAGTCAGTAGATCAGGAAATTCTAAATACTGAAGTATAATACGAGACACCGACAAATTTTTCCTCTAGAATGTCAGAACAAATCATGAGCAAAATGACCACAATACGAAGAAAATAACAAAGATACAAGACGAAGATGTAGATATACATGAAGCAGAAGATCGAAGAATGTGTCATTGCAGAGAAACTGATTGTGGAACAGTTCATATATGATAATTTCCTGTGTTAGAAGCAACTGTGTGTTTTATTTAATGAGGGAATTTTGTTTATCTGCGATTGAATTATTGGCTTAATTTATTTTTGGTATTCTTTCTACCAGAAGAATGCCCAGCTTGATTGTAAATAATTGAATAAAAGAAGATGTGTGAGAAGACCATTAACAACGTAAACCACTAGCGTTATGTTGGGTTGGTTCTATTGAAAACCAGTCCTAGAATCCATGTCTTCAGTCTCTAGCACCAACGGAGTTGTCGGCTAACTTGAACTGGTTCTGAATCTTTTTTTTACCACAACAATTATTCCATAAACTGGACTTGATGGGACCTGCTCCCAGTGCATACATGAACCCCGAAACGCCGTCTGCGCGTGTCACTTGTTCACGACGGGCGATAAGGAGACTTGATCTAAGCTCGGCGACGACTTTCACTCTCGATGGCCAGCGGCGCGAACCGGAGCTGAACCGGAGCTGCCGCGAGACCGTTGGATCGCGGTGGGCCTTGACATTTTCGCGTCGCACGCTCTCGAGGAGACAATCACCGGCCGTTTGTTGCAGCAGGCCTGCTGACATTGCATGAATTCATTTGTTCCGATTGTTTGTTTGGCTGCAGAAATATTAGTAGGCTATGGCTATAATATATACGTATTTTCTGAGATGTGGGATGTGGGGTTAAAGGGCATCGTTTTTCATCCCAGATTTATCATAGTATCATCTAAAATAGAAATATTACATTGTAGTTTTAAATAAAATATTTATAAAAGCGTTGTTAAACAGAAGTAGAAGAGATATCAGTTTGGTATTTGTTTATAAATACTACTAATTAGAAACTATATGTTTGGAAAGAAAAGAAACGCATAAAAATATATGCTTCTGATTCTGACTTGGATTCTAGGTCTTCTATATTTTGTACACGCCTTTGTACATACCTTTGCATTCACCTAAAGTCACAGTGCAGTGTGCAATTTCTTCAGCTGGAATTATTGGTCCCTGGTTCTTTGAGTTATGAAGTCGCAGTGACAGTGAATTCGGACCGGTATGTAAACATGATACAGGATTTTTTTTCCACGGCTAGATGAGTTGGACTTAGGGGACATTTGGTTCCAACAAGACGGTGCAACGGTACACACTTCAAGAGCATCGATGGCTGTTTTAGGGAACACTTCCCAGAGCGCCTCATCTCAATTAGGGGCGATTTGGAGTGGCCGGCCCGCTCTCCCGATTTGACCCCTTGTGATTTTTTCTATGGGGTTTTTTGAAATCCCCTGTTTATGTGAACCGTCCAAGGACCCTACAAGATTTGAAGACCAACATCCAGGAAGAAATTGCCAAGATAACGCCTGCTATGCTGGCAAGAGTCATGACAAACGCCAGAAATCGGCTTACTCAATGTATGGAGAATGGGGGACGTCACCTACCTGATTTGATCTTCAAAACTATGTAAAACAAAACTTGAGGCATGCGCCTAAATTATAAAAAAAACAAATAAAAATGTTCTGATTCATACAATGGGTTTTATTAAGTTTTGAAAAAAGGTCTGTCCGATCCTGTTCTTATATATTTGAAATGAACTATATCACGACTATCGCAACGCAATTTTTGTGGTAGAATCAGGAAGCTTCGAGCTGCGTTAAGAACTCTCGCTGTGTGTACATAGGTTTGATTTATGTTGATGTGCTTCATTACCTCAATCTGAGGTGGAATTATAGCGTCGTGAAAGAAATCAGCGATGATATAATTAATCATAAGGTTTATTCACTCTTACTCTGAGCGAACAGCCTGGCCAATCAGGAAAACGGAAGCTCGTACAAGATGTGGCACGATGCATTCGAAATGCCAGAATCGGAATGCATGTTTCAATAGAAAAATTGGAAGTGTTCGTATTGAATTTTAGTATTTTGATTTCCTCGACTTCGTTTTTTGTTGTTGTAATTCAAATACTATATTTAAGGTTGGTTTGTGGATCGAGCCAGAATTTGATATAATTTTAAAGTGGTCACATCAAGCATACCTTTGTGTTTGAAATAAGGTCAAATATTATATAATATATAAGTTATTGGCGATTCCAAAAATGAATGCGCCTTCTGCATGAAAACATTTGAACCTACTGAAAAGGTAATAAGGTAATTTTTGGAGGCTTATCACAAATTACTGAAACAAGTTTTGTGAGGCTTATTGCTGATATAATGATAAATAACACGTATTTGGGTTCGTTTAACGTAATAATTTAGTGGTGCTTGTGATTTTTTGGTATTACAAAGTTAAAAACGACGTGATTAGTATTTGTACATCTTTATTTTTACATTTTAAAATGGCATTCAACAGAAATCAGCACAACACAAACTGCCATGTTTATAGGTGTCATTCCACAAAATTTGTGAATAGAAGTGTTTAAGATTGACTATAGGTAGAAGTTTGGCCTTAGTATAAGAAACTGTTTCTCATTCATTTCTTCAAAAGGCATGTACCAATTTAATAACAGAGAATACGTTTATTTACACAACATAACCACTTTGTTGCTGTTTGTCTGTACTTTTCTATCATTAGTCTTATAAAAGCAGGATATATTTTAATTTAAACATTATTTAATAACTAAGCACTAATATGGTATCACCATACAGTTTATCACACTTATTTTAGTCCAAAATGTAAGTAAACAAAAACTAGGGTACCTGTTTCAACCCAAAAAATTCATATAATTCGCAATTAAGCACTTATGGGACGTTTGACTACTTTTACCACTCATTATCCTTTATTTCACCCTAACTAACACATGAAGTAACTATATTTATGGCAGTTGATTGCTAAATTGCTAGATGATGTGATATGAAATGCAAAATTTTTGCTCGTCTTCCTTCATATTTGTTTACAATTTGCAGCGCCCTCATCGGTAATTTGGATCGGCAATAGCGGCAAAGTCTACATATTCTAATATATCGGCCATGAAGCTCGATATCAACTTCTTATTCTTCTAAAATACACTATATCTCAGTGTTTGCGTTAATATGGGTAAAAGCCAAGCACAGGCATTTGAATTTTCAATTATTCCTAATTTGACGAAGATCATTTTATGGGTTGGATTGAATTTCGCATCATTGTGAATATTAACAGGCATTAAAGGTAAGTAAAACTTAGACTTCCGGTATGCCTTTCTTCATTAGAGACAATGCTAGGCCGTTCTTCACGCCATACCAATCAAGCTGGTGATGACTTCAGCTATTTTTACCTTATAATCGTATTTATCTATTAGAATACAACGTTTTGTTACTAATCTATAATTTTAACTTTGTGCGAATGATAGGTAGATTACTAAATTATGTAAATAGATAAGTTTTGCCAGGTTTCCCTTATTTTCGTACTAAATGGTAGTTAAAGTTACAACATCGAAAGTCGTCCCTGGGCCCGAGGCCCGCAAAATAATAATATGCCGCTCCCTCTCCCATACAAGTCTCTGATTTCCGGGCTCCTCATTAAGATGAAGATGAGGGATAGAGGTATTATTATTATTATAGATATACAGAGTGTCTGTTTTTAGAGTCCCACCATGGGAATATCGCTTATCTTAAGAAATATGAAGACGATTAAATTAGGGCGTTACAATACTGGGCGACCCATCGAAAAGTATCACATTTCGTCGCCTTATATCTGGAAAACTAAAAGAGATATCGGGATGCGGTTTGGACAGAACGACTTAGGATTTTTGTCGCACTGTTGCCAAATCTCCAAATATATTGGTAATTTTTTTATGGAATTCGCTCCTCTTTGGAGTAAAATTACTTGCTTATATTAAATGGAACACCCTGTGTATTTTGCCATAATCAGAAAGCCTAATCACTCTACTTTTCAAAAAGGTATGCATTGTTTACATTATCTTGAGAATTTCAGCCACAAAATTAAATTTGTTAGAAATACTCTTATTTGGGTTATTACGAATGAAAAAAATACCTCCTTCTTTGTAAAGTTATCTTTAAGTTTTTGTACACTTATTTTAAATAAAATACCCTATATATTTTATCATTTTAAAATCTCTGATCAAACTTGATGTGGAACTTGACTGCATTTGCTTTTTAAATGAAAACAGATAGGGAGAAAAGAATAATTCTTTAATAACCGGTAGGAACGAGTTGTGTTAACAATAACAACAAAGCACAATGACAGTAATAAAAATAACAGATAAAATAATCAAAATAACTGTATAAATAAAAAGTACTTGAATAAGTTAGAAAACAATTTGTTTTAACTGACCACCATTTACTTCAATATACATTTGTGCATCCTTAGTAGTAAATGATCCTTCTAATGTGAACATTTTTATATCTATACTTCAAATATTTGACACAACTGACAATACAGTTTTTTATTGTACTTTTGTTTTTCATGGCTACTGTGAAAACGAAGACTAGCTTCACAAACTGTTCAAGTAAGAGGTGCTCCCATTCAACTGAATTTGGTTGCTCCAATTCTCAAGATAATGTAAACAATGTATACCTTTTTGAAAGGTAAAGTGATTAGGCTTCCTGATTATGGCAAAATATACAAGGTGTTCCGCTTAATATAAGCAAGTAATTTTACTCCAAAGAGGAGCGTATTCAATAAAAAATTTACCAATATATTTGGAGATTTGGCAACAGTGCCAAAAAAACTTTCAAAAATCTTAAGTCGTTCTGTCGAAACCGCATTCCGATATCTCTTTTAGTTTTCGAGATATAAGGCGGCGAAATGTGATACTTTTCGATGGAACACCCCGTATATTGCTTTACATTTTTTCCAAACTTTAATTTTTTTAATTTTGTGAAGTATGAAGTTATAGGAATACCTCTTTTCAAAAACAGAAGATATTTTATTTTGTTTATCAACAATATTTAACAGTTGAAATATAATTGTGAAATTTTAGTTTGTGTTTCTATTCGTTTAACCGAAGAAAAGGGCTATACGCTGTTTCAAAAGTTTATTCAAACAAGGAATAAAGTGAAATCCATCCCACACCTCTTTTGTCAACCGAGTACACTTTGCAGAATTAAAAAAAAATTGGCTTCAATCATGTAAATTTTATGCTCCGTGGTGGTCAGAAATACATGATCACTTTTGACCAACATAATTTTAGATATCTCCGTATCATATATCTCGGACAAGTTTCTTTGGAGTCAACAAATCTTTAGCTCAACCACAAGAATATATAAATAACATTCTTGTGGCTGGACGATGCTGTACTACACTTTATTCATTTTCCTCTATGCAACTTTTTAAACGTTGTTACGCTTTACCCAGCCCGTCGTTTCTAAAAGGAAATATAAACAAAAAACGCCCTTGAATGAGGCATGAAACTGAAATATCGTGTTATGTTATGTTGTGACAACGACCAACACCTTTTGTATTTTATAATTCATAATTCATAACGGTTCTGCGAAGGACAAATTCTTCACTGTGTCTAGTGAAAGACGCTGTACACGAAACAGCCAATGATTGGCAAAACGCCGCAGCTATTAAACAGTAAAATCCACTGACATTTAACAATCTCATCGTCAGTATTGCATACTCTGTGCGTTGTAACTGCTTGAGAGGATAGAACAGTATCTCGGCTTGAAAAAGCCCTCCTGGTTATAAATCATCAATACAACGGGACGGTAGCTCTCTAGCGAATAAAACATGTGCCATTATTTGTCAATTTTTAATATTTGAAATGTTTATGTTCGTATATGGGACCAAATTGGGAGTTTTCGTTCAAGGTCAAAAGACAGCGGTGTCGCGATCGAGCGACGCAATACATAACATAATAGAGCAAATGAAACCTGTACCATCTTGTAGAGCATGTTTTGGGGCTTATATGGTGTGATATACAACTTTTTTTTGTAGGGCAATTTTTTTTTAAATGGCCTTAAGAGTCCGTTATCGGCACAATTAGAAAATATGAGTTCCTGGGTACATATACATATACATCGCCATTAAAAAAAAACGGTTAGACTTACCATCCTGAAATTTTAACCACTTATGCACAACACCTAAGCGCTTCAAATGGTGTAAACCTTTTTTTTTGGTAGTGTACCTAAACTCAAGATCAGAATTAAGCAAAGTGGAATGACCGGAAAAAGAGTAGATCTGTGTTGCCACATTTATTTCTAAAGTATTCTTATTTAAAACAGGAAACGTATTAATTACATTATTTACCCATTTTTTTACTTGTCTTTAACGTCCCTTATCCCTATTGTACTTTATTAAAGCAAACACAATGTTTAATTTGTGTTTTACTTAATAATATCAACGAATTTCCGAATATGTGGCAACTGCGAAAGTCGTAAAGTTGACGACAAGCTGTTCATCCTTATTTAACATACATATTCTTGCATTTACGCTTTCTTTTCTCTGAGCTTCAACGACGTTGATTGGTCGAATCAGGAACCAACAAGCGACTGCGCTCGAGGTATTAGGGAAACAGTGGCGTGATATTGGGTTTCTTAACGGTAAAATTTTGTGGTAAAATTATCAGTGTATTTATTCTTTGTGTCAGTGTTTATACTTATTTGTGTTAGTTAAAAAAGTGGAAGTGCATATACTAGAAGTATTCTATAGAATAGTATACGAGTATATATTAACTGAACTGTGCCCAATAGTAAAACAGAATACGCACGCCCATGCATCACCCCATTTTACCAGATCGGCGAGGTCATTCCACTTTGCTTAATTCTGGTATTTACTGTATATATTACCAAAAAAGTGGGGTACAATTAAAACATCTAAAATACTATGCAGCGAATGGAATGTAGCCTAGATATTGAAGAAGTTAAAAAAAGTTTGGGTTGATATCAGCAACCGTTTCCAAATTATCGAATTTTTAAAAAGCGCTCGCCTTTATCAGAGTGAAGTATTACGTCGCGCTCAGGCTTGTAGCGCGAATACTGGTGCCTCTATAGATGTCTACCCCTAGAAAGGGGCGAGTTACACCGGCGATTTTACTCCAGTATTATAGATAGTGAAGAGTAGTGGGGAGTGTTCAGTTATAATACCGTACTCGCTTAATGGAGTAGCGTCTCATTCGATAGGACGACCGACGCACTTATAATTGTGTGTCATATATAATGTTATAATTTCCAACGCCTTGGATGATTTCAAGCATTGCGAAATCTGAATTTTTTCCTACTAATTTTGATTCTAAATAAAGATTGGTATAAGATTTCCTGAGACGCTTAAGAGTTGAAAATTACATTAGTTTCCTTATTATTAATACGGATAAAGTCTACTGTAATGATGGCATTAAGATTAAATCAGAGTTCAATTTGTTTCCTTTATACGCCTCAAATATTTGCTATTTGTCTTGAATATTTAATCAGTCTTAATATTTCCCACGTTTCCCACGTCTCTTACATTTTCATGGGGGTGTAAGAGCTTCTGAAAAGTCAATGCCATTCAGTGGTTGAACTATAACGAGAGGAAATGCAAGGAAACCCGTTGAGCTATTCCTGTCGTTCACAGAGGGGTAACAAGTGGTTTTCAGCATGAGTAGTAGGGGAATTGTGGCAAATATTTAATTTTCCTGAAAATTATGTTTACCTCTACCCCGATACGAGGTTTTGACTAATTAATATCTATAAATACCCCCAAATTGTACCTAATAGTCAGAGTAAACAATATTATTGCTACACTATGAAAGGGATAATAATGACAAGAGATAATTCCCATTGAAGAATATTAGTATGATGTCACATAATTTTGCAACCCACGTAAAGGACACATGGCACACTGATTGCCTATTATACAATATTGGAACTTGGCACTAATGCACATAAACATAAAGTCGATATTTTCGTGGATTGAAGTAAACGACATAATTTTAGTATATTCCTGCCTTCAAAATGAAAAACACTGTGTATATGAAAATATATACAAATATACTGTATTATAGAAATTTATTTTAAAATATTTTGTCATTGGGAATGAAAGTTCTTAAAAAAAAAATTCCAACGGAGGTACCTACTAACTAAAATTCCATGTTGTTCTAATTCTGGAAAACATCGCTTTTATATACACCTGAAAAAGAGTGAAGTTCTATTGTTACATAGAACAACCAGTGCATCGAGACTCATTTCGGTGGGTTGCATAATTATCTGACTTTGCTACTAATCTGTGCAGTACAGGGGATTTAAATCTAACACTTTTCTTCAACTGTCAGGCGTTCCCCAAGGATCGATACTCGGACCAATTCTCTTCGTGGTTTTCATCAATGATATTCTTAAATTGAAGATACGATATCTTTTATATGTCAATGATGTTGAAATATTTTTAATAATATGGTAATTATGTGTTTAAGAATAGTAATATATTACCATGTTTTATTAGTTTTAACGTTTACATCTCTTACTTATCCTGTTATTGAAATAGATATTTCATAGGAATAAATAAATAAATAATGTAAAGCTTCTATTCTATTCTTATTCATTGTACATTTTGGATTGCCAATTATGCCTTGTAGTTATTACACTCTTCGTGCGAGCGCGGAGTTTAACAGGATCGTACTAAGGTTGCAAATGGAAATTTCAATAAATTATGACGCAATGTGCATATTATTACCAAATGCCACGAATAAGTCAAGGATATAATATCTATATAAATTAAGAAAATACCTACGTAAAAGTGACAACTCTTACCTGACAATCCTTAGTGTTCAGAGAAGGTTTCGCTGGCAAATTGGCGGTTGTTATAACATATTATCACGTGTTTCTCTAAGTGTTCTGGAGTGAAACGGCAACGTCTATCACTCAGTATTAATTTGTGCAGGGAAAAAGACCGTTCAATGTCTACTGAAGATAACGGGCAGTACGGAAAATGGTTGAGGCATGAACTGTACATTAGTATATTAGCTGGCAACTCCTGACAGGTCCCAGCTAACACTTTGCTTATGTTTTCCAAAATGGGATATCCTGTATTCCTTTTTAACACGTTTTGCATTTTTTCTTTTATTGCATTACCGACTGGACGTATATTACTGGCATCGCATATATTTTTCTGTACATCTTCCAATATGCGAAACTGTTCTTTTAACGGTAATCCATGTGTTTCCAATTTCGTGATTGCAGTAACTAAGAAACCATAGTGTTTATTAATGTAGTGTATGTCATCGCGAATACTTTGGTCCTTTAGTATGTCATGGAGTCTGTGTATGGCGCTGCTTTCATTTGGATTAAATCTACAAATAACATCTTTTATACCATCGAAATGTTTGGCATAATACCCTACGGCTTCTAACCAAGTACCCCATCTAGTTATAACTGGTTCAGGAGGCAGAGGTATGTCTGGTAGAACCTCCCTAAAAACATCCCTTCGTATAGGCGCCTTAATGAAAACCTTTTTGACGGTTGATATGAAAGTATTTACTAAAGGGAAACTTTCCCTTATTTTCTCTGCTACCCGATTGAGTGCATGAGCAGCACATGTAAAATTAACCATTTTCTTATATTTTTGGGATAAAATCTGTCCTGCTTTTAACATGTATGCGGCTGCGTCACTTAACATGACAAGGACTTTATCTGAAGAATCTTGATAAGGCCACATATATTCAAAATAATCAATAACAAAACTTATAATGGTCTCATGATTGGTTTTGTCCAGCACCTTAGAAGCCAATAGGTGGCTATCACTAGCAATGTCACTTTTTAACGCACCAATTAAAAAGTTGGCGACTGAACGCCCACAAGCATCAGTGCTTCGTCTATAATAAAATACACAAAATTGTCCGCAATGTCTTCACGAATTGATGTCACTACATCGTTGTAAACCCGATCGACATATCTTAATCTTAACGTGCTTTCATGTGGCAGTTTTCGGTCAGTATATTTTTCTAAAAACGTACGTAATTTAGGGTTCTCTAGTTTGCTTAACGGAATATTACTTGCAAGAAAGGCTTCTGTAAGTTCATAGAAAAATTCCGAGTTATCAGCGCTGGACGAGGCATGGCTCTTCAAATGTCTATTCACTTTAGTTTTGTCAGAAGAATTTATAATGCGATCACACACAGTACAAAACAAGTCACTTTCTTTAATGCGTATGTCCTTGTAATATTCAGGATCACTGTCAAACCACATTTGAAATACTTCACGTCTATTTCTTCTCTTCTTTGGCATCTTACTTGATTTACTTCTCTCATTAATAGTTATTGATAATAATATTAGTAAACTTTTATAGTATACACGGCGAATACGAGCACGCTAGAACGTAAAAGACGTAAAAGAGAAATTTATTTATCATGACTGTCAGTCAGCTGGCAAGGCCAGTGACCTGAGTACGACTCTGTTAGACTCCGCGCTGTACGAAGTCATGAGCCTATATATTTTAGCACACATTATATTATGTTCCTGTTCCTCTATTTTTATGAAATACCGTAAAAAGTATCTTCCTTACTTGGACTATTTATTTTAGTTTTTTTTATTGCACAGCTGTTGCCAGTTATGAACGTATTAAAAGATGATTTATTACGGAGATGATCCACTCCATTTCGCATCGTAAAATGCACAATGAACGTTTGTACCACCCACTGCAAGGATAATTTTTAATTATACTTCATTATATATAATTATTTAATTGCGCGGCTTTTCTATTAACTCGAACACTATCGACAATTCAGGTAAATTAATTATTATTATCGATGTTCGATACTGGTTTTTGCGATTGTTTACCATCAATAAGTTCAATTTTCATTCAATTTTGGCCACTGAGAAATACTTTTGGTTCTATGATTAAGGGAAATCCAAAGATTATTAAGTTATTTTTACCATTTTTTTAATTAAACAGACATATGTATTTAATAATCAGTTAATAAACGTAATATTCATAATAATATTGATTGTAGAAGAACCAATAAAAACAACAGAAATTTTTAATTTTGTCAATTTAAAATTAAAAATATCAATCTGACAAAAAGTACTTCTTTTTATATAAAGAGTTCTTATCGTACAAACATTATACAGAAGAAGAGTTAAGTGTTTAATTTCTTTTTAATTTTATTTAAACATATTTTATATGACATATAATATTATAGAATTTTGTATAAAACTGAAAAACCACTGATGAAATTTAGTTAATATAACTATCTAATATTATTTTATCACTCATTATACAGTGGTTTTTTGGGGCAAACTTTAGAAGCTTGCCTTGTTACTACACTTTGAATATTTAATTTGTATGCTTCTGGTTTTCTGCTTTTTGTTGTTTTACAGGTGGTGTAATCCCAAAAGAAACAAACTATGAATCATGAAAATGCACCACAAATAAGTTACAGACATTAACTTATGTATGTTTATTTTCCGTCGCTCATTTCTCAATATTCTTACTTCTCTTGACACATATTGAAGTACAGAAGAGAATGCACTCAGTGTTTTCCTTTGTTTCAGCTGGCACAGCAGCGAACTTCTTGTGGACAATAGCAGTATTTTATTATACCTAACAGGCTTCTTCCGATGTGATTAATTCGTATTTTGTAAAACTTGTGGTAACGGTTGGCATTTCGCAAAACGTCGATTTTGTTTCACTGACGCACTTCGACACGCTAGATAAGGTCAGATAATGTTAAATATATCATAGTCATAGACGATTTATAATTGATAAATTATGTTAATTAGCTGAAGGTCATCGTTAACTAAAAATTGGGAATTCGCTGAAAGTTCATCGTTGCAATTTTATGTGATGTTAATAAATTTTATTTACGTGGAAACTTTTCTCGAGTCATTATATTCAAAATCCTAAACCGTGAAGATGTCAGGGACTCGGTTTTTTAGACGATTAGATTCAAAAGTAAGTCATTTGGTCTATTGTGGTTCATACCACAACCTACTGAGTAGGTTGTGCTCATACCTAGTTCTATTTAATCCCAGGTCCAGCCTCTTCATGAAGTCGAAGACCTTATTGACCAATTGGGTTAAAACTTGTCCAGATCCTGTGTTTGAAGTTGTCACTTGCTAAATACTGTACCTATCCGCCAAAATAAACTGTATGTAAGAAAAATTGTATTTATTCTTTAATCTCTATAATTTAAATATTCAAAATGTGAACCATTACATGGCAAACAAGCTTCATAGCGATTTTGTAAATCAGTAAATATATTTATAAAAGTGGTTGATAAATAAAAATGTTCTTATTATTTCTTGTAGTTCGGCAATATTGGGCAGATTTCATCATGCTCTAAATGTATGCATCAGGTGGCGTCAGATCTGGTGAACGAGAAGTCTGTTCCCCGGGAAATCATTCTGTCATCAAATTGCTGACGCAGTAAGTCTGGGGAGCGCGCGCCCAGCTGTATGGCTTTTTGCACCATCTTGTTGAAACCATTGTGTGCGCACCTGCAGATTTCGCACATGGCAGAAGTTCTGTATATCTCTCAAAAAAGGTACAATAATTTTCTCTCTGTAACGTTCTTGGTTGACAGTAAGCAAGATCCCTAAACAAGTGGGATCTTGGACAGTAAGTGGATTCTGATATTCTTCAACGAAATAAGGACCAGGTACCGACATGACCAGATACCGCGCACCAATTGGTAAGTCGAGCACTGTGGAGTGGTTTCTCTACAATAACATCAGGATGGTCAAATCCAATTTCGATTAATGTAATAGCTAATATGAACGTGACTCTTGTCCGAAAACCATGCATGTGTTTTTCAAGAATTCGAGATCTTCGTAAATTAAGCTCAACATGCGCTCGCAGTAAATTTCTCTTGAACGTTTGTCCGCAGCGTTTATCCGTTGTTCAACTTGAATACGCTATGAATAAACGCTAATTGATTTGAACATTCGATGTGTAAATGTTTCGCTGAAGTTATGTTTACGTGCAAGACTTCTTTGAAGTGATTGCACGACTGGGTCGAAAACACTTCCATAATTTTCGTTGGTACACACTGTTCTTCGACTACCTGCTGAAGAACCTTTAGAGCCGTTTCACATGGGACCGATGATCGGCGCTGACGATCGGGAGGGTTCATTGTTTCAAACGTAGCTATCACATGAGTGCGTATCATCGGTCGACCGATTAGAAACGCTCGAGCCATCGGTTAGCCCGTGACTTGTCCGATCGTCGGTTTGTGATCAGGGCTTTCAACAAAGCCCTTACGTTTGAAATAACTGTGTTGTCAAAATTGCGATTTTGCAAGCACATTAATGATATAAAATGGCAAAGAGCAAGGAAAATTATCGTTTTGATACTGAAATGCTAATAAGTGTAGTCGAATAAAAACCAGAAATCTGGGATATATCGTCGGAAAATTACAAAAATCGTGATTTGAAACTTAAAGCTTGGGAAGTTGGGACCCTCAATAATTTTCGAGAAAATTGAGATTGCATGGAAAATTGAGATTGCATGGAAAATTGAGATTGCATGTTTTGGGTGCTATCTGTTTTTCACCCCCTGGGATCCATTTCAAGTTAATGATTTTTATACTGAGTAGACTATATGAGATGGGTACCAAAGGGGAAGTTGAGACGCTCAATAATTTTGGAGAAAATTAAGATTGCATGGAAAATTGAGATTGCATGTTTTGGGTGCTATCTGTTTTTCATCCCCTGGGACCCATTTCAAGTTAATGATTTTTATACTGAGTAGACTATATGAGATGGGTATTACGTGTACCAAAGGGGAAGTTGTCCTTCTCCAGTTTGTGATGTAGCTCATCAAATGAAGTAATCGACATTCGAAAATACATAAAGAATTTGTGGGGATGTTCTCGCAAATCCGAATAGAGGGTGACAAAAGCACCTTTTATTGGCCTTTCAAGGCATAGGGGATGCATCCAAACTCTTCCAAGTTTTCGATTTTTTTTTGCCTCTATCAACCTTTTTACGCACAAAACGACAACAATGCGATGCTCTGCACTTTCCAGATACATGTTGATGTCTGACCATACGACCTCATTTGAAACCACTTGTATAGAACTGATGATCAGTTGCGACCGATTGTCAGCACCGATCATCGGTCCCATGTCAAACGGCACTTACGTTGACAGTTGACACTGACACAATACACTACGAGTTTGACGAAATTTCTCAACAATAGATTATCACACTTTTACTGGGGGTTGCTTGGGGGTTTACTGAGCGTATCCTGACACTTGTTTTATGCTTGGAACATGTCGTAACTAGTCAGAAAATAACGTAAATTCCAAAAATATAATATACAGTGTTTTCCATATAAAAATCGACAGTTGGTTTTACTTTTGGTGAAACGGGAAGCGGAAAAAAGATAATTTTTGTGTAAAAAGTGACCTTTAAGTACTTCCGCCATCCCAAATTTGAAAATTGTATCTAAAAAATAAGGGGGAGAGAGGGGTATACCATGAACCTGTGTTACACCGTATAATCTTCTGATATTTTAAATAAAGACAAAGAAATCCGTTTGTATGGAGCACTAGTTAAAATTACAAATTTAAAGACAGAGTCATTTTGAGAGACTTTTGAGCCACCCAGTACACCTATTCATCTTCCTGGCACTGGAGGTTAAACGCGAACTCTCTCGCATCCTCCCAATCCGTTAAATAAGGAAAACATTTCGGAATTATGTAACATTGATAGACCGTATCTATCGACTGGAACGGTCGAAGGTTGACTTCATAAATTATTTTCAGCCTGCGACCTCGACGGCCTTAATGACACCGCACATCTTCTCGATTCAATTGCCGTCCATTTTCCGGGAAGTGGAAATTCGAATGTAAATTATTGAGTACCCAATTACCGTGCTCCTTTCCATAATTACTGTTATGATGTTTTCAATCGACGATAAATTATTTCCGGGTATCTACAGTTCCCGGTTTGCTCGATTGAATACTTTGTTTGTGCTCTAGAGTTTAGTAGGCCATGCTGCTTACAAATCCAGAACTATATTAGTAGTGGTAAGATATCCTCAAGTGTAAACAGACATTGTTTAATTATATAGATTCCGATAGAAGGCTTTCTCACAAGTCTATTGACATCAAAGTCGACAAGTCGGTCTGTCATTGTAAGGGAGATACTATAACAACTTTCATTATTTAAGATTAAGATTAGATAAAGGTACAAAATATACTAATAATAATTGACGGCTCGTTGATCGCCAATTGTATAACGATACTTCTCTTCAATTATTTTATTAACCAAAAAGATACTTACTCCGGTGTTGAAACTCTCTATCAGGGGTGAGCAAAGTGAAGTACTGCAGGGTTATTTATTATCTGCCAACTTGCGCGCCATCAATTGATCTTTTTTGATGGTATTGAGTAAAGGTATAGTTCGATCTAAGTGAAGACAATTGCAAAAAAACACTTGACAAGAACAAAGTTAGTTTTAATGTAATGATATTCAACTATACATTTACGAATATTAAACACATATAGAAACAGATAAAGACATATTTTAACATGTACTCTTAAATTTAGATACAGGAGAGAGAATTCTGCTATACTAAACTCGACATAAAAAGGTAAGTTTTAGATATTTTCAGTCCGCGAGGTAACGGTAAGGGTCCTTAAATTCTTTCGCACACACCGCCTAGCCATAGGTAAGTTAGTAGGATAAGGCACGGTATACGCAAGGTGTTCAAGAAGCACTTCCAAAATAGATAGATAATAAGGTACTCACGTCAACTACAGGGGTTGCAGAACTTAACGTTTTTCATACGTTGCTGTCCAAGCACAACGAAATCGTAATCGTTTTTCCTCTTAATTACTATAGGAAATCAAATTCAGGGTTGCTGCTATATTACACTCGCAATATTTTTTATTGCATCACCTTTTTTCCATCTCAAAAATTCAGAGAGACTTCTGCACCAACTGCTCGGTAATACGTCTTTTCGCCATCTTTTTTTCGCTCCCCCTCTCGTTCTCTTACGTCCTCCATCCGCTCCCGTTCTTAACACGAATATTGGCGTCACTATATTGTTCTGAACGTTTATGTAACCTAGGACTATGTATGGATAGACCTAACGCACAACCACAGAGAGTGAAGTCGGGATTATAAGCACTTAATATACACCGAATACATAGAATACTTTAAATACAGGACTGGTGTTTAACAAGCAGGTACAAACATAGAATGAGATAAGAATTATTAGTTTAAATCAACTAAGAAAGGTATTTTATTAGTTACTAAAAACGAGACCGTTACAATACGTCTAGTAGAATGTATGGTAAGAATATTATCTTGAATATTATATGTGATACATAAAACAGTTC
Organism: Pogonocherus hispidulus; assembly: GCA_963924545.1. NCBI lineage: Eukaryota > Metazoa > Arthropoda > Insecta > Coleoptera > Cerambycidae > Pogonocherus > Pogonocherus hispidulus. The sequence continues at coordinate 66,626,401 of OZ004695.1, read as the reverse complement.
TAACTAAAGCTAAAACTGCAGTGCAGTGGTAGTTAGAAGCAAGAATTTTACACCACAAGTTTCTATAAACATTATGGCTTATTGCCTTATGCTGCTTATGACAGACGAGTATAGCGACACCCTGTACATTTATATCTTTATAGAAATTGATGCAATTCACTTTTGTTTCCAAAAGTAATACACCTACGCTTGCTTGGATCGCTCTATTTATGGTCCGCGGAACTTTTTTAATGCACTGCAATTTTTTTCAAGGACCGCTAATTTGAAATCTAGAAATTAAGCTAAAATTATTGCTATGCGGAAACTGGTCCAGTAAGAACTTAGCCTAATATGGTTGATACATTATTTCTCCAGATAATGTTAGTTAGTGATTGATGGGAATCCAGGGTAACAGAAAAAGACAGGGTGATTTTGAAATGTTGCCTATTCCAACAAGGCTCTGTATCTTTCTTATTTTGGAAGATAGAAAAAGTGTAAATAACAAATTTTTAAAGAAACTCAAGTGGAATGATGTGGAGTAGTAAACTTTTTCTATCTACTTTTGTTTTTTGACTACAAAATCAACTTACGTTTTTTTAAATAGGATTCCCTGTATATGTTTCTTTATTAACGGTAGCTTTTCTTCCTGATTATAACAATATATAACAGTATCTGTATATTTAAATACCGGGATATCAAAAATTATCTTGGTCAAGGGTGGTTGTGGAATGTAAAACGTGTGTCTTATAGCGGTTTTACACAGTCCAATAAATTCATAAATTAATTCATGAATTTTTTCATGAAAAAATTGATGAATTTATTGAAAGCGTCTGAAGTGTATTACACAGTCCAATTTTTTATTGTAAGTAATCAGGAGGGTCAACCTTTAAATAATTGATACCAACTTCTAAATTTGACAAGTCAACTTTCTGATAAATATCTGCTATGCTTTTCTCAACAAAAGGTAAGAGTATAGGTATAAACCATGTCTATGGTATAATCTCTAAACAAATTCTCTTGGTATAACCTATAACCGACACAAAATAAAGTATTTGATCTGTTGGCATTGGTGTTGGTACTGTTGGTAGTAACATTGTAAATAAAAATGTAGCCAGAATTCACTAAAAAATTGTTGAAAAATTAGAGCCAGTTCTATTTTGACAATTTATTCATCAATTTATTGTCGTCAATTTATTCGCGGCAATTTCGTGTATTACACACGTGAATTAATTCAAGGTCAAAAACTTCATGAATTTATTGGACTGTGTAAAACCGCTATTACTTTATATTTTTGAATATGTTTTGTTGTGTCAGAATCTGTCAAGTCATTGTGCTGAAATTTTCTAATCCAGTTTTTGAATCATGCCTCTTACCACACAGCACAAAATTTTCATGATTGAAGCCTATTTTCCAACGGGTGCGCTAGTTAATGGAAATTAACAATACAGTCAACGTTTGTGTTTGGACAATTTTCGAGAGCACTTCCCAAACGTGGCAATATTACCGGACAATTTTTATGCGTGCCTTACAAATTGTGTTGAAGTGTTTCGCGAAACTGGTTGTGTGACTCATAAAAAAGGTGCTGGTAGACCAAGAGTTCGTACAGAAGAAGTTGTCAATGACGTTCGTCAACGTATGGAAGAGGAGCCTGCAAAACCTTTGAAACGTCTTTCTCAGGAAATTGGACTTTCTTATGGAACATGTCATAAGATTTTAAAGAAAGACTTGAACATGCATCCATATAAGATGCAAGCACATCACGCTCTTCTGCCCGCAGACCACCCCAGACGCCTTGCTTACTGCCATTGGTTTGTCAATAATTTAATGAATGACGATCTTCTGGACTTAACTTTTTTTTCTGACGAAGCGTGGTTCCACCTTTTGGGATACATCAATTCTCAAAATATGCGAATGTCGAGCAATGATAACCCTCATGTTTTTACTGAATCGCCACTACATGCTCAAAAAATTGGTGTTTGGATGGCAATTTCTCGCAGAAGAATAATTGGGCCAATTTTGTTCAATTTCACCGTCAACGCAGAAAGGTACAGACACAACTTTTGGCTGAATTTTTGCAACAGTTAAACGATGATGAACGGTTATTTTCAGCATGACGGTGCAACAGCACATACTACACGAGAAAATATTGCTTTCCTCCGCGAGTTTTTTGATGACCGGCTGATAAGTTTGCATACAGAAGTTGAGTTTCCTCCAAGATCACCTTGTTTGACAATTATGGATTATTTTATATTTCCTTACTTAAAAAACAAGATTTTCGCAACTCCGGTAAATAATTTGCAAGAACTGCAACAAAAAATTGTTCAGCAATGTGCAACCATAACGCCAGAAATGCTGCAAAACGTTTTTCACAGCATGAGGAGGCGCGTCAACTTGTGCATCGAACAAAACGGGGGACATTTCCAACAATTACTGTAATTTAGTTTTTCTTGTTACTAAAACCGTTATTTCATAATTTATAGTTCATTATTGTTTTACAACTGAAATAAATAGGTATGAAATTTGTAGGTTATTGATGATGTCAGTGCGACAGTGACATAATTATTTCAAATTTAAAGTAAGACACACGTTTTACATTCCACGACCACCCTTGACCAACATAATTTTTGATATCCCGGTAGTTAGATACTGCTTCAATCTAATATTTTATACTTACTTCAAATTAACAATAAATAAATTCAAAGATACATAGCCTTGTTGAAAGCCCAAATTCAAAATCACCCTGTAATTCGGAAACATGTGGCAATCGAATTGAACTGATAGCGCCATCAATCTGGCCTTGACGAAGTAGGTCGAGACTGTGCCATTAATTTGTAACTGTGACAGTTTTTGAGTTACCCTGGATTCCCATCAAGAATGGACTGCTCTGTAGAACCACCGATGTTTTCCATAATGTCGATAACTTCCTGTTTTTATGTGGCCACAACCGTTATCAGTTCACGTATAACACGTTTTAAACCACTTTGGTTAACCGCGATAAAACTAATTACGCTTTTTTCAACTGGTAAACTGGCAACCTATTTACATGTGAATGTAACGAAAATTTTTAATATTAATTTTCTTGGTACCGCATGCATATCATATGGATATTAAGCTCAGATATGCAAATCTAATGAGTACACTCTAGTGCTTGTAGGTATCGAAGTTGTTGGGTAACTCGTGTTGTAATTGTCATAAGATGGAGAGATAGCATGTGGAGGAGTTACTGACACGAATACATTTTTGTTCTGGTATTCAAAAGAGAGCGAATTGTTGGTTATTTCTTTGGCCTGTTACAAAAGTGCAGCAATTAGTGACGGGTATACACAGCATGGTAGCATACAGGGTGTTTAAATCCTGGGCCAACCATCACCACTAAAATCACAATACCATTAATCAAAAAATAAAATGGAAAATGGATTTTAAAAACAATTTTGTTTATTTGCAATATATTTTGTATGTATGGATATTATGGATTTAATAACAAAACAAATAAATTTATTGAAACACTATAGATGAATAAGGATGAATTTGTACAGTATTTGTGGTTTATATGAGCATAAAATCAATTTATTCAGAAGACGTCATTCCATTGGAAAAACAGTATCTAAGTATGACGACTTCTGGCACGACATGTTGAATCACTTTTTATGACAAGCTACAAAATGAATAAATGATTGTACGAGTATACCAGGTCTTCAGTGAATAAACAATAACCTTTGCAGTTATATATCTCAACAATATTCTTTCACGTTTCAGCAGTCAGCTGTCGACAAGCCTGTCGTGACGACAAGACACTGTAATACCACAGCCCTCTAAAGTTCAACGCATATCTATTTCTCTGCAACGGATAGATTGCGCAACTCTGATATACACTACTTGATTCCGAGAATTTCGTTGCCGTTATTGCAATGCAAAGCAGGTTTAGTAATAAAAAACCATTCGGTTTATAAGTTTCTATTATTTTGTAAGAACGTCGTACGTTGCAGATATTTGAATTCGCTCACTAGAGGGCGCAATTGTTATGGATTTTATCTCCCACATTATACCTATCTGTTAGATCTGGACTTCTCTTTCAACATCACAGAATTCAAACAGAGAATCGCAAATCATTTCCATATGGAATAAACTGACCATACTATGTCAGTTTTTGTAATGTAATATGAATCTGTTTAAATTTAAATCTACTTGTAATTCATGTCCCATGTAATTAGGCATTATTCCCTGTTGGAGATCAGTATTAAATAAATAAATAAATAAATATCTATTGCAAGAAAAATTCTAATGCATTACAATTCTTTTAAATATGCTTCCAGAATAGAAACATTTTTTTCAAAACGTTGTAATAGGGCCGATACTGGACTGCATGACACACTATTGGGGCACCTTTATATAGAAGCATGCATATGCACCACCACCACATAAGTGTCAGTCATTCCACAGCTATTTCGATGTTTTAGGTGTCATCGGTGTCATACAAATTTCACGTTTCACGGAAAATAATATGGTAATCTTCTTCACATGATGCTTAGATTAGTATCGTTCTCTTCAGTCTCCAATACAGTATACCTGGTGTGAACAGATCTCGCACTGGCTGCTTGGCAATCCATTTAGAATGTACACATGCCTCTGCGGCTGTTACACATTTCGTAAGCTCAACAAGCGAGAAAACCGTTGTCAACCAGTGGAACCGATATGTGTGTAATTATTGCGTTCGTGTATATTTTCCCAACTTTCAGCGGCCTTACGATCGGCCTTCTTGCCGATCGGGCAGCGAATTTTTGTCTCAAGGTTTGTAACTGAAATGAAAGTAGAATTATTGCCGCTGGACTGGACACACATGTGGAAAAGAATAGCCGCTTTGCAAACGGGTAAGCGCGAACGGTGGTAAACGGTGCACGCAACCGCGCGATGGAGAATTGGCTATCTTTGCAGATATTGTCTATAATTTATTTGATACATGTCTTCCATTTCATTATTTTGTTGTGATTTATCGATACAGTGAAGTTTCTGAGTCTAATTGTCTACGAAATCAGGCCCGGTTTATACTTTTTTAGTTGTTTTAATTTGTTTTGTTGAGATTTTTTGAGCAATTTCTCCAAATAATAATATCTTCATAACGATAAAAGATGTAGAGTAGGTACCCTTAATAATGTCGACTTAGAATTTTAAGGGGAATTAAAAATGTAATTAGATACAAGGTGTTCTATTACAAGGTGTTATTAAAATAAGAGAGTAATGCTTGGATCAGAAAAAATAAACAACCAGTATACATTAATTTTTTAACTTACTTAAAAAATTTAGTTTTTACGTGTACCTATTACGAATAATAAAAATTCTCCTGATTATATTGGACCGAAAATATTTAACCGTCTCCTTGAGTATGATGGTCAATCGAAATGTCAAACAATTCAAACTTTCCTTGAACACTTCTTGAGAGTGATACTTAAGG